>JAWWEU010000023.1:8180343-8278992 GCA_035583155.1 Acropternis orthonyx | reverse complement strand
ATGGGCCTCTTTCTACATGGAAGAGGTGGCTGCTCTTCAGTCCTTCAGTTTTGCTGCCTTCTCCTCTACCATATGTTGGAGATGCCACCACTGAACCCTCAAAGGGCAGCTGGCATTCACCAGTCCAGTGCTCCTGTACAACAAAGACCTATGCCTGTGCATTATGAAGTTTTGGCAGGATTTCACAGGAAAAAATACTCTCAGCATCCAGAAAAATTACATTTTTAAATGGAGAAATGTACAATATATTTACTGCCATCAAGAAAACACAAAAATAAAAATACAGCCCCTACCAGTTTATCAATTCTCAGCCTGTGCCTGCAATATTCAGTTTTCTGCTCACTGATACATATTCTGCTAGCTGTCATATTGTATTTCTAAATTGTTTAAAAAAACCCCTTACCTATCGGCCCCAAAGGCATTCATTCTTCCCTGGACTTTATAAAAACTAGAGCATGTTTCCGTGATATTTCTTTTACAATAGGAGGCCTGTTAAAAACAGCATCATGAATATTCTAGTTATGACAGATATGAAAGGACATAATATCCAGGAAACAGCTCTTTCTTAACATATTCATGAAGAGGTCCTTGTCAATCACAGCCACTGAATTGAATAAAAAAATAATACCCGGAGTCTTAGGAGGATACAGCTGAGTTTTACATGCTGGAGATATAAAGACTGAAGTGAGACTGGGTTCCACTAACAAGATTCCTGGCCTGAAGTGCCCTTGTGAAATTATTCAGAAACCTGCCAATAACAATATTTCAGGCTGCAGGAATCTCCTCCGCCGTCCTGCTCCGTGTGGGTCCGTGTGCTGCTGCCACGCACTTAATGGAGTCTCTCAGCTGGTGCTTTAAAGGAACCATGTCTCCAATCGTCCATTCATCTTGGAGTTTCAAAGCAATTTGTTTTATGGCCCTGTTTCTTTTGAACATTAAAAAGCTTGCATCTTGAAATATTCAGGAAATAAGAAATAAACTGTCAAATGCTTTAAGCAGGAGAATAACTTACAAGGCTACTTATATATATTTTAAAGTATAAAAGCAATATTATTTCCTATTTATGGTGCGTTGTTGACTCATTCAGCATAGATAATTAAACAAATTTCTAATATAAAACAGTTTTCTTGCTGCCTTTGCTACTTTTAAAGTAGGTACAAAGCATAACATTTAAAACATACTACTCAAAAATACACACTATAGAGTCAGACCTTACTTGATTTTTTACATAAATCAAAAGCTAGTTCCAAATATTTTAACATATACAACGCAGAACAGCAGTCTGAAAAATAAAACCAGTTTACTAAGATTTTCAAACCCAAGGAAAGCCCCTTCCTGAAATAACTTTACAAGCCAATTTAAAAGACTTTGTCTGTTTTACAGGTGACATTCTTACCTCTAACGTAATTACATGTCATCAAAAGAGAGTAGAAAACCTAAACCAAACTACCACAGACACCTCCATTAATTAAAAGCAGTGAAATAAACCCAAACTCACAATCAGACCACACCCAGGGTTTCACTGCTGACTATTATGTCCACAGCCAGCAACGACCATTAGCATAACTCCTGCAGCATTCCTTTATGCCAGACTGTTACCAGGATGCTGAAAATAGCAAAATTACTTGCCTAGGAAATGCACAGTTTCCTGCCTGAAGATACAAATCACCTAATTTCAAAACACTGGGGTCAATTTACAACAGTTTTCAAATCCAAGCTAACCATAAATTGCATGTCTGAGATTAATCCATATATATGGCATTTCACAGCCTTGCTCCTTCATGGAGGTGGAAGAAACTGTGCCCTGCTGGACCCCCCAGCCCACAGGGCAATAGAGCATTGACAGCTTTCACAGGTTCAGTGTTTGCATCATTTTCACAGTGCATCAGATGCCAATTCGGTGGCATTTATTTCAAAAAGATAGGTATCCATGCCTGGATTCCAGAGGAGGGCTGAGATTTGACAACTCTTACTGCAAAGACATCTTAAGGCTCACAAAAATACTGCCAGTTTTGTTTTGTTATTTTTTTTAACAGGAAACAAAAATAATATGGGAAAAAAACCGAACACAGAGCACATTGCAATGAAATCTGAAATATGGGTTACTGAAACCCTGAGGCATAAATACCAAATTTTCAAGAGTCTGTTTCTTAAATGGAAATGTCTCAGACTTTTCTTATCATCTACTTGTGCCAAAGTACATGGATTCACAAACATAAATATCCGAGCACACTTTGGACTCCATGTGCAAGCACCAGTGGATTGCCAAATCTGAAAAGAAACCCCAAAAAATCTGTCTGGCTCTCAAATATTAGCAATCCTTACTACAGGTAGTGCCTGGCACAGCACCACATTTAGTATGTGATTCATCCTCATGAAAACAATGACTATTCATCTAAATAATATTAAAAACACTGCTGAATCAAACAGAGCCCTCATTTCAGACCCTTTTCAGGTTTGCACTAAAATAAACGCACAGGTTCCCTGAGCTACAGGGGTAAGATTTAATCACGTGTTGTAAGTTTAAAGCTGTGCAAGCTCAGCATCACCGTGTACCAACATGAGCACTGCAAGAACGAGGAATCACTGTTTGAAACCAACTAAAACAGATGTGAAAGGCAAAAGGATGATTTTTCTGGGCACAGAAGCTCTGTATTTCATCTTTCCCATTGCTTCACCTTTAGTAAACTTGATTCATTAGTGTATTAGTGCATTAATTGACAGTTGTTTCCTGTTGTAAGTGATTGTATTACGTACTGTCAAACAACAGCACGATTAATTACAAATAAACCAGGAACTTTGCTAACAAGGGGCTGTTTCAAAGCCTCCCCCCCCCCTCTTAGGAAAGTGACTCTGCTGCTCCCATGGCCAGGCTGTTTCGCAGAGCTCCACCCACGGTATTTCACACTCGTTCAGCTGCACTGGTTTGCCAGCAGGTTTTGACTGACGTTCATGGTTGATATAAACGGGTTATTTTTTTATTTAGTGCCTCACAAACTGACCCCTTAAACGCACAAAGTCATATACCAGTGTTGGTCAGTACACAGAACATCTATCAAATTAGAACATCTGTGCGGGACAGCACAAGGCTGTGTATCAGAGCTTCGGCGTGAAGTCCGGCTCCAACACAAAGCTATCCCAGCCCTGCAGCCTTCCAAAGAGCCCTCCGATCAATAGCGTGAAATTAAGATACTTCTTTTTGCTGTCAATATAATTAATATGAACTTCCCTTAAATGAACAGATTATCTATGGTCTCACAGCTCACCAGAGAGAAGTGGAAGCTGAACGCGTTGCAATACCACAGATACAAAGGCATGCGGCTGGATGGAGACCTCTGACAGGCTATTTATCACCTCCCTCAGCACTAATGGCAGGGGTTCAGAGTGATTAAGACGATACATTCTGTCTGAGGTTGAAGTTGAGGTGGTTTAACTTTGCCTTTCAAATCTGTTTACAATGGATTTTCAGAGCTCTTATATGAACAGTTCCTTGAATTGCAGACTGAAGTTTCTTAATCAAAATCTGAACTTGAAATACTTCTGAAAAGTTCAAACAAGCTGGCTGCCTATTTTCCCATTACTGAGATGAGCTACAAACCCTATGTGTCTGTTAAATCACAAAGTTTTCCTCTGTCTGTATTTCTTTTGGGTTTATCTGAAAATAAATTTCAGGAACTGACATTCCCCAAATTACAATTCCAAAATTACAATTACAACCCTGTTGCTCTCTTTTAAAGCCCATCAAAAAACTGGAATCACCTATGCTGGAATAGCTTGCTATTTCTACTGTACAATTTTAAAATATAATATTCCCAAAGGAATAGTTACTGTTACTTGGGAAAGCAGACTTACTCAAGTAAAATACTTTTTCATCAACTTCAATAACATAAACAGAAAATAATTGTTACCTCATGGAAAACAATTATGGCCTTCGTATCATTTGGCCAAGATTAACAAAACATCCAAGATAGCCAGACACTGCTGAAATGGAAACCACCAAGTGTTTATTTTGAAACATGGAGCACAGAGGAATAACATTTACTTTTCTGACTATTCACTGTAGTGAATAGTTCTGGTGTGTTCATGGTTCACATTTTTGGATAGGTGTTAGGAATCAACTCTTAGGAACCAATGGAATAATAAAAAAATTTTAAAAATTTAAAAAAAGAAAAATGAAAAGATAGACTATACCTACAAGAAAAAGATTATTTACCTTGGCCCATCATACAATAAAAACAGATGCAGTTAAGTGGACCCTTCAGCTAAAGCTGTTACAATCATCAATCATCATTTGGGGACAGTCAGGAAAACAAAAGTAATGAAAATTGGTGCTTTAATCTTTTTCACTGAATTTTCTTTGTAAAAGAAAGCAACCACATGCACAAGCTAAAAATCTAAAAGTCAAAATAAGTCATTTACCAAGATCCTCAGATTGTAAGTGGTCATGATTTACATGCCTCCTCTACTTCCTGGACATGTGTTTTGGGGTTTTTTTAAGCAGCTTTATTTAGAAGAAAGCCCAGTTCGCAGCTGCCAAAGACAGCAAAACCAGAAGGGCCTCAATCTTTGGAACACAGAAACAAGATTATTGATTTCAGCTAATGTTAAGATGGAAAGGTGAAGCATTTTGCTGCCTGTACTTTTCATTTATAAATATCATTAAATGTTATTTACCAAACTAGTAAGAAAAACTGATGCATACGAAATGGTATGTGCAGAGTCCTGTACTCACCTCTGTAACCCTCGCTCAAAGAGACTAAAATGGCAATGACAGGCAACAGAATCCCTGGGACCAGTTTTGTAACTGTAAAAGTTGAAGTTAAAAAGTTGAATGAATCACTTGTAAAAGCTTTTCCTTCTACCACAATATCCCTCTCTTTTTCTGACAGGATTTCCTCAACTAAGTAATAATTTATTGCCACAAAGCACTAAATATTCATTAAAAAAAAAAAATCTATTCAGCTTTGAGAACGTTGTCTGTTTTATCAGAAATATTAATCTAAAAAGTTTTATTAATATTCTGGAAAACATTCTACTTACACTACTTCTTAATCCATTCCTCCATGTGCTTTTTCTAATTCAGAGATTATCCTGATTTTGCAATAGTTCTTTACAATCTCATTGCACTTCCTCACAGTATCTCACTGCTGACCTACTTTGAGTCAGATGCTAAGCCAAATAGAGTTAATCAAACACCTTTCCTCTACATACAGTGCAGTTGGATCTTAATCAACAGTCAAGTTTTCTACCTTCTGTCCCCCTCTAACAGCTTTAGTTACATTTCCTCATCGCTGCCTTGCTTTCATGCCTTCATGCTCAACCTCCCTCTGTAAAAGCTCCAAAAACCAGAGAAGATGAAGAGTGTGGGAGCTCTTCGTCTGAGGGAAAGAAGTGAGGCTTCTGGGTTAAGGTGAATTGAACTTAATGTATCTTTGCAACATATTCCAAGAGTAACAGGAAAAGGCAACTGTGCCACTGACTTGCAGAAGGAACTCAGTATAAGGAACCCCAACAGAGGAGCCTGAACACCTGACAGTGATCCAGAAACATGGGTCTCACTGGTTACAAGTCAAAGAAAACTACTGTTTTCAAAAATTACTTCAAGAGACATGCAATGAAATTACATTTTTTAAAAAAATCCAGTATTCAAACAAGAAAATGGCCATGTACATATTTTGCTTGGCTGAAATCTTTTATGCCTAATATTTAGGCACACAGTAGAAGGCTCTGTAATCCTTTCACTATATTTCACTGCATTTTATAATTAAAATTATTTCGTATTTCGGGGTATAAGCAACTTCAAAATAATTGCAAATAAAATTTGAAGAAATCTTAGCTTTACAAAAAAATAACATAGAGAAATGAAGCAGCAGATGTAGTAAAAGATCAAACCATCATATCATATATAACTGACATAACTTTTCATAATTCCATTTTCCAAAACCAGCTATACAACTTCACTTTGTGCTTACTCAGGAACCAGAGAGTGAAAACATAAAGGACAAAGTATTGAATAAATGGAATTAAACAAGCCAGTGCATTGAGTGTGAAGCAGAACCACCTTCTACCTTTAGAGCTGACACTCAGCACTGGCAGGGAGCAAGTACCTTCCACGGGAAGGAGCCAAACTAAACACTGCTGAATTCCTCTGGGCTTTAAATCCAGATTTGGAAGAAAACCCACCAGGTCAAGCCACCTCCTGGGGCATTTTGCAGCCTCTTGCATAGGGTGGGATATGGAGCAGAGTGGAACAGATGGATGGGAGCCCATGACACATATAGAACCATATTAACCAATATTAAACCTCATGTCCATATGAACATCTTTGCCTTTCCTTATGCATTCAGTTTGACTTTCATGCACATTAACGCTCATAAGGAGACACAGAGAGAATCCAGGAAATGGCTACATAACTCATAGTGTAATTTTTGTGCTGTTACAATACATTTGATCAGCTTTTGCCCCCCTATATTTTCTTTAGAACTAAGCAAAGCAAGGAGCAAATTTTAAACAATGCCATCCCAATCCTGCATAGAAACATGACATTCTCCACAAAGGATTTTATTTTGCCAAGACTCTAAAATGCACAACAAGCAACATGACAGGAGAAAGATCAAAGAAAAAGGAAGTATGCTAGAAGAAAATGGGCAGTGCTGCTTAAGTGCTTAATTTGAAGCCTCCATCAGTAGAACACATGCATCTGGAAATACCTTAATTATAAATTTAGAGATACATTGGAACCTGCATATAATTGCATAGCCAATAAATTGTCTTGAGAAATCCCAGTGCACTTGACCCCACTGCCCACACAACTGCTTGGGCAGTCCACTCAGCCTACCAAATCAGCAGAAAAACAGTCAAGCCAAAGAACTTTAAGTTTGAACTACCCAGTTTCGGGGTAGTTGCGTTTGTCTGTACAGCACGAAGCTCAGCACAGGGAACTAAGTGGACCTTGTTTCCTCAGACCACGGACAGCTCCGTGCTACCACAGCTACTTGCATAAACCAAGGCCTGGGCCTGTAGGACTAGCAAAGCCGGGGCAGGAATGGCTGTTCAGTGCTTCATGGTGACATTGTTAAGTCACCTTCTTTGAACACTTTGAGTGTGCTGACTGTGTTTGTAACAATAATTCAGTACTGCTGTCACCTGCAGTTCAGCTGGTTATGCTCTCCCCATCTCCACTCCCTGCTGTGCAGGTGGCTGAACTCCAGCATCTACCTAGACATTTACAACAGGACATCAGTCTCTGTTCAGTGCAGCACCCGAGCTGCTGGAATACCTGGACATAGTCTTGCTCCCAGCACGTTGCCTTCCACCTGCATCATATACCATTCTGCTTGGGTCAATGGAAACAAGAGAACAGAAAGACCAAGCCTTGTTTAAAATTCTGGTGTCACTCTCAGTAAAAGCCAACAGGTCTAACTCATAACTACTCTAACTCTTCCAGCAACTTCTTGGAATCAGTGGTTAAAAGAAATATTTTCTAAGATACCATGTTTAGAGCTATATGAAGTCTTAAAGGAACAAAATTAATCCTCACAACATTAAAAATACACCATAAGACATAACTCCTTCTAACGCCATAATCTAATTTTCTTCTATTTCCTTTTCAACTGTTAATGACTACTTAGATATTTACCAGAGCACCTCATACTCCTCCATCAGTGTATTCACTTGCCTCTTTAAGGCAGGGACTGTGTTATTTAGCTGTCTGGTAAGTACCACAAGCAGTTAGTGCACTGCACAAACAACAGGATACATTCAGTGACATAGGAGGAACACTGGGCCCAAACTGCTCGGTGTCTTCCCCAAAAATCTATTACCATTATAAAAATCTGTGCAGTCAAGTTATATAGGGCAGAGAATTTAGGGAATAGATCTGTCTCTATCATAACCTACATTTTTCCTGAAATGAGAAATATTCAGCAGTGCTCGGAGACATGTTAGCTATCAATAGACCAGAGGTCCATAAATCAGCAGAGAAAGGACGTGCCCTGGAACCACCTGCTTTGTGACTGCCCCTGACTGAGAGGAAGGGCAGAGGAAAGTCGCTATGCTATTTTCTGAACAAAGTCTCAAACTACGAGACTCCTTCATTTCAATCTTTTGCCACATTCTCCCTCCCAACAAGGCCTACGTCTTGGGCATTAGTAATGCAACAAGGTAGCTCCTTTTCTGTTCTGTTACCTGATGGGTCACATCTGTTTTGGGTTTGATGTCATTTGGGATCTCCTGCACAGCAGAGGATGTCCAGCAGAAGCCTGTGCTCATGTAAGGAATACCTTCCAGGAAAAGCCCAATATCCTGTGCCCTCTATAGTGCCATGGGAGCTTTCACACTTAAGAGAGGCACCCACTGTGACTACACCTCAAGAGACCATTCATCACATAAGCAACACACTTTTCCTATTGTGCAATCCAAAGCAGAACTCTTATCCATTAGGATGTATTATAGTATAAAAAGTTGGTTTAGACTGATTTTCATAATACTAAATAGAAGAGTAAAATTGAGTTTAAAGTTGCTCTGCAAATGTGTGCTTTAGTTGCTGCACTGCACCTTTTTTTCCTTAGGGTATATGAGGACTACAAAATATTCATTGTAAAATCTGACAATTCAAGTTTCTCTTATTAACTGAGCTTATTAAAAAAACCCTGTTCTTTCCCCCTCAAAAAAACCCCCAAACAAACACCAAACCAAATGAACAAAAAAAACCAAAAAAACAAAAAAACCCCCACAATAAAACCCAAAAACACCACCAAACAAACAAAGAAAAAAATCACAAACCCAAGAAAACCATAAAAAAATCCCAAACAGACTGCTTCTGGAAATTTGACAAGACTGATGGGTTAGACAGCTGCAAAAAACCTCTCCCCTCAACACGTTCCCAAATTAACAGTACGATGTTGAAATGAATTTTCCTGGAGGTCTTATGGATCCTCCATCACCAAGGATCTGAGGGGAAAAGGGTTAGACAAACATTTGAGATAGGGCATCAGCATAAACCAACACAGGCTGATACTGCCCTGGGACATCAGAGCATACTGACTATCTCTTGAGAGACCTTCAAGCCTATTTTCCTACAATTCTAAATTGTGTTTTTGTGTGGGTTTACCCACAAAAGGCAAACTTACATAGCCCAAGAGAAAGACAGTGTTTAGTTTGAAGATATACAAGAAAGTGCATCTCTGAGGGGGCAGGATAGAAGTGGAAAAGGTTAAAAACTTCAAATACAGCCAAAAGGATAGTCATATTTTCAACACTGGTTTGGATGTTTCACACTGCTGCAAAATGGTTCATCCCATACACAAGATCCTATATGCTAGAGACAATTTCAATTGAAAGTTGTGTCTGTCAAAAGAATGCGGCTGAGCAAAGAAGTGTGGCTTCCTTCAAGTGGTGGCATTTCTACCTCTCAGCACATCAGTACTCCCAGTTATGAGCAAACCATGAGCACACGAAGGGTTTCACCTCATATTCTTCCAGGAGAGCCTCCCTGTGATGGCAGCTGATGCACAGAACAGCTGCACGTACTGCCCATGGCCTCTCCTCACCACTATTAATATGGATGGGCTAAAGGCTGGCGGAAAAGTTTTAAAAGTTTCTCCAAGCAAAGCAGCAAGGAGGGAGATACGACAGGAATTCTCTAAGAGGTAAGAGGGCACGCAGGAGGTCTTTGTATCGCTGCCTTTAAGGTGTCCATCAAACCTTCCAAGAGACCGGAGGGGACTTTTCTCCCTGCACTGCAGTTAGTGGGGCACACGGAGTGGTGACCCCAACCTCGACAGACCAGCATTCATTCTGGGAGAGCAATTCCAGCATTGAACTCTTTCAGGCTAGTAACAGTTTGAGTATAAGATATTATTCCAGTATGATTTCTAGAGCCAGAGACCTGTATAAATTA
Organism: Acropternis orthonyx; assembly: GCA_035583155.1. Classification (NCBI taxonomy): domain Eukaryota; kingdom Metazoa; phylum Chordata; class Aves; order Passeriformes; family Rhinocryptidae; genus Acropternis; species Acropternis orthonyx. The sequence goes on along the minus strand of JAWWEU010000023.1, from coordinate 8,269,091 downwards.
GACATGTCATGAAAAATCTGAATTATGCGTTGTGTGGTGCAGCAGAGGGTAATATACAGTCCTTTATTATGTAATAAAACAATTGTGTGCTGGGGTGATATTTATGGCATAATCCTGTATGCCCTCATAGTATTCTTTGGAAACATATAATTTAATACACACTGTATATTTTGTCTCAGTGTGTTTACATTTAAAGTAATGCAAACTTTATTCTCTAAAATCCCAGTAATATATCTGGATAGGTTACTGCATGGCACGCTGGTAAACACAACCATAAGCCATTCTCTCTTGAAAAAGGCCACTTACTGCTAGTGACTCACTCTGCATATTTCTTTAATATTTTCCTTTTTAAGTCAGAGCAAGCTTCCCAAATGCTTAATGAGTAGGCTCTAAGGCTTTAATTTTCAGCCAATCCTAGCTTTATTACAAAAGTTTATCAAGCTATAAACACGCTACTTCACTACGCTGTCATGTTTTTATAAAGTAGTTTATAAAAGGTGACATCTGGCAAAGAGGCAGATCTATAAAAATCATGCTGGTGGATGTAGTGTCATTTTTTCTGCCATCCTCCCAGAAAGAGTAATATTATTTTGACACACACATTCATCCCCACTGTCAAGCTTCTATTTTTATAGTTAGCTTACTGCACATATCCTTAAGCTATACAAAACCTTTGGGCTAATGTAAAGAATGACATTTCTGCATATTTATTATAACACTTATTTTAGGGGTTGACTTTGCCTGATAGGATTTTTCCAAGTACAATGTCATTTTCATGACAATACACTTTGTTCAGAAACAATAAATAAAGATGCACAATAAGTCACGAAAGGCCAAATATGCACGGACAAGTTTACAGCACCTCAGCTCGGCAAGACCTACATTTGTCCTTCTTTAATATTTTATCAGATGTGTGAACTGTACGGTGGAGTTCAGCACAAACTTCAGTGCATGAAACATAATGAAATCTCTCCAGGACATTATAAGCTCCAGCAGGGTATAATTTTAATACTGTGGAGTTTTTAGCTCTGACATGTTGGGATATAATTTCTTTCAAAGGGTTCAGCTTTTTCTATGTTTGTGTTGGATCAAGCTCAGCCAGGATAGACGCAAGAGAAAGAGCACTGAAATCAGAAGGCTGACAAAGCACTTTCTGTGATTTAATTACAGCAAATAACTGATTAATCTCTGCTATGTCATAGCTTATCTGCTAAAAGAGATTATATTAATCCCAACACACCACAGAAAGGTTGTTTCATTTGATTGTTCATAAAGACTTGCTCTTTCTGAGACTTCCTCCAACACAATGGATACTTTACTTTTTAAATGTGAAGTCTATCATCATTCACCCTTGTTCAATGCTAGACCTCTAAAATATTTAGCTTCAAAGCACATTCATTATTCATGAAATGACTTTTCAGTGCCTTTTCCCAGTATTTCAAAAAGGAACGGAAGTGCGTATTCACACACCAACAAGCCCAGAAATTAGAATTATTTAACTGCTTTTGAACATGACACTGATGTAGACAAAACCAGAAATAGGAGCAGGAGTCTGTTCACAGCAGCATTATTCTGCCACCAAAAGGGTTCAATACTGGAAATTCCTGAGCAGAGATCATTATTGGCAGTTCACTAAATGATAATTTGGGTTAGAAGCAGCATTCTGCTTCTTAAACAGAGCACTGTCTTTGAAGTTGATGAGACATTTTGCACTGTGGTTTTTTAATGCTGAATTCAAACCAGATAATATCAGAGATCTGCTAAGAAACCAACATCAGCCTCTGGATTGTTCACTGTAATTGTGCTACAGATCAAGACTTGTTTAACTGGATCGTTCTAAGCCAGAAAAAAAGGACACAATACATTTTTTATTATTGTTGCCATTGCCCTTTTAGAGATGCTATTTTCAGATGTAATTAACCATAACATCCCACTTTCTGAGATCCCAATTCCACAGCTGCACATGAATAGTCAGATCTCTGCGTCCATATGATGACCTTATAAGCTTCAATTACAAAATCAGGGAATATTTTTCTGACTAATTAAAATAACTTCAGTTTTGAGCCATATAAGAGAAGGTTCTCAAGTGCACTAAGCCTGAAGTTTCATTGGATTTCTGGTCCTAGGGCACAAGTCAGGGCAAGACACAGTGAAGAAACAGAAAGCTACTCATGGGGCGGAAGTAACAAAACCCTCCCGTGAAACAATCTTATATCTGTCCCTGTAATGTCTTCTCATCCTTATATACAACCAGTGGTTAAAAGCAGAGCTTGAAAAACACCAGAATATATGCCTAATTGTACTGAAATATATATATACACATATATTTACAATGTGCTGTGTCTTCCAACTTGCCAGGCTACCTTTCCAAGGTAAAGTCAGAGCTAATTTGTGTCTACAAACTCCCTTTGGCCACTGCATTATATTTAGTACAGAAATCATAACTCTAAAATGCTATTTACTGTCTACATTGCATATGTATTTACCGGGCACTTGGAATAATGCATCACTTCCAATTTTTCTGGCATGACTGAGGGGATTACCTCCTTTAAGCAAAAATCTTGGGCAATATCTCTATCTTTCAATACCATTAAATGTAAATCAGCACGTTACTTCTGGATGGTGGAGAAGGTAAAAGGGGCAAACACACCTGACTGTGAAAAACATCATGGAGAATGTTCTGAAAAGATGAGGCTGAAAAATGCTTTGCTGAAGAATCATGTAAATACAAGGCACTGGGAATACTCTTTATAGATCTGATCTGGTTTTGACTAGTTTTGTGGTATTTTGCAAGGCAGTACACTGGAGTGTCATGGTAGTCATGACCAGGAGGTATTATTACCTAGAGTCAGCAATAATGAGAACAGAACCTTTAATTTCAAACTATAAGATAACACACTGATTAATAACCAAGAGATGATTAGTCAATCCAAGACCTTAATGCACAATGGAGAAATTTATCCATTATCTGCTCAATGTAATTCTTCTTTCATCTTGGTGACTTTAAAAACAACCAAGGAAAATTATTGTCCCTTAGTAAAGGCTTTTGAATTTCATATGCATTTAATTAGATAACTGCCAGCCCAAGGACAGGAACCATGACAAATAGTTGTTCTTTTCAAATTAGAAGAATAGACTGTTCAATGAGCAATATTGATGTTCTCTTGTACCGAGTTATACAAGAGTCTGCTACTACTTCCTTTAATTTATCTAACTCTTTTTAAGATTTAATGAGTTTTTTTAACATGGTTTTAGTTACATATGCTAGTTGGTAATTTTTAAAAATGTTGCTAACAGCAACAGTACCTGCATAGACATAAATGCATATCCCACCACAATTTTACTGCCATTAGGTAGGGAAGCACAATTTACATAGGAAAAAGGGCATTAGAAATTAAGAAGGCATCTTTATGTTAGTAGAACAACAGTTAATCCTGTTTAATCTGTCTAATTGCTTCAATAGCCATAATAATAAAGATTAGCTGGCTGTGAAACACCAACTATAAAACAAAGGAGGACTTTTTTTCCCATTTCGGGTCCTGGATGTTGTTTTCTGCTTTTGTGGGATGAGGATAGAATGGAGGAAAGGTTCTTTTTCTGATCTGGTTGTTTGGGGTTTGAGTTTTTGTGGGTTTGTTTTTGTTTTTATTCTAAGAACCTTCCAGTAACAGTCAGCTATCTCCTTCTTCCCTGCAACTCTTACACACACAGACGAGGGACAGTTTATGACAAGGAGCATCCCGCTCCTATCACACGGGAGGTTAAGACTTGTTCATCCCAAGTTTGGTACAACAAGAGCACTTTAGATTTAAACGACCAAGGACAACAATAAGAGAAAAAGACCTGCAACATCCACCTGAACTGCCCCTTCCCAAGACTCCCCACTACACAGACAGGATTCCAGCTCCACTCTTGCCATGGACTCACAAAACCTTCATTATGTTTAGAGAAAGCACAAAGGCCATGTCTGTGCTGACTGCTGCCTTCCCCCTCAGCCTGGCTTTAACTGAGAGCTGTTCAACTGGCCAAACATTGTGACCAGTCTGGGCCCTTCTCAGGTACTGACTACCTCCAGAAGTGATCTGGCCTCAGGCTTCCCCTAGAACTCCAAGCACAGATTTTCTGCCACAAAGAGATTAATTGCATTCAGTAATCACCTATCAGACACTTTTGCCTCAACAGAAACCTTTCATACATTAAATGTCAGATCTGAAATAATTTATTCCTGGAAAGGGTTAAGCTCACAGTACATTTTACTTGACAAGTAAAACAGTGTGCTCTCTAAGCATGACACATCGATACCCAGTGATAAAATATTTCCCAATCTTTATACCATTTTGATAATTCACTGTGTGTATTACACACAATCAAGACGTACAGGTTTCAGAGGGATTCTGAGCACATCGCTCAGACTGACAGAGCAAGTATTCCAGACAATTGGCTCCCCGAGGGTCAAGACAGTGATGCTCAATCAGGATTCAAATGGGTCATAAACCCTTCATGGATCTCGCTCAAGTGGGTGGTGATGTCTCCCTGGGGCAGCTCATCCTTTTCTGCTACAGCAAAGCACTTGTCATTACAGACAAACTGCCCGTCAGTCTTAGGCACTCATTTAATCAAGACTTAGTGAGAACAGCAAATATTATCAGTGCCACAAAAGCCCTAAAGAGACAAATATATTAATCATAACTGCCATGATGGTAATTTAAGACACACTCAAAACTCTGCTGGTGGTCCTTACACTATGACTGCTTTTTAATGTAGACTCAGATTTCCAAACCTGGGTGCTGAAGTCAAGCAGTGCAGTTTGGGTTTAAGCTCCTCAAGACAAATGAACTGAGAAGAAAGGGGTGCCAGAATACCCAATTGCTGAGCACAGGAACTGGGAGTGTGGCAGAGCAGTCCTGAATGTTGGAAATCTTTCATTCAAAAAATCTTAGGTCAGGATTTAACACCTTAATTTTAACCACAATGAAAGGAAACTGGGCTTCAAACATCCCAAAATGCTCAGAATGACTCAAAACAGTTCAGATAACCTGGCATATAACCAAGGCAGTTATAATACACTACAAACTTGAAAGGAAAACCTAACACAGTGCTGGCAGCTTAGGGCACAATGTCTTTCCTGTACTGTTTTCATATCTAATTGTTCTCCTATGGAAAAACAAACAAACAAAAAAAGGATTGTAATAATCTAACATGAGGCTTGACTGGCTTCATTAAACCTTCCATACTAGGTTTGCTCCCTTTCTCTGCACCATCCTACAACCACACAATTCCACACTCATACAGTCCCAAACTTAATCTAGCTCAGAATCTCAAATGCTATAAACAACTGCAGGGTTTTATGTTCAGATCATGTTTTGGAGTAAAGCTCAACACATGATAATTTATTTCTTGGGCAGCTGTAGCATGCAGAATGAGCTCCTCGCTCATTTAGCTGCACGCACACAGATGTACATTTGAGACTGGATCTTTTTTCACCCAGCAAAGGAGTCAGCCAATATAGGAGTGATGTCATGTTCCCATGAGGACAAAAAACCTCAGTGATATAAATCAAGGGTTGTTCTGCTACAACCTAAAGAACCTACTGAAAAAGAAAAAGCAAAACAAAACAGTTTCCAGTCTTGCTTTTCCAGCTGATTCTGGTCCCTAAACGATCCATATCTCTGCTCTCGCTTGCAAAAACACTTCTCTTGCTGTCTAATAGTTTTGTGTTGGCTTCCTGGGGAATTCCAGTGCTAACATATCCAGGGATACACCAGTGCAAACCAATAAACCAGCAGGCTCTGCCTTTGCAAGCCCAGTTCATCTCCAGAGCCCCAGACCCTCTGCAATGACCTGGGCTCTGGCGGCTCCACTGATCATTGCTGGCTCCAGGTGTGCTTCCCACGGAAAAGCACAAACACCATTTCTGCCTGGCCTCCCTGAGGGACGGCTGACACTCCCAGGAGCTTCAAACTGCTTTCACATCAGAGAGCTGTGTTTAGCAGCCATCAGTCCCTTTCACACACACACATCTCTTAGAGGCTTCAATCTTTTCTGTCCAGAAACAGGCAAGTTATTCCTATCACTTCACTCCAAAACCAAATTTCTTTCACAATGCATATTTATCAGACAATTCAGGAATATATAAAATAAATTTCTACATAGCAGGTGGATAAAATATATATTATTAATGTAAAACTGTTTTAAGTTGAAAATCTTGTGACTATATTCCAAAATATTAAAGCATAAATCATCGTATTTAGCAGGATAAACCTAGGCAGAAGCTGTATTTCAATAATGGGGGCTTACAAGCTACTTGTGCTCTGTTTGCAGCACTAATACAGCAGCACAATAAAGAGAAATGAAGCTCCCATGGCTATGGCTGTTATTACATAAGCTTCTTTATCCTAAACTTCTCGATGCTTTTCTTCAAAGATGTTGAATCTGATCAATACCCATAACTAAATAGGCCTGAAAATCAATCTATTTGTGTTTTCAATCCCCCATATTTTATGAAAAAGAAATAAACTATTGCATGTGAAACCAGAAATATAGAACCCTAAAGCAATCTGAAACCTTTTTACAATACTCAAGACAGATTACTTTAAACAGATTCAGTGACCTTCGTTAATAATAGATAATAATGTTATATACACAATGTCCACATCAGAAAGCTCTGAAAATAATATATAGTTAATCATACACAGCTGAAAATTTGATAAACATTGAAAAGAATTATAATATTGGACATTAAAGCCTTGTCCAGCCAAGTACACAAATTTTGGATTGATTTACCCAGCATTTATGTAACCTGACTTATTGAAAAAGAACTACTTATAAGAATAAATCTGAGCATATAGTTAGTTCTCTTTGAGCCTAATCTGGAGCTTCAATTCCTAAACCAGTACAGGTAGGAGGAGAAAAATGATCCTTATAATAAAGATCTCCACTAAAATTCAGAAGAAATTAAAAACAATCAAACAAAAAAGCTGCACAGATTTGAAAAGAGCTGTAAGTGTGCAGTGATAAGAAACCTAGAAATGTTGGAAAAGTTTAGTTGATCGAGCATCAATCAGATATAATTGAGGATCCCTTTGGCAGAGGGATAAACTGGATAAACTCTGAAGGTCTCTTCCAGCCTACAAATTTTGTGAAGAGATTTGGGATCTATAAAGATAAAATCCATCATATAAACATAAAAGGGCAAAATTCTGCTCTTTCTTTAGTACGTGCAAGGCCCCAAACACCACAGGAGAAAAGGGCTTGCACTTCAAAAGCATGAAAAGCTTTAGTGCAAAGCCCAGTGTTATGATCAAAGGCAGGCCTGGAGTCCTGGATGGGATGGGAGAGAAGGAAGCCCATCCCTGCTGCTGCAAAGCAGGAATGAGGAGGGACAAGGGGACATCCTCACTCTTGCATCATGTCATGGGAAGTGTCTTCTCTACAATTACTGCAGATAAAGCAAAAGCAACTTGCTACCTGGATCCACGGTAGCTGAACTCATCCATGAAAAGCTGGGAAGGTTGGAAAGCATGGGCTCATCCTTAAAGCTCTCGGAAAATTCCAGAAAAGTTCTGTATGTGAAACTACAGCCAGACAAGACAGTATTGGGGATTAAATCCTCTTAAAATGAGGAAGTCTTTTTCTACCCTGTTTTTTTTGCTGGTGCCTATTGTTTATGATATGAAACTGTAACACCGGGTTTTATTTCCCATGTATTTGAATTCCTGGTGTCCTGAAAATAAAGGAACAACCTATGCTTGCCTGAGATTCTCCTGAAATACTAAGAATGAACATGCACTTCATTGTGTCACACAAGGGAGTATTTAGTAAACTTATAACTGCAAAGAAAAATTGCACATTATGTTTACAAGTGTCTGTTCATAAACAAGTTAGCTTTCTCCTGACTAATAACAATGTGTTGATTGATCCACACATAGCAGGATATTGCTGCACTGCAAAAACGCAAGAAAAATAAAAATATTTTTAAACATGAACGCTAAAATAAATACAGGAATGAGGCAGCTGCTCAAACCCATCCATTTCTGTAAACATGAAGTCTGTTACCTTGGTGTCTGGTGCAGCTCAACCCTGTTTTTAAACACCTGCACTTTGCTTGGCATCAGCTCCTTCAGGCTTGTTTTTGGAGTTCACAGAAATAGTGCAAAGGAGGGCTTGCCACAGCGCAGACCACTGAAGTGGCAGCACCAATTAATCCCCTTTTTCAACAAGTGAAGATGAGAATTAGTGATAAGCACAGTTGCAGTGTTTACCTTGCTGGACTAGAGCAGGTCCTTCTGTCAGAGAGGGTGCCCAGGTTCATCCTGACTTGGTGTCTAGCAATTAAGACTCTTATGAAAATGGGTGTGAAGGGCACTGAAAAATGTCATGAGGAGGCAGATGAGTTAATGAAAACAGCACAACAGGGGTGAACACTCCGACAAGCCTGCTTACACAGATCAGACTTCGTTCTGATGGGCTTTCCTTCTCTTTCAAACCATTTCCCTTTGCATCCATAGCACCTCTGAGGGAGAACTAGACATCGTGACAAAAGCACTAATGCAAAATCAGCAATTAACTCAAGAGTCAGATTCACTTTGGAAGTTGACAACTAGTGGAGCAAGGGCAGAGGCAGAGGAGAAATTTACATTTGCAAACAGACAGCCTTTTACTACCCATCTCAAAATTAAAGCCCCCGTGGCAACTGAACATCTCTTTTTTCAGTAGTGTAGAATGCTTTTTATCTTTACAAAGAAACACTCACTCACTAAAATAAAAGAGCCATCTCTGTGAACTGGACTTCTTGAATGCACTGTTTGAATGAGTGCATTTGTCTTCAGTATTAAGGACATATTCAAGAACTCTCCTATTTTGGACCATAAACGCTTTCCCTTTTCGGCCTGCACTGTGGGTAATTGAGGATCACTGACAAACTTGTGACTTGCAGGTTATATTTTCTGCTATTATCCTTATATTTGCAGCCTGTATGAAAACTAAAAGTAGGTCGTCATTGCTACTTTATTGAATGAACCCTAGCTATGAGTTCATGCAAAGTTCTACTAATGTCAAGAAAGGTGAATTTTCTATAGGATTTTTACTAAAGCAGCTACCTAGAACAATAACATATGCTGGAGCATGTCCATGTAAATCCTGCATTTTTCTATTTGAATGAAGCTTACTGTACTCTTCTTTGGTATGAAATATTCATGGCAAAAAAAAAAAAAAAGAAAAGAAGAAACCTCTTTAGTATAGGGTTAAGCTTTTAAATACTGGGAAGAGTTTTAAAGTGTCATGGCAATGCAAAAACAAGCAATATAAATATTACGAGTTTTCATAAGTCAAATCTTCAGATTTTCTGATAGTGACAGATTACATTCAGTATCATTTACACATTTTATGCTGCAGGTAAATTCTACAGCTCTTTCTGAGTACAGAATTAGTGTGATGCTTCTTCCACTATGGAACCTCTTCCTCCACAAAATCTTCAGTTTCCTGCAGGAACTGCAAATGGGAAATGGCCAAGGAGACGGCTCCAGACCCAGTACGTGGAATTTAACTCACCAGTTTCCTTTGCTGATATAGAATCATCTGTAACAGGGAGGAGTTTTAATTCAGCATGGAGCCCCTCACATTCCAGTTCATGAGATTAAAATAAGAGAATTCAAATTTGGAAATAAAAACATTTCTTTCTGGAACTAACAAAACCCCCTTACTTGGAAGATTAAATCTCTGCCATGTGACAAAGCAACAAGAAGAGGGGAAGCTACCTAGAACTTGATGAGTCACTGCTCTGATCATTTTGCATTTACACTCTACCCTCTCCTTATCCTTCCTCCTGTTGCTGGGAGTCCACGGGGGACAGAATTATATGTTAGTGGGTTGTCCATTTAACATATAATAAAGAGAGAAGACTGGGAAAATAAACTACTCTTTCCCAGTCTGACCTCTGCCTCTGGCAGTGAGAAGATAAAAAGATCAACTGTCCAGTCAGTGCAGATAGAAATAATGGACATCCAACAAGTACCCAGCTCCTCAGAAGTGACACTGTGTGCTCATTTAAAGACTGCATTGATCTGTCTCTCCTCGCTTGCTTAAAAGGCCTGAAAAGGTACAGAGGAGCAAAGAGAAACCCAGCTTTTGCAATCAAGCTGTTTTGTGCTTCAAATTAGTATTTTCCTATTTGCTGTAATTTAAAGATGTTCAAATCAGCACATATTACCAAGCTGACTTGGTTATGCATAATTTTAATTCTTGTGATTTGTCACTTGCTTTCCAGACAATAATGTCATGTTGTTTCTAAACACGGATCACAGTGACTTTCTCACTTTATGCGTCCTGCAAATTGCTTTGTTTTACACAGCCATACTCTGTTATGTTTCAATTACAGTCACATTTTATAACTTTGACATTCTTAAAACTATTGTATGTTAATATATTAATTTAAGGAATGTCAGATGAAGTGTGTAGACTTAGCACAGAACATATTCTGACAGACCTGACAAAAACCATGAAAAATGTGTGCTTTCTATCATAATGATTATTTTTCAGATAACACCAGCTGTGCAACTATTAAACGAAGTGACTGCTTTTCCACATAACACCAAGTACCAGCATTCAATCATGAAAGAAATATAAATCTCCATGGGCTTTTTCCACATGCTTTAAATCAGCAGCAATCTGTGCATTTGTATCTGCGCTAAAAACACACTAAAAACTGGGAATGTCTTCCAGCTGGAAACTCTTTGGCATATCTTTGTCAATAGAGACTATGAATGGGGTACGTAGTGCAATGTTTATAGGGATGTAGTTCAGTTTTAATCTAAGTTCCAAGTTAAATAAGACACACACAAACAAAATTTCACTACCCACCAAATAACTTGAGCAATTGTAGGAATGATTAAAGCGTTAATTTCATCCTTCCCATTATTTCATTCTGGAAGCCTTGAATTCCTCATCAACATCAGGTTAAAACTGTTCAAATGAAATGCATGACAAAAGTCATCATTCCCTCTATGAAATCACAAGTTCTTAAAAGAGCTTTTCCTTCTGCCCCTCTGCTCTCCTCCTGTTGGACCCCCAGCTGGGGCACTTGATCCAGCTCAGGGCCCCCCAGCATAAGGAGCTGGAGCTGCTGGAGCTGGTCCAGAGGAGGCCATGAAGATGCTCCAAGGGCTGGAGACACTCTGCTATGGAGACAAGCAGATTTAACTGGGTTTGTTCAGCCTGGAGAAGAGAAAACTCCAGGGAGAACTTAACAGCACCTTCCTGTACTTGAAGGGGCTACAAGAGAGCTGGAAAGGGACTTATTTACACAAGTATGAAATTATACGACAAAGGTTAATGGCTTTAAACTGAAAGGGGATGGATTTAGATTAGATATTACAAATAAATTATTCACTGTGAGGGTGCTGAGGCCCTGGCACAGGTTGCCCAGAGAAACTGTGGATGCCCCACCCCTGGAAGTGTTCAAGGCCAGGTTGGACAGGGCTTGGAGCAACCTGGTCTAGCAGAAGGTGTCCCTGCCCATGGCAGGGAGGGTTGGAACAAGGTGATCTTTAAAGGTCCCTTCCAACCCAGGCCATCCTGTGATTTTATGATTCATCAGTTCTTGGGTGTTACAAGATTCTGCCTAGAAGCTGCACGTTCAAGAGCAGCCCTTCCTGACAGCCAACCAACTGGATAATGCCATCCTACATCAGACATTGCAAAGCAAAAACAGTTTTCTGCCTAATTTCTGTCCTACTCAGTAGAGTTCATATATGCTTACTAAACACCTTTAATACTCTTTTATGTTCATTTCAGTCTCATAATCACACATCATCACTACATTTCAGATCCCGAGGAGATGAAAAGGAAATACAGTTATTTTTCTGGGTAAATTATTTGTAGATGTGGTGAGTTATGAATTCTCCAGGGAAACAGACTTTTGAAATGACAATGTTTTGAACTGATCTGTGACCCCTTTGAACTGATCTGTAACCCCATAATACGATAAGTGGAAAAGCTTAAAAATGCAATAATTACATTGAAATATCTGATTCAGACTATGACACCAATTCTGGGCTCAAAACCTGCATAAAATGCTCTATGAGGAAAGGTTCATGGGTTATAATGCAAGAAAAACCCCGCATACCTCAGGTTTGTCTTGGTGCTGCATGTGCATGGTAGGGCAAACAACTGTGGCTTGTGAGGAATACGGCTCATAAAGGGTTTGATCACATTGACTGATAAACAGTTCCTTAGGGCCAGCATGAATTAACCAAAAAAGCAAACTAATGTCAAGGCAAAGCAAGAGAAAGCTTGTACAGTGCAATGAAAGATGAGCAAAACCCTTCCCTGGAGCTTCTGCTGGCTCTCTCCCAGACCTGCCAGATTCTGTTGCACTTCCCTCATTTATAGTTATGATAGAGAACAGCAATAGTTTTTTTAAACCTAGCTGGGCTGAGCTGGCAGCTTGCCACATATATTGCTTCCTTTTAGTATTTCACACAAATACTGTATTAGAACAAAACTGAAAAGAAGAAACTATATAGGGGGGAAAAAAACCCATAATGATTCACTTAAATCATATTTTCTTCACTCTCAGCTCAGACAGCCACAGGGGGAAAATGTCTCAGAAGAGTAAATAGTCCACTTACAGGTACGACACCTCAGTGGAAAAATCAGAAAATCGAAGTCAGTATAAAATTTGCAAAAATGTTAAAGCAAATGCTCTACTGGGTCATTGTATTTAGACAGAAGATTGAATCAAGATGTGTTTAAATCCACTGGGTACCAACATCCCTATACTTTAGTGGCAGAGAAGAGAATATTTGTGACCTGCCTGTCAGGCGCTCAAAACACTAAATTACAAGCCCTAGTAGGTCTTCTGCTCTATCTGCATTCTGTAACTTCCCAAACCCCTTCAGCAGACACATCACAGCTGTGCCCCTTCTCTCCAAGTGCAGCACGTCTTGCAAGCAGGTGTTTTCTAATAGCTTTGTGGTCCCTTCAACATTCAATCCCACACATGAACCACAACATCAAGACCCTCAAGACCCCACACCATTTCTCCACAGGTCCTTACAATGCTCTTTTCTGTCTTGATGGCTCATAGTAAGAGGAAAAAATCTTATCAGAATGAAATTAAAAACAACAACAAACCAGACCAAAGCAACATGACAAAAAAACCACCTATCTGAACCCAAGTGCTGTAAGTCACAAGAACAGCAGAAATTATCTGCACTGGGCTGCCACACAGATGTGCCCAGAAAGGCCTCTAGATCTTTGCTTCCATCCACTTGTAACATACCCAAGAACATCAGGAATGCTCTACCTTCTCATGTCCATTTTATTCCTTATTGCTCTTAACTTCAGCAAATTGCTACTCTGGAATGCCTAAGAACAGGGATTTCACTGTGGTTAGTGGACTTTGTCCTAATAGGGGAAAAAAAAAAAGGCAGAGCAGTGCACTGCCAATCAGTCACAGCAAGCATAATCTAAACAGATGGATTATGCTCCTTGGGGTGATTTTTCATGCAAATACTTTAATTCCAGTTCAAGTGCAGTTATTGTTTCAAAACCTTTTGGGTTTGACTTACTGGACTTAGAAACATGTCTCTTAAACAGCTGTGGTTCCACAAACACAACAATGCTGAATTATTTACTTGTTCATCAGTGAATCTGTTAAAGAACATCTTAGTATATAAAACTGTAAAAGGAAGATACTCTGCTTGGAAGTGTGAGGAGGAGAAAATGCTGAGAATCCTTAGCCATTTCAGCTTGGCCAAGAAAATAAACCGAGCAGCCCCTCACAGACTCAGCTGACCTGCTGTTATCTTTCCAACCTGTTATCTTTCCAACCTACATACCTGTCAGGTCTTGTCAAAAGTACAGCTCGAGGGAATTGTTTCTGGTGAGTGTGCTGAGCAGTGTTATTCGAGTCACTGCCACACATTTTGCACATACAGAGAAAACATATTTAATAACAGTATCACCTGCACACAGGAGGTGCTAAAGGCTAAAATCACAAACTGCCAAAGAACTAACTCACAGTTTCTGACACAGAACAGCCCAGCAGTCGGCAGTTTCCTGGCACAGTGAAGCTCTGAGGACTGCCCTGGAGGCTGCTCACTCTGTAGAAGCAGCTGAAAAATCCAATGGAAACAGCAACTGGGAACCAAGCAGATCTTGAGCTAAATGAATCAGGTTCAACCAAATGCTCTTTCTAATTCCCTTGATTTGCATGAGAACCAAAGAAATACACTGTATTTGGGAGAATAATTTTCCTTTCATTTAAGTCATGAAGGTCTTGAAGCTCATTTTTAACCTTGACCAAATCTGTTCACCCTTTAGATCTGTCTATTCCTCTCAGGGTCATTCATGGATTATGCCCTTTCAGATGGGAAGGAGAAAAGCTCCTTCCAGGTACTTAAATATTGTGAAATTAAAATACTTGGTTTGGGCCATTAAATTTCATCATGATATAAATAATAATATGCATTTCCATGGCTAGAATTTGTAGCTGCACTAATGAGGGATACAGAAAAAACTACAGTTCAAGTTGGAAAAATTACTGCAGTCCCGTATACAGCTCCTTAGTCCATGGAATGGAATGACAAACACCTACAGTGCATGGTATATGTGCGTGGGTGCCCACACAGGCTTGTCTCATTCCTAAACACACATTTCCATTTCCCTTTCACAGTAATAATAGCCTTTTTGAGGTATAGAATTGCCATGGATGTATTACAGAAAGAGATAGATAAGCCTTTAGCAGCAGGTGGGATGCTAAAGTAGAGCAAAGTGTTTCTTGTTGCCAAATAAACACAGCAGCCATTACACACTCAGCAACCTCACCTACAGCCGTGAAAGTCAGTGCTGCTGCGTTATCAGAGTATTAAGTGATAGGGAGGCTGTTAGAAAGAACTTCTTTATCTGCTCTTATTCCAAATCCTGTCATGCTATCTTTCAAATTTATCTAAACTACCATGACAAACAAGCAGACAAGCTCTCAGTTTTCAGTTGCACTTCAAGGAGCTTAATCCACAGCCCTGCACTGTTTATTGCCAGACACAGGATGAAGAGCACGTGTAGCGGGGTCACCCAAGGCAGGCCAGGAACACGGCAGCACAATCACTCATTCATCAACATTTTTATGACACCTGTTACACACTCCATATTTTGAGCACACCAAGAGCACCAGCAATCAGGCTGATCAATACTCTTCCACTGGCCTTGGTATTTCTTTGCATCCCTGTGCTGAGTTGGTGCCTCTTGCACTGTGCAATTCCAGATCAGGCTGTGGTGGCAGGAAATACCTGTGACGGTATCGCACCTGGCACAATGTATGGTGGATAACAAACAATCCCAGCAAATACAGCAAGCACCAGGATTGTATCTGACTGGTTTTCCTTACCTAACAAAAGAACTAGATCTGGACAGTGTGCCTGAAGTA
This sequence comes from Acropternis orthonyx, assembly GCA_035583155.1. Taxonomy (NCBI): domain Eukaryota; kingdom Metazoa; phylum Chordata; class Aves; order Passeriformes; family Rhinocryptidae; genus Acropternis; species Acropternis orthonyx. The sequence continues at coordinate 8,253,667 of JAWWEU010000023.1, read as the reverse complement.
CACCATGCCATTTGGTACTTCTCCTGCATGTGGATTTCACACTTCAATTCATATCCAGGTTAGTGGAGAAAGAACAATATTTAATTGGGGTTTTTTTTAATCATCTGTATCATATATGAGAGTCTTGCATACAAAACCTAGACAAAATAGTTCTAGATAATGGACATCAGTCAATTTTTCTCATATTACCAAGGCTTAAGGGAAGATGGAACAGGACACATTTTTAAATCTTCTTTTCCTCATAAATTCCTTTGTCCAGTTTTGACACAGTGAATGACATTTCCAGCAATAGAACTAGCAGATTCAGAAGTGCAATATCATGGGTTTCTCCTGCCAGCATGTCTAGCAGATTGGTCTAACAGACTGGTAATACAATATCTCCGTTTTCCTGATGGGTGGAGCTCTCCCTCACAATCTTCAGTTTCCATGCAAGAACAAAGCCTACTTTTTCTTCACTTTTATCAAAGAAATGCAATCATCTCCATAGTTCAGTAAACCAGTAAAACCACCCACAATATTTCTGGGGCTTCGAACCATTTTATGCTTAACTTTCCTGCACAGAAATTATTTTACTAAGTGATTCAATGCTCTGCACAGACCTCAACCCTCTTTAGAAAACTGGTGCTGTTGACTGCAATAGGTTTTTCAACAGAACAGTCAAACAACACAAGTGATTTGCAACATTGCAGGACCCAGTAATTCCCACTATTCATCTTTCCAGAAAAGCTATGAATCCAATGAAGATTTATAAGCAGAAAGTCAATTTCATCCTCAAATAACATTAAACTGGCCATACAAGGTGCACACATTTAGCAGACTCTGTTTTTAACATGCTGCATCACTGTGTGCTACAACACGCTGTAAAGTCTGACCTAATTTGACACAACAGCTAAAATTTAGAGGACAACATTTCCCACTTCACTTCCAAATGGGATAACTGCAGTGTTCCAGCAAAAGCTGGCCAGCAGGAGGAGGGCAGACGGGAAAGCGTCTGTGGTCTGCCAACTTCAAATTACTGTTGAGTAGTTCAGCATATCTCTGGGGGAAAAAAAATCTTAAAAGAGTAATTAATCATCATTTAGGAAAGGTCTTCAGTGAAGTGCATTTATTGTCTTTTATTTGTGCATTCTGGTTTATCAGCAAACACTGAACTTTTCTGCCCACATGTCCCTTTACTGGTGGCAGTTCTAGGTCAGGAACTGTGAACAGATTCAGAAAAATACAGTCATTCTAAAACCCAAATCAAAGAGTCCTCAGAAGTATCTTAATATTCTTCAATTGTTTGGTTGCTTTTTTCTTTTAGAGATGCCTGAGTCCCGTGTCTGGAGAGTAGGACACTTCTCCGTTATTAATGCACCTCCTGGGATAGTCTCTTTGAAACTGTAGGATGTATTTAGATGTAAACAAACAAAAATCAGAGTTTCACGAATTGCAACAAAACAACTTAATGATTCAGAGGTTCAGAAGAGTAAATATAGAGAGCAACAAGTATCTTCTAACCAGTCCAAACCTTCTCCATTGTGAGCTTTATTGGTATCTGTGCACCATGGGTAAGATCCTGAATGATTTATTCTTTCTACCAGGATATGCCCAGGACCTGTCACCTCCACTCAGTACACAAGAAAATTATCAAATCCGGTTTAACTTCACCTTCATTTCTCTCATCACCAAAATGCAGAAGTTTTAGTAACATATCAATCTAATTTGCATCAACCTGTAGAAAACAAATGAAAATGCCACCTCAGATTTGTATTTGGCTTTACTAAGCCAATATATAAACACCTGCACTGTAGAAAATAAAGGATGTTTTAAAAAAAAAAAAAGAAAAAAAAAGAAAAAAAAAGAAAAAAAGAAAAAAAAAAGAAAAGAAAAAAAAGAAAAAAAAGAAAAAAACCCAAACTTTCCACAAGTCAGAGACTTCAACTCAGCAACTGCAGCCTGCCTGCGTTTCAGACCCCAGACAAGCAGACCTTGGAATTCAGAACAAAGTCAAAGCCTAAGAAAAATGCCACCCAATCAAAGCAAACCCTAGTCTTTCGTGCATTTCATGATGGTGGGACATTTAGAAAATGGGATAATTTTCCCAAATCATCCTAATATGTGGAAGCCATATGAAACCCACCATTTTCCATCACCTCCATGCCTCCGTCCCTGAATGAATGCCTGAGGCAATTATTTTAAAATGCTACTTTAAAAAAAAAAAAGTAAATAAAAAAAGCTGTGGCCGTAGAAGGATGCTTGCTGGCAATGCTTGTCTATATCTGCTTCAAAATTAGTAGTGATTTTAGAAGACCCTATAAAACCTTATAAAACCAGTTTTCATCTTTAGTGGTAGGTGCCTTCAGAATCTTGAGGGAAGTGAACTCTTGCTTGTGCTGTCTGGCTTAAGCTGTATTGAACCACTGAAAGCAGTGCAAAGGCACGGCTTTCTCCAACAGAGAATAAAAAATAATTTTTAGAGTAACTCTTATTTCTTCAGCGAATTAATAACATTTCAAAGAGGGTTTCTGACCCATCCTTTCAACCTAAATTATCCAGTTATAATTACCTGGTAAAATATTATGTCATTTCCATATGCGTAGCTAAACCTGGCCTTCCCATGACTAACTCTGATTAGATTCCAGAGCTGTAAATTACGGATTTTTGATATCCTTAGAGAATTAAAATATATTAAAAAATAAATCGAGTGATGTGAATCTCATTAAGGAATCATCTTTAGTAGTTCAAGCAAATGTCTCACTTATAACTAGCTTGATTTTTTTTTTATGTCATTGGCACATCCCTAGAAGTTTTGCACAGTGACATTTGTTATTATCTCTCAAGAATTCAAAGGAAACACCTCTTTTCATTTAGAAAATTCCCCACTTAGGATGGCAGGAGCTATGGCTTTATTCTAACCACCCACCCCTACTACCCACCTTGAGTTATCACTGTAAGTGCTCATCTTAGAAATATAAAAATCAAGCAATGGACAGCTAGAACAATTTAAATCTTTTTGTGACCTGAGTACTAATTTCTCTTTAATAGAGGTAGCTTTCTGTCATGCTAACCCTTGCAGGTCAAAGAAATGGTGTTATTTATAGCCATTTATAAGAGGGGTAATGACCAAATTCTAGATAGACACATCCACAGTCTTTCCCTCATCCACTGGTTATGGGGTTTCATTCTACTCCCCACTCCTGTCTTCCAGCTCTGGGGGGCTCAGTACCCACACAACAACTGGTCTCACTATTGAAGACTGCAGCAAAGAACGCATTAAGTACTGCAGCCTTTCCCTCACCCTTTGTCACTATGTGTCCTCTCACAGCCAACGAAGGGTGGAGATTCCTTTCAGTTTTTTCTTGCTGATGTATTTATAGAAACATTTTTACTGTCTTTACTGCAGTAAGCTGATTAAATTCTAGTTGGGCCTGGACCCTTTTAATTTTCTCCCTGTACAACCTCATGACATCCATGTATATCTCCTGCATTGCCTGCTCCTTCTTCCAAAGGTCATAAACTCTCCTTTTTGCCTGAGTTCCAGCCAAAGCTCTCTGTTCAGCCAGGCCAGTCTTCCCTGTCTTTCAGCACATGGGGACGGGCTGATCCTGCGCCCCTAAGATTTCCATCTTCAACCAACAAGTCCAACCTTCCCAGACTTCTTTGCCCTTCAGGACTATGTCCCAAGGGACACTGCAACCAGATTTAAAATTATAAACACTAGTGAATATAAATCATAGTTTGGGAAGTTCTCTGAAGCCCTTTGACTAAACCTAAACACAAAGATTCTCAGGCCGCCTACAGACTGAACTACTCTGGTCATGAACCATTACCTTCGCAGCATGTGGCATGCCTATCAGCAGAAAAGTGGTAAAAAAGAACTGACTAACTTTATTTATTACATTTGTATTGCTTACGAAACCATTTACTTAATGGATGGGTATCATTAGCAGTCCAACCACAAAAAAGAATACAATGATGTGTTACATAGGTTCATTAAAATAATATTTCAAAGCAATCATTAGAACAAGAAGCTAAAGATCCAAGAGACAGTAAGTTATCTGCAAATAAATGAGGCAGAACAAACATGTTTTGAAGTTAAGAAACATGTTTACAAATATATTGCACCATAAAGGAAGCAGGCCATGAGGCTTAGAGACTGCTGTTCATGTAACTTATTAAACAAAACAAAAGTGGTAACTAGTTTTGAATCAAGGGTCCTCAGGCCTGTGGCCAGCACGCTGTGCTGAAGGAGGTTATGCATAAGAATCCCTTAGACTAGAGACAGAAAACTGCAGACATTGTGACTCCCTACTGTGTATAAAAAAAACAAACCAAAAAAACCCCAACAACAACAAAAACTCCCACAGCCTAAAAAAGACATCTCATGCTGTTGCAGGAGCAAAGAACATCCTTACGCTCACAAACTTCTATTGTGAAATAGAAGCATCTCCAGCACACCAGGCAAAGGTTGCAGGAATGTGCTGCTGTGACAGCTGGGGAATCCTAAGTTTACCTTATGGAAAATTCAGTCATGGAAACAGGAGGGAAGGTCCCAGAGCATGATGCTTTTTTACTGAAATAGTTATTAACAGAAAAAGGAGGGAAATAGATTTGTTGAAACCTAAAGGTAAAAGGCCAATACTGAAATCATGCTGGACAAATGCAATCAGGACAGGGTTATACTAGAAAAATTTTAGAGGACAAACCAAAAAAGTATAAAACCCACTCCCTTTTAATATAGTCCTCTTCTTTCTAAAAAGGGACAGTGACGATTTTTAAACAAAATTTAGCCTAACTAGAGGGAAAAGAAATAAGGAGTATTATCATAAAAGCTTTGTCATTTCAGTACAGATTAAATGCTCTACCTGATTTTCATTGTTTTTCTGAATCTTTAAAAAAATGTAAATTATTGTGGCTGCTAAGAAACTAAAAGGACTAATAACCAGGCTATAATCAGATGCTTAGAATTGTTAGCACCTTTAATTTTCTGGACCATCTTCTATCTAATGAAATTAAGAAAGTTGTCTTCCAGACATCAAAGCACAGAGCAGCTGATGGTCTGAGAGGAGCTCTTGTGCTCCCCAAACCACCTGTGACACAAATGTTTTGTTATGGGCAAGCAGTTACACAACTGTGCCTGTGTCAAACAAGCAGCATGATAGAATGATTTAATAAAGAGTAAACTGAAGGAGGGAGCAAAGAACATTACAGAAAGGAAGTAACAGCTCCTGAGTTGAAGCTACAATCAATTCCTATTACTAAGCTCTCTTTTAGTAGTAGCCTTATAATCAGAACTAGATGGGAAAAGGTGCTCAGCTCAAAAACTGTCAGATTTATCCAACAGCAAAAAGGGACAGTTTAAACAGGCTTCAGTTGTATTCTGTTAAAATATTGTCGTGTTTCAAAAAGATCTACCACATTCCTTAGTACCAATCTCTCTTAAAAAATAAAATAAAATTACCTTTCTCCAACACTCCTGCATCTTTCAGCCTTACACAGTACTTAGCTCACATGATAAGCAACAGGAATTAATATGAAGTCTATGTATTCTTGATGTGGGTAGTTTGGGTCATATCTCAGATATCTGGGAGTCTTACCAATTACTTTGGTAAGATTATCTGCATGCATGAGTAGGCATTACCTAGTGAAAAGTAATAAAAAGAGAAAAACAAGAATAAAAGAAGGGAGAAAGAAGCTCAGCCACCCAAACTAGACAATCGCTCTTACAACTGACAGAGACCTTTCTACTGAGTGGGCACAGAAATGTGTTTGGAGAGGTACCACAAGTGTTCCTGAAACTCAGCTGTGTACTGGCACAGGGGGGTTAAGTGACAGGTTTCTTACAAGTGGCACAACAGTATGGATTCACTTAAAATTCCAGACCCAGACACATTATAAGAGTTCACAGAATGAATGTTTTCAAGTCTAAACAAGATACCTCCAAAGTGGAGAGCTTGAATTTAGGCAACAAGAATGTGTTCTGTACAGATGAGGCCTGAGTTTCAGATGCAGAAACTTTTCCCTTTCTGAAAATTTCATGACATGTATAATAGTTCTGTATGAACCTGTACCAGCCCAGCAAATCAAACACTGATACTGAGACCAGTCATGGAACAAGCAGGTTTTGTGGTCACAAACACCATAGTGCATCAATCTGAAATCAATTGAGGTTTTCAGGGCAGATGCAGGCACACCATCTGACTTGGCATGCACTGTTATGGACAATGCTGATGCACGTGCAAGAAAGCCAGATCTGATGTTCTATCAGGGAATCACAGAGAAGTTCAGTTTGGAATGGATTTCTGGGGATTATCTTATCCACCCCTGCTCAAGCAAGTTCACCTACAGCAGCTTGCCCAGCACTGTGTGTGTCCAGAAAGTTTTGTGATATCTCCAAGGACAGAGACGCCACAGCCCCTCCGGCAGCCTGTTCCAGTGCTCAGTCACCCAGAAAGAAAAGTTGTTTTCCTGAGAGATGAATTCCCTAATCAATTCTCTTTCTTCTAAAAAATCAAAAACTTCTAAGAACTCAACCAAAACCAAGGGAAAAACAAAGTAGGCTGACCTCAAGTTATCTCCTATCACCAGCTTCTAAACTACTGTAGAAACTTACTCAAAAAACTTCAACAGCCTAGGAAGTTGTGTTTCCATTTTTATCTTACACCAAAATATCTGCTTAATCAAATAATGTTATATCAATTTTTTAAGGGGAGAAGGCAACAAGGGGAGAGGTTGTAGCATTTTACATTGCATTTAAGTATGTTTAAGCGACTTACCATCATACAGACATGATAACATTAACTGGCCTAGAGAAAGCAATGTTGATTTTTTATTTTATTATCATATCCTTAAGTGTTTATTCAATATACCTCATTATTGGAAAGCTCAGACTTGTTTTGAGCACCAAAATAGAAGCTGACAAAGAAATCTCAGTTGTTATATACGTATACCATAAGGGGATGGGACGGGGTGGAAAATGACAAAAGGAGGCACTGAGAATCACTGTTAAGAACAGTGTAAGCAAAAAAAAAAAAAAAAAAAAGTAAATCAGTAAGTGGTTATTTGTTTGGTTTTGAGGAGCAAAATATAAAGGAGAAAAAAATCAGCCATGAATTGCACATCTCAGGAAAAGAGCAACCACAGCCAAGAAAAGAACTTCTACCACATGATGCACCTCCTGGCCAGGAGAGGCTCCAGGTGAGAGCAGTTCCTGCCTGGAGCAGGGAAAGCCTCTCTCAGCACATCCAGGGTTTGGTGCAGCTGTCCAGGGCAATCCCTGTCAGGCTCCAGACTTGATGTTCCTTGTCTCAGGACAACTCCTGAGTGCAACTGGGGCCTCAGCCTCTGCAGGAATGCCCAAGGGTCTCTGCATAAATAAACCAAGAGGAAAACAAAACAAGCAAGTGACCCACTTTGATCATGCCATTTTCACTGAGTCTGCCCTCAGGCTAATGCAGATTAATCTTTTCTTCTCTGAAAAACAACATAATTAAAGAAACTAAATAAAGTTCTCAAGAATGTGAAGAGTGTCAGCACCTGCATATTTGCACAAATGGCAGCTTCTGGAGTTGCAAATCCAGGCCAGTGTGAAACACAGGGCACAGTGACCTCTGTGCTCATCTCTGCCAAAGCAAGGACTGCACACATTTGACAAAGGGAACTCTCAGACTGCAAAACACCATGACAAACAGATGAGGAGAGTCATAAATTGGTTAATTAGTTACAGGCTTATTGCAGGAGAATAAATTCATATTTTTACATTAATTTACCTACTACCAAAAAACTAAAGTAAAATGTTCTAAGCTTCATAAAGCAAATATAATACAGACTGTGAATTAGTAAAAGAGATACTTACCTATGACCTTTACTTGTGATGACAAATGCTAGAGGATTACTCATCACACAAGAATCAGCCAATTTTTGCTCTTGCACTTTCAAGATCTACTTTATTCAAAGTACCTACAATTCTATTAACTAGTAAGCATTTAGGAGAAGCTGATGGCAATCATACATCACATCAAGTATCAGAAACTCCTGAGTATGACCTGAGATGACAGACTGAGCACTGTCTGCTGGTACCACCAAGTATTACCTCTATTTTCGTGCCCTGAATACCTAGGGTAGAATTTTACCAAGCACTATTAAAAAATGTGCTGGAAGCCACCAGTACTATACAGATCCTTCTCTGGCTCATGTGAATTTATAAATCAGACCAGTTTATCAAGCAAGGTGTATATCACTTTGATCGGACTCAGATACTCACAAAATCAAATGCACATTTTTTAACATGGAGTTGTCATCCTGAAAACCTCATTAAACTGACAAATATGCATTAGACACTAGGTGGATCAAGCCTAAAAACATTATGAAACAAATGTGTCTTTCCCATCACAACCGCCACTGAAGCTCAGGCATGACTGAAAAAGATCCCAGCTTTCCCTGGGCATCCAAACTGAGGACATACAGACAGTAAGGGGACCATCATAATTTCCATCCCAAAGCTCCAGCAGCATTTATAGCTTCTCAAATTATTTTACTTTCCTAAGGAACAGTTATTACTATGATCCTGCCCTCTTTGACCAACACCCTAAATAATTCAGCTTGTCTGAAGAAAAAAAGGGAAACAAGAAAGAGAGAGAAACCACCTTAGTTCCACTAAGCCCTTTTCTAAAAATCACTTCCAGTGAACCCTCCACAAAGCCAGTGCCAAAGAACTACACTAAACAGCTCTTAATTTATTGCTTCACTCATCCAGTGAGTGCTTAGAAAAATCCAATACTGAATTCATTAATAATATTAAAGCACTAAATTCTATGCTAAAGTTTACAGTTTCAATCAACCACAATTCAACACCATTAAATTAGTGCAGGCACAGCAGGTGAGAATGAAAAATTATGGTTACTAAACAAGAAAAAAACAACTGTTTTTATTGTTGTGGCGCATCGCTAATATACTCCATAGCTGATCATTACTATTGACAAGATTGAAAAAATACTTAGTTATAATTTTAATATATGTTAACATAATATATACACCTAATGCCTACCTAAGGAAAAGATAACATTTTCAAAAGTAGTGACCAACAAGAACTCTCACATTGAGGTCAACAAAACCTTGAAGGTACTCAACACTACAAAACAAATGTGTGTTACTACATGGGAGTAAATAACAAGTTTAACAAAATTCTATTTTCCGTATTTATTTGGATCCTTAGTTCCTGGGAATGAGCACAGGATTAAATACTTTGAAAAAGAAGGTTAAGAGCAAATGATTAAAGCAAATGCTCACGAGAGTCTCTGATTTTCTGGCAAAAAAAATGTTCTTCTCTTTGAAGGTATGGAAACTAAAAGCACAGAAACATTAAGTTTCAAAGCCTTAATTTTGTATCACGTTTATGTAACAGCTAGAGGAAACTTCAATCCTGACAAGCAGAAGAATAACCAGTTTAAGAAAAGAAAATCACTATAATTGAGAAAAACCCACACCAGGCATCAACAGCAAACCCCTCTACCCTCAGGGTAAGGACTGCTCCAGGCAGTGTGATTTGATCAGCTCTGGAAGCTCCTGAAACTCGTTAACTTCTGCTGAAGAGATGCTAGAAGGTAGGGGAATGCCCTGATTGCTTTGTGAAACAGAGAATTTCAGGATAACAAAATCTTTTTACACAAACTGGCACAAACATAATTCTGCCAGAACAGAAAAAATGGAGATTCTCTTCCCTTGCTGAAAAAAAACCCCAAAATTTTCAAAGAATTCCAAAATTGATTAACATATTCAGTGTAGACCTGAAAGGATACAAAGTCCACAGATAGACATCTATACACAAAACTAGTCAAATCATTTCATCTTCAAAAATAACTGAACCAACTTGTTGAAAATTGACATGAAAAATTGTGGAAAAAAGAAATCCCAACCAGTTTAGTCCTCTGCCTTCAACAGAACAGCAATGATTTTGTTTTCAGTAGAAATAACGTAGTTTTTATGGGGTTTTGTCACTGGAGTTTTGGAGAGTTGTCTGGACAACAAAGAAAAGGGAATTGCCAAAATGGGGGAACTGATGGTTGTGCTCTGTGTGCAGCTGGACACTGACTTATGCAAAAGTAACACAGCAATTATAATCATGATCACACAAGATTGTTTGAATTGAAAACTGAGAAAATCAGACATATCTTCAAAAGACAGACTATCAGAGAAATTTGCTAAACTTCTACAACTCAGACAAGTGATAGGACACTGTCACGTATCACAAGCCACACACTTCTAAGTGCTATAAATAGATTTATCCTGGGCAGAGACTGCACACAAAACCATACCATGGGTAAAGGCAATCAATTCTGTCCCCCCTGCCATAAGAAGTAACCGGAATTCAGCTGTGCTTATCTGGACAGCAGAGTCTGTCTTATATGCTATTAAAAGTCTGATACATAAAAGTGAAACTATTAAAAATCAGAGCATCGCTGACACTGAAAGGGTCAGTAAGGCAGCGGGACTGTGCCAGTGCAGGAAACCAATTTGAAGAAGCAAAACACTCCATTTCCAGTTTCAGCCTGTTTTACTTGGCTGTGCATTGAACAGAAAACACGAAAAGCCCAGAGAAGCAGACTACTGTCCTTAAAGGCTCTGATCCCCAAATGAATCAAGGTTTGCTTGCTGCATCTTCCAGAGCAAGAACTGTTTGATCAGAGATAGTTTTCTTTAATTACATGTATGTCATATAAAGTCGGGTATTACTTATTTAACAGCTGAAATTAGAGCTCTGTGGTTTGGCCAGCAATGCAGTCTGAGAAACACCAAGGAACTTTATTTCAGAAGTAAAGACTATGCTTAGCAGCAAGAACAGACAGGGTGAAGTACTTTTCATGTGCAAACACACACAGACATGGCTACACACACACTCGAAGTGCTCGGTATTTGTTGCAAGTCTCCCTTCAGCTGTACAGTTAACAATGAAGAAGAAAAAGAACTTTGTAAGCAAAGCCACTCAACACGAATCTACTGTGCCTTTCCTTCACTATCAATGCAAAACCTCCCTCACATAAGAGAACGCTGAAGTGTCTGTCCAAGCTTTTCAACATTGCTTGTGCTGGCTTTAGGCTCTTTGCTTGAAAGGTGGGGATGTGATGTGGCCCAGGACAAACAAGTAGGATCTGCACTCAGCTGTGACACCAGCCCGTTCTTCCAGCAGTCAGGCAAAGCTCTTGGCCACAGCTCTACCCATGTACAATACATGCAGTTAATAAAAGGCCGTGCTGCTGGCACAGCCCCCCAGGGCCAGAGCCCCAGAGCTCTTCCCCGCGGAGGAGCAGCCCAACAGGGCAGAGTGGGGGTAGGAAAGGAGAAAAGCTTCCAAAGAGCACTGCTAGTATTGCTGACCCACAGAGACCTGTCTCAAGGCATACAAACGATTAATTACTCCATGAGGTACACAACTTACAACATCCCTTGAAACTCTGTGACATTTTTGGATAGTTCCCAGGCATTTTTGGCCAACAGGTGCCTGGTAGTTGCACAATTTTCTAATTAGTTCATGTGCTGCACTTCAAAACTAATTACAGAAATGTCTGGATTATAATGTTGCAGGGAGTCATTCATGTGCCACCTACCATTAAGGGGAGGGAAATTTTGTGAAGGTTAATTAGCATTTTTAAAGTACTTTGGAGATTAAAAGCTTTAACTATATGCCTAATAAAAGAAGAAAAGGTAATACTTTCTATTCAGTGAATTCCTCTCTGCATTGAAAGTGAATTACAAGGGTTGCTTTGAGTCCAAGAACATAAATTTTCATGTACAAGGGATTAAATCAACACCCAATAGGATCGATCTGTTAGAAGGTGCAGACCTCCAGCAAGGCACAAATTATCAGGGGTGACCACGGCATCCTGGAGTCAGTGGGGCTGGTGCTGGTTCCCAGACAGGACTGTATGTAACTAAAAGTAGGAATTTCGCTGTAACATGCCCTTGAAGAGGTCAAAAAAATCAAACTATTATGAAGAGGTACCTTTCTAATTAAAATAATGCACAGATTTTAATTGGGTCATCTGCTGGCTGCTCTCTGCTCAAAAAACACCCACCTGCCTCTCCAGGAGGGGATCTTTGTGCATCTGAATTTTTAACTGAAGTTGCATCCTTGGCACTTTGCACTCTAAATGCCTACTGTTAAGATTTTCAGAGGGACAGAGCGTATTAGAAACTTTTTCTGTAAACACAAAATTATCTTCTTCAAACTCACATAAAATATATTTAATGAACTTATAATTGCTTTTTGTGAGCTTGGGAGAAAATATACAAGTCATTATAAAGCATACACATGTTTATTTTGTATAAGTTCTGCTTCTTCACAACAGTAATGGGAGGGGAAGTGTTCATTAATTACAAAAAATACATTCCAATTATTTGGTTTGTATGATTACTATTTCTGCTGCAAATCCAAAATTGTCACTGACTTAGAAAGTTATTACTGTCATCAATAGAAAGATTATTTTAGTGCTACAGATGGTTGTCCTTTTATAGGCCATTTTAATGACTTGTTCTTATATAATCTGTCATGCATTATTTTGTAGTCATTATGAACTTTTAAAGTTTCATATCAATCCATTTTGATGTTTACTAAACAGATGGTGTTATTAAAAAAAAGGGAAAACATAATAATGACATTTAGTTCTCAAAAATACTCAAACAGCTACACATTTATTTTGTCAACTATGAAATCTATGTCATTTGTTTCTTAAAAAAAACTTAGCACAGAAACAAAATTATTCATAAGGTGTAAACTCAGACAGCTTACAAAGCAGAGCATGAAATCAACTGAAAGAAGGTTTTTCTGAAAGGATGTTATTGAACTTCAAAAGTGTTTGTCAATTAAGAACTTATTTACTGTTGTTCTCAGCATTCCATTTTCTTCTTCAAAGCGCTACTGGCAGATAGTTACAGTAATTGCTAAGTGATGTAGATAATTATTTAATATACAGGTGTGACTCATGTCTGCTGCTTAAAATCTAAGTTGTGGTAATTATGTAAGCACATCAATTAACAGAAAGTTTTGCTTTATCATTGCAATCTTTATGATTTTTTTGTGTACTCAGTGCACTGTCGTCAACTAGACCCAAAGACTTGGAGAGCTGAGCACTACAGCAAACAGAATTACACCCAAATGAACTCAGAGCTCAGAGGATTGTGAGTGACATTCTACAGTGGAACAATAACACAGTTCAATCCCCATTCACCAGTCTGAGCTGAAAAACATTTCCCCTCACCCCTAATTTCTAAGATTTTGCTGAAATCTACCTGAAAACATGAATATCACAAAGTGAAGCATTCGTAGATGAGGAAATTGCAGGGCTCTGGATCCCTTAATTCCACACCTTCCATATCTGCATTACAATACAGATTTCAGTTACAGAATGACCTTCCTCACACACAGAATATCTGCCTTCCTCCTAATTCCAAACTGCAAACAAAAACTGTTTGTGGAGTTTCTCTGACTAATCTTCAGTTTCTAACAACTATAAAAGTGGCTAAAAGGGAAACATTAGAATAATCATTGGATCACAGCTAAGAGCCTTCCCAAGCTTTGGGCTATCTCCAAGGATGGATATCCCACATTGTCTCTAAACCTCAGTTCCCATTTGTAACCACTTCTACTGAGGAAGATGTTTGCACTGGCATCAAGTAAAATTCCCCTTGATGCAACTTGCCTGTTGTCCCCTGTCCTTTCAAGTTGCTCTTCTGAGAAGTGTCGGGCTTTATCTTCTCTCCAGCCCCACACAGGTGGTAAAGGACAGCAAATGAATCCCACTCTTACCCCGCTCTAACCTATGTTTTTTTCAGATGGCCAAGGAAGTATTTTCTACCTGCATTGCAGTACGGTAGAAAAAGGAAGACAAAGCAGAAAAATGGATGGTCTTTGTTTAAAGTATTCTCCTCTGGTAAGCTCATTACTAAGCTTTCCACAGTATCAGGTGGTTTTATGTTTATGATAAAATATCATGAGTACAATACAACTAATTAGCCTTTGTTAATTGTGTTACCTGTTTACAGCATGCTGCACTAGAATAGGTATTATTGTTTATCTGCTTTCTTATCAAGCCAGCAGATGTGTCCCAGCAGGAAGTTCCTTCTACAACATATACTTAGCATGGTGATAATTCCTGCAAAATGTGGATTTCTCTAGACATAGGAAAACATTGAAAAGGAGGTTAAAAAAGGCATGATACAGATGGACTACTTTTGCCCAGGGAAATTAATAAAACCTGTCAATTTGTACAATTGTTTCTAAGAGGGAAAGACAGAGTTACTAAATTCCCATTGCCCTAACAAGAATAAACATCTGTTGGTGCAGTAAGTGGTTGACTGGGCATGACACGGGCCTTAGTGTTTGTATTCCTGGTATCTAAATTGGGAAAAATTTATATCTAGTATAGCTCTGTTTAAGTCCTTGGAATTCCACCAAGTCTGCATTTCATTTGATGGTGGTCATTAACAATAAGCTAAAGGAAGGGCTATTAGCAAGGCTGATGTCATTCCATCAGTCTTCTACAAGGAAAAATTAGAGTTGACTTGAACTCAGGGTGACTTCAGGTTTTTTGTAAATATATTTGTACTGGTATCCTATCAAAGTCTCATTAAACTGAACTAGGCAGTGATTGGAGAGAATAAAAGTAAGTTGAAAACTTTCTACCTTCCTAAATAATGTATCTATTTCAGAAGCATTGAAGACTCATTACAGAAGCACAACTCCAAGCCACCTCTGAGCACAGGCGTACAGAAGTGAGTGGAAGCCACAGTGTCTGTGGCTACAGGCTTATATATAGTGAATAATATTTAGTCTCTTCGACAGACAAAACCAAGTTCTTTTAACAGACCAATCACTCCCTGTTTTATCTCCATAGTCTTGCTCCATTTGCATGTCTGGTGCAGCAACCATTGTGCTTTAAATTAATGCAATCAACTGTTCACCAGGAAAAAGGAAATACTGAACTATCTTTCTATGATGAAAGGTTGCATAAAAGACCAAGGGCCAAGCTTTATTTTACATCAGTGATGACTTTCACCTCAAATGAGGCTGTAAAGGTATTTGTTTCAAAGCACACACTGTTCCTTTGTTTTATCTGGTCTATCTGGACTGTCACAGATACAGTGCATTCTACTCTGGGCCATAGTAGGAGGCTAAAACAAGACTCAAACTGCCTTACCTACAGGCTGGAAGAGGCTGAATACGTTACAGTCAAAGAAGAGCAAATTTATAGCAGTTTTTTAAACAGGTTGGTCATTTTGTTAAGGAACAATATTTTTGGTATTTGTGTGCATGAAACTTCACCATTAACTTTTAGAGCTATGTTTTAAAAAAAACTTTAAAAAAAATTACCACAGGGCTTGCAGAGTTGCTGCTGCTGTCTGAAGCAATTCAGTACAATTTCACAGAAAGGTTAAACAAATTCTGCTGGATGCTTGATTTAATTCTCTACCAAAGATAATGAGACCACCTTGCTGTCTGTAATTTTCCATTATTATTTAACAACTTCTCTGGCAGGTCTGTCTATAAATATTCCTGCTTTCCATAATTCTGTGACTTTCACAGCCAAATCCATTAACCAGCTTTTTCCCCCCAGTGACTGTACATAGAAGCATCACTTGGGGTCTGAAAGTTATTTTATTAGGAGAGGTTTAAAACACACAGAAATTGCAGAGAAATATAATACAAAAAGCTGGGACTGGATTAAAATTAAACCACCTTTCTGATGTGCTTTTTGCCACTCTAGCGCTTGCATCAGTGAGAAATGCTCTGCTCACACATCAGTCCAAAGGCATGGAGTGAAGTAAGGTTGGTTTGGGTTTTCAACTCCTCTTGCCCTTAATTTCAGCGTTCTCTTCCTCTTTTTGCATCTTTATTTTCAGACAGAATGAGTGGTGTGAATGCTTGAAGTACAGACTGTTCTCAAACACTCTGTCTCTTAGGAGATGCTGACACAGCTCAGTATCAGAGTTCCATGGAACCCAGAAAACTTTTCCAAAGGGAACACCACAAGAATGTTTTCAAAACCAATACTTTCCTTAATTTTCTTTTTGGAAATAAATTAATAACTTCACCTAAATTTTGCAATATAATTAACAAAAAAAAAAAAAAAAGGGGGGGGGGGGGCCAAAAACCCAACCCCCCCCCCCCAAAACCAAACCCCAAAGATGATGAAATGATTTAGCCTGAGATCTAAAATGTATCTGTATCAGATCTTAGCCCTGAAGATAATACCTGGAAGAGCTACAAGCAAATGAAAACAAGATGTTTGAATGGGATGGTTTGGATATTTCTACATCAGTGCCATGTATAAAAATGGCAATGTGTAATTTCAGAACAGTTTGGAATTATATTTGCAGAGCTAGGAGCCCATGATGTGAAGCTGGCCACAAGTTTCTGTTTAATAAATATCAAGTTCCTACTCCATGTGGATTTTGCTACCTCAAAGCAATTTTAAAACACATCAATCAAATCCCTGTGAATCAGCAAAAGCAGATGCTGCTAACTGTTACAGGCAATATCACCTAAGTTTCATTTTCTGCAGTGCTCAGTTAATGTCAAATGCATAGGAAGTCCTTGAAGTGGAGACTGGATTCTGCCTATAACTAATTTCCCTTAAGCTCCCCAATCTCTAGGCTATGGCATCAGTCTCCCCCTTTCCCATCTCTGGTGACTGAAGTTTGAAAATATTCGTAAATGTATAAATACACCCTCACTTCTTTTTTCCTTTGCATAAGGCATGGATAATCTGAGAAGATGACACAGAGAGCCTATTCTGAAACACCAGAGCTGAGGATGGACCACCTTGACCATGACTGACATCCCCAGGGAGCCCTTTTCCACCTGCTATGTGGAGAAGGCACCATTGCAATCCCCCTTTTTAAATTTGCCTTCTAAGAAAGGGATGTTCCTGGTTCAGCTTTTGATGATGGGCTGCCCAACTCCAAGAGGCTGGGCAGAGTGCTACTCTGGCAGGAGTACTTTACCCCACACCTGAGATAATGTCAAAGTTCCCCGAGCAGGTTTGAAACAACACTTATTCCTCAGTGTTCAGTAGGAATAAGCTCAGGTGACAAAAACAGTGGCTGTCACTTCCTCCTCTCCCACACTTTACACTGTAGGAGCCCAAACATCAACTCAACATCAACTCCAAAGGCCAATTATGCACAGTGACAACTCGGCATCCCGAGGTCCAGTTCGCTCTGCACACTCGGTCAACAGGGCACTGTAACAGCAGCTACTCTCCTTTCCTGCATGCTTTGAAGAACTATTATGGGAAAGAATTGGGTAACCCCATGTACTAAGAATATGTAAATTAAATCTTAAGTGGCAGAAGTGTATTGTGCCTTTAAGGCACAGAATAACTACAGGCCATAAACCACTGCTGGCTCACACACAGATCTCCCACTGCTGTCAGTGGGAATCTCAAACACAGACTGAGATCTCTGTATGCCCCTGAGAGTCTTCATTTAAATAAGAAATTGAAATGACTGGTAGAGCTATAGGAAAAAAAAAAAAAGTGAAAACTAAATCCTATTGCCTTTAAAACTGGTAAATGAAAATCATGGTTTGTGCCACTTATATCTCAAACTTCCTTTTTAATTTCATGAAAATATAGACTTAATGCTTCCAAGCTTTCCTTTTTCTCTTCCACAGCCACACTCTGGCTGTGGAAACGATGAAGAATCCCTCTGAGAACAGCCACATTTTACATTGGGCCAAGTGTCTGATTTTGCCAACAGTGAAATTCTACTTATTTAACACTAAGAAAAATGTTCAATGACAGATTTGTCTCTTTTCCATATCAGATCAAGCTCACTACATTTTATCAAATCTTAGCACTGTCATGAAGAATTTACCCTCCAGTGAGGGAAGCCCAAAATAATCAAATCCAAACACAACAAGATAAACCAAACAAAAGGAATCACAAAACCATAGCAGACAAATCTCCTGCTAAAGTCAGTTTTGCATGTCACAGCATAATTTTACTTTCATCAGGGACAGTTTTCCCTTTCATGCAATGGGAGTTAAGCAATCTGTGAGCCAGTACTGCCATCTAGAAAAGTGAATGATTTCTAATAGGATAAAACCATCTCCAGTGTAGACTTGGGGACTACAAGCCAATCAATTAGACCTTAGTGGGGAATTACTGAAAGAATAATGAGTATTTGCTCTCTGTAAGGATGTCTTTATAAGTAGATGCGATCCAGAAAATGTAAGCTAAGAGTGAACAAATTACTCCATGTGCGTATGTGCGTCTAAGTAAAACAAGGATAAACCTAAAGCTAATGGGTATTTAAGGAACTCCTATGCCGTGTTGCCAAGACAAATCCACCCTATTCTTCAATAGCAGGTCAAGGAGTAGTTGTGGGAATTCAAAATCTCTGAACTAAATTGCTTGAATCAATAGGAGTCAATGCAGAAACTACTGACCACAGCATGCTCACTCCTAGCTAATGCTCTATTAAATATCAGCCTTAAATTACACAATGTGTTAGAAAATTCGCTGTGAGCTTGACCAATGTGAGTTATACCAGCAATGAACTGCTCAGAAAGTCTGTCACTGTATCAAGAGCAAAAGCATTCCTTTGTCTGTAGTAATACAGTCAGCTTTGTCTATACTAAATCTGACACTTTGAAGTAGAAAGTACACAATTTTTTCAAAGAAATAATACTGTAGAAAGAAAACTGTCTTTCAAAAGTCACAGAACATAACACAAAAACTTAAGCTATTTTATTAAACTGTTGAAATTATTTCCAGAATAGGAATTATATATATAGTAGCTTTTGTTCATCCTTAAAATGCATATACAGAAAGAATGGTCTAGTGTTAGAAATATTAGTGATCAGACAGGTCAAATAATTTGATACTGGTGGAAAAGCTGATATTGAAGCTTGTATCAAAGATTTACAAAACACCAAAATTCATAATCCATATTTTAGAACTAAAAATGTGACTTTTGTTTCCAACAGGTTTGGTTTGCCCCTATCCTTACCCTGTGTTTTGTGCATCTCACAGAAGAGACAAAATGTGACAATACACTTCCCCCTGCTTTTCTACAGGCATCATCAGAGACCTCAAAACTGGAGTATTATCTTTTACCCTGGGATCAAATTTTGCCTTTCAGTTTAGCAGTCAGAGGCTGCTCCAGATGGCACAGAATTTGAAGGAAAAGTCTGTCCTTTTCTGCAACAAGTGGAAAAAAGGTAGAGCAGGAAACCAGAAAAAAAAAAAAAGCTTGAATAGAACAAGTCAGATCTTAACATTTGTAATTATGAAAGTCATGATATGGAGGCAATTGCATCTGTTTATCAACTTAGAAAGAAGCTTGTACAAATACACAGCTAACCTGCTATGTCTCTGAAACATGGATACTACAATGACGGCACATGGCTTGAAATAATTATTTGAAAAGAATTCTTTTCCTCAAAGTCCCATACAAAAGACTATTGAGGAAGGTAAGTACTGAGGGGTGAGAAATGAAGTATGATCTTTGGTCAAAATTTGTCTAAAAAAGCACAGTCATTAATTCAGAAGATGCTAATTAAGACAAAAGTGAGAGGTCATAAAATGTAGCACCGATATTTCTAATGCATTCTTCTTATTAAAGAACAATTAATTCTAAATAGCAAGAAGACAACTTTCCCAGACACTCCATCCCCCTCCCCTCAACCACGGCATGAAAATCCTGTAGAAGATATGGTCTCAAAATTTTGGTACCGCAATGGATAGACAGAAAACACAGATGAGGTATTTCTAAAGCTCATGGGCAAGGACAGTATGAAGAGGGAGAAGTGTACGTGCCCACATTCTAAGGGCTATACTGCAGTCAACCTCTTTCTTCCCAACCTCTCCCAAGGACTGCATGAATTCATAATATTATAGCAAGTGAATTGTTTCACTTTCCTTTCTGCATTTGATTTTCAGCACTGTTAGAGAAACAGGATAATGGACATGACAGACCAGTAGCATGACGCTGTACGGCAATTCTTCCATTCCCAAAATACATTAAAAGGATCTGTTAGTTCTTCAGTGAAGCAGTGAAAGCACAATTTGTTTATCAGACTTCACACTGCTATGACTGATTAACAATTAATACATACAAGAGAAATGAGACAACACTACATCTGAACTGGAGAGATGTCTGATAGCAGTTTGGCATCTCAGTATCTTTTGTTTCTAAGAGGTAGTGAGAAATAAGATATTAATCATTTGGAATGGATAATGCATTATTTTAGCACCAGATACTCCTTTTAAAAATGCTTACATTTAAATGCCTTTTAAAAAAAAAAAAAAAAAAAAAAAAGTGGTTTTACTGAGATTATTTCCCCAACAGGAATTATTTTTGTGGTCAGGATTTATCACTGAGATGATGCAACTCCTGGTCACATAGGCACATCTGTCAAACTAAGTCAACATATTTTGCCGTGTAACATCAACAGCACCACAGCTTTGCACAGATTCTAAACACATGAGCATCATGCCGTTTTTATAATGTATTCTGTTGTACTCTTTAATGTATATTATCATTATTGCATTCTGTTGTATTATATACAGTGTATTTCAAATGCAATAAAAAATAAAAATCCTTTAGAAATTCTCAGTTAGGGTCAATTTTTGCACATTGCAACTTTATAGTCAAAGAGTTGAACTCCAGCAGAAAATTATTACACTGGATAACAGGTAGGGAAATGAAAAGATGGAAATGAAGTGGCCACCTGTCTTTTTTTATGCTTTTTTAGGCACCTACTAGTATGGGAGAAAGATAACAAAATTATATCAGAAAAGTGAATGTAAAAATAGCTCAACATCTTCAGCTCTTTTTCGAAGGTTCCTCACAAATATAAATCTATACCATATTCTTAGACAAGGCTCTGAAACTGTTAAAGGCTGACAGCCACCTTGGCAGCATCTGATATTTGAACTCTTAAAAAAAATGATCATACTTGGGATTCAGAACACTGTGAAATGTTACATGGAGAGTGATTCCATGAGCCCTGGACAAACCTCAGGGTACTTAAACTTCATGGACACTCCTCTCTGAGAGCAAGCATAATCCAAACTGCCTAGCAAGGCAAGATAAAATGCATCAACTGCTTTTCTTGGATCATTTTTACATCTCTCAAACCCTTTTTCTCCTGAAACTGTAATAGTTCAACTACAGTTCTCCCTTACTAGAACCATCGAATGTAACCAAGGTGAGACAGTGTCCTATCACTCACCTACCAGAACAAATTAATTATCCCTTGGCATAAGTATCATTTTTACCTACAGAGTCTGGCTCGTAATGAGGTCTTTACTATGCAACCGTATTTCAAGTAATTGTCATCTTAAGTAAACATGTTTTAATTACTGTCACTTTTTTCATTATTCATTCTCAAGCCTACAATACCTGTCAGGGTTTAACAGATTGTCATGTCCTCCTATTTATGTGTGGCAACATATGTCCCCATTTATTTCACCAACAAACTAATTAAAATACCCAGACTGCGCAATGAATTTAGGGTAATTCTGATGGTGGTGATGGTGTTGCAGTTGTCGGGCCTAGTAAGTCTTCAGAGCTTTTATTTTACTCTCTGAATACTTTCATGGTGCTTTGTAACTGGAAATAAGGTGCTGTGCAACTGCCAATAAAGTGACATTTGCCATAAGCACCATCACTTTGAAGAATATCCAAGGAGCAAAAAGGAAATCAATGTAATTGCCACATGTGAACTTTAAGTTTTCATTCAATTATGATAGAGAACAGCATATTGAGTTCACCTATTGGAGGGGGAAAAGAGTGCATTCTGGAAATAAGTATCACCCTTCCTCATATGTAACTCTTAATACCCTTAAAAGTAAGCAAATAAATTCATATAGTTATATCCAAGCTGCTTATTTATGTGTGGAAATATTTGACTTACACTGTTTATCACCATTAAAAATGGTCCATCAAGAATATGAAGGCCAGTTCATTCTGCTACCAGAGGATGCTCTTAAAATGTTTACTACTTGCATTACACATGATGTATCTCAAATGTAGTGGGTGCCATATTCACATCAAATAGCTGTGAAACTACTTGGTCCAGCAGACCTTTATCAATGTCTAATAGATGTTTTCCTGGAGACCTGAAGGGAAAGCAACAGCTGGGGAGTGGTGTTCAGTCCTGTGCCAAACATCTAACCTTTATACAACCTTTATAGAAATAAAGCAGTAATTCTGACAAAAGCCCTTTCATAACACATCTAAAATGCAAGTTAAAAATCAAATGTAAAAGGGAGAAGAGCAGGAGCAAGCAAAGGAAAAGAGAGGAATAGCGGCTTGGCTTATGCCTACTTTAACCCCACTGACTACAGGGTTGGTACCTCAAAGATGATACCAGATACATCCTGCTCTTGGAGCCATTAGTGCTGTTTCAAAGGCAGTCATCATACATACAGTGAATCCCTATTTGACTAATTTCCAACATCTCTGTTCCAAAGGGAGACATTAAAACTGCAGTGTCTGCAGAAAATAAATGCACATGCCTTATTGGTAGAAATTCCGATCAGCACTATAAACCCAAAAATTAATTATTTTGAACCACATAAAAACTCAGTGACTTGTTTCTGTAAGTCAAATATACCTCTCCTTTTCTTAACCTGACATACAGAAAATTGCCTGCTTGGAAGTCAAGTTTTGAAATTAGCATCTGTCTGTTTTTACCTACCAAACACAATCACACTGGCTATGGCTGAAACTTTTATTGCTCTCCCGACAGACACCTGGAGCCAGTGCTGTCATTGCTCCTTTCTGTTAGCAGTGAGGAAGTGAATGAGACGGACAGTTCTTCAGCAAAATGCTGAGCAAAAAGCAGAAAGAAGCCTTTTACAAGGGAGTCACCTTTAGCAATGCAAAAAGGTTCTTGTTTGAGTTTCTAGCACTGTCATATTTAGTTCACCTTCCCTCTTTTCAGGCAATCTTTCCTTGTGATGAACCTGCATTATGAAGGAGACTAAGATAATCCCGAAAAAGCAGACAGAGGAATTCAGGTCGGGTTATGAAGGTGAGGTAAAGGGGAGACTGTGCCTGTTAGAGGCATTAACAGGTCCTGGAGCAGCACAGGCAGAAGCTGAAACCCTGCTGTACTTCTGAGGAGAGCACACGAGATCCTCCTTCAGTTCCAGGGTCACTGGGGCAGTGGTCGATGCTCTCACTTCACCTCCTGCTCTTTCTGGGACAAGCACTATCCAAGAATTACTCTGAGCAAGCCCCTGTGTTAGTACAGGCAGCCAATAAAACACCCTTTGTCTATTTGACGCTGCAGAAACTGGACCGTGCTCATGCTTGATAAAGGTACAGCGACACCACTTCTAGGCTGATGGGCAGCTTTATGAGCTGTAGAGTTCATAGCAGCTCTGGTCCTGCTTGGACACCCTTAGCTGTGTCAAACCCACTGTATTGACTTCTCTGATGATAATGAAAATACGTTTGTAGCATCCCAGTAACTTTCAAAAGGGTTCAGTCAAGCCTCTCCTGGTTTCTGTGCTGGAGAGATAATGCCAAAAATGTCCCAGCACAGCAAGGATCATCACACCTTGCCGAGTATGAGCACACCATGGAATAACACAGCAAAATGGCCAACCATATTTTGAAACTGTCCAGAGAAAGACTAATTTATTCCTGACTACAGCCTAATGCTAATCATTTCTCCCTTTCCAAGTGATAAGAAATACTTACTCTACTTGGTCAGAAAGGAACAGTGGCTGCTGGAGCCATGGTGAATTATTTCTTTCATATCCTTGGAGACATATTATATAGCCTTAATTAAAAGAGATCTCCAAAAGCATAGCAAACCACTCTTAATGGAAAAAGGACATTCTGGCTTTCAATAGTAAGGAAAATAGAATGCATTTGTTTACTTCCCTTGATATTTTATAAGCCAGGAAAGGTCTTTCCTTCATATCTCACCTCCCAAAGCTTTGATTTAGTCTATTCTGCAGTATTTCACTTCCAGCAAAGATCATGGGCTAATTTTTTCTTTCTCCTCTGTACCTCCATTTAATAGAAGACATCATTTAGAGAGAAGATGAAAAAATATCAGGAAAGTGGGTTTTCCAAGGCCTCAGGATCCAGAAGGATGGACAGCAAGGCTCCTTCAGTAAAGAAGAGACCTGGAACAGACTGATGATTGCACATCACACAGTATTTGCACTAAATTGGAAAATTCTAACCAGACCTTTGGGAAGCCTCTGAGAAGAAGAGGCAGAAACAAGGTATAGAGTAGTGCAAGTTACACATCCCTGAGTAAGTCACAACAGTGTCATATGAACTACATTAATGTCTGGGTGAGAAAGGAGGTAAGAAATAATTACTGCAGTGCCAATAAACAAAGATAATCTGAAAGAGTAAAAGCTGACAATTAGGAGCAATTACTCAAACAAGACTCCTCAACCAGCCTTGTATCAAGAGCAAGAAGAATATTTCTTTTTACCTTAAGTACAAAAGTAATGCAGACTTTTATTTGAGAAACTGGATTTAACCAGCTTAAGCACAGGCTGAGACGCAATGTCAAGTACGGTTTAAAAACTATTATTTCTAAACCAGCAAAGAATGTTAATATACAGGAAAATCAATTTTAAATAAATTTTAATACAATAAGTAAATAATGTAGTAAATAACACTTTTAACAAACATGCAGGAAAACTAAGACTTCCTTTTCTTGTACTATTCCTATGATACAGCTCAGAAGTGGAGCATAATTACATTCCTATCCACTGTCTGATCATTAAGACGGTGCAAAAAAGATGATGTATCTCTTCACTTAGTACATGGACAAAAAACACCAATGAGAAAAGCCACATTCATTTAAAACAGGGCAAGGCATGCTGTGTGTTGCTCTGAAGGTTCACTGCCTCAACAACTTCTAGCACATAGTTATTCTACATGTCTGTGACCATATGTGCCAGCTCTAAGGTTAAAACTTAGGACATTCCACTTAAAAACACTTAAATAATGAAGAAAGACAAACCTCTCTTCTCTGATCATTGCTGTTTCCTCAGGATCACAAATCAGGTCCTGTGCAGGCTTTCAGTCATAATACTTATGTACCAATGCTTTCCCTCACCACAGATACACAGAGATAACCTTCCTCTGTATCTCCTCGGTCCTTCCATTTCAGACAATCTAGAAATGTACTTGACCCAGAAAAATTAGTGAGCAAACTCTTCTAAATAACTGCTTCTAGGAAAGCAAGTCTATCAAATCTTGTATCTTATTTTTCTAACCTGTTTGGCGACTTAGCAGCCAGTAACTATTCTTCACCAAAGCAAATACACACACACACACACACACATATTTTCCAGTATCTTATCAAATATCCATAAAATCTCCCAAGCAACTTCTGGCTTCATTTTTTCTGGCTACAGTTGACTATGTTTCCACTGAAAATTGAACCAAGGACAAATAAAACGAGCCAACTTGGGAGAAACTCAAGATGCAGGAAAAATGTAGCTGATCCTCTTAAAGCCAAGATCCAACTCTCAGAATTTTCCTTTTTTAACAAACAAGAAAATGCAACCCACATGACACGGGGAATATGGTTTCCTGAAATCCATTCCAATTGCTGCAATTAAATGTGGCACATAAGCCAAGAACACAGATTATATCTGACACACATGAACAAGTTTAACCTTAAAAAACATTCATAATACATTACCCCTTTGCAAAGATAAGATTGGTGAAGTTAGATAATTTCTGCTGTGAATGTCCTTCCCTTAAAAATTGGTCACAGGTGGAATCCCTTGCAGGTTTAAAAATGCTCTGAGAGATGTTGCCAGAAATAGAAGCACACACAGGCCATGCTGCCAAACATGGAAACTACACACCTTGAATTTTCTCAACAGAATAGATGCTCCCCCACAATCCACAGTGAGTCAGTGTTACTGCAGTGCTCAGATTCCCACCTGAAGCCAATATTTTATCTCATGTGAAAGTGTCCTGCCATTACCATTCACCTGACTCTGAGTTATTAACAATTTACCTACAACTATTGTCTCCCTATCACTCTTCTGAGTCACTCAACCTGTGTTTCATAAGACATATGGAACAGTAAAGCACAGAAATGCAGCCTAATTACACGAAAATAAATTTATTCAAAAGCTAAAGCACTGACAATCGGAGAAGGAAAGGTTAACCCTCTATTCTTTAGACCTGCACACAAGTAGGAACACTGGCCCAAACATCTTTCCCAAAGCTCTACATGTACAGAAAGTGATAATGTTATATGTGGAAGCTGCTATATCAGTATTGGTGGAAACATTTTCAAACAACATGAAAGTGGTTGACCATCACTTCAGAATAGCATGTAGGGTAGGAGCATATCTAGATTCAAAGAGAAATTAAATAGACTGATGGAGGATAACTAATATGTGATTACTAACCATTGTGCAATAATTTACAGGCTCAGGAGGTCAGTACATCACTGGTGGAACATTTACTAAGGGGAAAGCATCACTCTGTATTGACCCATGGCTGGTAGTCTGTTCAAAAGCAACCCCTGGATTCTGACATTCTGTTTCAGGAACACATACAGAGATTGAACCACACCACTAACCACTGCAGCTGCCACAGAAAATCCTGTGGTTCCTGCAAAGTGTTACACAAACTGTATACAAAACACAGTAAGGCAGCACCTTAACTTCTGGCCTTACGTGAATTCTACTATAATGAAATGTAATGAAATATTGAGGCTAATTCCAAGAAAGATGGGTTTACTTTTCCGAGTTCACCAGAATGCCTGCACTCGTAGACATGAGGAAGCCCACCAAGTAAATATTTTACGGTCAAAATATTTACTGTGCGTGGGCAAAACATCACAGCTCTTGTGAAACATGTTTGGGCTAGAAAGCTCTTCAAACCACAGATTTGAGAAGGGCTCATTGCATTCTACTCTATTGCCCCAGCACTGGCAGTAGGAAGGTAAACCAAAGGGTGTTAATTGGCAGGAGCTGGCAAAACCCACCCCTGCTTGTGTTTACTCCTAATATGCCAAAACAACCGCAAACAGAGAGCTTTGTTAATCCCACATCAGAAATGCCCTCCTTCCTTGTTCTCAGGAGCTAAGTGTTACTGTAGCAAAGACAAAGCTTATTTCATTTTTTCCCCCAGACAATTGCCATCAAACAGGGACTTTCTGAAACATATTACAGCTTGTCTCACAGACATCTGGAGCCAGCGCTGCCACAGACTCTGCTATTCAGAAGAAAAGTGAAAAAGACAGACAGCACTTCAAAATAAATCAATTGCATTTATTAGCTCCTTTTGCTGATGTTTTGGGGAAGGAAGGAAGAAAGGGAAGAAAGAAGAGAGGAAGAGGTTTTCAGCACTAAAGGCCTTATTTTCTTTGCTATTTAAAACTCCTATTAGTTCTAGTCAGATCAATGGCATTATGCATTTTCCAATAATTTGTCTGAGATAAAACTAGAGCTATAAAAGCTTCAGGATTTACTAAGGACATCTATTTCCATTCTAGGAGCTAAATAAAACCAGAAAGAGAAGTAGATGAATTTGACCACAGCATAGTTAGGTATATAGTTGCATTTCCACACACTGAAACCAAATATGACCCTCAAATTTGCCCTGAAGAAGTTCAAACATGAAAATATTTGCTTGCACAGATTCAAGAGTATAATTTGTAAGAGTTC
Organism: Acropternis orthonyx; assembly: GCA_035583155.1. Classification (NCBI taxonomy): domain Eukaryota; kingdom Metazoa; phylum Chordata; class Aves; order Passeriformes; family Rhinocryptidae; genus Acropternis; species Acropternis orthonyx. Next base: position 8,226,005 of record JAWWEU010000023.1, on the reverse strand, counting down.
ACACACCACTCCATGCTGTCACCTTTGAAGCACAACTGATATTCACGCATTTTAGGAAATGCACTGCAGAAGCTGCAACATGCCGGAAAAGTGGATTTTTTTCCACCTAATATCAAAACCTGAGGGATTTATAACATCCATAAGGAATTGACCATCAGAGAGAACAAATACAAAGTCTTCCAGTAATTTTAAAAAAAATCTTTCTGGATTGGAAGCACACGTCAGCATGCTCAAGGCTTCACTCAGAAGGCTGGAATACCACATACTGTTTGTCAAACCCAAATGAAGTCCTCTAGCCACTCTTTTGGACAGCAAAATAAAACTGATAAGCTGTCAGAATACTGGAGCCTTCTGAGCTATGTGCAGTTGCATTGTCTCATTTCTCTTAAAATAATGCTTGTCAGCACAATTAAACACAGAAATAGAACAGCCAATTAATTAGATTCAGTTTTCCTTTACACTACCATAAATTGGGAGAGATGAAGTGAAATACACTGAGTTAATTCCCAATTTGTACTGATGACAATCAGAATCTGGCTTAAATATGATCATCTGCTAAAATACATGAACTATGAATTTCAAAACAAAACAAAGTCTCTTCGTACAGAAGGCGACTGTGAAAGCAGATGTCTCTGCTGTAAGAACGTTCAGTTTGATGCTATTATAAGAATTATAAAAACCAAGATCCATGGAAACTTCCTTCCTGTTGGAAAATATAATATGGTTCACTTCACTAAAACAAACAAAGTCTGTCATGTAAAAAAAGGCCAAACAAACCTACGCTACTGTTGCATCATTAACAGTAGTTCCTACATTCTAAATTTCACTCGCTCTTCTCATAACCTGAACAAGGTCTCAAAATACTAAAATAACATTTTAAAATATTTATGATTCGGCTTGGCCTCAAAAGCAAATCACTTAAAAGTGATTTGGTGCATGAGTGGGAGGGGAACAGGAAGGCGAGAAATCAGAACACTGTAAACTCATTTTTTGAGTACAAATAAGCAGAATGTGGTGTGGGGACAATGTCGCTGTGGGAGTTGTACTAAACCACCGAAAAAGGCTACACTCAGTCCCAAACAACCCTGCAGAAAAGAGGCAGACAACTTCTGAGGCTGCAGACATTGAGTTCAAGGCAGTCCTGAAAACCAGTCTGACACAAACCCTGCAGTGTCAAAGACCATTAGTAACATAAACACGCTAAACAGCAAATAGTAAGAGTGCAGGCAGCTTCTTGATACCCACAGCACTAGTCAGCATCCTGCGATGACACAGGACTTCCAGCACAATGACTTCCAGGCAGGCTCAGTAACACGGTGTGAGCTATCTCTGACTTTCCTCCATCAAGCTCTCTGGATTCTCAAGTTTGGCTGAAGCACCACAACTATTGTTCTCCCTATCCAATATTTATTTCAAGAATTCCTCTCCCAAAAGACTTTCCAAAATAAGCTTTTATGTCTTTATCTTGGCTCTGAAGCTGACACCTGTCAGAAGCACATCAACATACAGACAGAAAATAAGAGCCTTTTGCTCAGCCCCACTTTAATTGAAAAGGATTCCTTTCCAGAGTCTCAGAAGCACCTTTCTAACTCCTCCTGTATACCAGAAGCCAGAACACTTGTTGCTAACTAAGCCTGGGGTTTTCACTGCTTCCAGCTGTCTGTCAGACATTCAGTATAATCAAGGCAATGCAGATGTTTTAGATGGGACCATACAAATCAGCACACCCTCGTGCCACACATGGTGGAGGGACTGGGACTCAGTTTACACAATGCATCGTGCAGAAACTGTTACCTTTATAAAAAAAAATTGAATCTTGACAGGCAGATGATTCAGACCAAATTTAGAAACTAAAGTTCATTATTTGCAGCAATAGATACTGGTTGAAAAGAAGAAAGTAATTTTTTGGCTGATTGAGCTCTGCATTCACACCTATATACAGATAGAGAGATCACATCAACAATTCACAGTGTTGTGACTGCTGAGTGAAACAACACAGTCAATTTATACTTTCACATAAATTGGTACTTTTAATTTATACTAATACTGATTTATACTTTATTGATCCTTTGAGTCATTTAATAGTACATTTTAAAGAGTGGGAATAGTGGAACACACCTAAAATTATTAGAATAATACCTGAAAAGTTTATAAGGAAGCATTTTAGACATACAGTTTCTTGTGATTGTTCTGACTCCCTGACAGAGCTGGCATAATCAAAAATGTGTCTTGGAGAAATCCAGAGGAAACACAAAAGAACTTCAATTTATTCTCCTAGCATTGATAGACCAAGACATGATCCTTGTGTACACTGCACTGTGCATTTTGGGATCAGAGAAGGACAACCTGCTACCACACATCTATATAATTTCTACTGTGTCCATTACATCCTTCACAAAAAGATATTGAAGTCAAATTAATGAAAACTATAATAGAAGTCAAAATCTTCTGGAGAAACTTGTAGAAGTCTGCAAAGCTCTGCCACTAAAAAGGATTTGAAGGTGATACAACAGAGATACAGCTGCCTCCTGCTTTATGAATAAAAATACACCATTAAATATTCTATTCCATTTGCAAGGTAATTAAGCAACAACTGGGCAGCAAAAACTACTTTCTGGAGCCTATGTGGCTTCCAGTGATGTAACACACAGTACCATCTAACTTCAAAGAGACCATGTATTTTCATTTATGAAATGAGATGAACAATACACTTTGAGTTTACTTACAGAAGCAATTGCACTATGCATTCACAGAAAGACAAAGATCACATAATAGTGCCTGTTATTAAAGCACTCTGACAACAACAAAAATTTGAAGTGCAAAAACCTGCAAAGGGAAAGAAAATGGCACTGGTGACTAATCATTTAAGACTTGCTAAAGAGTCAGGGACCTATGAATTACTAAAACCTATTTTACTTAACGAAAGCATTTGTAGAAAAGACATTGCTGAGGGGGAAAAAAACATTCAAACACTTTTCAGACATTTCCAGGAAGTGATTTATCTATTGGAGCAAAGGTTAAGGGCTCAGAGGAGTAGACAGGTTAATTTTGAATGCAGGAAAGGAATCCACAGAGTCTGTACTATATATGTTGGCAGAAATAATATCAAGGAGGAGATCCTAAGTTCTGACATTTATTCCCTTTTTTTTTTTTTTGTATCCAGAGGAGAAAGAACATGCAAAAATTTAATTTTGTGCTGTCTGAAAGTTAAAGGTGCCTTACTATCTGAAAGTTAAAGGTGTCTTACTAGCACAGCCCAAGGAAGGCATGGTTATCCAGATGGCTTAGGATGGCAAACAGTTAAGCAGAATCATAATCCTCCCTAAGGTTAAACAGGGCAAGGCAGCAGAGATGAACATGGTCTCAAGAAAGGGAAAAACTCATCCAGCAGCTCTACAAATTCTTACTTGCAATAATGGCCCAGGTTAATATCACACTTATGAGACTACATGCAATTTCCCAGAGGGTCTTGTAGATCACAGCACTACAAACCAGGATTTTTAAAATTAAATTTGGCAAGTGATAAGTCCTTAATGGGCTACAATCGCTTTTCATACTTTTGAGGATAGGGGAAAAGAAAAGAAATATCACATCTCCATGTTTGAAATATGGCTACTTTGGATTATGGCTATCTTACATGTATATTAAGAGCTTTACCAAGGAATTTTACCATACCTTTTAATGCACATAATAGACAGGAATGGCTCCCATAGGAAAAACTGTATGTCCTTAAAAAAACATATAGAAAGGTATACATGTAATAAAGCAGCCAAGCACCAATCTATACTGACAACCTTTTAGTAGACAAAATTCTACATCAGGTATTATACACACCTGTTCCTGAATAGAAAGCAGCAAGTCACAGATTCTCTTGCCTGCTGGCTCTGATTCTGGTCTCCATCACCAACACCGGGATGCTTCCTACCCACTCCCAGGTTACCAGCTGGTCCATATTCTTCTCCTGATTTTCTCCAGATGCCACTCACCTAAAATTTGCAATCTGTGTGATCCCCCTTCTCTTCCCAGCACAATTTCTGATTGTAGTGCATTTCCCTCCTGCTCTCTCTGTAGCTGTGCAGTATCTTCATCTCTCTCTCATTCTGAATTCCCATGTAGTTATTCTGGGCTTGTTTCTTGCCTCACTTTTTGCTTTATATTATATCAGTTCTACTGAGCTTTTCCTGACTTCCTGGGAAATACTCTAAATCCCCTGAGCTCAGCTGGAACTGGCAGCTGAGTCCATTGGATCAGAATTTTACTTTTCATGTAAGGAAATAGTGCAGACGGTTTTCTAATCCCCATGGTCACTTCAGGGATCTATGATCAAAATGTCAGATTTTAAGTTGTATATAAATGAGAGCATTATAATCTCTCACACCAGCCAAGACACACGCACCAAACACTGCCAACAGCAGAAAGTGTTGCTGTTTCTCCTTCCAAGAAGGCTGGTTACACACTTTGAACCATCCACCTGCAGTAAACATACCTATCCTGTGCATAATGCTAAATATTACTGGATATACAAGTCTAAGCTGTGCTGAAAACTGAATAGATGGAAACACGGCTATGAATTTGGTCACAAAATACATAATGACCAGCACGAGTAAGGTAGATTATGGAGCAAAATAGCCACAGGTACAACCACATTTAATGGCAAAAGAGATCTAAAAGTCTCTGACTTGGTTAGAATCACAGAATTGCAATATTCTCAACATGACCCAGCCTTAATTTCTGCTTGAAGCATCTCTGATTAATTCTTCTAGTAAGAAGAATGAAATGAAAGTTTGGGGTACTTTTTCCTTTTGGGCAAAGTTTGGTAAGAGATGTAAAGGGTACACCAAATAAATCAAGGCAGAGTAACATGAAAAACATGATAATGTGGGAGCTCATTCTGTATTCAGACACCATACACATCTCAGTCACCTACATGACAGCCCCTGTCAGTGCTGCAGCAGGAAGGACACTGCGGCTTTGTCTCTGTCTCACATCAAGGAAACACTGCAAGGGTAGAGGCAAGTAGGACAGAGATCTGTGATGTATGCACAGGAACCTTGCTTAAGACCCGCAGTGAGCCCAAAGGATGCTCTGTTAGCAGCAATCTTGTTAGCCAGCTCCAAAGTTGGCCTCACACTCCAGGCTGACACCACCCACTTTGTGGGCAGATTGTTGGAAACATCACACAGCTTAATGGTCCAGGCAGAAGCTCACACAATGGTCCAAGTGTTGGAGTTGCTACTCAGTGACAATGAATTATAAAGCCTGGATCTCTTAAATAAGTAAAATCATTCCACATAATATATAATAGGAAATTGCTAAGTTCTGATTGCATAAAGGTCTTGGAAACGACAGACTAAAATTATATTTACCTACCACTTTGACAATAGTGCTCTAAAAGGTCCTAGTTAAGCAGGACTCTCAAGTGTATTTCATCACATTTTTGAAGGCAAATAGATATAAACAGGGACAAAAGTTCGACTCATTCAACTTAAGCAAAGAAACACTTCCAAAGCTAAGAAGAAAATGAAGAGCATGTATTCATTAATACCTTCCACTCTGGGCATTTTGGACTGATTCTTTATGTATTCCTGTTGCAAATGGCACCGTTCTTCAATGATCACAAGGCTGATGGAAGCATCAGGAAAATGCCATGTTGAATCTCACTACAAAGCATTCTGAGCTCCAACTGGCATTAGGTTCCCTAACCAGATTAGAGTCAGAGGCAGGTCACAGCAGATGCCCTGTCTTGGTTCATTACTCAACACCTGCTAAACTTGATTAACAGCCCCAGCTAATTATCTGTTAAGAGCAGCTCATGCTGTAACAGATCCCAGAGGTCTGAGAAAGCTGAGTTCATTTACATGTTTGTCTCCTCTCACAAGGGGTCAGTTAAGCATCACCAAAATACGCCTTACAAAGAACAGCAATCAAAACCTTTTATCCAGAATAGCAGTGGCACCTTTGTGAACTATTTAAGTGTCAGATGTGTACCTGCAGGGGAAGTCTTACAACAGGACTCGAAATGCTCAAAATACGCACCTGCCCCATGATTGAAAACTGTTTCCAAACAATGTGCAATAAACTATAGCCATGTCCACTGAAGCAGCCAAAACAGATGTCATGGCAGTGAAACAAAAAATGTTCTAATTTCAAATTCAGAATTCTGTGCTTGGGTAAACACGATTTCCCTAACATAATCCAAAAGAAGTGATATTTCCAGGTGCTGAATGCAGTAGAGATATATAATATAAATTCTGCTGCTTAGCAAGGTAGAGTTGACTATATCACTACTTTGATTAAGTTGTTACACCAATTTTAGTACTTTTGTAGATCCAAAAATAATCTCATGTTACACTTTGCTACCAATAACTCCCACACTTGATGCACTAAGTGATTCTGGTGTCAGTATTAAAGTAATTAAAATACTTTTCTCTTCTTCAGACTATCATTTTCAGCTTAGTATTTCTATTTTCCCCTTTTCCATAGTACTTTATAGATCCATGTATTTACTAACAAACTCTTAAATCAATTCTGTCCCTCAGCTATACCATCACTGAACTCAGTATCATTCTCTTCCCTTACAGACAGCATCTTTGTTCCAGCATATTTCTAATTTTCCCTTCCTTGTATCACATCAAGATGTAGAATTGTGACTTAAAATTCAGATCCTGGTATTATCGAATATCAGCTATCTCATTTATGGAACATTTGCTGTCCCTTCAAAAACTGAACACTTGTTCTCTGCTTAGAGCTTGCATTTAGAAAAGGGAAGGCATATTTTATAGGTTGCCTGCAAATACAGACATTACACACGTTCATTTCACACTTACAACAAGATTTTTGTGACAGTGGATGGTGCTCTGAGACATGTGTTCCTTTCAGAAACAACAGATCATAGATACATAAAAAGATGCAACATCAAGCTCCAGAGGAAGGAGTGAAATTATCATGTCATCAGTCTAAATGTCACCTTTTATTTTACCTCCTACCACCAGGTTCCCATTCAGAACTCGTGCATTAGCCAGCCTGACAGAGGTGTCAGCACAGTCCTTGTCTCTACTCATTTGTTTCCTTAAAAAAAGTTGCCAAGCATTACCATTGCATCAGTCATTATCCCTGATTCAGAACCATGATAAACTCTCCTTTTTATCCTCATGTGTATGAAAATACCGTTGCACAGAGTATATCTCTCTCTCTTTAAATACACAGAAGCATGAAATAGTCCATAGTGGTAATGCAGAAATAGAGAAAGCTCTTTTTCATCATTATTACACCTCTGTGGGAGAAACATGAGGCAGTGATTTTATGGGCAATATTCAGCTTGAATCCATAGCAGAAACAGGCAAGAATTGGTCATGGCAGAAAAGCTGTCCTGTAATCATGCAATTCATTTTTCTACATCACATGAGGTGGACATATTTTGAATTTTTTTTTAAAAAGAGAGAAAAGGAAATTTATTCATTCCACTGAATGAAAAGGGTTTAAAATTTGCTTTTGACTATGGAACATGACAAGTTTCTGCACTTATAGGTGTGACACAACAAAGAGGCAAAGGCAAAAAGTAGGATAAAGATATTGCTTTCAAAGAAAGTAAGGACTAATAAGGACCATGCTGATTTAGCTGGAGGACAAGACTAGTAGAAAGAAAAAACAGTTCATTAGTAAATAAATGTATTCATAAAGCAAGAAAAACTGACAAGGATGATCTGAAAAACAGTTTCATGCTGCCAATTCTTTTTCATTTTCAGGAAAAGAACCCTCATTTCCTTTCACAATTTTGAAAGTCATCATTTATGGAGTATCAGAGCTACCTAACTCATTTTGGCAGCAAAAGCAGTGCTGGAGGCTGTTCACCATTCGTCTCACAGAAGCTTTGCAATGTGATGGGAACTCAGGCTCTGCTGTAACCTATTGGACAGGCTGATTTAGCCTTACAGGAAATAGAACAAAGTGGTGAAAAAATAGAATTAAATGGGCTGCAAACAATGCTAAAGGAAGGGAGGGGGAAAAAAAAGAGAAGTTTCTTAAACAAAAATGAACAGTGAGGATTATGACCTGCTGCTTCCCGGCATCAGCCTCAGTCCTTGAAAAGACCCAGATGCCACTGAAACTGCATGTCATTCACATCAGTTTTTCAAAGCACAGAATTCAGAGAGGCCAACAGGAGAGGAATTGCAAGCCAAAAAAAAATCAAGTGTGTTTATTTTACCTGAGTGAAAATCATGCAAATTCCAGGCACAGAAATTGCACATTCAGTATGTAAGGTATAAGCCTGGCTATGAATAGAAAGTGGCAAAGGAGTCAGCAGAAAAAGCAAACCAAACCCCCTGTCTGAACACTGAAAACAGCTGATGGAATGGAACTGTTCCACGAGGCAGAAGCAGCAGTTAGAAGGAATCCTTTGCAGAGGAGGCACAGCATGCCTCTAACATCACTGAAGCACCAAAATGTTACAGGACAAGATAAAATAAACGTACAATTTACTATGTTATATGCACACATGTTACAGAAAACAAAGGGTATTTTTCCTTTCTGTAGAAGATAAACTCTAAATGCCATTAAAATCTGTTGGGGAAAATTAAGATTTTACTGAATCGATCATGAAAGTTACAAAAGTCATAGACTGAGAGCAAAGGTGACAAAGGTGTCTGGGAAGATAAAAAGGGAAATAGTAACAGAGGCATGAAAAAAACCCCACCAGAATATGGTTACCCCACTGCAGTTATCTACAGAAGATGACCAAAATAATCAGCTAATTCATATAACCCAGCCTGCTTACGTTAAACCTTTAGCCCTTTTTTGACGATGTATCTGCTCATTTTAACAGCATCCTCATTTTGCAGGTCCAATTCCTATTACCAAAGCAGCAAAAGAGTAAAACAAAAACAGAAAATACTCTCTGTTGCCCACAGGCATCCACAGGACGTGGAAGCAAGAAATTTCCTGTATACCCATCCCAACTTGTGTGCCTGGTTTTAATCAATGGCACTACTGCAAAAATGTGATGAGGAGAAATGTCACCACTTATCAGTTGCCTTCTGCCTGAAAAAGCTGCTTGTGCAGACAGAGGCATTTTTGGTTTATTTTGATTGTTTATCACTCCTATTGAGGCTCAGGATGCACCAGTTTGCACGTGGCTTCTTGCCAAGCCCATGAGAGACTGACATGCAAACCACAAATACCTTCTGCTACTTAACATCCAAAATATAGGAATGTGTCTAAAAGAATTGAAACTCCTTTCCTCATATTGTGATGGATGTTAGGGTAAACTGGTAGGTTAAACAATTCCAGTTTGCAGCCCTGAGATGCTGCACAGCTCTGGAGATAACATCCAACCCATCCAGTGCTGCTTTGGAAAACTTTCTACTTGTGACCAGCTCTTCTCTTCCAAAACCATTTTGTCAGGAGACAAAAATACCTCAAGGTTAACGGAAGCACAATTATTTATACCTGCTGGGACTCCAGATACAGATTTTACTAAAAATATCTTCTTAAACTGTGCAAATTATTTAAAAGCTATAATGTATCCCTTTCTACTGCTGAACTCTTGTGCATACAGCAAACTGTTTTTTTGTATTTAATGTACCATGCCCAACATTTTATTTCCTTCCCTTGGCCCTAGTCTTTTCATACAAAACTTTTGTCTTTGCTTATTTTACTTTTAGTTTAAAAATCTGCATCCATATTTTGTCACCTAAACTTTTATGAAGAATAATGCACATGTGCAACTAAAAAAATATCAAAGTAAAACATTTTAATTTACCTGGGTAAGGTTGCATGAAGGCAAATGCCTTTCACAACTTGATAAAGGCAAGTCACTCTTTTGGAAATGCCTTATAATGATGATAAATGAAGATACAGATAATGTCTTTGAAGTACACTGAGTGACTGTACACCCTCATACATTGAGGTAATTATGTTTTCCTTTCTTTTTCCTGATAGCAACAGATTTTATTATGGTCAATATACAAATCCTACCCCCCCCTTTTTTTTTTTAATTGGCTTTGATAGTGTCTGGTAAACACGACAGAAAAATTAGCTGGGCACCACTTCTGATGCCAACTTGGATTTCAGTATTGCAACTCACAGGTCTAAAAAAAACGTACAGGGTGTGGTTACCATTTTGCCTGCTTGGAAAATGAATTTTAAAAGTAAGCTTCCATGTTTTCCATCCCAAAGCTTACCAACCACATTAAATCCAAAAGCTTTGTGCAGCCTCCTTTCTCTCCCACTCTGTTCCTTATGGCACAATCCCTGGGAGGTTGCTGTGCAATGCACTCCCAAGAACAGATTCTTTGCAAGGTAATTAATCAGTTCATGCTTTGATCATAAGAGGAATAGTGTGAATAGCTGGCTTTCTGGCTGAGCATTGAAACTAGAAACCAGCACCACCACACAAACAAGCAAAAAAACACACTAAAGAACCCCAAACCGGTTTTGATTAAGTTATTCCATTATTTATCTTGTTTTTTCCCTGTCAGACTGCAATGAAACAACACAAGATTTTCTCAGTTCAGCACAACATGGTTAATTCAACCTGACATCAAATATTTATCGTGGGTATCCATAAGAAAGGCAAAGAGAAAACAAGAGCCTGTTGCAAAAAGGGTGAAGGCAGAGCCAGCTCCCTTTCAGTGGTACAGCTCAGAGCTCACAGTGCCCTTCCCTGAGCCTGGAAATCTGTGTTCATTTGCCTCCTCTTTCTCTCCCTGGAGATGGATCACAGACACTGCTGGTGGAGCACTGCCAGTCTCACAATTAATGCTGTTCTGCTGCGTTCACTGAAGCAAGTCTGGTACTCCAGGAATCCTCCACAGAGTAGGAACTTATTCACTCTCTCACCTTAAATGATTACTTCAGTATCTCCAGCCAAAGAAAACACGTCCAGACGGAACCAAAGGTGCTCAAATAGTAACAGCATTTACCTAGGCAGAATTTCACCTTAATCAGGAAGGGACTCGGGTTTCTTTTGCAGAGTTCTTGTGGAACTATTCCCTGGAATGGTCTGAAGTGCTTGCAAATACACAAAGCTCCAAACTTATCCGACAGGGATTTTCAATCAGAGTGTACACAACCTTCTTAAAGAAAAAGAAAAAAGCAGAATATTGCTTTATATAGGTTTATTTACTAGCAACGTTTTTCCTGCCATTATTGAAGAACTGGGAGAGAAGTTATAAGAGCTTATAAATATGTATACTCATACACAGAAAAAGAAGTAATGAGAAAAACACACATATTTACATACACCGAGAAGCTTTAAGAGAACACATAGAAGGAAAACATTACAGCAAGTATCTTCCAGAGATATTGACTGTTTTTTTTTCTGTTAAATCAGGTTCTAAAACTAGGAGACTACTTTCTGACTTGCAGCTACTCATTTGTTCAAATGAAGGTCAATTTAATAACTGACCATTTTTAAAAGTAAAGTTTTATGTGTGGCAGTTCACCATTTTGGGTACTTAAAATATCAGAACTTAAAAATGCTTCTGATATTTTTTGCAAATACAGGAAAAACCCTCAAAATTCCCTATCACAGAGTCATTTTATTTAGCTTGTCCTGTTTGAACCTCACAAAGATCCATTTTGTTTTACAATACAGCTTGACAAGTACCATCATATTGTATTTTTATAGGAAAAAAACCACCAAAGTTGTTTATATGCAAAACTAGAGCAGCAGATAAATTTATGGCCAGTGATGTGTAAGAAATAAATGCAGATGCTCTTCTCAAAGACAATCACATCTGCAGAAACTGTAAAAACAATCCTACCTCATTTAAAGATAAATAAAAGCACACAGAATCACTCAGAACAATGGGCTGGGGGACAAAATATGAGCATTCAGCTAATTTGTCATCTCAATTTACTACCAAACCCAGTTGTTTTGTCAGTATTCCTATCATGGAGAAGAGTCAATTGCAAAAAACATTTGATTAATGTTTCATTACTCTTACCAAACAAATACAACGCAGACAACAACATCCTAGTTACAATCTAACAAAATGGTCCCTAGATGAGCCCTCTGGCCAGTTGCTTTAAAAACAGGCAACACTGGAAAAAGGACTGAGGGAAATGCAGAACTTCGGGTTTGATTGTCAATTACTTCCCATTATTCCCAAAGCTATAAATTTTACATCTCAGCTACACAGTATCATCCTGTAATGTGATCAGGTATTTTTATGACACCCAAGATCGGCAACTTTACATTAAACTTATTTTAAATAGTGTCTTGCTTTTTAAATGACCAATATGATTTGTTTCCTTCATCAGTCATGGAATTAGGAAATAAATCCAAAGTTTTAGATTTTCCATAAATCACAATGAGTTGAGTAACTAACACACAAAGCACCCAGGGGCTTGAACAATTATGAACACACTGAACAGACCTTGCATAAGGGAAAACCACTGGGTTTTTCAGCAAGCAACTATTGGTCAAGTGTACTAGAACTAGTGCTGGTTTACAACTGGAAAAAATAAGCACCAAAACCCTAAGTGAAATAATCCAAGGTCACAGAAGTTCACCCTACAAACCAAGCACCATATTGGTACTTTTCCCCTATCAAAATAATGCTGCCAGTTTGCTGAATGGTATTCTTAAAATTTCCCATGCACATACACGTGCACACTCTCAAATTCCTTCCCCTCCTTTCCACACACACAGATGACCACAAAATCTTGCACTGAAGCTCACAAAAGGGCTGCAGAGAAAGTAGAAATCCAGCCAGGTGACTCTGCCTGCCTCTCTGCCTATACCAGGTGTTAAATATCACAGAAACTTACATGGGGAAAAAATCCTAATCAGATCCTTGCTGAAGATTGATTTACTGTCCAATATGCACAGAGAAACTAGAATGTGCTCTCTGCAACAAAGAGATTAAAACAAAGTTTCATTGTTGCATAGACTGTTTTGCAAAATGGACTATTTGTATACATTGACTAATCTAACTATTTTATTCTACGGGTAAATATGATTCACATCTCAATTCTAAAGAAGCATGTACAATTACAGTATTACACAACACATTCAGCAGAACTGTGCTTATAAAGATCTATCACTTTTTAACAAATTAATGGTTATGACACTAAGCCTATACTAAAATGCTCCTTGGTCATGTTCCTTGAACTACCAATTTCTAGATTTTACACTGTAATAAAATATTTAACTTTACTGTCCTGACACCTCACTGGAAGTCAGGAATTCTTTATACAGTAAGTCCCTGAATTAATGGATCCAGACCTTTCCAATCACAACCCCAAAGGAACTGGCCCTGCCCTCCAACCCTGCTGCAAAAAAGACTTTAAAAGTATTGAAACATTTGCTTTTCAGTGAAGAGCAGTTAGAAATGTACTGCACCTTTGCATGTGGATCATTATCCAGCTAAATTCCCTTTGAATGCCTAACACCATTGTTTCCAAGCAGATGGCATTTAAGCAACCTTTGCAGCTATTTTGGTCAGCAGGCTTTATGGTGAATAAGTTTCCTTTACCTATTATAAAAGTTTGGTGACCTTTTCCTTGATTACCCTCCTGCACTTCAGGCGTGAGCAGTGGGAAGGAGGAACTCGCTGGGCATCTTTGTCAAAAATCCCTCTACACTTGTGTGTGCCATAAAGTCACATGAAGCATTGCCCTTTCAACAGTCTCAGTCAAACAATTACCATCACCATACAGCCTCCCTGTGCTGAGGGTTGACGCTTCCACAGCTCTCAGTGTTAAATAAAAGGACCAGCTCTGCTCTTACATATCCACAGATTTCTTTCCTCACACATCTCTCATGAGATGCAGCCGCTTGTAATGTTACCATGACCACGCATCCCTGAGGGTGGGACAACTCCTAAATTCTGCTGCCACTAAAAATTGGCCCAAACCAGGGGGAAGAATTAAACCAGTTGGCAAAAGTACACCTGGAGGACTGCAGTACAAAAATAGAGTTAAATTTCTTTGTCCTGTTAAGAGCTCAGAGTCAAAGAGAATTAGCGGTGGAGAAAGGGAAACTGAGGAGTTAAGTGTGAAGACTTAGAAAAAGATTGAGCAAGGAAAAATCTGGTCAGGTACCCAAGTGACAGGAGAGAAAAGGATGGAGACAATCTAAAGTGAACGGCACAAGAGGATTGTGCCCTATATAGAAAATGCAACAGAAACTAGATCAGCAGGGTGTGGTGCACAGTAATTTATTTCAGGTTTTTATTACATATTCCTTAGTTTGGTGTGGTGCTGATTTGCAAAACTACTCCTTTTTTTTCCTCATAGCTCCAAATAAAAGAAGATATGAACTTCGTATGTTACAAGGCTACATAAAACAGAACTCTGAAAAATAACTACTTGAATTGGGCTCCCCAAATTAGCTCATGTTTATGCTCACTGTTTCTCTACCTATGAAGACAAATGAGCATAAAAACCATCACATCATATCCCAGCAGAGACAATGAGCAGAAGTTCATTACTTTTGTGAAGTTCATACAAGCAGATGTGGTAAGTGTCACAGCAAAGTCTATAAAGCAAATAATACTGCAGATAGTACTAGTACAGTGCATAAAAACCAGGGCCATATACTCAATCATGCAAGGAAGCAAAACCCTCAACAGCTGCTCCTGAAGCTTCCACAACTCTTTCTGCATACTGAAAATGCAGCGATCTTGAGAAAGAAATAGTTTGATCACGTAATTAGAGTTGGCATGTATACACAGGAACAAAAAAAACCTGTACAAATTATTTTAATTCTGCTATTTTCTAACTTTGTAATGTCAGTTTTGTTCTAGGTTTACTGTAGTTATAGAAATATAGATGAGATTGAGTTATCTTGGAAGGACAGCACTCCCCTCCCTTGTAGACTTCAGTAGTTGTGTTGGACTTCACACAGGATGACAAGCTGTGTCCAGCAAATAAGACCTGTGTTATTTTTCTGGTAATAATAATAGCTTTCCTTACTCTAAATGAAAAAGCCCCTGTTATTAGAGTGGTTTACAGAATGGCAGATATTCTTGCACTTTCTGCACTGAAACAAGATTCCTGCTGCTGAGATTACAATTAGAGCTTTCAAAGTTGACACGGGAGAAAGAAGGACTGTATAGAGTTGTCATTTGGGGAAAACAATGATAGGATTGTCGTATTTAAATAAAACACTCTTAAATACAGGAACGATTTCTCAGAACAGAAATTAGACTTTGAAGTGTTGCCTGTAAGGATATCATGTGAAGTAGAAATAATCATGGCAAGAAAGGAAAACAAGTTGAAAAAGAGCTCAGACATGCAAAAGTGGATTTCAGGCGGCCCTGAGGGAAGGCAGTTTGGTGAGGTGGCATGTGCTTTTGCAACATGTGCTCTCTGTGGCCGCAGAACTGACAAAGCGAGGGAATGGTGACACCTGACAGCGAGTTTGTTGCTCCTGACATGCTTTGCAGGAAGCAACGGCTTTTCAGACAAGAGAGAGAGGCAGGGAAGGAGGGAAGGAATACCCCTGGAACAATTCTATTTTGGACCATTTGTAAAACATGTTGCCATTGGTGGTGTTCCTTCAAAGAACAGAAACAGAAGGATGAGGGGGAAGGTGGAGAGAAAAGGAAATGCATAATGTGGGTTTATTAATGATCTGAAATGCTGCATGAGGAGAAATTGCAGGAGTGCCATATGCAGCATTCAGGTCAAAGTCCAGAGGAAAGGCTGTAAATATGGATATTCAGCATGAGGTGAAGAAAGTAAAACGTGCTTTTAAGTTTGGGGTTGGTTTGTTTTTGTTTTTTTTTTTTCTTTCAATTGCCATGCCTCCTATGAATTCAGTAAACCAGCATGTTCTCTTCAGCCTCCTCCCATCCATAATGCCATGTCCCATCCTTTTTAGACCATCATTGCTAGGCAGCTCTTGTACTATCTTGATTGTTTTAGCCACATTTCTGTATATTATAAATCACTGTTCATATTTAAAGAGGTAATCAAAAAAATAAAAATCTAGAAAACGTCTATGAAGCACTACCAGATCAGTATGTTAGCCTTTATTACCTGTAACACAGAACTGAAACCACATCCTTATAACTCTTCTCACCTTCCCCACAGCCGGACAAGAAGGCTCTTGACATTTTCAATAGCAGTGGCAATCTTGCTTTGAGGTCTAAGGCCAAATCATTTGGAAGCATCACACCAGAAGCTCTCTCTGGAAGCAGCAGCGGGGGAACAGAGGTGCTTTCATATTGTTGAACCTGTTCTTCAAGTGAATAATGAACTTCTGTAGGAGAGCACTAGCAGTATGTACTTCATTAAGTAAAGTTTGAAAAAGTGTAAAGTTGTTGCCTGCTCCCCCAAAACCTCACCAAATACTCTATGGCACATAATACTGCTCAAAACAAGATCTCTCACAAAGCATGTTAAGGTTTTTACAAAGTGCATTCTTGACGTAGCTGTGTAAGATTATGATGTTTGTCTAACCCCCAAATTCTCTCCCTCTCTCCACACTCCCACCCCCCCTTTAATAAATACAGTATCAGCATCTTGAAGAATCTGTATATTGAAACACATAATTCCTGACAAGTGGCACCTTTGCATACAACTTTATCTTTGATTCTTCTGCCAGAGAGATATGGTTTCTGTTTGTTCAGAACAGAACACCACACACTGCCTGGATACAAGCTGCTGCTTAAGATAAGCTGACTGCAATTTCAGTATACATTGGTATATTCCTTGCCCCAGAATAACTTGAGTTTATAGCAGCTGGATACGTGCCAGTCTCTAATTGTGTGTCTTTAGACTGCTGGCTTTCTTCTAATTCTTCTCTTCCTGGGATACTTGGCTCATCTACTCCTCATTTTGTACTAAACATTCCTTACAAAGTCTTCATAGGCTTTCTTGACTTCTTGTATGTCTAGTACGTTCACTATGAATTAAAGTCTTTGATTATTCCAAACCTGGCAGTCAAAAGCTTTGAGAGCCCATGCTATCTTATTTTCCTTCCTGTAGCAAATAGGCATTTCAGTGATTTCTTGGCATTAGAAACTGTCCTCTCTCATCTAGCAAGCTTCTAGGACGTTCTACAGTACATTCACAAGGAATCTGGAAAGCCTTATTTGTCCAACAGTGTCTCTTGTCCACTTTCATGCTGAGTTCTAGCAAATGAATAAATCTTCCTGACACATAGATAATAAATTGTCTTTCCATAAATACTGGTTTGTCCCTGCCTTTCAAATCTGTAAGGGGAAAATAATTTCCTTTTCATTCTTGCCTTCCTATGTGCAAAGCTCCATAAATAGAAAGGTCAGGGACAAAGGGCATTTACTGTTCATCCACACCACCATTAGAGGAACTCTCTGCAATTTGCGTATAATTTGCACTCTCATCTTTTTGGGGCATGAACATGTTTTGGTATGTGTTGTAATTAGCTTAATAGCACTCCTGATTTCCAGGTTGTGTCCCTAAGAGCTGATGTACAATGAACAGACACTTTTATTAGACCTGGGAAAAGCATCAAGACTTTTTTAAATGCGATTACTCTGTTGGCTTGTGCTAGTTAATAATTTGGCATCATGTTCACCCTGTCCACTACACAAACAACAAAACGGACATCCCAAGAGGCCAATTATAGACCAAGCCATGCCTAGCTACCAGTGTTCTTGAAGGAATCAAGCTGCCTTGTATTAGATAACTTTTCTTCTTGATGAGAACTGCAACCAGAATTTTATGCACATTTAAATATAAAATCTTTGTATACAAATTTTGAACTATCTCTCTGGCTTCCCAAGTAAGCACATCTGCTAAAGAAATTAACAATTTTTATTCATCTTTTAAACCCAAACTATTTATTAATTTATATATTAATTTATACTAAAAATAGCTCCTTATTATGCTTCATGCATAATAAGGGAGAGCGTCTCAAAAAGGTTACAATTTAATGAGTACATTTTTAAAAACATGGGAGGGAAGTGGAATAATTATTCTGCCCTGGTGTAGGGAGAAACTGAGACACAGGCTGAGACTGTGCCTAATTAGCCATCCTGCTGCTTTAGGCACACTCCGTCACCCATGGAGAAACTGGCACTGCTTCCATGCCGTCGTTTCGGACCCTAAGTGAAATCTGAGCTCTTGGAAATTCCCCTGACTGTGACTATCGTTTCACTATTGCCAAAACATAGAAAATGAGGCACTGGAAACAAAAGTCTTTTCAAGGTCAAAGTTGGTCACTGGAAGACCAGAGATTTGACCTCACGTCCAGTAAGATTCAGTGCAGCTTTTTATCCTATTTTACATCTCGAGTCAAAGCCTACTGAATGCAATGGTCAGACTCTTATGAAGAGCCAAGATACAATCTTCTATTAACAACCCAAAACCTTGCAGTTACTCATTTCACATGACAAATCCAGCAATATGAAACATTGTCTTTAAATATCTTAATATTTAATGGCAGTACAGTAGTAATTAATCACAAGCCTTCTGAATTATTATTATTATAGGAATATAATTACTTGTTAAAACATTACTGCAAAATGAAAAAAAAAAAATCACAACTGAGGGGGAAAACCCACACATATATTTACAGCTGTCAAGATAGATCTTTTTTTAAAATACACCCCTCTTATTTTTTTAAACTGAACAAAGGAGAGCACAGTATGAACAACAAAAGCCACATCAGGCTGTTTTACAAATTTCAGTGAAGAGTTCAATGGCAAGTCCTGTACAGTATTTCATTACAAAAACTCACACCAACATGTAACATTTCTGTAGAGCAATAACAAAAAGAATGAAAATAAATATTCACGTAAAAAATGAAATCTCCTCATCCCATACTTAGTCTCCTAAAAGTACTGAGAAAGTCTAGAACTCAATTATTCTAAGTACTGCATGTTTGTTCGAGTCAAAGAGAGATCAGAAAGTATGGCAACTAATGATTGCATGATCAAACCCATTCAGGAAAGTAGTTGTAACTCACATAATTCACACAAACTTCAAGAGGTTTCCTAAGTTTTATGGTTTGAAAATAAACTCAAAGCAATTCCTCTAGGAAACGTTAAAATGGAATTAAACATCATTACAGAGATTTTGACACCCTGGCCTCCAATGATCTAAATTACAGAAACAGAACTATGTACATAATGATGCAATTACATGCAGTCATGAACAGTTTAATTACTATATGCCTGAACAAACCTATTCTAAAAAAAAAATAAAATTGAGGGCACTGTTGAAATTTTCTTACTTCTATACCTGACTGATTTTAAGTACAGCGATACTGTAGTCCTAGGTTACGATGTCAGCATATAGAAATTAATTCCCTTCTGAAACAAGTAAAAGGCAAGTTCACACCATGGATTAAAAGGTCACTAATAGGCATTAAATACTTTGTGTTTCTTTCTCTTCTTAGAAATACTGCCTGTGGTCAGACAGAACTACAAAAGGTCCTCGTTAAAAATTACCAAACTAATTTTGAAGTTGTTGTTGGATAGTCAGCTCCATCTTTAGTGCCTGAACACATCCTAAATCCTTTCCTTAGCTCTTCCTCTTCTGCTGGCAAGGTGGGGGGTGTTTCAAGTGTACATATGTAAAAGATTGTAATTTGGATCACACTGTTAGAGGCAGGCAATAACAGTTTTCCCTAGAATTTTCCTGCATTTCAGTGGTCACGTTTAATCTATAAATAAACTTGACAATTTTTACAAGTTTGTTTTTTTTTTTTTTTTTAAATCTCATTTAGTGCTTCCACTGGATTAGCCAAACCCAGGGAGAAATACATTTCAGAAAATTGCCTAAGATACATGGCAAAGGATGAACTGCATGACACTCTAAGCTGGGAGGGAGCACTAAACTCCTGTCCTTCATTACGAGGAAAACCCAGTGGGGTTTGTGGATGACAACGGGAAACCAAAAGCAGGTCTTCAATTTTCCGTTAAAAAGCAAGCAGACTGATGCATGCCTTAATACAGTTGTACTCTCACACTCTGCACTAAAAAGATACCATGACAAGTTTTGTTTTTCCTAAATATTTGCCAGCATCATGAGCTACAGTTTAGTTAAACTTCCAGTATTCATTACTTGTCAATAAATTAGAATTCACAGTCACGAATTGAAGTCTTTGCTCATCTAACCATCTGAAAACCTCACACAAGTACCTTAAGAATCTACAGCTGCACTTGGGATCCTGCGTTTCCAGCAACAAACTATTTAAAATTCCACTCTTTTTCATAGTGAACATTTGCATACAACCCTCCCCTGTCCCACCAATTTTACAGGCTGGCCAGCAGCTTTCCCCAGTCCTACATCTGCCAGCAAGGGGACAGCAAAGGGAGCTGTGTTGGAGCTGAGATGGAGAGCAGGTAGAGGGCAATTCAAACTAACCCAATAAGAATCTTTTTTTTTTTTGTTTTATATTTAGCTTGGCTTTGCCTCAGGCCAATTCTCATTATTAAATGAAATCGATTCATCATTCCATAAGTGGAGATGTGCATTGCCAAAAGGGAAAGCACCCAGCTTTGCTGACCAGTAAATTGCTCACAGACTTTTATACAGAAAAAAAAAATTCTTGAAAACAACATTCGTTTTCTGTTTTGGATTAAAACAAAAAGAGACCTTATACAACCATTGCTAAAGCCATGCTTCTATTAATATTAACACCAAAAGTTATACCTGTGGGACTGAAAGGAAGGCATCTCTGCTCTGAGAAGCAACACAGAAAATTAAAATTCAGAAACCTTCCTCAATCTGGAATCACTTCATGCCTGCACACTTAAGACTATTCAACAAGAAGTCTTTTTGCCTCCATATCATCAGGTTTTTACATTCCACTAATAATTTAAGCACTGCCCTGCCTAGTAATTACCTTTAAGTGTAATTAAAAGTGCAGTAGCACCTTGAAAATTCATCCCTGGCAGGGAAAAGCATCTCAAAATGCAGACTAGAATTGTAAGAGGAGGAGGATGGCAGCAGCCAGGCAGATGATGGAAGGAGCATTTCCACCCCCATGAGTGTTACTGGCCCATGTTCTCTCTCACCATTCCACTGGGCAGTTTCAGCCTGTTCACTGGAGTTACTGCAGGACATGTTGGAATAACTGGTGGTCCATCACATGGAAATGCAGATGATAACTCACGTCAGCTCCACTGGGGCCTTCTTTTAAAACATACTTTAAGACAACACTAATTGCAGAGAAAACCCTATTTGCTTTAGATTTTATTTCCAAGGGTTCAGCTGTTTATCTCCCTGCAGATCCAAACATTTACTGTACTCTGAGAGTTCACTGTACTCTAGCAATTAAATTAATGGCTGCAGCAACAGCAAGAAATCCTTTAAACCCCTGTGGGCTTGTTCCTTTGATTAGACTAGATCAGTGAAGCTACAGCTATTTGCAGGCAGATTAGATAGGCTCGGGTTTTATTGCCATTTGCACTAGAGATTGAAAGGTCATGCTTGTTGACATCTCACCAAAACCCATCTGTGAAAGTTTACTTTCAAAGTTATTCTTCAGGAAGATTTTTAATTTTTAAGGAGTACCATATGGATCTAAGGAGAAGAAATGACCTGCCCAGAGCAATACAAAGCAGAGCACTCCATTTTCACAGCAAGCCGCAGAACCTATCCAGCACCCACACATGTATTTTGTCTTCTCTAAAACCAAAGTTTGAACAAATTACAGAATATTGGGTACTATGAATATTAGGCTTTGGGGATGAATCACAAGGTAGTGCACAATCTGCATCTCTCTAATCTTGTTTTGGCTGGAAGAATGTGTGTCATGTGTGCCATGCTATCTTTAAACGCATCATGTTTTGTCCCAGTATTTAAGAGTGTTTATGATGACGATGTCATAGGCAGTAATAAGCATCTCAAAACATGTTACAAGCATTAATGTTCTTATGCTATTTCAGTTGTCAAATGCCAAGCACTTTGGTATCAGAAAATACCTGTTCGGCCTTGTGAGAACAGCACTGCTATTCCTGAGTTTCCGTGGCAAAGATAAAAGACAGGAAAGTCTGTGGCAGAGCTGGGAAGTGAATCCAGCCTTCTGGAGGCCTTATTGATGACCTTACCAATGAGATGATCACTATCTCAGAGGATCTGCTTCTGCAGTAACACAACAGCTGTGCTTGAATGGTAATAATGCTTTGAGGACTTCCCCAACAAACACCAATGTGACACCAGAAGCCAAATAAAAACCTAAAAAAAGTGAGCTCATCATATTTGCACTGCTGGCAAACAGCAGTAAGCTAATGGAGTTTCGATCAAAAATATGTTAATTCCACACAATCAACCAAAACAACACCTTTCCCTGCACCTACTCACTCCATACAACCCACAGGTCCACTGACATTAATGCTCAAACTACTGAACTGTTTGTTTGCTTTAATTTCAACACTAAACCAGCAATACTAATCAAAAATGACACAAGTTAAAAGGAAAATGATGTGTAATTTGCTACCACGTTATTCACATGGCCAAAATATTTTTATTTTCCTTCTTTCAGATTTAAATTAATATCTAAGCAATTCATCAAAGTAAGTATTGTCAAGGACGAGTTTTCCTTCCCCTAAATGGGATTTCTGCAGCTTGGTTTTCAGAAAAAGGCATATTTTGAGATACACTGAGTTTTTAATACTTGATAATTTTTATAGTAAAATTTGTTTAAACAACTAAAGACAAAACCATAAAAACAAATTATACTTTTTACAAGTGTAAAATATTTTGCCCTTTTTAATATGCAAATTTCACACCAACTTATTCTACTCCTACTGTGCTGCCAGTAGTAGGACTGTCTCAAGAAAACAAAACCTTTGATTAAACCCTTATGGGAGGATAAGAAGAAATCATACTTTACTTTTTTCTTATTGATATTAAAATAGGTCTCTTAGGCCATTGTGTTATAACTCCGTAATCCCACTCACTGCCTGTGCTGCTGGTGTGAAGCAGATGTCTGCAACCCTGCTCACAAAGGCACTGCTTTCTGTATGAATTTGTGTCTCCTAAGGAGATGAAAGGTTTCTACATTTAATATTGAAGGATGTGACTTCATCTGAAATTTTCAAATATAAGTCTACTTGCAAATAGTAGAAGTATTCATTCCTCCATGCCTGTTGCAGCCCTAGAAATTCCAGTAATTTCCCCCTGTTTTAATTGATAGTACCTGTAACTACGTTAGAGCCATAATTAAAAAAAAAAAAACAAAACAACAAACTCAAAAAGGATATATATGACCATTTCCCACCACTTTAAAAATTATCTTTCTTGGGATATATCCCATTATCCTAAAACACCATTTAGAAAACGCATCCAGAAAAAACATCTCTTCTTTGGTCAGTCAGCTCTTGAAAATTCCATTTTTGTTGTCACAAGTGTATTCTATTGTTTCAAAAAAAGGGATGTGGAGGGTTAGAGAAGGCAGGAGAACAATGCCAGACATCTTCCTAACAGTCACACAGACAAACTCCCTTGAAGTATCTTTTAAAACCTTCAAAGGCAAAGTTGTCAGACTAAGGAACAGCCACAACAGCCTGTTTTGTGAATGTGTGTGACAACTCTGATCTGTGAAAGACTAAGGCAAATTAAAATGAGAAGATACTAGATCAATTCAATAATTATCTCTTTGTATTTTTCCTTTTAAAGGAAACAAAGTAGAATACATGAGGAAATGGCCTGGAAAAAAGCTGGACATGGGATGCATCAGCTTCCTAAGTTCAGGAATCAGCCTGGGACCACAAGGTGTTGCTCATTATCTTGGCTCCCCAAATGAATGCTGTGATAGCCAGTGCCATATTGTTTTTGACTTCTAGAAAATACACATCTCAAAAATCAAGCTCCAGTAGTTCTTCATTTCCACTTGGTATTTTTAAAATGTTTATATGCCACTATAGAAATATGTTCTGAGGTAAAACACAGAACATAATAAAACTGATCTTAAATTTTTTCCAATTTCAAAAGCCACAAAGTATTTTATGGCTTATATACCTGCAGCTTTTCAGTTCAATACCTGTGCAGGAATCCACTGAGAACAAGCAGGTAAGAAAACCACAAGGCAGCAAGAAATCTGGGTTGTGACTGTCCTCCTGATATCATCACTCCTTTATTTCTTCACACCCTGCAGCACAGACTCTACTTGATCACACCTTTGCTAAAGAGTCTTAGGAAAGGTGTTATTATTTCATATAAAAGGCAGCAGCAACGAAAATGTCTCCTAGACTTAATTTTTATACATCTTTGCATTCTAAAGGAGGAGAGAAAGCAAGAAACCTACAGGGTAAAGTTTCTGTGTGGGTTCTCTGAAGAACAGCTGCCTCCTACCAGAGAGCAAGTATCTTTGCGTTCAAGTGAAACTAACTCTTCCCAAAAATCTCCACTACAGTTTCAAAGGAAAAATTACTTGATCCTCTACATAAACAATAAAGTTCACAAAAGAGAAATGAGGAAATACATCAACTCCATGGCATCTTTGATATTTTATTTGTAAACTCTCTTTATGCCATGCACTGGTAAGAAAATAGCGAAGTCAATCATTCAGTGAACTGATGTAATTCAATAAACCACTGAACTTGAATACTCATCTTGGGTAATAGCAATTTACTAGTTGCATGATTGGTGCAGTTCTTTGGAGAGAATTCAGTTATCAAAAGAAAATTTTTCTCTGCCTTTCTTCCAGGCTCTATTCTCTCACTGTTGGTTTTATAGTAAAAATTAACACCAACTACAGAATCACACATTTATTCACTTTTTCTCACACTTCACTGTCTTTAAAAGTCAGCCTTATGTAAGCCCCTTAACTCAGAGGGACTAAGGAAACACAGACCAATAACTTTAGTTTATAAAATGTAAATATATTCATTAAATTATTGCATGTGGTCCCGAAAAATGGCATTATATCCCAGCCACCCCCATTTGGATGCATTCTGTAGGAAGTGAACCCTTTCCTTCCTCTGAGTTTCTACGTTAACCAAATTTTAGACTTTACCAGCTGTTCTTTCTTTCCTCAGCTTGGAGTATAAGGCTTTATCTCTGGCTGGAAAGGAAGTTCTTAGGCCTAGGAAAGCCCACTTGCCATTGTTTTGCAGTGACACAGCTTCCTAGAAAATTTATCAAAACTATGACACCTACCAGACGTTGTTTCTCAGTAGGAAGCCTCTCCAATAGCCTAGCAGGTCTGTTTTGCTTCCTCTCAGGGCTTTTTTCCTAGGACTTCCCCCTCTCCCCCTCCAATCTTATGGCATTAAAAGATGTCTCAGTTATCTGCAAAATGTGAAAACTTGCATATTATAATATTTTGGTACCCAGTTCATAAAACTCTTGAGGTCCCATGCAGTCATTAGAGTGGGAGGCAAATTTTTGTGATGTTGTCTGTCCCAGACTAGCCCTGGAAATATTTCTCCTGCTCTTCAGCATAGAAGACCCTTTCAGGTTTTTTTATCACCAGTTATGATCTTCCTTTTCAGAGAAAACATGAGCATGTGCTTTCACTCTTGTCTGATAACAGTTCATTGTTTTAAACCATAATTTGGTTGTGCTAGTGGGGTTCATTTTTGAAATATTTAATTGTAATCAAACATTAACGGGCACAGGATCTAGGATAACAGTCTATGGACCTAGCCATTAGTAAAAGCACTTCCTAGGGGAAATACTACCAACTCTATTAAAATACCCCATTGCTTAACTCCAGTGATTTTTTTTTTCTTTGATAGTAAAAAAAGACTGTCTAAAAGCAGATCCATAAACCTGCAGATATTAGAGCCCTGTCTTGCAACCCTGTTGATGACAACATACAGTTTGTATGGTCCACAACAGCCTGGAGCATGGGCTACAGTCCCAACCACATCACCTTGGTAAGGCTGTCCCTCCTGGGCTTCACAAATCCCTTGGAAGTTGCCAGGAAGTGACACAATATCGATAGAGATGTACACCCTAAAGAGCCTGTTTGCCTTGTGCCAGCAGCGAGGCTGAAGAGTGGGCAACAGATCACACAGCAATCCACTCCCCAGCAGAAGGCTGGATCAATCACAGCATAACAAGTTTTCCAAGAAGGAAGCGCAAGCTGTCCTGAGCACAAGCCACAGTCTGACAACAGTTCAGAACCAGAGCATAAACCATTTTTCACTGATGTTGCCACCAAACCAGACAGCGTAAGTGTGACCAGCCTGCCCTCATCCTGTTCCCAGTGTGGCCTCATCGGGCACAGGCTCACCCAGGAACAGCCTGGAGACACTTCTCCAGTGCTGTGGAGAAACTCTGGGGCCTTCTCTGCTTTAAAGGACAAGCAACTGGATGTCTGTGTGACACCCACCAATGAAGAGGTGCTTTATAACAGAGGCTCGAAAATACCAAGATTAAAGTACAGTGCTACTGCTGACTGCATTTATTTCTAGGCCATGGATACCACTTGGGGAATATTCTTTTCACATCTTTTATTTTCCATTTAAATGAAGCAGCATTACCAGCATGTTAAAGACTTGATTCATTAGAATTAGAAATTTTCTTATAATACTATAATAGCTTTTTCTTGATAATAGCTTTTTTAATTCTCTAACTGCATATTTGTATACATATATATACACATCCCTTCCATTTCTGATGCATTATACTGAAGTTCAGCAGATTGTTTTTATTCCAATATTAGCAATTCATGGATTTCCAGTGTTGTTAATTCACCCCTACTGACAAAATTCTCCACGATATTCATTTCACACCGAGAACCATCATATTTACTGCACTCCTTCAAACATATTACAAAAATATGAGATTTTTTTTTTAAACCCTTTGTACATTTTGGATTAATAGAAAGTCCCAAAACCCTAAGACATTATTGTTCAAATGAATAGAAATGGCTGTCTGAACTTAAAATTTCAGTAATTATCATATCCTATAAATTGCAGGAAAATCAAGTGGCTTGAATAAACATTACTTGCTTCCCCCAAAAAACTGGCATCTAGCATTTACCTTGCTGAATCCTAAAGCATATAAAAGGCTACTTTTATTCCTTATGTTAAATTAATTAGATCACGTTTCATTCATAATAAGTGCACATTATTAAAAAATTCTGTTAAATCTTGATTTCTCAAGAAAAGTAGCTAAATCAGGATTATTAATTCTAATTTGTTACCATCAATAGGTCAAGTAAAAAAAGCTGTGTAAAAGCAGAATTGTTTTTAAAATTGCAAAGCTCAGGGATGAAGTCCCTCAGGCCTTAATTTCCCAGATGTCAAAGACTCTCAGGAATTTCAATAATGCTTATTAAATCATCTAATAGTACTTCTCCACAAGCATAGAACTCCTCTCCGATTGTGCAGTGCTGGTTTTAACCCTTAAATTTTAAAAATGAGGCATAACAGACTATAAAGACACTGATCACACATCTTACTCTCAGAAATTTTCTGACAGTCAAGATTTCTGCTGATGCTTTTCCTCCCTCCCCACTGTGTCTTATTACTATCCAGTACATTGCTTTTCATGACTTGATAAAAGTTTCTCTTCTGTTTGAACACTCCACAGCAATCCGTCATTGTCTGAGGCAGAATGGGTGTAAGATATATCCTCCCCTCAAAGAATAACCTCACTGCCTTCTCTGATAGCAGCAATCACTTGGATATTCATCGTGACAGTATTTATGACAACAAAGTATCAGAGACAGAACAACGTCCTCCTCCGTCATGACTGCTGAGGTGGAAGAAGTTACACACTGGAGATTAAGTTGAGTCAATGTGCCAGGTACTCTCTAATCAGGCATAAATATAGACTGGTTTTGGCTTGATATCACTGCACTATGTGGTCCAAAACCGTAATTAGTTCACCATATCACATGACAAGTTTGTTTATTCACCATCTGTTAGTACCTCCAGGTGGTCATCATCTTCTAGAAGAATATCTATGCCTGTATTCTTGCTTTCCCAGATGTTATGGTGATTTCTCCTACCTGTATCCTATCCATCAAAGCCATGTAACAACCTGCTGGAAGCACACACAGCAATGTTGGACAAATCTACCACAAAGCCTTTTGCTATCTGCCGGGAGGCAACAACAGACTTAGCACAACTCAGCTAAACAATACTGGAACATGCTCTTCCAGCTGGAAGGCTCAAAGACACACTCTGAGCATTATGAATTGTTTGGGAAGGCTGAAAACAACTTGGAGACTCTCTTTTCTGCTGTTCTGGAGACTCACTGCCCTTCCAATGTCTAGAAAACATGTGTCTCTTCCACGAATGGGCTTGAAGAAAGAGAAGAGAAAATAAGGATAATGTGTGGGAAAACAAATGTCTTCATTTCCTCCCACTGCAAAAGGAGCCATGTGCAAGTTTTCATTCTCCTTTCTCCCAGGATTTACAGGAACACATGGAGCAATGCTTTCACAGCCCTTCCAGAATAGACACAACAGCAATAAGATAGTTGTTTACAGATGAAAACAGTAAAAAAGAAGAGCACAAGAATATAGGAATAGAAATTCAGTGCAGATGACTAAATGGAGAAGTCTGTCAGCAAAGGAGGAAGATTAACACTTTCCCTTGAAGAAAAAGTGCGAGGAAAATTTGGTTTAAGCATTCCTCAAAAAGATACTAAAATAGTGTTTATTAAGAAAATACTACTGAATTTTCAGAAATAGGTGTTTTAATAAGTGTGGTTTTTAATTGAAATTATATTTGTATTAATACTTCAAGTATTCTTTTATTTTCGAGAACAAACCCTTTTGATTGAACCAAAACAAAAATGTCTCTACAATTTTCATTCTGTCCTCAACAAAGAAAAATATGAGAAGAAAAATGCTGTTTCTACTCAACTGTTTTTAGCAGCACGCATGGCTACTGTCATTCAGCCCACCATCCAACATTACTTTCTAAGGTTTGATCACAATTTCTGCTAGTTCTGTCTCAGTTTCTGATTTTTTCAGTCAGCAGATTTCTTGTCTAGACATATCACTAGTTCTCTTTCCACATCGAGCATCTCCTGGCTTTTCAGTCTCAGCTTTGCAAACAGTGATACAGGGTATCAAAGGACCAGCTGAAGCAGCAAAAACCAGCAAGCAAGAGAAGACACCACTTTAGGTGACAGGCTCCCAAGCATTTTTATGTGAATGTTTCTACAAGTCCAATTAAGCATATTGAACAAAAAGAGATCATTAGACAACTGCAAGTTTTCACTTTCTGACACCAATATGGTTGATTAACAAAAGGGAATTTTTTTAAACTCAAGCATCAGTTTGATTGGCAAAAATGGGATTTCTGCTCATCTAGTTAAGTGTGGGTTTATTCTTTAAGAGGACATAAAGAGTTAATTTAAATTACAATTCAGTGTTTCTACTTGCAAAGTTCAACATAAATGAAAGGATTATACATAAGATTTCAGTGTATCCAAGATAACACATATGGCAGGAAGCACTCTGGCACATCAAAGAGAAATAAAAAGTTGTAATATTTATAACTTCTCAATCTAATACACTTCATACATCTGTATCTCTTGCTCTACTGGGAAGTTTTCATAATCCATCCTTTCTTTGATTAATAATCAGCAATGCAAAAAGGAGAGTACATGGGATTCAGCACCCCAGCCCTCGACGAGTTACCCCGCGCTGTGCATGCATTGCTCCAAGACACCCTCCAATGCTGCTGCACTTGGTTCTCTCAGCATTTCAGGGAGAAATCAAACCAAAACAGCTCAGAGAGCTGCATTTTGACCAGTTGCAAAATAGCATAATCTAAACCTTTTCACTGGAGCTACTACACAACAAGCAGCCACCTCAACCCCAAGGAAATACAGACATTACACCCAGGGCTTTACTCCAGCCCCGAGTGACCCCGTTGGGTTCAGTGGGACTGGCTTGTTACTGTTCGTCAAGTGTGAACGTTTCTTACAGGCAAGAGAAGCAAGGGGAAAGGGATGAAAGTAAGAATATAGCTGAGGGGGAAAGTCTGTAACACCAAACCAAGCTTTTATTAGGCCAAGGCAGCTTTTTTTCTATATTCAGATACATCCAAAACATTTTTATGAGTTCCCTATATTTCCCTTTTATTTTTAACTTGCATCACTGACTACACAGCTTCTCCAGTTGTTTTACTTTGATACATTAATCTTTATTAATGTTCTTTTAGAACACTGCAAGTAGCAAGTCATCAAAATCAAGAAACATCCCTATGCTACAGAACCCCACATCCAACACCCTCATGTCCCCACAAAACTCTGGCAATGCTGCCAATGCTCCCACACCAGTGTTTTCAAACCTCATTCAACTTTCCTTCCAGGACTGGGGGAGAAACACAAACCAAACGCCCTAGACAACACAGAACTCTTGTATGCTACTCAGACTAGAGTGCCAAAGAGTTCCAGTGCCATAATTTTTTCCATAAATACATGCATACTCTAGTAATGTACATATAATCAACAATAAATACTTTAACCATAGCAAGGTGAGGCAGTATCTGCCAGAAATAGGAAAAATATGTGGAAGCACGATAGGGTTGTGTAGGTTTCCAGTCACTTGTGATTTACTTTCTTTTAAGGCTGTTTGGGGTTTACACTTTCATTTTTAACTTCGAGCACTCTTAACTGAATTTCAACTAAATATTTGCTCAAAACTCAAAAGTTCTCTGCTAATGTTTCCCATTAGTTTCTCTTAGTTTACTCTCACTAAACAACTAAACTTTAATTAGAAATTAGCAGGTACATCAACAACTCAGAGCCCAGCAGATTCTTACAGGCTCACATACAAATACCTGCCAAATACCTGCTTGGAGAAAAAATGTCTTTTAATTCTCAGTTTATTTATTGGTGATCGTAGTGTGAAAGAGCTGGACGGAAAAGCAGCATAAAGTCAGTTGAGAGGTGACTTCAGGGTTGCCATGGAAATTTGTCTATGGATGTTCCTCTGTGTGTACTTGGGTGTCAGGAAATTCTGCACTGAGCAAAGTGAGCAGATAAGAAGACTATTTTAGGCTGAGGAAGCTTGGAGAAAAAGCCTGCATCCCACAGCCAAATTATGCAAGGAAGTTGGCACTAGTAATGGGGTTTAATTTCTGTAAGCATCTTAGAGCTATGAATAACTAATGTACAAAACCAAAAGCACCACACCACCCTCACTCAACCCGAGGGTCCCTTCAGCCTCTCGCGGGGCTGCGTGTGCTGAGCACCCGCCGGTCAGCTCAGTGGCCAGGGACACACCACCTGCCTCCAGTGCTAATGCAAGCAGTCTAAAACGGGAAAACAATTACACATTGCTGCCTTGGAAAGAGCTTACACGTCCAAAGTTTCTTACTGCAGAACTATCTCACTGTACTTTTTGTTTCTGCCCTCTCAAATGTGTCCTAGTTCTGACTAGAAATATGATTTTAACTATTACCTACGGGTCTAGATAAGCAAGTACTGCCTTGCACCTTGCAAGTTGTTCCTTTAACAAGTCTCTGCTTCTAAATAACTCTATTATAAATAACTTGTATTTCTTTTGGAAGAAGGTTTAAGCAGAAAATTTTCACACAGGTACACAGTGAGAGAAAGGCATTTTGACAGGAACTATAGTTTCCTCATCACCTTTCTGACAATCTGTTATTTCTAAGCAAACCTTAACAATTTTACTTTGTTTACAAACTTGTCTTCAAAAAAGTCCTCATATTAAAATGGGAACATACTGCAAGAAGAGGTTGCTTTGAATAACATTTCCTACAGGTGAATTGTTCAAATGAATTCCCACATTATTATAAGTTGAAAATATGTAAACTTTATAATTTTGGTTAATTTTATTTTAATCCTTCTAAAAACTAAACCATATTCCAGTTGAGAAGCACTCACACTTTGTACAGAAGATGAAATTCATCAGCAGAAGATATTTTCATCCTGGAGAAATTATATTTTGAAGCCACAGAATTACATCTTACTTACCAACCACATACTGTGTTTTCCTGAATCCAATTGAAATGGATCTAAGTTTATGTTGTGGAAATATCAGATTCAAATTTTTCATTCTGATTCATTTCCAACTACTTTTTTTTTTTTTAATAGAGAACTTTTTATAGTATTGCTATGTCCTACCAAGTTCTCCCGCTAAACTGTGTTAAAAAGCATTCTACAATGATATTATCATATGCTAAAGATATACCTTATTTTATAATTAGGATATTTGCTCTTCATTAATTTATAAGAAATGTCACTGAAGACCTGACTACGCTGGGTAGGTATTACAAATATTAGGGCTGTGTTCATTTGTGTGTGTGCACACATGTATCCACATAGCCTGTTTTCAAACAAAAAACTGTGGTGGGGTGATCCTGGCTGGAAAGAAGTGCCCACCAAAGCCGGTCTTCAGAGCAAGTTAAAAACACGTAACTATAACTGAAAGGGCCCAGCACGTGTTTTAGGTCCAGGTTGTAAGCCGTGGCAAAGAGGAGATGGTGACAGAAACAGTGACAAACACCATGGCCATTCTAAACACAACACTATAATTATGTTTCCTGATTGCCAGCTGGATGAAAGAATTGCCATCCAGAACAGAACTGTAATTTCTAGCTAGAAACAGTCAATCAGAATTCCTGGATTATAGAAAACTCACACAAGACATTATTATCTATACAGCCACGGCCAGAAGATGTCAGGGAATCAATTCATATAACATGCCAGCTTAATGAAATCTGCATACAAAATTTATGAATACAGTAATATTCCTTTATATCGTAAGTTATTAATGGTCAGTTTAATGAATATCTACAGCTGAAGTGCTTTGGTTCTATATGATATTTTAATCATCTTTAGGCACGTATTTAAATGCATTTCATTTTATAGCCATCTGCGCTCCTCACAGTAAGATGCCCCTTCCATTCACATGGAAACATGGGAGGTAGCTACTAATTCTTTCTTTAAGCTGTTAGTGATTCCTTTAAATTTACTACATCAGGAACAGAAGTACATGTGCCATTACAACAGTACTTTTTTTAACACCCAAACTAGACTAAAATATGTTTATGAGAAATACTCTATATGTAATCATTCTAGTATTTCTTTGTTTACAATACACAGCCCTACATTGCTGGAAAACTAACATTCCCTCAAGATAAGGAAGAAAGGTTGAACTCAAATACCAGTATCCTTAGTGTTCTTATTCCATACTTATATCAAAAAACCAGACTTATTAAAAGTTTATTTTTATTTTATTTTAATGAAGGTATTATTCAAAAGTTCATTTTTGCTTCTATATAGAAAGTCATGAATATAAATAGCCTTATAACAAGTATGTGGAAGTTCTACTTGGATCCATGGTAGGGCAGGAAGGCAAACTTAAAAAAGTCCTAGGAGACTGAAGATTCTCTTTATTATACAGGAAAACAGCATCTTTTAGATCAAAGCAAATTATTGTTCCATGAAACTCACTTTGAGAGACCTGAGAATCCTTACAAGCCAGCAGAAAAGACTGAGTCTTCAAGATGGGACATGGTAGGCATAGTTTTACGAAAGAATTCCATCTGCTGACACATAAGAACCTTAAGGACATAGGGCTTGTCACTCCATCTGAGAGTGACAAGGTGACCTATTTGGCTCTGTCATTTCTTTCTTAAACATATGCATCTGTGCTGCTTTTATTGGACAAGAGATCTTTTGAAACAGAGCACCAATCTAAAAGAATGTGATAAATGGTAAATGGCAAACCTGGTTTATAAACCTTAAGTGACTATGTCATCCATAAACAGATTTTTCTGAGAAACATACTTTCTAGGGGGAAATTCATGTAGCACTCATAAGCATATGTAACCTTAAAAACATATTAGTTTCCATAGCTGTTAACAACTGAAGTACAAATTCTGTGCTGAACACATCCTGACTATAATAATAGCCAAAAACAAACAAACAAAAAAACCAAAAAACCACAAACAAACAAACAAAAAAGAAGAAAAATTGATGAGGTGCAATTTCCACCCTACTGTTCTTTGAGGAAAGCAAGCAATCCTTGTTTGCTCTTTGTATGGCATGTACAGCCAAAGGAAAAGGAGTCGAGAGACTGCACAGAGAGGCAAAGGACACCACATCGGACACTTGAGCATGATTAGCTCTCTTTCAAGTAAAGTCTACAGCAAATGTACACTCCTATGGAAAACCAGAGTCACCTGTGCTGGGAAGGATAAAAGACTAAATCTACATCTCATGCTTATTTTCCATATCATAACCCAGTTTTTCTTACCATTCAGTTTGAGCTAAAGATAAACCTTTGTACCCTTACAGAATTTAGATCTGCTCCTATAACTC
This sequence comes from Acropternis orthonyx, assembly GCA_035583155.1. Lineage (NCBI taxonomy): Eukaryota > Metazoa > Chordata > Aves > Passeriformes > Rhinocryptidae > Acropternis > Acropternis orthonyx. Next base: position 8,191,850 of record JAWWEU010000023.1, on the reverse strand, counting down.
CAATAGCTCACTAAGCTATTTCTACTTTAATATATCTTAAGGATACAGGTAATTATAGTTCATTAAAATGTATTTTAATCCATTTCAATTTTTCCCTTGTCATCAAGCAAGATAACATATGCACAAGCATTGGACTAAAGCAACAAACTAACCTGAGATGGAATCAGCTAAATTATATTGTACTAGTGCTGCAGATTCTCAGAAGTAAAATACATGCCCAATAAACAACACCAAGAGTATCTGAAGATATGAATTCTCATACAGCTATATTTTAAGCTATAGTGTGATTACAATATTATAGGCTTATTAAAATATTTCAAAGGCTTCAAGAGAAATATGATTCTTAAAAAGGAAAACATTCTTCATTTCTGTATCACTAATGATACTATAAACACACAGTTTCAGAAGCAGTGAAAATAATTTAAAACCCCACCTAAACTCAAACTGTTTTCCTATGGATTTATGCCTTGGGGGATCAGTTTAGTGTGATTTCCCAACTGCCTAATAAAAGGCAAAACCCTGCAAAATCTTGATTTTGGGTCACCATTAGTATCTCCACTCTCCTGCCTACTCACATTTGACATACAATCTGCCCCTCTGTCAGATCTGGCAAGGAATTAACTCTTCCAGCCTGAAGATAAATGACAACATTTAAACGTTGTCATGACACACACATGGGAATGTTAACTTTTGTTCACATCCAAAATCCCTTCTACTTCTTTACTTGCTAATTTAGCCCAAACTGGCAACCTCACTTCAGAAAGAGTTGAATATCTGAAACAATCACATATTGATCCCACACAAACATCATCGCTTTTATTTAGAATAAGCTAGAAATGTGTAAGTAAAGACAGTGATATATAATATCTTTTATTTATCAATATGATTTAATAAAACTTGTTAAATATAGTTTTGTTCTATAAATGCAGCATCTGCTCCTAGAAAGGCCTATTCAAAGCTAGTTTTATTAAGTGACCTCACTTAAATCAGTAGAAAGTGCTTAAATTAAGAAGGACTATTCACAGCAGTACACAGAGGTCAAATAAGCACCATCTTTCCAGGTCTGCTGTGTTTGTTTTTCTCTGTGCTGTAGAATAAGTGCAATAAGATAACACAACACAACTTTGAAAATGGCACAGGAATTTGTTTATGTTGTATCCATGACCAGGTCAGAGCCCTGGGCAGCCTTCGGCTCTGACCTGCAGCTTGCTGGCACAGGAATTTTTCTTCTGGAACTGCTTTGCAAGCCAGGATGCTGCATATTCTGAAGCATCTGATAAACACTGTCACTGTTCAGCTACCAAACCCTACCACTGCTGCAGCTCCCTGGTACATGAGGCAGTGCCCACCCAGCTGCTGGAGGGATGAACAGCTGGCAAACTCTGCCAAAGTTTTGTCCATGTATTCCAGTGCTTTACAAAGAAAAAAAAAAATATATCTCTACGGCAACAATAACATCTCTCTTCCCCATTGCCAGACTTCAATAATCAGGAAAGGGTTGTATCTCACCATCTTGTGCATATTTGAGGATAGGCTACTTTTCAGCTCCCTCGTAATCGCATGCACTTCAAATCATACACCATGTTCAAGGTTTCCATTTATTGCTTGAGCAGTCATTTGACAACTTGTGAAGTGGGAGTTCTGGTGAGATTGAAAACCTGTTGACTGAGGGAGAAGTCCAGAGCAGCAAGGAGCAAAGCAATGTTCAGAACTTTTTAACACCCTAAAAATAGGTCCTGGAAATCACCTAGTCTTCTGTCAGCCCATTCAAGCACATTTCCATTGTATAGGAGCTTCAGAGAAAATATGCTTCCACAAATTCCCAAGCTGCCAACTTCAGCCTGGTTTTAATGCTTGCAATCATGAACAAGAGCATTAAGATTGTGACTTAGGTTTAATATACAAATCAAGAAGCACTCCAAATTAATGTGAGTATATCTACAGGAGGGAGAAGGGAGGGAAAACAAATAGACACTTCAGCTGAGGCTGCACAGAGCTTAAAAAAAACTTCACTGTTGAGTTTCATGATTAAGACAAAAGCCAATCTTATATGTGGTTAAACTGTGGGAGTGCCTCACCAAGGCAATAGTTATGGCATCTTCAGACAGCATGTATTTACCTAGGCATCTACAGGAATAAGGAGGATTTTTGCCATCTAACAGGGATTTTTAAAGCTTCAAAGCTTGTACGTGTGCTATGAAGCGAGTAGGGAAACCTACTGCTGAGTAAAGGTACAAACACAGAACACAGGGCGCAAAGTCAAGGCTCGATTCTTCAATGTTTCAACATTAAAATGACAATGTGTATGTTCCTACAGCATTTTATGCAACCACCACCTCACAGTGTTCTTTCTGATCACTGTATTTGCTCTGCCCTTGCCCATACCACGCTGCAGCCACTGTTCTATCTACAGACCACCTCTTCCTAATAAAAGCCAATTTGTGTCCCAAATACTCATTATGGACACCATGACACCCTCAATCCTATGGAAATTCCAGGAGTTCTGAGAAAATTGCCTGTTCTGTGCATCCAGTTTAATAATTTGCAGCTTCACCCTGTGTTCATTGTGAACAGTGCAGCTGCTTCTTCAGCCCCTTCTTCAGCATCCACTTCCCCATTGTGAGAATAGCAGGGCTGGTACCTGCAGGTCAGGGCCAGAACATCATCTTTTGGAACAACTCAGATTCAGCAGAAAGCACATCATAAAACATAATTTTATTTTTTTTACCAAAAGGCAAAATTAATTTTCACGGCTCATTCATGTCTAAGATGTAAGATCTTAATTATGCAAATCAACCCAGGTTACTCATCATTTATCTCTATAGGCCATAATTCAACAACCTGTAAGTATGTGCTCAGCTTTAGGCATTGGGGTGGCCTGTTCTAAAATATACGGTACTTCCTAACCCAGACCATCAACTTCTTGTGGGTTTAAGTGAAGGAAAAATATGGAGTTGTGATTTCAGTTTAAATTTTCTTGGAACAAAAGTCTGGGCTCCACATTTAGGCCTCTGAGAATAGAGGGGGAAATTGCAGTTCTACTGTAAAGACTCTGTATGGTATTTTTTCTTTCCACTGATCAAAAATATCAGCCAGAAAATTGTGATTATTGATATACTTTCAAGCTGCAAAACTCTTTAATCCAAAAATGGTTTTAATACTTAGCAGAAGCAAAAGCAGAAGTTACAACATTACCTCTAGTAATTACTCTTAGACAGTTAATACACGACACGACCTACTGAAAATACTTTTCTGATATTACTGACATTTGTTTAACCTATAACATTAATTCTTTGTAGCTCAATAAATCTGACTATCTTCCCCCTGTATCATCAAAAGACTGATACTGACAAAGAAAGTCAATCTGCGGCCCCCACACAAATAATAGCTTTCCATTACATTTGCCATTTCACCTGAATAATTCCTGATAATCATGAATAATGATGTTATTTGACATTCTAATGATATCATGCTGCGCAACTTCAATCCATCAGTCACTGTCAGGAAGGTCAAATATTTGTATTCCATTACATTATGCAGAGTTCATTAAACAGTTAAATGACATTATACACCTTAATTATACTTCCAAATGAAACCAGCACATATCATTTAGATTTTAGAGTCTATGTGATGCACCTCCATTTAGAAGAGGGATCATGATTTTGAATATTCACTCGTGACAAAGAAATACATTGAAACTTGGAGCAGTATTTTTTCAGCTCCATCAAATCCTGACATAAAGATGAGTTCACTTGATACACCCAAATACCATGTTCTACACAGCAAAGTAAGTTGATCATAATTTCTACTGTTACTATGGGTTGCTTCTCACTCACCCTCACAGGGGCTCAAACACAGAACCATAACTGCTACAGGGAACTGATCACTGACTGGAGCTATTGGTACACAACATGAGAATATAATATTTATGCAAGAAAACAGGAAGTGGAAAAAGAAGAGAAATTTTGTTGTCAGCAAAATTTTCTTCTTCTTGAAAGCAATGATTTAAAATATGTCTCAACACAACTCAAAATCTGCTCTGGCAGATCAAAACCATCATAGGAAAAATGAAAGAAGCACATCCAGCTGTGGCATTAAAATAGTACTATTTTACTAATACCAAACATTCAAAAACATTACGCTCACCACCAGGCTACCAGTTACTACCAAACTACTACAGCAAGTAATCTAAAAGACTTGTTTTACATGAATAGAGCTTTTTTTTTTTTTTTAATTCTCCCATCAAACCCCTTTTCATTGACAAGAAAAACAGTAAGGGGTTCTTAGACAGTCATTAAGTAGCCTTAGTAGCGATGTATTGATTTAAGTAGACTCTTTAAGAAATCATAGTACTTGTAACTTCACTGAGCATCTCCACAGTCTTCTAAATGAGGAACACAGAATAGGCAGAGAAATGGAAAGATGAATACAAGGAAAAATACATTCAAAACCCACAAAAAGTACAAGTAGGGACAAGATTTTTTTTTTCAATTAGTGTAATTTACCAGATTACACAAGGCTTATTAAAATCCAACTTTCCTCTTAGCTACAAATTGTCTGCTTCCGAAATGAATCTTTGAGTCTAATATTAATAAATTAAAACAACCTTTTTATCAGATTGGCTTTAATTTATTACAGTATTTTATGTATGGGAAAATAAGCAAATTCATTAGATTACAGCAGGCACGAGATGTGTTCTTCAGTTCTTTATCTAGCTCCAACCACTGATGGGCAATGTGCCTTTAAGGCAATAAAAATAAACCCAGTCACATATGAAAATGGAGGGGAAGCAACCAAATACCGAAATTAAAAAATAATAAAAAAAAAAAAAGGAAGAAGAAGATAGCCCCTTCTTCCCCCAGAACTTGCCACAGTGCATTGATAAGCTAAGCTTGATAACTTCATTGCTGGAGGTTGGATTTGAAAGGTCAGTTCAAACAAAAAAAAAGCAACTAATGCTTTTTTATTCTTAAAAAAATACTTTTTTCAATCATTTGTTTAGCAAAATTTCAAGAATTCTGCTGAGCATGACCTGAGTAAATAACAGGGTGTCCTTCTCATTCATAGAGCAGCGTATGTCTGTTGGCATCTCTAATTTACAGAAATATAATTGAAGCAACCAAAGCAATATAGCTTTGGAGAATAAACTGAGACATTTTAATTGAGTTAATAACTGTCAGCATACAGAACTAGATGATCTAGAGGCTTTAAGTTTAATTATCTTTCTTTCTGTCTTTGCTTTCTGAAGAACTAGGAAAACAATTATTTTCTTTTATATCACCTGTTCTTCAGTGTTCTAAATCTCTCATAGCTACCAAAAGGTATTGGAGGGAACTGGCAATGCACAGCCTACCAGTTTCTGGGTTATTCCTTGCTGTTTCTACAGCCTCACTAAAAGTATGTTCCAGCAAAAGGACATTTTCAGTTATTGGAAACTACTTCGAAATGTCTGTCATTTGTGGCATTTTTATATTCTGAAGTGAGCTGAGCTATGCTGTCATCTGCAGAGTCAAACCCAATTAATTACTCTTCTACTTCCTTTTGTCAGTGCCAAATGCACCATCCACATCCTTATTACCAAGTACTGCACAGTGGTGAAGGCCAGGCCTTGGGCATCAGTTTCTAACAGAGCAGATTCAAAGCCCTAAAGAAAAGAGCAGACAATATTACATCCCCAGTGTTCAGTGTGTCCAGCACACCCAATGCCGAGGAGCAGGACAGAAAGATGATGAGTACCTTTTTTATTTTTTCACATGGGATGGATGTTTTAAACTTAATTTTCAACTGAATCTGCATAGAGAGTTTCAGAGTTAAATCAGTTGCCAACAATATAAAAAGGAAAAACATTTTAGGGCTAGCATTTTTTCTTCAAAAGGCACAAAACAGCTAATACCATAAGATGAATCATGCCACTGAAATCCATCTTAAACTTTGCTAATTGGGCAAATTGAATTGCTTTCAGTATATGCCGCACATTTATGCTTCCCTTTACTTAACAAACGACAGACAATCCAGTAGTCACTAAAGGTAATGATAGTTAATTACTCAATGGGAATGGCAGTTTTTCAAGGTTTATCACTGTGTTGCATATATTATATGTGTATATTAAAACTAATTTTGAAAGTTTTCTGTTTCGTTATTACACTGAACAAAGCAAGACTGTCATGAAATATAATTAGGAAATCACAAAGGACCTTCTTAAACAGATACTCAGAATTCAGTGGCTCTGACAGCAGAGGCTTTGCAGAGTGCAGCAGCTCCACTGACAATCAACAGAAATTAGATTCAACATTTGGAATAACATTAGCTTTGTGTGAGTGTGCTGGCTTCCACTGCACTCCAATACAAGGAACAAGGACAACGGGACAAGGAACTCACTATGAACTTGCTCAGCCCTGCAACAGTAGGACAGTCAAAGGGACACTGTCTCCTGTGAGAAAACCAGAACACATTATTATACCTCCACACATGGGTCACTTCCCCTTCTGTCCAGTATTTCTACTGGCACTTTTAGTTTTTAAACAAAGCACTTTTAAATACATGTTTTTAATGGTCACATGTTCCCAAATATGTGGGTTCCAACATGAAAATATCCTAAAATTCTTTGTTGCAGCATATCCTACTCTTAAGGTGTCCTCCACCTTTCTTTGTGGGTAGAAATTAACAGTCTGGGACTACTGACCAACTGACCAAAGAATAACAGGAATACACACCTTCTTTAAAGGACAAATATTGATCTTTTTGAAGTAATGAAACTGCCCTGTCTGCAGTTATCACAGGAGTCCCTCATCATCACCTCAGCAATGGCTTTGAAAAACCTAAGCCACCAAACACATATGGCAGAAAAAAATCATAACCACCATTTTTAACAAGAACATAAACTAAAAACACAATTAGATTTGGTAAGTCATTATTTTTTTGTCTTCAAACCTGCAAGGTAAGGAACGTGGGAGATCTGTATGACCATTGAGACACTGCAATATCCTCACAAAATCACCAGTGCTGGGAATAGACTTTAGCGGTAAGTAGGTAACCTTATGTCTTGCAGTAAACAGGAGCAACAAACACTGGAGATCTACAACAGCAGACAATTTTTCTTGGCAAGATTAAAAAGTTTCAAAAGTGAAGGAGAAGTAATGAGATGGAAGATAGTTATTGCTGCTGAATCCTCTGACAGATCAGATGACACTCTTGATTCAACTTTCATTATTTAAAAAGACAAATAGAGCAACTCTCTGTGCCTTTTCAATCGTGACAAAACACAGTTATCAAATCACATTATTTTCTTTACTCTGACATCTTGTAGGCAATATAAAATGATCCCCTATGGACAACACTTTAGCTGAGATACAAAAGTTAAATTCATTCAGGTACCACCGATGTGATGGGTAAAGATCAAGGGGGATGTGAGAAAAGACTCAAAGCTGGACAGCACCTCACCTGCTCTCCCCTGTCCCACCCCTTCATCCTGCCCACATGATGAGAAGACGGAGAAATATCTGCACAATTTTTTTTGAATACACAGACAACAGCAATCCAACCACTGCACAGAAGGGGACCTTGCATTGCTACTGCTTGGTTAAAACATTCATTTTTTTTACTCCTTCATTTAGTAATGCCAGATTCTTTGTATCCATTTCATATTAAACTACTCATTATTATACATCCTGTTATTGAAATTAGGAGGATCAAACCCTATTACCTTCCCAAATACATCCCAGGTATAATTCTCTCAATCCTTAACTAAGGCAGGTACCTAAATTCATTCCTTTGATTTGCACACAGAAATACCCCATTTTAACAGTCAGTTTTACAAACTATCCCCAGTGCTGTAAGCACTGGAACTTACACCAACGAGCAGACAAATCCATGGGCTTCTAAGAGACCAATGAATGTTAAAAAACCACCCTCAACTAGGATAAAGAATCTACACCACATGCCAGGGTTAGACTAAAACAAACAATGCTGCTGTGAATGCTAGATAAGTGGATCAGATTTTTCTTGTTTAAGGATGAATAAAGCCTGACCTAGACTCTCACAAGAGGTTTGGATTAAGAATGTCATTCACATACAAAGGAAAAAAAGTCATCTCATCTTGACATCTTCTGTCCCTGCAGTTTCAAAATGAGTTAAATAAATTTTAGATTTGTATATAAGATGTAATAAATAGCATAAAAACAATCATCACAAGAGAGACCTGCAGGTGATGAAAAATACATATACACCCACAGAGCTATACCCCCTACATAAAACTCACTATTTCCACACAAGGCATCACAGATCCCAACCTGAGCCTGAGGAGCTTTCTATCGCCACAGATTTGTTCTCTCTGGGGTGCTCCAGTTTCAGTAAGATCTGCACCAACTCCATCATAGAACCTCAGCAGAGTAACAAACTAAAACATTTCCTACAACTTTTAACTGTACAAAAATCAAGACAATTAAGCAGCAGATGACTAGATCTACATGCTGAAAACCACTCTTGATGTTCTGCATGGTAAAAAGCAAGCTGGATGTTGTATTTCAGAAAGCAGTTCTCTCCCATTTTCCCCTTAGAACTGAATAAACAAGTGCCATTGCAAGCTGTTCCTTGGGCTTTGCTTTCTGCCAACATCTGTTTGCATCAGATCCTTTCACTTCATACTCAACCTTCATGTAAGAAGGATGTTTCTTCACATTGGAAAAAAAATATTCAATACCACAGGTATTTATAAATAAGTCATAATTGATATTAGATGCATTGCACTTTACTCTGTTAAGGAAGCAGAGAGGAAAAGGGAATACTTTCACTGTTTTCTAAGCTAAAATAGCCTCAGCAAAATATTATGTTAAGTCAGCAGTGCTCCATTAACATCACTGTTTTCAGATTAAGATAAAAATAGAATTACGCAACTCCACAATATTTTTGTGATGAACTTTCTCCAGGTCAAATTCAGAATTTTTTTGAAAGACAAGCAAGTATAACTTATTTTATTAATATTGATTGGGTCATAGTAAGGAAACACTAATTGAGGAGAGATGTCATTAGCATCTTTCCACATGACTTCATACTTAATTAGGTGGCTTTCATTTTTTCACTTTAAAAGTCTCCTCACTACCTAAGAAGGGTAGCAATTCCATGTTCTGCATTCATTCAAAATGACTGCAGAAAAACAAAAAACACGGGGTGGGGGCAGGGGAGGGGAAGGAAACTTTCTTGCAATAATCTGCTAATTCCTCTGCAACTCTGTGTAAATTGAAGTCTCTCCCTAAATTTGTTTAAGGAGAGTAATTTGAAAAATACATTGATCCCATTTCAAAGTGCTTACAAACTTTTCACTGTCAACATAATCTCTCTTCACCACAGAGCTATGCAAAATGAATTATATTTAAAGGTTTGCCTTCATTTTGTCTTTAATTTATACTACCTGGAGCGAAGATAATTGACAGCGGAAAGAACACATAATTTCATTTTGCAAATGTGCCAAAGGTTTCAACAGAAATTGGGACACAAGGCATTTGGCTCTAACAAGAAAGTGTTAAACTTTTTGCAATATTGCTGGTGGTCCTTGCACCCAAACATTCAACAGGCAGGTAATGCTTGCCAGAGGTACCCTCTGTGTCCTCATGAACAGGTAAAGTTACAATCCCAAAACATTGCTCTTTTTTTTCAGATGCAGTTCAAATTAATTTAATTTTGCCATAACTTCTGTGAATCGCATTCTGTGTATGTTGTGTGTTTAAACTAAGAGAAATACAACCACTACAGGCTGCGTAAAAAGCAGAATTTCCAAATTCACCTATTTCAACTCATACTCATTGCACACAATTGCTAATTTTATGAAACCAACAGCAACAAGGCCATCTCAAGGCATTCCCAGTTATTAATAGTCAAAGATGATCAAATCCTGAACTAAAACCAGCAGCTCTTAGGCAGCTCCTGTAGAGAGGTCACTTACCTGAATGTAGTACAACATTGCACGGGAACATCAGTAGGGGTGTTTTCCACTTTGATTGCACAATATGAACATTTGCTCCAGACAGACCACTGAGAGATGCTGAGGTTTATGTTTTGATTAGAAACAGTAGAAGCCAGCAGGTTATGAGGAAGAGCAACAAGTAAAACACATTAACAAACAAAAAGCAGACTATACACATTTGTGCAGCCTTAGAAGCCTAGATATGGTATGAGTGATATTCTGTAACCATGAATTATGCACTCCATTTTCCATTTCCACTGTAGCCTCATTTTACAACAAAGCCTCCATTGTCTGCTATGTTCATATCCAACTTTACACAAGACAACTTACTAAAACATAATTTACCCAATTAGCTGCTCAGAGAAGGTGCTTGACCCTCAGCTGAAGCTCTGCAAAGCAATTATGGGGCCATTTGGAATCTGTGCACTTGACTGTCTCACTTGCCACTTCAAACCCACAGAGGAAAGCATTTCCTGAACCAACCAAGGAGCACAGCAAGGTGGGAGATGCTGTACATGCCCCCCTCCTGGGCAGGCAGTGGGGGAACGCACAGCACTGGGCATGAGCTACCTGTGCTATGGGGCAGAGAGGAGGAAAAGAGGGAGGGAAGGACCTTGTCCTACCTGAAAACAACAGATGTCAGAAGAGGTGAAGCCCAGCAAAGCTGAGGCCTTGCATCTCAAAACTCAAGCTCCTTTACACAGGCATCCTGAAGTCTAGTACTTCTTTTGGGTTAAGTAACAGTACTCAAGATATTCCCTTTTTCCGTAAGTTGCATCTGAAGAAATCTGTATTAGTGACTGGACTCTACTTAGGCCTCTGCATCTGCACTCACTGGGGAAACGCAATAAATTGAATTTAGCTGCAAAGGACTGACACGTAAGCGGGTAGTCTGCAGAGATCAGGCTACGACATCATACATCCCTCTCTATGCCCTGCAGAAGGTACGAGGATGATGTCACAGTGGACTGTTCTTTCACTCCTGTATGTTTACAGTGTTCCTGCTTGTTTTTCATGTACATGGTGTGCCCTTTCTTTCCTTCTTCGCTGCTGAAGCCTGTGCTGATTTGAGCTAGGGTAGAGTTCATCTTCACAGAGCAGCTGGTATGAGGCAGTTTGGGATTTGTGCTGGAAACAGTGTTGATAACTCAGGGATGTTTTCATTACTGCTTTGCTGCTCCTTACCCATCTTCTAGGGGTGGCACAAGGAGTTTGGAGGGGCCAGAGCTGGGACAGCTGATCCCAACTGACCCAAGGGATATCCCAGACTACAGTGTCATGCTCAGCATGTAGAGCCAGGGGAAGAAGAAGGAAAGAGTTGGGGCATTCAGGGTGATGGTGTTTGTCTCCCCAAGTCAACGTTACATGTGCTGGAGCCCTGGTGTTCTCGCTGAACAGTGAATTAACTCCTTGTTTTGTTTTGCTTGCGTGAGAAGCTTTTGATTTACCTATTAAACTGTCTTTGTATCAACCCATGCATTTTCTTACTTCTTCTTACTTCTATCCTTCCAATTCTCTCTCTCATCCCACTGGGGGACCGTGAACAAGT
>JAWWEU010000023.1:8169362-8180243 GCA_035583155.1 Acropternis orthonyx | reverse complement strand
GACCCCCCCCACACCCCCCCCCCCCCCAAAAAAAAAAAAAACAAAAAAGAGAGCAACGATAAACACATTATGATCTCCCATTTAGACATATCTGTGGAGCTCCATACTAAATTCAGCTTACTGTTCATCTTCCCTTTCATGGATGGCATAGAACTCAAATAGAGTCAAATAATGGACAATGAAATAAAATCCCCTCTTCAAACCAGCCAAGTAAAATCCAATACCGTAAATAATTAAAATATATTAATTTAAAAAATAAGAAATAAAAAAAAATATTTCAAAGAAGAAGCAGCAACAGTAAGGTACCAAGCAACGCTGATGCACAGGACTGGCTATTGATGGGATATGAGAAGTAGCCAAAGTACTTCACTATAACCAAAAAGAAGAAATATTTTTAAACAAAAGGATCGCTTGCTAAAATGCAAGATGATTTAACTTCTGTTGTGCTGAAAAACATAAGATTTAAGACTTGGTTTTATTTCTCATTACCCCACTCTGATTTGATTGGTAATAATTTAAACTAATTTTTAAACTAAGTCATGTCTTCTTTCCCTGTGATGGTAATTGGTGAGTGATCTCTTGACACACCCACTCAGCCTTGCATTATGTTTTCTCTCCCCTGTCTGGCTTAGCAGGGGCAGTGATGGAGTGGCTTTGGTGTGCACCTGACATCCAGCCAGGGTCAGCACACCACAGTCCCACAGTATTTAATAATACTGATTATGAATCATAATACTGTCAAAACCAGCATGTGTCACATACATTAACAACGTAGTTCTATGAAAAGATACAAAATCATTTATAGAAAAGTTCATGATCCTCCCTTGCAGTTAATTTTAAATATTACAGAATTCTAAAGAAAATATGATTATCTAATCAACCTTGAAGATAGTTTCCTTAGAAAGCCTGTTTTCTATCATACTGTGCAGTGCAAAACTGAATTCTATGTGATAATTATTAAATTGGTCCCTTCCCTTAGAGGAAGCAAAAGAAATCAACAGATGCTTGCAATGAGCCCTGCAGCAAAGCACAACTGAAACCAAGAAAATGTTAGAGTTTGAGTCAATTTCAGAAGATAAACAATGAATTTGTACAGGTACAAAGAGAATTGAAGCACCCAAAAGGAATAATCAAGTAAGGGATAGAAGACACACCACAACTAACAAACTGTGGGTAAGCTGTAATAGTATTATTAAAACAATTAGTTAAGTGTTCAAGTAACCAGCGAGTGTCAGATGACCTACATCAAGTACGTACATTATGTATCAAACCATTTTTTAGTTTATAGGAAAGAACACAACCTTCTTAAGACCCAAGGCAGCCTACCTTTGGAAAAAAATAAGGAAAAAGTATTTCCATTAAAAAAAAACAACAGAGTTAAAAGAGGGAAGTGCTCTCCAGTAATGTGATAAACAATTCATATATTACAGAAAGTATTGACCATAAAGGAACAATGGACAGCACACAACTAATTCCTATGAATGTACTACGATAGGACGGACTCCTTGTCACAAAAGCTAACTGGGCCATCGAGTATAAAACACAACTTAAGAACACTAAAAAGATCTTAAGCAACAGTTCAACAAAGAATGTGAAGATATTTTATTGTCTTCTGATAGTAAATTCCTTCTTAGAGAACTCAAAATAGCTTGAAACCAATTACAGATTTACCTTGACAAATTACAGTTCTGTGCTGATACTTTTAAAGCAGGTAGATGACCTTGTACAGAAATTCCGTTAATAAAAAAACCTGGATTGCTTTTGTTCTGTAACTGACTTACTCTAGTACAGATTATGCCCATCAATGAGGTTATTTTTTAGTTGCCAATTACACAGAAATATTTTTTGAGTAAAAGTTACCACAACAACAACAACAACAAAACCAAAACCAAACAAACCAACCCCTTAACATGTAATCCTGTGCTACTGTGGGTTCAAATGTAACAAATACTACTTAGTTATACAATTTTTAAAGGTTTCACATATAAACATGCTGTTAAGTCAAAGGAACATTACCTGTTGACATACATAATGAGACTGAAAGCACATGTGGACCAATGTTCACATTTCCAATCACTGCTTTATGAGAAGAATGCAAAAAATAAAATTATCACTCAGTCGTGCAGGTACTGGAAAGCCTGGGATAATAAAGAAAAACCCTTAGAGGAAGGGAGTCTAGACTCTAGAAAAATAAATTAACAGAAAGTCTTGCCAAGTTCCACAAGAATTTTGCAGAACAAAAAGTATAGTTTATAAGGCTATAGAAGCTTGTGTCAAATATAACAACAAAGGGCACGAACCTGAGCTGAGGAAAGGTCATCTTCAAAGGGAGTGTTCCAAGAAATGCTTCATACAGTGAATACTTACGATGGAAAATAAACCACTATGACAACCTTTGCAACAAGTGATATAAACTTTAAGAGGTGACAAGCATGTGAAAGACAGTTATTGTGCAAATATAGAAAGAGGGACAGACAGAGATGTCTGGCCTTTTCAAAAATAGACTTTGCATCCATCCGCCTTTCAATCACCAGCATTACAACCCTATCTGCTGTCTCACAAGTTCACTAAAAGAGAAAATTGACACCAAACTGAACTGAAGAAACTAACAAGAAGATCCTGACAGCTGAAATGGGTCTTGGAGATTCCATCTCCAAATGTTATTGCCTGAACTTAGTCATTTCAGTGAAGGAATAAATCTTGCCCCATCTATTTCAGAGCCTTCATTTCTCTTGTAATGAGTCTTGAACAAGTTTTGATTCAATAATTTGGGTTTTTTCAACCAAATGTATAATCTTCAGTGACCACCCATCAAAAATACACTGAATTTACATATTAAAAAGCTTAAAATGTCTAACTTCTGTCATCTGGACATTACCCTGAATTCTACACCTTTACAAGTCAGAAAAAAAATACTATCTTTACCAATTGTGTGAAACATCAAGCTGAATAGTACTTTTGAATACTACAGTTAAATATTACCTTTGCAATTGATCAGAACTTAAAAATAGACAAGGGAAACTGTGCTAATGCAAGCAAACCTCTGTGGAAATCCAGGCTACCTTTGGAACTGTATTCACAGGAAGGTTCAAAGGCAGCTTGACATCATCTTCATTACACATTCAAGGGCACACATAGTTCAAAGTGAAAAATAACTCTCACCGACACAAATATAATCAAGTCAAGATGGCTCCAGATGCTCAGTTTCTCAGTGAAGGGATCAATAGCTTAAATCACAAGATTCCATTAAAAACTCACTCCACTCTATTCTACCACACACAGTAGAGAAAACAAATCCTACTAACCACAGGCACCTGCTTGCTGAAAAGGGAAACCCCCTTGGAATTAACATTTGTTATTGTCTATGCTACCACATTATACTCTGAGATTTATCTTGGGTTGAACCATTCAATAATATTATTAATAAGAATGATTTTTGCCATAATTACCGTGTTTTAGAAAGCATAAAGGAGTTGAATGGTTCTTTAATGATTTGTGGTGACTTCCACCATAAAGATGACAACATATTAGTTTACCAGATGCCAGATCATGCAATGGATCATTAACAAGAGGGTGTTTTTTCAATACTTCCCAAATAAATACCAACTGATTTCTTCTCAGCAAGCAGATACAGTCACAAACATCTCTTACCCGATTCATTAAATCAAGGTCAAATACATGTATTAAAATATCCAGTGTTCTTTCAAAACTTACTTGTTTCAAAAGCAGTACACTATGTATACTATCATGCAAAGATCCACAATGGCACAATGACTATTTCCAGACTTAAAAAAATATTAGTAATTTGGTAACATTTTTTGTATTTAAATGGAAAAAAAATCTGTTATGCAACTATTCCATATGTAACCCAATGGTCATCCGGTTATAGGAAAAGGAATACAACATTTCTTATCTGTCAAGATAACTTTAAAGATCAAGATGATTGAAAAGAATCTTTTCAAGGGCCTAAATTTAGGCCACTGCATTTGAACAAGCATATTCACAGATCCCAGAGACCATAACCGATATACCTGGATATCTGGAGTTTTCTCTATATTTTACACAAGACAACATTGATGCTCCCAGACAACCTGCTGCTGGTCCTCTTAGAGAGAGGCACCTGACCCTTGCACAGCTCCAGTGCACAGACAGTGCTAACAGTTCCAGCATTGCCTTGTTGCACCAGTGAAAACGTGTGCAAGTCACACTTGTATCACTTTCCAGTCCCTTTCCATGGGAGGAGAGGAACAGGGGCAAAAAAATCCCAACAAAACACACTGAAGGGGAGAAAAAAACCATACTAGTCTCAGCACTCAACTGTCTATCTCCTTTGAGGAGCAAGCTGTCTCCAGCAGACTCAGGCTCTTTTTTCCTGTCTCTTTCTCACTGTAATTGTGAAGCTGGGATGGGGAAAAATACATCTATTTGTTCCTCTCTGTCACTAGAATGGAAATGTCTCCTGCTATTTGGTCAGCTTTGAGTATACCTCCTCTGGAAAAGACCTCATTTCTCTGGAGTAAAGCACAGGTCATGACAAAAAAACAAACAAACAAAAAAAAAAAAAACAAAAACAAAAAACCAAGAAAAAAGATACTTGAAAGTAAAAAGGTACAACTTGAAATTTTGTTTTCCTTTTGCCAGTGAACCGTCTATAGCAGACTAAAACTCTGTCATAGTTAAGTAGAAATTCCTCAAATAAAGCACAACATTAAAAAGCAACTTCTCCCCATCCTTAAAAAGCAATAGTTACTTCCAAGAAGAGTTTGTAATGACCATCCACAGCTTTATACAAGAGAAAAGGGATGAACATCACATTTGCAATAGCTGCTGGTTATCAGTGAATAATTCAGAACTCATTTACTAGGTATGTGTCTGCCAATACATCAATTGCTGGAGTTGCTCATTTCAGAGCTAAACTACTGTATAAGTAGCAATTTCAAAACATTTTTTTACAGAACGCTTAACAATTAATCAAAATATATCCAGTGTTCTTCAAATGAACCATTTTCCCTTTCACATTGCAGATTTAATAACGGATTTATTCTTAAACTGACTGATGGTAATTTTTGGTCTTCATAAAAATATGAATGCACTTTGCTGCAGCATGTACTTTTTATGCCATTCAAGGCGACAAAGTGCAAGCAAACATCTCTGCATATGATCTTAGTCATATTTTCAGCCTACGGCAGGATAAACCCAGGTCATTTCTGCATCAGCCATTTTACTCACCAAAGATGATCAAAGAACACAAAAGCTGCACAGCAGTTTGACACAAATTTTGTCCTGACATATTTGTATTCACAGTGGGAAGATTATTGAGTTTCTGATCCATTTGCATGCCCAGCTAGCCTTGTATTCCTTCTCCAACCTCAAACTTTGTTTATGTTTCAGTCTGTTTGTTTCACCTGTTCTGTTTAGGTGAAGGAAAAAATGAGTCTTTCTCCTCTTTGCAATGGTCATTTATGTGCTTGGGAATTTGGAACATGAGAAGTACTCAAGATGATAAACCAAGTGAGATGTCATTTCAACTAAATCAGTTCTACATCATCCAAGAAATTTATTTACAGAGCAGGAACATAATTTACTTCCCCCACCCCCAATAGCTGAGAGCACAGATGATTAATTTACAATATACCCAAGGCTTTGATACTTCAACACATTGAATGCCAGCCACATAACTGTCTCATGCTTTCTCACATCTTCCCCCTCACATTCCACTGCAATTTACCAAAACAAACCCCAAAGAGGGACACCATAAGACCAATGAAGCCCAAATACATGAACATTCTTTGCTTCCCAAATCAGAAGTATCATGGCAGTTCCTAATGAGAAGGAAAAATACTTTTATATTAAGGTTTTTCTCTTAGCTTTAAAACCAGAGAGATTTCCTCCCTGCAAAATTAACAATTCACTATTGAAAGGTTTTGATTTCATTAAATAATTTCTCCAAGGAATCACTATTAAGTTACCAACTCACTAGTATGATCACCTGGGGTTCCTTATTGCCACGTGCACTTGAATGGAAAAGACCAAAGGCTTCAATGTCTGGAGATACTCTGACATTAAAGTTTCATCAAGCCAGAGTTCTCAAAGGCACACCAGCTGCACAGTTCAGCTCCCCACTAAATAACATTAGCTTCGTGAAGAATTAGAAGATGCAGAAGGCTACAGGCAGGAAAGCAGAAGAGCAGGAGAACAACATATTTCAGCAGAAAGTCAATCTCTCTCCAGAGGTTGGGCTGTACAGCTGGGTACTCTGTTTACCAATGCCAAGCCTCTTGGCTTCATAAAATCTGCTGTTATGATCAGATTAAAAATCTTCGGAAGAGCTACCAAAGAATAAGCTCAATCAGAGATCATGAAATAACCTCACTTCAGTTCTGCCTACTGGGGATTGGACTGTCCAGCCTAATCTCTCATTCAAACAAAGAGCCTTATATGCAGCCTGTGTCCTGAGTACCTAAAGCTGTTTTGCCTTACTGGATCTATTATAATCCTTGTGCTCCTTTCTGAAATGTTCCAATGAACAAGATTGTGCTCCCAGTTCAAAGACAAGGCATGTAAATTTAGACACAGGGAGGGGTTCCTATTACATGATTTACCTGGTTTGTGGTAAGCTTTTTTCCCCTCAAAGGTGTTTCCAGACAGTGTTTAAATATGGACTGAAATGGGAACATGTCACATGGATTGTGTTATTCATTTGTTTGTTCACTGTTGTCGCAGCCATGTCAAGACATCATTGATGGGTCTTATTCACGTCTTAGCAAATGGAGCAGTTTATGTGAGCATGTTCATATAAGAAACACACATTAGGGGAGGCTGCAGGAGGTCCCTTCTACATTTATTCAATTTTTGCCTGAAAGAAGAAAACACAACTTAGAGATCTTTAATACAAAGGGCCACGAAGTTCCTCAATGGAGAAATTCCACCACAAGTGTTTGTTGTGTGGAAACAGGTGTGCTCTCCATGGCAATCTTACTCAACTCCGCAGAACAGAACAACTCAGTGCAGGAGGACTCAATTTCTGTCTGACTGGGCTTTTTCATAGTTTTGCCATAAAACCATTTAAAGAACATGAATTCAATAATCATTAACATTTAGAGCATCAATTGTCTGCTACCTGTTAGACAACTGGTTGCCAAATGTCTGTTTAATAAAAAGCATTACCACCAATATGTGTTTTAAGATAACCACCAAACACAAATTTTGCCATAAAGCAAAACCTTGACGAACCTAATGTTTCTTTGGTGAGCTTCTTCAATGTTATGTCTTTTCATTCAGGTTTTAAGACTCAGCCCAAATATTATGAATTCCAGGTTTTCATTAGATCTGCTTTAGAACAAGTCCCAGCTCTATCCTTACAGAGAGCACAGTAAGAGCTAATCAGACTTTTGAAAGAGTTACATGAAATGACATGAACTTCCCATTACTGTAGAGTCAACCAAGACATAGTGTGAAGAAAACAGAAAAGCAAAGGTATTTGCCATTCTTGTACACTGTTAGGAGCTCCGTGTTAGGACCTATTTTAGCTCCCTGGATAAGAAAAAATCCATCCCATATAATTCAGCACAGAGGATGATTAGAATGATTTTGCAGTGTGCAAGGAGGGGACAATATGCCCCTATGCATTTCAGCACCAATTACACCAGTGTGTTTGTAGGGGAATGGAGATTAACATTCCTGTCATACACAAGATATATGCAGCTGCCTCTTATTATTTGGTGAAGGTCATGAGTAAGGCCAAAGCTATGACTGCATTCCAGCTAAGTAATTCAGCAGTCCTTTTTTCCAAATGTGATTTGATAATGAGTTATTAGGAAATATGAGCCTGGGGTAAGAAATATGCCAATGTTTAGGAGAGAAGTATGTGCAACAATCCATACTGCTACTGCAAATTAGAGACATCTCTCTACGCATAAGTAAGAAGACATCATGAACAGAATTAACCTAATGTGGCATTTTGTCACTCTGCAGAGTGTTTAAAAACACTGCAAAGTGCTCTAAGTAGTAGTTTGCTGATTTTATTCAATTCCTCCATCCAGGTGCACATTCTGTGTTTGCCAGTAAGTTATTGTTTTGTTGCCAACCGTATGAATACTGTCATCCAATAAAAGCCTTGAGGTTTCATAAAAGTAACTTAAGTATTTATAAAGAAGTAATATTTTGTTCCAGAAATATAATTCCAGTGTTTGAGATCAACTGTTCAATCAGAATAAGGGAGAAATTTATACTTTGTTTTGTATTCTTTCAAAGCAACTTCCTCAAATACAAACAAAAACTTAACAGCAACAAGAAAGCATTAGGTATTATGAAAAAGTTACAACATGATAAGCAAAGGCTTGAAGGAAGGAGAAATTCTGATTGGTGGGGACACAGGATTTTATAATATAAGGTATATTTGATTGCTAGTGACCATTCTAGGATGTTCACTTCAACACAAGATTAGATTTGGCAGATGTCAAAGTTGTCCAGAGTTCGGAGACCTAACCCAAAATGCCCTGAAAAGAGCCCTTGGGACTGCCTTAACATCACCTACTGGGAGCATACTCAGTTGACATGTTCCAGCAATGTCTAAGCACTATAACTAAACCAGGACTTACACTTAAAACAAAAAATCTTCCTGAGATGAAGGTAAAGTACCTCCAAGAAAAAAAAAAAAGTCAGAGGGAACTAATTCATGGATAATCTAGTTTTAATAACTAATAACTCTGGGAAACCAAGTCTGAAGACAAGCAGCAATAACCAATCATTCCCGCAGCAATACTCAAAGGAAGGTCAAAACTCTGACACAGACCCCTTGAAACCAAGAGGCTTCTTCAGGAACCCACTCCAACATCACCTTTGACAGCAGTAACAGAAGAGCAACAATTTGCTTCTTTTGGTCTCCCATATTGCAGTAATTTAAGCAGTTTATTGTATTAGTGGTTAAGGATCAAGCAAGAATGGGCCCTCCTGCCCTAAATATTCTATGGACACACACAGAATAGCCCACACCCATGAAGCGACTCCATGGTCCAACACTAGGGACTAACAATAAATCACATCAAGTTATTCATATTCACCATTGTTAAGGACAAGAACAGGAACATAAACGATTATTTCCTTTCTCAACTGAAAGGGGATACCTAATAAAGCCATTCCAACCTAAGCGGATCATTTTACAGGGTGCCAGGTCTCTGGAGAAATTACTGTGCACCTTCTTCACTGTTTCAAAGCCTGCCTTTGTCACAGAACTGACAGCCTTCAGCAGAGAAGGAAATGCACTGACTCAAGTATTCACACCAGCTTCACTTGAGCTATGAAGCATCTATGGCTGCTTTCACTGGTATTCCAGAAATTAATAATTTGCCTTTTTTTTTTTTGCTGCTTCTCTTTTCCATTCATAGCTCGCAGATTTTACACTGCTCTTTCAGAAAACCATTATAATTACAGAACCTGAGCTGTTAAAAGAAATTATAATTCAAAAAAATCATTCTTACCATATAAAAGGGAACAAAATATTTTGTCTTCCTTATTAATACCTTCTACTCTTTATCCTGAAAAAAAAAAAAAAAAGCATACCTCTACATTTCAAGCTAAGCATACAAGCAACTTTAGAAGCCAGCTAGGATATGAGTGAGATAAATAGATAAACACTAGTTTTCAAGTCAATACTTTGAAGAGAATGACAAACAGAGAAAAAGCCTAGACAACTACTAATTAAGAAGCTTTATACTTGAACATTATTCAGGTACATTTCTGAACTGTACTAATATTTCAGTTGTTTGACCTTTCTTGACATCACACATATGACTTCTCAGCCTATGTCTCAGAATGATTATTTAAGTCTAAACCAAAGATACTGAAAAATAACTATCAAAGGTTAGAGGCAGGATTTCAGCTCTTTATATTAAAACTCCATCAGTTCTCAGCTTCACAAATTTTTCTTCTGCGGTGTGGCTTTAAGTTCCACCATTTTGAGGCTTTTGGATAAAGCACACCAGATTTAAAACCCAAAGGGATAGATAGACTCAGGTTTACAGGGCAGGGCTTGGGCAGCCTTTGAAACAAGCAACAGCAAGACACTTGATTGTTTTGGTGGGTTTTTCATTATAACCTAAAGGAAAAGATTATTAATGATCATGGTAAGAAATACCTCTTGACTGACATTTCCGAGACAACCACAAACTGTGAAGAAAAACCTTATTGGCAGCACCTGCCGCGTTCCTCAGCCTGTGGGAGGGTCTGAGCACACACCAGGGGTGGGGATCATACCTTTTATGGTCTCCAATATTTGCATGACCAGCCCCTCTTGGAAGGCAACCCCTCCCAGGTCAGGCTTCACTCCCTTTCCTTAATAGGTGAAGATTTGTGGATAATGGATTTGCTTGGCAGCTGCAGGTGCAGGGAAGGACCCTCCCTCTCTGGGGAGCGTGCCCTTTCTTGGAGGCAAATCCTCCCTGAACCCGCCCACATTACTCCTTAAGAGGAAGAGATTTGGGTGCTGAACCATCATTGGTCACTTTGAGGCGGGAAAAGCAGTTCTGGCTTGGCTGGAACTTTCCTGCCCTAAGAGGAGAGGGTGTGAATGCCCAACTCCCCTTGGCTGCCTTGAGCTGGGAAAGATCTTGTTTAAATTTACTACCTGTTTCAAGGCAGGCTTCAAAAGCTAAAGTTTTAAACAACTGTGAGTCCCTATCCCTGCCCAAGGTTCCTTCGCAATGGGGCCAGATGGGACCCTTTGCCCTACGTGCTTTCCGTCTCGCCTGTTTTATACTCCCAACAACCCACAAGCTCCCACTCTACACATTGACCCCTTGGGAGCCCCACACGAAATGGCGCCCCACGTAACTCAACACAAAATGGCCTGCGGGGGGGGGGGGGGGGGGGGGGGGGGGGGGG
>JAWWEU010000023.1:8049799-8169352 GCA_035583155.1 Acropternis orthonyx | reverse complement strand
CCTCCCCCATCCCGCCCAGGTAACTCAACACAAAATGGCCTCCCCCCCCAGGTAACTCAACACAAAATGGCCTCCCCCATCCCGCCCCAGGTAACTCAACACAAAATGGCCTCCTCCTCCCCCCCAGGTAACTCAACACAAAATGGCCTCCTCCGCCCCAGGTAACTCAACACAAAATGCCCCCCCCCCGGGTAACACAAGAATCCCCACCCCCCTCAGGTAACAACACAAAATTACCCCCCAGGTGTCTTGTTTGTGCAGCTTTTACTTGCTTGTAATAAAGCTGCTTTTTATTCCTCATATCATTCATTACCATGTCACTTGGAGAATGAAAAGAGCTCCAAGAAAAAGTACAGAACAATCAATGCAGAAAGTATGAATTTTATAAATACCAGGACATTTTTAGATGGATTTGGCATTTACAAGGTAGAAGAGAGAAGGAGACATCCATTTATCAGGGTCTATGGGGTTGGTTTTGCTAAATTTGTTATCTCAAAGTTCCATACTCCCACCTATTTCCTGCACTGTGTCCAACCTTGCACTTTGAGACCTTTAAGGTTCCTGGATCAGAGAACTTTCTCCCTGTAGGTCTGTAAGGCAGCTCTCAAAAAGGCTCCTGAGTTGCAGCTTGACTAGTCAGTACACCAATAATTCAGTTTATAGGAATAAGGCTTGTCAAACCTATGATATGTTACAAACATAAATGCATTGAGAAATGGAAATATTTGTAAAGTTTTGCGATTGTTGGCAATGAGAGGAGCTTATACCAGATTGAAAACACACAACAGTTGTTTGAAAACACTGAACAGTTGTTTGAAAATTGAAAATCTTACTTTTGCAAAACCCATATGCACCAACCTTAAAATGGCAGCTGCTAAAAAACCAGTCATTTAAGAGCAGCTTCCACTAGAGCAGACTTTAGGATGGATACTTTATTTAACAGCTACTGCCACAGTTTGGTGACATTAAAAAAAAAACCACAATTATAATACACAATCAAGTGAGAAAACAATAAAGACCTAAAGTAGCAAGCAATATTTGTAATATCAAGTTTCTAGTGACCTGCTTGAGCTTTTTTAACCAGTATGTCATGCAGCTGAACTCCACCCTACTGCTAAATGGGACGCACTGAAGTAACAGTGCTGAGCCTACAGAACAAGAACAATGCCAACAGGATTTCATAAGCACTTTGAATGTAATTTACATCCTGCTGAAATTACTGTCTGCCAAGTCTGGTATACTGCTTGGAATCTTGTGTTTATCAGACATTTGGGTAAAATTTTGGAATGCTGGGAGATACAGAAATTTCAAAACCATTTTGAAGAACCTCATAATAGTTTCTTGCCACGCTTCAAGATAGGGGTTGTTATAACACAATGACCATATGGTTACTGTGAAACCATCCTAAAATTCTAATTCTTGAAGGTATACAAAAACTTCAGGAGCTGAATGTTTGGGGACTGTCAAAATGATGGGAATATCACAACACCGAAGTGTTGAAAGACTGTACCCAGAACATTACACCTAAGGTTTAGAGAAATCTGCAGGAAAAAAGCTAAAAATGTTTTCTGTCTTAACAATTTTTCCAATCACAGACTCTCAGAATGGTTTGGATTCAAAGAGACCTTAAAGGTCACCTCGTTCCAACTTTCTGCTGTGGGCAGAGACACTTTCCACTAGACCGGGTTGCTCAGAGCCCCATCCAGCCTGGCCTTGAGCACTTCCAGGGATGGAGAAGCCACAGCTTCTCTGAGCAACCTATTCTAGGACCTCACCACCCTCACAGAAAATAATTTCTTCCTAATATCTAATCTAAACCTACTCTAAATTTGAAGATGTTCCCCCTTGTCCTGTCACTACATGCCTTAGCAAAAAGCCTCTCTCCGTCCTTCTTGTAGGCTCCCTTCCTCCCTAGCATTTTTTACAAATCCTTCATGAAAAGATAAACATTTCCTGAAATCACTAAAGACAAGTTTGGGAGTTGCTGTGACAGTGAACAGTGCCTTGTTTAAGGTAGTCAGTTCATGCTGAACAGCACACAAATACTCAAGACTGCAAATTTACAAAAACTGTCATAACAAATTAGAGAAACAGTGAACTGATCTGATTCTGGCCTTGATCATGGCATCATTACTGTACATTTCTACCTAAAGTCTTGCATTTCAGAATTTTCTGTAAAGAAAAGTTGACAACACAAAAAAGACCACTGGATTTACCATATTCACAGCATTGACTTGTGAAAATGATATCAAGCTTGGTCTGCAAAAAACCCCAGCTTTCCTCCTCTTTATAAAAAGGCAGGACTCAGCTTTTACTTCCCAGACCATGATTTTCTTAACAGGCAGGATACCCAACTGCAGCATTTACAGGGAGACTGCACCTGTGGAAGAGTACTTTGTCCAAAAAGGAGATGGATTCTAAAGGAAACACACATAACATACTCACACCCTCACATTTGCTGCAAGCCCAACTGCCAGGAAAGAGCAGTAACCAAAGGAAAAAAAAAAAAAAAACAAAAGATTTATCACCTTGAGACACATCCATGCCCCATTTTCTCATGTTCCCCCAGTTTTAGGGGCATGCCTTGCTTCTCCTGTCAGATACCTGGAAATCCATTTATCTTCTTTAAAATAGTTCCTCTACCTATTGTCTCACAATTTTTATATTCCTTTTTTAGAAAAATTAAAAAGCCCCACTACAAAAACAAATATACCAGCCAACCAACACAACAGATCCCTGAGCATACACAGTCAATGCAGGGAAAAGCTTCCCAACCACAGCTCTGCAGGCTGAACTTTGAACCTGTAGCTCCCAGGAGTCCTGCTGAGTCTAGCTCAGTGAGATAAATAAATACCTGCTATACCTCAGCTAGCAGAGAGAAATGTCAATTTTAAAATAAGACTAATGTTCAGAATTCTAGCCAAATAAGGCAAAAACTTCAACGAGTTACTTTTTCCTCTAGTTAGGTTGACTTCCAGTAAATCCAGTCATTTTTTAAGAACACCTGAAATTCTCCTGGCTTGCAGTTCACAAGAAGAGCAACAGGGATTAGAATCACCTAAAAGGACCCAGGCTAAGCCCAGGAAAACCTTTAAGTTTCAACAAATGTTTGCCCAAAGACTACCACTGAAGTATCAAGTTAATAACTGAAGTGATAACCTCACAGGCACATAGTTCATGTGCATGTGGTCCCACACCCGCTACTCTAACCCCATTCCTGAAACTACCTAATGGATTTCAACTGTCATGCCTTTTTTTTCTTTTTCCCTTTATCTAAGAGCATGTCCACATCCTGGTTACACCAGAGATCTCAAACTATATTTTGCTACACACTATAAAGCAGAAAACATACTTTTGTCCAGTATGTGACATCTAAGGCTGTACGGAAACCCTAAGGTCTCAAATACTCCCATCAGCCAGTTCCCTGCCAGGGCAGGCAGCTGCTGCCCTGATGGTTTTCTATTTCACTTGAGAATAAGCTATAAAACATTCAGGAAAGAAGCATCTAGAAACATCCACCATGTTTTTCATGCTTGTCTGGGGAGGTTCTTTCTCTGCTTAGAGTAATTTCAAGTAAGGGTTAGTTACGCACAAGCTTTCTAAGAGCCTATACAGGCTTTACAACAGCATGTCAGCAATGCAGTTGCTCTGATCACTTTCCAGCATGCCTGCAAAAATCCTCAGATACCTTTCTTTTTTTCTTGAGAGCTGCCTCAGTAAAGTAATTTCAACTTTTTCCTTATTCCCCTTATAATTAGAAAAAGAAATGCAAACAAAAAGGACACCCAAAATCACAGAAAGGACAGAAACCCTAGTGTTCTGCAATCCAAATTCATTAACTAAATGACCCATAGCCATGAATTGCACATTTAGAAATCAGTGGCAAAGTTTCCAGCAACTTGAAAGCAGCCCAGGTTTCTCCAAAAGAAATGCAATGGAGGAATGGCATCTGAGATTTGCAAGGTTAGATAGCAAATATGAACACGGGAAAGTTTTTTGCAGCAGCATTCTGCAGCTTTCCTTCAGAACCCTTGTTACAACCTCTGCTCATCCACCCCAGCAGCCTCAGGCAAGTGACCTGCTGCCAGCCAGGCACGGAATTCTCTCCAGGCCTGGAAGCAACTTCACCCAACTGGGCTAGTCAATACTCGTTATTGATCGGTGAACACAAAGCCTAGATGCCATTTTCTTTTCAAGTTGCTGAATTTTCAGTATTTAAGAACAAATATTAATAAAGGTTACCAGAGTCCTGCTTCACTACTGGAAACAGACTACAGCTTTTCAAGGGATGAATTAATCTCGTTTATAAGCGTTTATAGCAACAGAAGATGATAAAAGTTACTGACAAACCAAATACACCACAGGTATTCTCAAGCTACCATATCCACCTTGTATGTATTTTTAAATGCCATACTTGCATAACTATGCTAGAAACCATGAAGGCGCTACAGAGGCAGATATGTACAAATCCCAAATAAAGTCATGATTCAAAGCTGCCTCACTACAAGAATTGCTCCAGCAGAGATCACCAGAACATGTGTGCAAAGGACAAATTCAGAGCAGAGTAGACAGATGAAAATCTGTACATGCATTAATGTCTCTAACAACAGATAAGCATTTACAAGCTAAATAACAGGTCCATACTTTGAGTTTGGATTAACAAGTAAGGCAAACTGCAGGCAACATAAATGTTACCAAAAAACCCCAGCCAATGCAAAATTCACATCTCTGTCTCTTTGCCAGATGACAAAAATGATTTCCCCCATGCAAATTAGCCATACTGAAACATTTAATTTGTCTGAGTACTCCTAATGCAGTTGAACACTGCAATGACAATTTGAATTTTAGATTAAGCTAATGAAGGGCAAAGTATTTCTTCAGAGGTAGAAAGTCAATAAATAGCTAGATATCTCACAGTTTATAAAGACAGACCCAGTGCTATTTGACATAGCCATCAGAAGGACAGGCGCATCTTTTACAAATACTGTTTTTACTTAAGTATTTCAGTTACATGTCTTTTAAATGCCCTATGTATAGCAGTGTCTCTACAGCTAATGCATGAACCTAACCTGCTCTAGGGCAACTAACATTGCTACTTTAAGTCACTGCCTTTCAGATTTTCACCATGTCACCATCATTTAATTTTAAAGGTCTGTTTAATGAAATTCGTTTTGTTGATTATGCAAGGTGGGCCTTCCAAATGCGAAGTCTAAAGTTTGAATGCATAATGTTTATAGAGAAGTTAAGTGATCTTAAAATCCCTTAGTAGTCTCTATAGGTCTTATTAGTCTTAAAACTATTTATTCCATATTAACCAACCCTAATCAGCTCAGGCATGGCTGAAATCATTCTACCTGGACCTTGTGTTTGATTTTAAAGAGTAACAAAAGAAGTCAAGTCTAGGGAAATTCTTCTAAGTTACGTAATAAAGCTTTTTTAAATAGTCTGAGTTCTTGTTACCTTTGTTGCCAATAATTAAAATAGCCCATTCATGCTGCTAATCATAGACCATGCAAGCTCTCCTCTGTGACCTGGAGACACAGAACTACTACACAAACATAGTGCCACCTTCAGAATTTCATCTAATTAAGAGTGAACACAGATCAGTTTAGTGAGCACTAAGTACTCCATCTCCTTCTGGAGGGAGGCTGTGTCAGATTTAAGTGGCCAGAAATACTTTGTCAGCAAAAGGAAATAGGCTGAAAACATCACCAGAGAGGTAAAAGAGTGGTATTCCCAGGAAGAGAAATTCCTAATGTGAGTTGAGTAGAACATAATTAAAATCCATACGGCATCTTCTTTCCCCAGCCCCATTGATTACTCTGTTTCATGGGGTTTCTATGTGTGTTGGTCATTCATGTTGCCATAAGCACAGTCTTCCTAAATTGAAGTAAAGAGCTCGGTGCATTTTGTCCCACATACAGTGACATACCTTGGAAAGGACTCAGTGGACAGGCTGGGCTAACAGTAAATACTTTACTACTAAATCCTTCACAAATGATCTGAATGACTGTTTCTTGTCCTGCTGTACTGTTTAAGAACTCCACGGGATAAGTTAACAGGTCACCTGACTTTGCCAGGAACTAAACATGGCACAATTTACTGGCACTACTTGGCAGGAAAAGATGGTTAAGAATCTGCAATGCACCTGAAGAGCCCAAATCCTCTAATACAGGGTTTCAGATCTACTGCCCATAAGCCTCAGTCAGAGAAAATTGAAGCTATATTTGCTTGCACTGTAAGAGAGGTTGTCACTTTGTCAAACAATTTCTCACTAAACCTGACTGCAAGCATAAAGCATTAACGTAATTTATTAGAACAATTAGAATGCATCCTTGTTGTCTTCTAATTCAATTATTTCTGGGACTGGTAATTACATCAGACAAGAAAAGAATAACTACTTCAGATTTCTAAAATCATCTGTAGAGTACGTGAGGAGAAAATGATCGATAATCTTAATCTACTGGAACACAAATTCTCTCAAAGAGATACATTTTATCAAGACTGATTCTTTAAATCACTAGGGTTGTTTCTCAAAGTCCATGTTACTCTCACTCACAGTTTAAAAGGCACAAACACAAGGGAACAGACACTGAAATAATCAAAAAAGGCTGAATGATAACTGTGCTTTGAGGGCTTTCTAGGTGAAGGGTACATTACCATCCGCTCTCACTGACCACAAACCCAGAAGCGAGAACTGTCATTACATGATATTTATACACAGGGAAGAAGAAACTGGTGCAGAACCTCCCTCTTCCCCCATACTTCTAACACCAGAGATGCTCCAAAACACCTGAGTACTTCTGAGATGTAAAATGAGTTAACAGTGTATCTTTAAAATTACTTTCTCAGTGGGAATTCCATCAACTTCATCAGAAAACTGTTCACTCCTCCAGTTTTTTCTTTACTATTGCCAAACTCCGCTGAACTTCCTTAACTGTGCCAATCAAAGTTGTCCTGAACTTGAAGAAACTTTACATATTTCACAGCTAGAACAAACAGCATGAAAGAAGGCAGGAGAAGGCACAAAAAGAATGCAAAGCAGCAACAATGCAAGAACAAACATGAGTAAAAGGTGCAACAGCAGAGCACAAAAATGTACCATGGGATTTCTCCACATTAATGGGAGTTACCTGACAGTTGAAGGACATCTCATGGAGCAGCAAGGCAGAGCAGTGTCAACTTTTATTTCATTCCTATATTTTTCTACCACTATAAAACATGCATGTAAATTGTAATGTTGGTATTGGTTTCTTTAACATTACAAACTGCCAGCAAGGTAAGCACATCACTGCCAATATGGCAATGGGGAAACAGGGCATGTGAGAAATACTACATTCCATCCTTCAAACATGCCATTCACTCCAAAAGATTCAGGTTAGGGGAATACTCCTGAAGTCTTTAATAGCTTTCCACTATAAAAATGCTACCTTTTCCTGGAACTCTGCAAAATCCTTGGGAACATTACTGTTGTTTACAGTCCCACATACAGATCTCACCCACTTCCCTATTCTCTTTGGGTCAGACGAAGAAAAGACAAAACAGTTTGGAGCACTTCTACCTCAAAGAAGTCTCTGGACATCACTGAAATCTAGTGTCTTTAAAAAGCCATCAGCCCAGTAAATAATGTAATAGCCAGGGAGAAATCACTCATGAGAAGAACCTGTTCATTTACGCCTTTTATGCTTAAGAATGAAAAATAATGTATGCACACAATAAATCATAGAATCATAGAGACATTTAGGTTGGAAAAGACCTTTAGGGTCATCAAGTCCAACTGTTAAGCTCACAGTGCAGCACAAAAATCTCGAGCTTCTCTTTCTCATAATACAATATCAAATTTGGATAACAGACCCTCTGGTGGGAAGGAGGGATGATACATAACTGTCATGGTTTAAGCTCAGCCCCACAGAGCCAATCCCTCACTCCTTCCTTTGGGGAACAGGGGAGAGAATTGGAAGAGTCAAAGTGTGAAAACTTGTGTGTTGAGATAAAGAGAGTTTAATGGATAAAGGTCTTGACTACTCAGCAATAACTAAAACATCCCTGAGTTACAAACACTCTTTCCAGCACAAATCCCAAACAGCTCCTGATCACCTACTGTAAAGAAAATCAACTCTACCCCAGGCAAAACCAGCACACTAAGATGCAGCCTACATGAGCACATACTTGTGGGAGGGTTAACCCCTATATCCACACAACCTGCAGACTCAGTTTGAGATGTTCTCTTCCCCCCAGGGCCACAGGATCTGATTACTAATCATAAAAGTAGAAAGGCAAGATGTAATCTATGCTTAAACCTCATAAACTGAAAATACTGTTACTTTTGTGGCACAAGTATCTAAGGAAATATCAGATCAGAAAGCATGTTACCTTAAAGGTAAAATAATAATTTTATAGCATCAAAAATAAATGCTCACAGCAGCCCTCATTAGAATTTCAGCAAAGAAGATCTGGATAAAAATATGCAGTAGTTTTTTTCAGTGCTCACTCTGGAACAACTGCAGCTGATAAATTCAAGTAGAAAATTCAGGCTTTCAAGGATACCTCAGACAAGCAAAAACCTGACTTATCTATTGATAGCTCAGCCAGCTTCCCTAAATGGACTGCAAATAATTTTCAGAAAGCTTTGCAAAAGTCTAGGTATTTTTCAATGCAGTAAAAAGACAACAATCTTGAATTTCCTTCCATCAGACGTTTCCACATCAGTGCAACTGTAGGCAGCAGTAGGCAAATAGGAGATGATACAGTACAAGTGATTGCACATATCTTCAGAAAAAAGGATACTGAGAGTAAGTTGGGTTTTTTTAAGATTCATCTCATAACCCAAAGTCCTTTTATGTTCTTGGGAGTTTATACTTTGTTTGGGGGTGTTTTCATGGGTTTTTGAGGGGACTAGGCAGCCAGGCCTGGAAAGGACAATGATACGCATTTCAGAATGCAACCAAAAAAAATAATCCCAGCTAATTGCACCCTTTGTATTTAACTGAGACATGGAATTAAAGATATAAACAAGTCACAAAGGATTACTTACCATTTAGAAAATAGACCTAAATCTAATCCTAAATACTCTTCCCAACCTACTATCAGGAAGGCACCCTACAGTGAGCCAACATGGTTAATTGCTGATGAAGAGTTCAAGTTTTATGAATGCAATGGATTTGTAACTGAAGCAAAAACATGATTATACCCAGGAACTTGCACCTGAAAAAAAAGATTTAAGATGGTTCACTCCACTGTAGGAAAGATCTAAGCCTTACACCAATCAATTTGCTGCATAAGAACAAAGTCAAAAAGAACATGAATAAACTGAAGGTATAGAATTACACAAATGAATGAGACAACCAAAACATAAACATGAAAAGAAAGGAAAGAAATATGTTAAGCCAAACAAAAAACTAACTTAGTAGTTACACAAAGGCAGCACTGCAGCCCAAGCCAAGGAACACACTGATTATTCTGAAGGCACGTCTTGTTCTTGTCTCCACCATCTACCCAAAAAAGCACAGAACTTCCAGTCCGAGTACAAGCAGCAGTTGAGTACAAACCACTTGATAAAAAAAACTTTTTTTTTTTTTTTTCAAAAATTACCCAATGCATTTGGAATTCTTGCCACGTCACCCATTTCCCCCCTGTTTTCATGAAATACTTTTCATTGAAAACTTGCTCATAGGATTACTGAGGTGTAATTTGGAGACAAAAGTATGAAAAAATTTGTTAAACATATTTACACTAAGGACCAACTTTAGGTATTGTAAGTTCAGAAAGCCAGTATATTCCTGAAACCTGTTTGCTAAAGAAGCACACATATGTATATGTTTCCATTACCTTTATTCGTACATTATTTACCAATGTTAAAACTCCTACAATGAAAACTACAACCAATAGTCTCACTGAAGCAGCTGTCATCAGCAGTCAGGAGGGAGGCTGAAAAAACGTGCAGTAGCATCGAATCTTAAAACTCTTTTCTACTACCTTGCACAGTTATCTGAAATATAAATGATTGTCTCCCCCAGTGACTGCTCCAAGGCATGTTTTATTTTTTCCCCTTCCTTCACCACCACCCCCCTTCTTTTAATTTCTTTATTTAATGACCAAAAAAAAATAAATCAAGGGTTTTTTAAAAAAAAAAACCTCTAGAGAAAAAAACCCTAAACTTCATGTTTTTCTTTAAGAGTATCCCTGGA
This sequence comes from Acropternis orthonyx, assembly GCA_035583155.1. Lineage (NCBI taxonomy): Eukaryota > Metazoa > Chordata > Aves > Passeriformes > Rhinocryptidae > Acropternis > Acropternis orthonyx. The sequence goes on along the minus strand of JAWWEU010000023.1, from coordinate 8,159,165 downwards.
GCAATTTGCTTCCTGAACTACCCCTCTTACAGAAGTTCAAATTAGTCTACATGTAACCCTGAGGTTTGAAATTGCTGAGAAATAAATGAATTGTTAATACAAAGTAGAACCTTTATTTTGTTTAATTTACACTTCACATAAAATTCCTTTCCAAATTTTATTCAGCAAGCATAATTACATTATCGACCTACTAGAGTGCAACTCCACATGCCCCTTCCCTCCACACCAACTAGAGCCACCACTCTTCCCCACAACAGACTGCAACAAGAAGTTTCCTATATTACAAACCAAAGATGGACACATAACAAGCCACCAAAATATTCTAGAAGTTTCTGTTGCCTGTGAGCAAGGGAATGAAAAGGAGAACACTGAAAGCTTGTCCTAAGGCAGACATCCTGTCAAGGACTGAGCTCCTTCCCTGAGAGCACGGTTTATAAAAGGGGTCACTTAGAAAAAGAAAAAAGAAAAGAAATTGGGTTGCTGGCAAAGCCATGGTGAGACACATTAAATGTGGCTCATATTAATTAAAATACAGAAGAAAAAACATGTAATTTACTCAAGACTCCTAGCTAGTTTTAGATCAAAATGACATCCTGTGGGTAGCAAGTCAGCATGATCAGGTATTACACATTTCCAAACTGTTCAATGAACCTTTTTATTGCTGTTATTTGTAGTTTGAAAAAATAATTTACCAAGAAAAGAAGTATATGAAAGCATTATATTGAGTCAAAAACAAGCTTAAAGCCTGGCAATAAGTCTGAACCCTCGCACATCCATCACATCTGTCATCCCAAAGAGGAGCAAATGCAGAGATCATGTGATAAGCAAAGATGAGGTGGCAGAAGCTGCCCACCCTCAGGGAGAGGAGGCAAGGGGAACTGAATTAAACTACTTCATTTTTTTCACAGCAATTGCTAACAAAGTGCTGCAGGTCCAAGTAACAGCTGTTCCTTAGTAACTGCTACACAAGACACTGCAAACAGCTCAAATTTCCTGATATTTTTTAATATAGAAACTTGCCTATCATCATAAATAACAGCAAAGTTGCTAAAGCACCACCTTACTCTTCAACTTAGCTCCTTGAAGCCAAGGTCAAGGAAATGAACTCAAAATCAGTCCTAAACCAAGTCTTAACTGCCTTCCTTCGGGACAAGCTCAAAGCCATCCCAAAACCTGAAGGAAACAAAAAAACTCACTCAGAACAGCTGAAGCTCTTCAGAAACTTGTGCACAAGTAGAAAGTCTAAAATTGGAACCTGGTGGGTTTGCTGTCTGTAAAAAAATCACACAGTAATTTATTTTTTTAAAAACTGTTTAACTTTTTTACCCATTCTGCTTTTCAACATGCCCACTGTGTCATCTGTGGGAATAGCAGAGCAGGTAAAAGTGCTTGTAATGTAATGCCAGACACTTGCAATTCCTGCCAGCTTGGTTCTCCACTCATCTTCATCTTAAGCATCAGCAACTGTAAGCAAACTGGATTTTCTCAGAAATCTGATAATCACATCTTTGAAGAGTTTTCCTGTCATGTAAGCTTAAACCAATATTTAATTGGCTTTTCTGAGAAGGAAAAATAGTCTGGACCTGTGCAAGACTTGAAGTGGTGTGGTTGGAAAGAAGAATGTTGATTTTGTCTTATTTATGTTGTTGACCTTTACAAATTGGCATTTTGCACAAAGATCTGCAAACGTAAGGATTAGACAGTGAAAAGAAACAATACATGACATTTTTAGGTGAGACTGATTGTACCTGAATCTTAGAATAGTTCATGCATGAATTCATACCAAGAACTTTGGAGGCCTTTATGTGCCAGTTCACCCTGATCACTGTGACACCTAGAACATTCCATCATATACAACACCACTTAATATACAAATGTCTAAACCACATATCTCAATTCCTACACTCCGAAATGCCATGTTCTCAAATAATCTGAAATAAGTACACACCCGCTAATTCTCCAAAGCCACCCCATTTGCCAAGCATTCCTAAAACAAGCAAAAGCCTTCAAAAAAGGAAAGCCAGCTTTCAATGTTTCTTATTCAACCTGGTAAGAAGGAAACAAGACAAATAATAATATAATAATATAACAAAATAATAATATCACATGATACAATGAGATTAAGAGGTCTTACCCGTCTGGTTTGGAGGTACCTGCTCCCCTGAAACAGATGCTCAGTGAAACTTTACACTCAAATCTCTGACAACTCTGTGGTAAACATTTTCCTCACCCCTCACTAACTCTCCTGGTGGTTCCACCACTGTGCAATCTTACTTGAACAGCTCATAAAACCTTGTTCTGCATCATGGCCAGGTACTGCAAGGCCAACTCCAGAGCTTTCATTTTCTGTTTCCCTGCTTTTATTAGCATCTCTCTCAGTCCAAATGTTTCAAAGGTGACTATTACATCATGGTTTTCAAGCAGATATTTAAGCATCTGCACAAATAGGATTTGCACAAATAATTTTACAGGTCATGGACTGGGATGCTTAATCCAGCCTGACAGTCACAACTGAAGTCTCCTCGGAGATTAAAGCAGTTGTTCTCCCTATTTCTTGGATCACAACAGCAGAAGGTCTTAATATTCCTCCAGCTCTTCAAGATTCTGTCAAAGACAGGATCTCGACCTTCGGAAACTTGGAGCAAATGCAAAATTACCTTAACATAGTTCCATAACTTCCCATAAATTCCCATAACTTTTTACGTATGCCACAACCTACATTAGGCATATGTGTATTAGTATAGAAATAAGGCTTGGCACAGCCAAGCTGAGCAAGAATGAAAGAGCACATATTTCATACCAGTCAGAAGAATTTCAAACATCTTTCATTTCATTTTTCTACCTTTTCAGAAAACACTGTATATGGAAAGAGAATGCTTTTAGAAACAGTCTCAAAATTAATCAAATCAGACCAGTATTGAGTATTTCTAATATTTATTAACCTTTATGTCTAAAGTCTTTTCTCTCAGCTACCCTCTTTTATCTGAAATATTTTCCTTTATTTGATAAAAGCTGCAATACACTCCAAGCATTACTAGGCTTAGAAGTCTAGCTTAAAGAAGAACACATAATTGATGTAAAAGATCAGTTTTGGCCACAGTTCCAAGTCACATAATCTCTATCTACATAGGTAAGGTCTGCACTAGCTCAACTACATCAGTCATGTGAGAAATAAGGTACAATCACTGATCAGACGTCTGAGCACAGTGAATTTTTATGAGCAAAATTCTCACTTCACAAACAACACACTCCACATGTGATGGATAAACTGTAGCAGCACTAGTCCTTGGTTGCATTTATCCCAAGGGTGATATTGCAGCAATCTTTCCCTTTCCCGGACCCACCAACAGAGTGGTGAACAATTTAAGAGTTGGCTAAGATGAAATACCTCGACTAGTGATGTAGTACTGACTTGAGCCTATCAATAAAAACCACAGAACAGATACTTTTTACTGATATACATCAGCATTACAGGATAGTAATTCCTAAGGAAGAAGAATTACACCAACATGAGAACTTCCAGTGGTGCAGCTGCATTCACAGGAATCAAAGAAAGCATTCTCCTCATATAAATATGCCGTCATAATACAAGCAGAAGTAGTAAAAACGTGTATTTCAATAAAGCAGAAATAATGTCTCCATTTAACAAGATGCTTCAAGTTCCTCAAGGGACTTGTTTACTTGTAACACAAAGCACTACACTTCGTGTTTCTATTATGTCATGTGTCATTTGTCTTTCTCAAAGAAATCTGTGTTGTCAATATCTGTTTTATTGTTCAGTAAATTTTCATTACACATGCCATTATGTCTACTTTCTGTTATTTCCCTGGTATACTTGCCACTTTTCATATTTTTCTAAACAGTGATATATATTTAAACACAGAAGAAATCCTCTAAGTGGCTACCATGCCTAGGCAGCCTTTTCACCAACAATTAGCATTTCTCTTATTCAGGGATAAATAAGTTATTTCCAAAATTATATTGAAATCAAACTTACCATTTAGTTTCTTTGGAAAAGGACTCATAGGTTTATTTGGTTTATTTTAAAGGATGATAAACATTCTTAGCCCAGGGCCTGGCAATGGAAATCAGTCAAAACTCTTACCCTGGAATCACTTAGACACCTTCACCCAAAGCACTGAAATCAATTTACCATATAGGATTTTAACATAGCTGCAGCCATAGGCAGAGTTGAGAAGTTATTTCGATCCATTATTAAAAACAAAAACAAAAACCCCAAAACCAAACAAAAAAACCCCAAAACTCCAAGCCAGTAATCCTTTGTGATACATAAAACCACTGCATTAAAACTCAAAGGTGCATCTCTCTAAGGCTCTGAGAATACCAGTGATCTCTCAGGTTCTGAGAGCTTCTCCTGCACACATCTCACATTGTTTCAGATGGCAGAAACAGTTCGAATTTCTTTAAACGTGGGTCTGCTTTTCAAATCCTTACGGTGACCTTGTTCAAGCTGGTGCTGCAAGCTTAGAATGAAAACCAGTTCTGAAACCATCACACCTCAGAGTTTCCTCTTTGGTCCAGCAGAATCTTGCTTTGTGAAGAAAAGCAGCAGTGGTCTAGATCCATCTCTCATATATCAGAACGCTATCTTTACCATTTGAAACACCAAACATGAGATTTTCACAGAACAGTAGCCTAAAAAGCATTCTCCATGTTCCCTTTGGGAAGCCAAAGAGACCATCTAAAGAAAAAGACAGGCTTCTAATGCTTCTGCTCATTCTACTGCTCTATATATAATAGAGCATATATGAGATATATATGCTACTGCTCTATCTAAAACACAACAGCATCAAAACCTTGTATAGACAAACATACTTTCAATACTATTCAGAAGTTACCTGTCTCACAAAAGCCTGAAAAAACCACACTAAAATGGTTTGTTAGCATAAAAAGTGAAGGCAATTACTAACATTTCAACATCTTTGAAGCATCACTTCGTCATTCTTTTTTCAAACATCACCATCCCCCAATAATAAAACTCATTAAATCCTTACTGATCATCTCTTGAGGGGAGTCAGTTTTTAAAATATATATATAAATATCTATCTATATATATATATATGTATCTTCACACTGCAGGTCTGTCACTCCTGCCAGTGACACTCCTGTTTTCCTGTTCATGTTCTGCCAAAATCAAGAGAATGTCATTCAGAGAGATTCTGATGAAGACATAGGGGGGAGCATTACAAAAGTCAACAATAAGTGATTCTACACATTTGAAGAACGTTTCAGATCAGTACACAGTTATGAGTGATCAGATTTCAGGTTATTATTTATGTTTCTAAAAAGTGTGTCTAGGCTTTTGTGTCGCCTAACAAGTACTGTCTATAAACCAGATACCTGTAAGAGCTGTATTTACTTCCATTCTCCGATCTTGACTTCAAGCCTGCTTAATACAGTCTTGAAAAAAACACATTTTATTCCTGTTGAAAAAAATCATAGTATTAACCTCCCCCTGTCTTTGTAATTCTATACAAAACAAGCCAAGCAGAGTCACGAAGAGAAAAGAAACTGTTCCTCCAAGGAAGTGCTTTAATGAAGTAGAAAAGGCATAAATATCTTTGTATGCCTTGTGTGGAACATGGAAAGTCACACGAAGAAAAAATACATGGAGCTTGTTCTATGTCCTGTCAGAAAATGGCTGCTACGTAAGAGCAAAAGCTATTGCCCTATGGGAATCCTGCACTTTCTTTGCTGTTTTTTATTTTCCATCTTGCTTTCCTGCTAGAGTGACAACTCCCAGGCAAGGCAGAATGTCAAGAGGCTTCAACATACAGAGAACCATCATACAACAAGAAAAAGTGTATCCAGACTGTCAGTGAAGTGGATACACTGGATAGAATTAACTGAGACAGCCTATCTGTCCATGCGTTGTAAACTTCTGCTTAGAAGCTAATAAAACCTTCTCTCCAGCTTAAATATTCCATGTGCCTGCTTCAGTCCAAGAACCAAACTGAGACTCACAGAAATCACTCGGGTAGAAAAGAAGGCAGAGGATGCATATTTGTTTTAAATGCTTTGTAAGCACTTGCTGTACAACAAGGCTCCCTCTCCTGGTATGTATCACTGGAATGTAATTTTAGAAGATTTTTCAACTTGGCCAATGTAAGCAATGTTAGTAATGATATAACAAAACCATAGGTGAGGTACCTGAACTGGTATCAGGGCAACAGCAAAGAAAGTTAAAGCTTTTATCACCCAGTGCAAGATTAGGAAGGTCTGAAGTACTTTGGTGTGGTCACAAGAGAGACACAGCAGAGTCACTATCAGTTCATCTTTTCCTGAATAGCACCAGTGCAACAGAACTGACTGTACCTGAAAGAAAAAGAAGTGAGTCAATGAAAAGAACATGCTTGAAACTGTTTGACTATAAAGATCAAAGTATGATAGAAACAACAGAATGGCAGTTTTGTATGGGGGAGGAGGGGGGGAGAAAATCTATATTTGATCTAGTTCAGATTTCCTTTTGGGTCAGCACTTGAAATAACAAAGCAAAGGTGCTGACAATAGTTCTGTTAACATTACTGTGAAAGCTACTAAAACTAAACGAGGTTTTGAAGACTTTAACTAATGGCCTGAACTGCAAACCTAAAGCCAAGACTATTCCCACCATATCCCGATTTTCAGTCTATCTGGCCAATGTAGAAACAAAGCAAACTAAATGGAGAAGACAAGTGACTCTTCATGTGAGAGAAGAAAAAACCCACCAGCAATTCCCAACCTTGCTAAGTCTCTAATTCAAAATTCAGAATATTCCCACTATTAAGACCACAGGAACTTTATTCTGTTCATAAATACTGAAGTTCCTTTAGTATATTATAGTGTAATCTGCATTACCACAACTATTATAAATGCAGGTAGCTGCTGAAAATATATTCAAGACAAGATTTTTGTTGAAGTTTTTACAGAACAGTCATCATAAGAATTACTTATAATCAGACAGAAAACAGTAATAGTAACTAGAATGGCCAGCAGACTAAAGCTACTGAATTGTGCTAACAGTTTTGTGCAATTTACTCTTGCAGCCATCTTTTCTACTTAGCTTTACTTGTATTCACTGTAGTGGAAATTAGGGCTCCCACTACTCCTGCTGAATTATGGAAATAGTCCAGAGGGCCTGAGAACAGATTCACAAGGCTAGATCTCAGCTCAAAGCAAGCAAAACTGGTACAAACAGTGAAATATTGAGCATGCGCAGCATGACATACCTGTACACACATCAACAGCCAGAGCAGCACCCCCATGAAGAAACACCCACAATGCCAGGCTTTTCCATGGCTTCTACCATGACTTGTCCCACACACTCACAGTACCTTCTCTGCAATACAGTGACCAAGGTAGGACTGTACTCAGGGTTAAAGCCTTTTCCTAACTGTTCCTGCTTCACTATCGCTGGAAGAAAGAACAGTGCCACAGCCATCCAACAGCCACTTGCAAATTCCACAGTTCACTGCAAAGAAACTGGCACTTTAGGGCGTATGAAACAGCAACACATAAATTTTGCTTTACCTTAGGAAATAAAAAAGCACAGAGAAGCACTATTTAGCAGTAACGTGTAAATTCAATCCTCTGGTGTAAGAAATCATCTCCGATTGTACCACATAGTTCATACAACATGTCAAGTACCTGTTTTATTATACCTGAAGGTGTACTAGAGTTGCTTTTCTCATACAGAGAAATATTTACAAGATGTTGCTTGATGTTATCTTTTGGTATTCCCTTGTAAAGGGCTGAGAAATTTACAGGGCATTTCTGAACATCAGCACTTGCATTCTGTAATGGAAGGCAAAGTAATTCGACGTTTACCCCCAGGTCTCATGGTGTAGTGCAGGATTTTGTTCAATTCAGTAATGTCATTTTCTCTCTAGAACACTTCAGTCTGTTTTTGCTTTCTTCTGAACATTTAGTCTGACATTTTATGCTTTCAGTTGAAAATAATATATGAGTATATAATTATATATAGAGAGAGCTAACATATTTATTATAGCTATATAATAGAGAGCTTAAGTACATGGAACAGTGATATTTCTATTCAGTATATCCAATCAAAATTCAGAGGGGGGGCAGGTAAAAATTAAATAGAATAGAAAAGCAGTGTCAGAAAATACAGTAAAACTTACTGCACCTACAAGCCATGACCAATAATTGGGTAAAACTGCCAGAACAACCACACGGAAGTATTTTCTCGAAACCAAAAGACAGACATGTTCAATTTCAAAATGCTAAATAAGACATTGCAGTACCTCAACAAAATGCAGGCAGCTATAATGTCATTAAAAAAAAGAAAAAAACAACAAAACCACTGTCTTTCAATACCAAGGAAAGGAAGTCAGACTAGCAGTCAAACCCCAGTAAGAGATGAACTTCTTATCAAGAAGTAAGGCACACTTGTAGCATTTTTTCCTCTTTGAAGGAATTCTGGAGCAGTACCTGCTCTTTAGCTCAGAGTAAAGCCTGTAAGTTAAGAAAACCCCACATAGAAGTCCCATGAACTGGACACTACCGCCACCAAATTATTTTCTCTTAACCACAAGCAAATTATCATTTATATATATATAAATTACAGCGTAAGAGATTTTATTACTTTTCAGTGCCATTCTGCCCATACAATGCTCTAAGTATGACTGGTCAAGCAGATCTTGAATTTGCACACCTCTTCCAAATACTGATGACGCGTTCTGCAGATGTCTATACATACACATAGAGCTGCTGACTTACATAGAATGTTAACCAGGCTCCACTGTTCCTATATTGTTTTTAGAGTTGAATCTCAATGTGTTAGGTCTATAAACAGGCCCACTCAGTCATTTTCTTACAAGCTGTTCACGTAGAAACTGTAATGTTCTGTTCTCCCCAGAAACTTACAATACATCACATTGATAATTGCATTTGAAAAGATGAAGCATGGAACACGGGGAACACCGATGAAATTCAAAGTATACCTGAGTCATCACTGGAGAAATACCATTATTTCTTAGAGTAGGTAGGAACCCATGGGGGGAACAGGGGGAATCACTAGGAAAAAAACGAAAATAATACAAAAAAAGAAGCAGTTCAAGTTTCAAAAAACAGATTCATATAAGCACTGAGCAAGCATATAAGCCTTGGAATTACACACGCTGATCTCAGACACAAACTGCATGCCATAAAGTATTAAACACAAACTAAAGTAGAATTAGCCCCATATAAATCTTAAGGGCATAAATCTTAAGTCCCCTACAACATGCAAAACACTCACACAAATCATGCACTGAGAGAAGACTTGCCCCAGATTCTGCTCTCCTGAAGCTAGAAAGCCTTTCGTAGACATTAGAGTATTCAAGAACTACAACACAGTTACTTGGAGATGCAAAGACTACCCAAGCAGCTTGGGAATTTCATCACTTGACGTTTCTGAGAATAAGTTGAATTACAGAGGCAATGACCACAAATTCTGCTTTGGGAGACTCAGCTGTGCATTAAGTATGGCAGCAGATCAACATCCTTAGAAGTTTAACTAAACAAGTTCACGATCAACTTGATCTACTGTGTAGCAGCAATCATGTGCTAAGCAGATGTTTGGACCAGTTGAAATACAGGAGTCCCCTCCAAGCAACAGGCTGCCCAGCCAAGCTGTGGAATCTCCCAGTCCTGGAGACTTTTAATGGACAAGGCTCTAAATAACCTGAATTGGAGTCAAAGTCATCTCTACCCTGAGCAGGAGTTGGACTAAGATCTAAGTATAAACGAAGCTCACTATTTATAATCTTTGATATGCCACTGAACCAGGTTTCTGCCTGGCTGTGCTCACAGATAGGCCACTTCAATACCTCTTGGCTGCACAAGGCCTAAGTTGGAAGTGAGAGATGAGATTGAACTTGCAGAGTGTGAACTGTCTGCCTGAAGTTACCCAGCTCCTCATTGTCAGAGCTCAGAAAGAAAATGCCCTCCAATGCCCCAAATCCTCTTTATCACACAGTATACTAATATAAAACTAGTAATTCTATTTAACTATTAATTTTTTACTTCATTAATTAATAAACAATGTATGAAAAGATCACAGCTACTTTCAAAATGGCAATGATTGCTTTGTAAAATCAGTTAGAAATTGAAAAAAAATACAATTTCATAATATTTATATTAAAGGAGACAGAGATCTTCAACAGTTTTGAACTTCTCTTCAGAAGTCATTCTTTAAGCAAGCAAGGATTAGTAGCAATACAACAAATACTTATACTTACAATAAACTCCACTACTTGGCCACTTATCTCAGCAGAGTTGCATTGGTGCCAGCACCTGAAGAGAAAATGTTCTCTGTGATCAACACCTCTGACACAGCAGCTCATCCTGCCAGCATACAGAGCAATAATTGTAATTTAATAATGCTCTGTGCCATGCCCAGCCAGCAGCTGCAAGCACAGAGAAGAGGCAGGAGCTTCACTACAAGCAAAATGGCAATGCTGCAATAACTAGTAAAACATTCTTTCCTTCCCATTTCTGGTACAGTAGGCAGGGTTAATTCTGAGGCCCAGATGAAAGATCATTCATAACAGTGAATTAATTTAACAATCTGGTTGTAAGACTTGAAAAGAGAGCAAGACAATTAAAAATGCTAAACACAAAAGACTTATCTCCTTTTCACCTATCTGGCTTCTTCAGATAAATCAGTTTAAAACTCATGACTGAACACATACATGGCACTTCACACACCAGTAAACAAGAAATGGAATTAACGTCTTTTGGCACAGAAACAAAACTAAAAGTACCCAAGAATCTCCAACCCTATATAAACACTACTCAGACAACTGAGTTTAGAACCACACCATTCAAACCCAGAACGACTGGAAAAAATTCTTTTGAGGGAAGAATTGTGCTTCACTTTTCACTTTTCTATGCCTGTGCTGCGACTGCACTGTAAAATCTTGTTATTTTTAACCAATGCCGTAGTCCTTTAAAATATGAAATAAGGGTTAAACCTTCCATTAAAATTCAACTCACTGTCTTCATTGCCGTTCACCATCACTACCCTCTACAATCTCTCAATTTTCTGTCTCTAAATAATGACAAAAGCTATACCTGTTCAAATAAATGCAGCATTAAAATTTTTCTAAAATTGTACTAACTTTTTTGTATATGCAATTGTTTCATATGAGCCACTGTGTTTTGAAGAAATTACCTCTTTTTCAGTCATGTTAACCATTATCTGTTCTGACACCCATTTAACTGGCAAGGATTCAGCCACTCATTCTAAATAATTCCATTTGCTATGTATTAATCATTTAAATAGTTTCTGCTGTCTCCTATCTGAACCCCTTCAGGACAACTATCTCCTTTTTTTCCACTTACACCTGACTCCGAAAAAAAATCGTGACAGAACACAGTGTCACTGTTGAAACTAATAACAAAGTGTCATTTGAAATGGTTCATTAAACCTGCAAAACATGCATTGCATCCTCCCTGTAGAGCCAGTATCTGTACTAAAGGCAGTAAATCCAATTTAAAACACAACTCGTAATAAAATTCAAGTGTTGAAGTCCTTAATATGGCAACTGACAATACTCACAAAATACAGAGGGCAAGGTGTACCTTATTTGATTGTCAGACTAGCTCAGCTAATTAATTAGATTTAAAATTAATTTTGGTATAGCAACATGCTATTTTTTCCAATATTAGATTAACTCATTTAGTGGAAAATATTGCAGGCAAACATTTCCTGAGTCCAGTTCAGTAGTCATTGTTAGCAGAAATAATCTTGGAATTCAGTGGACCTGTGAGTACATAATACATGAACCCAGAGTTAATATTGAAAATTCTTCATCAAAGCTTCCTCAAAGGATTCCATGATGCTAAAGAATTAAACCAGATGGTGGAAGACAAAAAGGGGGAATATATCCCTTTGCTCTATTACCTACCTTCAGTAGAAGAGAGTCCTTCTGGCCCAGCTACTTAAAATGACTTACACATGGACTTATTTTGCCCCTAACAGCTTTACACAGACACAGCAGGGCAAACTCCAGTACTGGTAAGGGGATGGCTTAAGCAAAGGAAACAACTGCTGCTGAGAAGAGATTTACCAGGTTGAAGAAAAGGTAGTAACATTTTTTTTAAGAGGTTATTGAATATATTTATTAGTATTGGATACACGTTGATGGCGTTTCCTAACCTTAGAGTTGGTCAACACTGTCAATAGAAAAGATGATCAGTATACAGAAACAAAATCATTTTCCAGTCTGGAAAAAGTAAATAGATTAAAAATACATAGGAAGACACATGAAGTTGGATACTTGGGAACACATAATAAAATAACAAGCACTTATTGATTGCAAACAGCAGAAGAAATGCAAGACCAGGATTTATTACAGGACAACACTGAGCTGTTGTGGTACACTCACAAAGAAGTATTTTCAAACCTTCGAATGCACAAAAAGCCCTAACCCAACAGCAAGTGTTAATACCAGGTCCCTCAGTGACATGAAATCAGGACTTTTCCATCCAATCCTGGACACGTAAATGGAAGTGAATAAATTCATAGAAAAGCTGTTAAGGTGATTGGATAAACGGAGGATCTCAGCTTCCAGCTTCAAAGTGCAACACTGAAGCAACAAGTTCATACGCAGTCTGTCAAAAATATTTTCATATTCGCAGAGATAATCTCCAAGTTCAGCAGCACCAAATATCCTTCTCAAATTAAGGTGATCTATTTGTGAAAAGAAACTAATATACACTGCTGGAAGATACTTTGTGCCAGTTTTTGTCTTTCTCCCTACTCTCAAATTTATTTCTGTTTTCCCCTAGAGGGGACTGTGAGGAACAGAGATCTCAGCAAGAAAACTGACGTAACTGGGATAACCTAACTCATAATCCAGAACTAAAATGTTACCATGAATGTGCTCAGACATGTTATTTCCGCTATTAAAATCAATCTGCATTACGTTTCATTACCTTGGTTTAGCTAATGCAAATACTCACTCAGTTAAGAGCACTGCTGATGGTGGTGATGATGATTTTGCACAAAATTAATCTCAAGGGGCCTCAGATGACTGCAGATTTACCAGAGTGAACACCTATCCCATTATGCCCAGCAATATTAATGTAAGCACTTAGTCTTACAGACCAATTTTGACTGTGACAAGTGTTTAAAGTCTGGCATCTCTTCAGAAATCACAAGAAAGCACAAACACTGTTTTTTCAAGTAAAGGTAACAGTACAAAGTTTACACATGTATTTCACAGTTCTCTAAGTATTCAGAAAATCATATGGGTATGAGTTGGACAGTGTAAAAACCAAACCAGCATTTACAAGTATTTCTTTTCCTACAGAAAGCAGTTTTGAGTCACTTTTTTTGTTCCTTCTCTTTTCAGCACTCAGACTCCATCTTGGCTTCTTTGGAAGGATCTATCAATCCAGCATATCTGTGTTATAACCCTTAGGTTCCAGCCCATGCAGAAGGGAGAACCAACTTGACTGATGTATGAAAGACCAGGGTTAGACCTCTTTGAAAGAGGACAACAATCCCTTTGTTTAAAGTAAAGTACACTCAATTTGCCAAAACCAGAGGGGCTTGCATTCTGTCTTAGCTCTGGCTGGTGATTTGCCCAAACCCCTGGGCAGACCCAGCTTAATCTCCATCCCCACATTCTACCAATACCGAGCTGCAAATCTGTTGCTTCACAAACAAATACTACTCAAGGGAGATCGTGGTCACTGGCTATACCACTGCACTCCCCTCAGTGGCACACAATATAATGAGCTCCAGCTTCTCACTTTTGGCAAAGCTGAGGGTCAGGACTTGAGGATGATGAGAAGACGCTGCCAACTCAGGTACTGCGGCTTCTCAAGGGTCACAGTTCTGCTCCCTATTTAAGCCTTCCTTGTAAGGCTAATCTCCCAGGAAACCCAAAGGCATGAGCATTCTTCACTGCAATGGGCAAGGTGCAACAATACTCTGTTTATTACATTCATTTCCCCATTTTTCACCATACAAAGGCATTGTACAGTAAGAATACACAGACTAAACTCAGCAATAAGACAATGTTAAGGACTTCAGACTCTTTAAAAAAGCTTTTTAAAAGTGGTTATTTTTTAGATACCTCAATTGCTGTTCCAAAAGAAAGAGAATGCCCCTTCTTCAGCATGCATCACAGTTCAATTCCTTTCAGCTCTGTCAGCATTACTCCTGTTTTATTTTGTTATTCTCCAAATTATCACAACAATCTCACTTCATGATGCAGCTATTGGCACTACAGTATTTCAGCTCCCACCCTTGCTGTTGTAGATGAGCATATTCCATATTCAAATCAACAGCAGTAGTCAATTGACTAATGTGAAAACACCACCTCTGTTTTTCCTGTTAAAAACATGAGCCCCTACTGCCATAACACACAGAGAATCTGAACAAGTGAGTCTTATCACTCCTATGAAGCTTTTAAACATTGACTGCATCAACTAATTAATTTGACATTAACTAACTTATCTACTGACCAAAGAGAGAGAAACCAGCATTGGGAAAGGATTGGTTTGGAGGTTAAATAAATTAAAAATAGTACAGTACTGGCCGAATTTAATCTCCTACTTCTTCTGAGAGCATGGAATCACTCACAGTTGGAGCAATTTGTGATAAATCCACGGAGAGATTCTGGGATGGGAGTGGAATTAATTTGTGCCACCCGTAAGAGCGTATGTGCTCACTCAACAGTATCTATATAAAACAACACTAAAAACACACAAATTGAACAAACCAAACAGATCCATTGAGCAAGCACGTGATACACATCCTTCAATAGAATAACTCGCCTCAATAAAATTTAGGGGATCACAACAGTTGTCAGAAAGACTAGAACATTCCTTGCAGTCTGTTTATCTGAGGGAATAGATTTGTGTAAAGAGCCCAGCAACACACAAGACCAGTGAAAAGTCACAGACAACACACTGCCAAACACCACACCCTCCACCCAAAGGCAGCAACCACACCACTTCTGGAAACTACCATGAACTCATAGGTGTAACAGAAGAGGGACCTCTGGGCCTGAATGACAAGAGCAGTAATGAGATTCCCAAACCAATTCTGTGGCACAACAACATCCCAGAAGCACCAGAGGGTGGAAGGAGAAGTTACTGGAGCCACAGGGAGTTGAGTTCCTGCAGCAACCAGTGATTTCTCCACTCAACTGTTTTCCAGGGCTTAGCACAAGGCACCCTGAATACATGACCCTTCTACTAAAGGAGGGCTCTAACCGTACAACTGTTCTGAAGGATGGATGAAAAAAAAAAAAAAAGGAGCTTGAAAGAGTCTTTTGTTATTTGCTCAATAACAGAAAGCTGATGACAGAACCTGTCCCCCCTTTGGGGTGCACTGTGCACTATGCCTACAACAGAAACCAAGAGCTGATTTTGCAGTTCAAACACCCAGAATTCCAAATGGCTTCAGATTTACTATTGAAAGCACTAGTGACAATGGAGTTGTGGCAGCAGAGTTCCAGCAGGCATTGTACAGCTCTGCCCAGAAGCTGAGGAAAGGACTCACATTAAGCAGACCATCTGTAAAAGGGAGATAATATTTTGTTCTGCTTTTGGTATTACTGGCCAAGTATCTTCCATGTGTGAGCAGAAACTTGCACTGCAGCTTATGACAGGAGCCACGTTCGCTAGGTGGTAGTGTCAAACAAATAATAGTCAGGCTAATAACTAGAAGAAACTATTAAGATGAATCAATATAAAAAGAAATTACATTGCTTATGTAAAACATTATTGTCTATTCATTGAAAAATTACAAACCACAGAATACAACTGATCTGGCACCACAGTTAAATTGTTATTGATTTGCATTGAGAATTTTTCCCTTCTTGACATTTCTAGAATTTTTATATAATTGTATATTAAGGCTCAAAGAGAAGATGAAATCTATTATGAATTGCACGTATCTGCTGAGACATACCATTGTGAAATTAACTGTCTTGAAACATACATTTAGCACCCATGAAAGTAATTCAATTTCCCAATATTAACTCTTCCTACATCAATACCTTAATTTAAGATATTGTGCATTCTTGTTCACGTTGTAGAACAAAACCCAGAGCCTCTTTTCTGTGGGGTCACAAGAAATAAGCAAAACCAGTGTTTTTTTAACAGTTGTTCAGAGCAATAGATTCAGCTGAGAAGGCTAAAGTTTAAGTGTATGATGGCATCGAAGCTCTTGAAGTTCAAGTCATGAAAATCTGATGACGGAATCTAAGGTTTTATTACTGGTAACATCACTCCCTTTTTTTATATAACCAATTTAAGGTTACTTTAACAAGGAGTTTGGCATACAAGACAGACTTCTAACTCCTAGTATAGACTACTGCGCTTAGGCTATATATATATTTTATAGCTACCCAGGACCTCCAAAGTACAGCAATGATCAGTTCAAGATGCAGGCCAGCATCTCTGAAAATGATACCTCTGCCTGCATTACAAGTATGGAAACATGTAAATATCCACTGAGAGAAAGTTACAGTAATGAGGGGATTCTGGTGAGTGTTACATATACTCCATTATGATTGAAGTCTCAATTAAAAAAATCCCCTTACAATTTTTTTTTGCCTGTGTTGCCGCAATTTCCTGTTGAAATGAAAATTACTGTGTGATACCAAATGGTATCTGAATATCTGAGAGACTTTGAGAGATACATTACACATGCTATTTGCCTCACTGATGCTGCCTTCAGCTTCTCATTAACCATCCTCTAAACTCAACCATGATCTGGTGCTACTGAATATAAACACCACAACTATTACCTTTTTTTTTTTGTAAGGGAAGTTTCCATTTAAGCTTCACAAACCAGCAAGCTACTTCCTGATTACTCTCTCTAAATCTTTACCACTAAACAAATTTTTCATGTCTTTTGTCCTCCACTGTTAATCTCACAGTGCCACACAAGGAATTAATCAGAGACCAACAAACCAGTACCTGTGTTATCTGATATCATCAATGACATTTCTTTATTAACAAGGAAAAAATCTATTTATCCAGATTCCAGCTTTAGGTTCTACAAGCAGCTGACAGGACAGTTGTGGGTCCACCTTCAGGAACAGAACCACACTGAAAGGGCTCAGAAAAACATGTCCTTTGATCATTATCTGATCATCTTCCTGCTCATCTGGGCAATTTTAGACCTGCACTACCATCTAGCCTGGCCATGGATTTGCTCTGCAATACTGTACCTGCTGTAAAACATTCATTAGGCAGCTTCCTGAGCAGGCAAACACTCACTACAATGAGCAGAGGAACTGACACCCCACAGCAGCACAGAGGCCAAGCCCTGGTGCAGACAGGGCACAGCTTGGCAAGAGAGAGAAATTAAATTAGTGTTACAGAACAGCACAGAGCACAAACTGGGTCAAAGCAAACAACAAGGCATTCAGGGGATAGCAAAGCACAGAATTTTCTAAAGGAAAAATGGCTAAGACTATTGGGTTTGGTTTGGGTTTTTTTAAATCATGAGTATTTTTGGTTAAAGTTGAATACCTCTTTTCTCCAAACTGTTTTTAACAGTAAAGGCAAATCACAGAAGACTAAAAAATTATTATTTCTCATATTCGCCTCTGCAAACGACCTAAAGTTAAAACACAGAAAGAGCTGAGTATCATATGCTGCAAAGGTACTATATTTTTATCTAATACTTCACTTGATACTCAAGGAGAAAATTGTGTGCTACTTTGAAGATGCTCCTAAATTAAATTTCCTTGTTCAAATTAGAAACTTTGACATTTAAAATGAATTTTAATAGGGTAATAAACTCAGGATATTTCATAACTCCATCCAAGATATGAGCCATCTCTGACCTACTGACAGCTTCCACTGACTGCAAGTCATCATTAAACACTCAGGAGGCAGTACACCAACATTTTAGAGTGACTTATTAGAGGGATAAAGACAAATATGATGGGAAAAAAAATCAGTTCAGCCTATTTTTAGAACTATCCTTACAAGGACTTGGAAAACACAACACTGTAGGATTAGCGGAACACAATATTTACTATTTTCCTTCAACACTGAATAGCCACAGTTTTTAAAAAACTCCAATTCTTTTAAAAAAAGCTCCTTTTCATCTCCTTTCTTCATCTCTCACTAATAAAATGAGACAGGTTGGTAGAGATTTACTTGGTTTATAAACTGAATTAATTTACTGTTTTGCCAGAGCTGAATTTAAGCAAACAGTCACAATAGTCAGTTTCAATGGAACACTACAGCTTTACAATAAATTTGGAGTTTATTGCACTGTAAGATGACACAACAGTACCTTCCAATAAAAACAAATAAAGGATTAAGGGAGCAAAAATGTTCCTCAAGAACAGACTTTGATTACTACCACAAGTTTCCCTTACCAAAAAGCTCAAAGCAACAGTACACTAAATAAACCAGACTCTACACCTTGTCCAGTGTATCTCTGTTTACCATTGCTACTGCCATACTTGGAGGTGAAACATGCATTCAATGTACAAGAAAATACATTTTGCATTTGATGAGACATTTTAAAGGTCACGGTTTTATCTGTGAAAGTGATTCAGTGCTGGTTACTGAGCTACTGGTCAAACATAAAACTGATTCAGTCTGTGTGCCATAATCCAAATTATGAAAGCAAACAAGCAAATTAATTGCACCTGACTTACTAAGGAAGGGATATAACATACAGCAAAATTAGCTACAGTCAGCAAAAGTCTGTGATGACACAAGAAATGGAATACAGGTATTTCTGCAGGTATCAATACAGCAGTTATGACAAAAATTGTGTTACAACATTAGTTCTTAAAAACTAAGATTGAAAATGTAACTTCAAAAAGGATTAAGCAACTGAATTGTCTGTAGAACATTGCAAGATGTTGGCTCTGTGGGTGACCAGGAAAGGCAATGTGTGTTCCATACCTGCAGGTCTTTGACTCAAGTTCAAGCTCTGCACGTTTTCCAACACTCTTATTTCATAGAAATTTGAGATAGCAGTCAGATTCTTGAATAACCACATTCCAGTCTAAGAACCAAGACTGTATCAAGAAAGGAACTGTCAAACCTACAAACCACCAGATCACAGATCAGTTACAGAAGATTATAGAGCCCCCATTAGTAAATGAATGGCTGCAATCCCCTGGTCAGCTGCAGATCAACGGTGACCCTGCTGTTCTTCCCCTTGATACACAAACAGTGCATCCTCCAGGTGTCAAGACAGGTATCATTTGGTCAAAACTTGTCCTGATAACACCTGCATTAGCATCAATCATGCATCAGAATGCTTCTTTCTCTCAATTAAGACTACTTCCAACTCACCTAATTAAACCTGCTCTATTAATTCCACTACAGATCAACAGATTCTGACAAAGCAGCAGCAGCAGCCTGGACTCCTGAATTAATAGAAATTGCTGTCTACGTGTTGACAACTTCATGTTCCCAAGTTAACTTCCAAAATAGTTGTGAGAGTCAGATACATAGAGAAATGCTCACAAGTCTAAAACCACCAATGTGTGCATGCACATGTGTGTGAGCAACAGGTGAGCCACAGCAGCTACAGTGAGGAACTCAGACTGCCTTGCACAAAAACTTTAAAAGACAATACTGAAAGGCAAATGTAAAGTACCCAAACACTTCTAAATTTCTCAAATAGGTATATCCTGGTCTGTGTAAGTAAAAAACATCACAAAGGATTAGATCCCGAAAATCCGAATAACTTCAGTGAGTTTGAATCCAATACTTGCACAGGCTTAGTTTGCAATAAAACACCTTCCGGCAAACCACCAAATACCCAGTAGAAGGCAGAGAAGTACAAGGAGACAATATTTATTTTGAAGACAATATCAGAAAGAAATTTGGAACAGATGCAGGTGCATTAATATTAATGCTAGTTCACAGAATCAAAGCCTTTATCAAATTTTACATTGGCTAAATAAAATAAGTTTTTAATGAAAAGTTATTTCTCAATTTTGCATCTTTTAACTGAAGTATAAACACTCCTAAGGTATGAACAGTTATAACACTGCAAGTGTAGCTGTTTCCTCATCATCTCACCAAAAAGTAGAACAATAGGAAAAGAAATGCATATTCAAATTAGGACTATCTAAAAATAACGTTAAGAAGTTTTCTCACATGCCCTAATTTCTTGTGCACCACAGAAGTTGATTTTCAAGGAAATTACATAAACTTTAAGAGACAAAGAGCAGCAGAAATGCTGCAGCATTCCCACAGTGCTGAACACCAATAGTGACAGAGGGCAAAACACTCACTACACTTGGGAAGGGTGTTTCAAAATAAACAGGATTATTTGATTTACAAATTAGGATTACAACATTCTCACGAAACCACAAAAAGTGGATGTATTGTTGAAACAGAGGAAGGGGGGAAATCTTTAAAACCAACAATCTGCACGCTCAGGTAAGAAAACAAAATTTGTGTTCCTAGATGTTAAACTGGGAACACAACAATTAAAGGCACGACCCTGATACCTGGTGCTACCAAGTTTAGATACCTTTTTTAATAGATATTGAAATGAATGCTGAATCATGAACTAGACAACAATAGCATGTTACAAGAACATGAAAAGAAAAAATATATACATGCAGAATAATTTTACAGTATCTGTCTCTTTTTCTGACTTATGCAATCAGGTGAGTGTGATTTCATCCTTGATAGTCCAATTTTTTATTGCCAGATAATATTGGACTGTGAAGAACTGCAAAATAAGCTAAAATAAATGCTATATTATAAACCATGCCTGTGAATGAAATAGAATTCCCAGATTTTCATAGTTCTCAACTTCTTGGTTTCTAGCACTGTTTCTTGTGTTTCTTGAAAAGCCTCTTTCTGGTGGAAGTCCTGTCAATTTAGGAAATGCTCCTTTTGGCTAAAACTTGCCCTTGGAGTGCCATATTATTTATCAACTTTATTATTACCATCATCATCATCAACCTGATGAGTATCTAAATCTTTTAGAAATGCTAAAATTATTAGAAATTTTTCAGTAGCACTCAACATCAAAAATAGCACCTGCACTTGGCTAAGTTGAATTACCTGTTTTCCAGTCACAAGAATAAAATCATTTAATAAATTAACATGCTAAGTTCACTAAAAAGCCAACACAAAATGCTAAAGATCAGAGACCTTTTATATTTTCAAAGCATTAATTTGACATGCACAAGGTTAAGAAAATTGGTGAAAAAAAAACCACATAGAGTTTTCTAAATTAGGAAAAGAAGTTTGTGTTAAATTTTTATTGAATGAATTAGCCTTTAATGGCCAACCTATGTAATATTCTGTAAATCAGCAGCAGAACCCAGCAACAAGAACAGAATAGCATGGGGATTTCACACCATCATCGTACTAATTGAAAGGACCTGACCTCACCAGGGTCATGCACTGCAAGCCAGAAAGGCAACCCTGCAAATCATGACTGCTTTGCAGGTGCCCCAGTGTCTCCTGCCTGTGAAGGGGATGTAACTAAGCATGTTACACTCTGCTCATTAAAAAGTCTTTCCCCCCAGTCTACATGGTTTTTATGACTATTAGAAACAGAAAAACTTGAGCTAAGTGGGATTTTTGCCCACAACTCAAAATTTTCAGTCATTCAGAAAATTAATACTCTGTTGCACATATGGTTCATATGGATATTCAGGTTAGTCCTGGAGCTTTCTGGGAGATGACAAATGGGAAGTTCTTCGTAAGCAGTGATGTACATGCACATTATTGACCAACCTTCCAAACTTGCCTGTGCAATTTGCCTTTACTTACAGAAACAGTTACACCACAGTCAAAGAGAACTTAAGCTAAAAAACCTGACCCATACAAGAAAGGGTAAGCGAAGACCACCTTATATATGTACCTGAACACATACTTTTAGGACAGTCAATCCCCAAGATTTCTTCCCAATTTTTGAAAAACAGCATTGCAAATATCTAAGGAAAAGGATGGCAGTAAACTTTCAGTTCCCTTTAAGTACTTTTCATCTGATAAATGTATATTCAGCATATGTATACACTGAAAATTCTACACTGCTGTTCTTGGCATTTAATTAGGGGTAAAGGAAAATGTGCAGGACTAGAATCTTAAGTGTTGGTTTAATAACCTTTATACAGCTCATTTCTGAATGATTTTCTTCCTCTCTGGAGAGGCTTCTAATGTCAAACACTGGTATTAAGGTGAGTCGTGGTTACTGAAGAGGCACAGAGAAGGCACATGACAAAATTATTAATTATAGGGAGGGAAGGAGGCAGAATATTCTTTTTTACTCCATAAATGTCCTTGCAAAACAGCGTATTTAATACTGAAGTCAAATAGAGTTTCAAAAAGTCAATAGCCATTAAGGTCTTCCTGATGCCAACAGCGTTTTGGGATTTAAGAAGGCCATTTAAAAACCATTGCAAAATGCTTATAAATATTTTGTTCTTAGAAGGCACTGGAGGTTTTTGAAAAGGCAAAAGGATTTAACTCTTTTTAACTACAGTAAAAGGAACTGGGTAACTATTTATACTTAAGACATATAATGGATTAAACAGCTTCAATACAATAATCTGAAATGTACTAATTCAGACTGCCGGCTGTTCTTGTTCCTTTTTCAGATTCCTTCCTGTCATGGCAAAGGTTAAGAATTGTACCAAGGCCAACACAAAAGGTGGGCAGCACCATTTTCTGCTAAACTGAAATCCAACCCTTTGTATTCTAAGATCAAGAGCTGTACATGTGAAAAAATACCTTAAAGAAACAGAAGAGGTGGAGTTTTGGGTTGTTTGTTGGAGTTTGGGCTCTTCTTTTTTTGAGGAAGGAGGGAAAAGTAGAGAATTGTGGTTTTACTGTAATGCATTTTATTTTTACTAAATTACCAGAGTTCTGGAAACTTAAGAGTATTTGTTTATGCTTTTCTACTTTGTATCTTACTTGTAATCAACTTTCTGTGTTATAAAATTGGCATAGAACAACTCCTCCATAAATGTGTTCTCGCAGGTGATGTTAAATTATTATGCAGTACCTGATAATGATGACAGTATGCAAAGTAATCAAAAGCTAAAATGACTAGTGACAGCTAAAGAAGATGAAACTCATGCACACCATCCAGGCTAAAGCCATTGAAGCCATTTTCTTCCCTGGGTGCTCCTCAACATGGAGCAGTTGATGTTTGTGTTCACAATCCCAGTGGAACATGAGTTAAAAAAAAAAAAAGTGTATTTAAAATAAGGACCTTTGCGAAAATGCTAATACTATTTACATTCCAGAACAAGTGCTGCAATCATGCTCACCTGCTTTAAGCCAATTCAAACAAACCCATTTCTAAGTTGAAAAATTCTTCAAGTGTTGAAAAATTTTCCTGCCTTTCCCTCTCCATCCGCTTTCCCCAAGATTCGGAAACTTGGACACATATTTCACTGGCATCTCACCTATGTATCACTATATGTAAATGTAACCTATAAAAAGTAAACCTCTGTGGAACTTCACTATTTCATAGGAAAAGCAGAACTTCAAATGTAAATGAAATTAGAGGGGTTTTCTGTCTAGAATTCTTGGTGGTTTTGCACATTTGAAGCTGTAGAACCTCTAGGTATAATTTAACTAAGACTAACTAGCAACTACTATTAACCTCAAGTACAAGAGTATTTTGTTTATAAATACAAGTGCAAGCTGTGCACAATAACTGAGAGGCAAAGCCTTTTTCAGAACACCAATATATCCACACTTCTCTGCTACGATTTTGCTTTATTACAGCAAAACTTACTTCCCAAAATTTGGGGATTATTTTCTTCTCCTATTTTATCACGTATCCAGAAGAAAACAACAAATATTATATTAGAAAAACTGATTAACAAATGCACTAGACAAGGCAATAACATTATTGCTAGAATAAGAATTTCATGTTTTGCTATTCTTCACTTGCTTTAAGGGTAAAGGAGCCTGATAAGCCTCCCCATGAATTTAAGAGAATAGCAGGCATAATTGAAATTACACTAGTTTTCAGTAGCTGGGATTCTTTTACATTTTATTGCAATATATGCCACAGAAACATGTATTTGGAAAACAGCATGGCTTCTTATAAAACAGCGCTCTGCTGCAGAAACTCCATCCCACTCTGCCTCCCATTTTGCCCTCTGAAGCAGTTCTGTATCATTACACAGAGATCGGCACAGCACGGCTACAGACAGAAACATTAATTGCCTCCAGGCAACAAGTGTCTCCTGCATGCTTTTCTTCAGCACAACTCAGCAGCTCTAAGAGCGTTTCTGTTCCCTTCCTGGCACATTTGGTCACAGAACTCACCCAGCTTTAGCAACTCTCCCAGTTGCTGCATCATCCTCCACAGAGCAAGTCCCCCACTGAGAAAGACCCACTATTCCAAGGAAGGGAAGCTCAGGCAGGTGAGACTCCCTTTTCCTACCTTGTTTACTCAAAAGACAAAAGGAACAATGTCACCTTTAACAACTCAAGTCCTAAAGCAGAGCCTGCCAATACTTTGGGATGTTTCTCAAGGTGTCCCAAGCTGATGAAATTATTTCTGCATAGTCAAAGAAGTACCTCCAAAAGTAATGAAACTAGAGCAGATGATTTTGGTTTGGTTTTTTTTCCCTAAGGCTACAATGCCCATGATTTTAATAACTGGAGAAAAATAAACCCCTTGTTCCTATACAGCTTACAAAAAATGAAAGGTTTCTCCAGTAAAGTATATATCTCACCTCCACTGCAAACTAGAACAAGTCCATCTTTTAAGCACATTTACATTTGGAATTAAATCCTTTTAACCAAATAAAAGGCCAAATAAATTCTGAAACAGCTAAGATATTAATCGCACCTTTTAACAGAAGTTCCAGACTCCACTGAAGTGGTGCTATCCTCAGGAACACAGTTTCATTTGCTACAGGTTCATGAAAATTATGACACTGCTTTAACTAACAAAAAAGAAAGTGGAATAAAAAGACTGAAAGATCCCTAAAACTTAGAGCACCAAACAAGCAGCAAGTTTAGCCAAGGGTTTACAGGTCCACATTGACCTGTTGTTTTGTATTTCCTCTTCCCCAT
Source organism: Acropternis orthonyx (assembly GCA_035583155.1). Lineage (NCBI taxonomy): Eukaryota > Metazoa > Chordata > Aves > Passeriformes > Rhinocryptidae > Acropternis > Acropternis orthonyx. The sequence goes on along the minus strand of JAWWEU010000023.1, from coordinate 8,134,145 downwards.
CCTGTGTGTCTTCTCCAGCCTCCAGCTGGTTTTGACCACCCATTTTTATATTGTTTTGCAATTCCTTTCCTTAGAATAGACCTGACTGTGCCTCCCCTTCCATAATTGTCAGGGGTATCAAATACCAATTCTTTAGCTCCTGTCACAGTTCACACATGAAGTGTTTTATTCTTTTCACCTGTCAAAACACAAGCACAGAACATGGATTACTTTTTTATTATTAATCCTGAGACAAAAAATCAGTGTTCTCTGCCCTACTGGAGCTCCACACCAAACAGAGTTAAGAATTCCCTATTCTACGCAGCCAGATTCTCAAGGACAACAATTTCTCCCTAGATGACACAATTATTATTTGCCAAGCAACATTTAATATCTCACATGGAATATTTAACAGAATTCAAAAAAACTACACTGAATCAAGTATGAAGCATCTCCATTTTTAATTAAAAATAAACTCTCTAAAATATCCCAGTGGATCTCTCCAGCTTTTCTCACCTGTGATGACAGAAGAGAATAAAAACCTCTACAAATGCATCACCCAGTAAGGAACTCCCCATTTCCCAGTGCCCTTTCTGCATTACTCCCAAGACATAAAATGTTCTTTTCAACATGCACATCTCAAGTTTACAATGACAGATATCTAACACTTCACGGGAAAGCTTATTTCACTGATACTCGCTTCAAAGACAGACTTGGCTTGTAGAGCCCCAAACCCACAGATTGTCGGGCATGACAAATGCAGAACCCTTGATTGGAAGTCACTCTGACCTAAACCTTAACATGCCAGTAACAGTGACAAATAGACACAACAGATACAGTTGCCACTGCTTGGACGTTATTATAGAACAAGCACAGGCTTATAAGGGATTCCTCCGGAATTATCTATGACAGTATCACATATTAATTTCATAATTTTCCAGAAAGCTAAAATAAGCTATTTATAATTAGTCTCTAAGTACCTACATCCATGTAATAGTGTTACAAACACCAGTTCCTGCAGCTTAAAAGCAAATAAGTTCTGTTCAGCTGAATTGGAGCCAAGGAGCTGCATTTTAGCCTCCCATCCATTATGCTGAGCAGGCTTCATTATGAATTCCATCTTTGAACTAATGCTCTAATCACAATTTAAGCAGGAAGCTCAAGTAGAAGGAAGCACAAAATAATGCTAACAAGTCAAATAATTTAAGCTTCCAAAAGGAAATATTTCCATTAAAAAAATTCCATTTAAAGTAAAAAAATGAAAAATTCTGATTAATTTTTTTCCCTAGGAAACACTTGATTTGGATTATGAAAAGTCTATAGCACCCTGTATCCAAGTAGTTCTTAAAGTTGTTTGCCTCATACAATCCTAGTTCTTACAAACTTCAGAACATTTCACTCTGCCAAGGAATTGCATTTATAAAAAGTGCATGTTGCGAATGCTAAAGGCCACATTTACCAATGAAAAAAAAAAACAATACATGCTTTAAAACATGACAAATAGTGTTTATTAAAGCCATCCCTGCTCTTTCCATTATGGAAAAAGAAATCACAGTGGGAATACTGAGCTCAGCATATATTGGCCAGCTCACTGACCAGACAGGCTATAAACTATACAAAAGGCTATTTGTGAACATTTTCTTCCTTAAATAAAGTTTTGATTTTTCAATGATTATGGGTCCAATGACGAGTGCAAGCTGTTTCATAGAAACAGTATCTCGTCATCCCTGCACTCTGTATTTTATCCTACCCCCTCTATTAAACACATTTCTGTAGTTTCCACTACATAGTTTTAGCCTAAAACTTCCTCCACAGTACTTCACACATCTTGTTCCCAGTTATTCCTCTTATTTTCTACAGCTTCCCATACCCTGGCTGGCTACTTTTCCACCACGTCTATGTTTAAAAGCCTTTACTTTGATCCTAAAGACTTAACAAGTCTCCTGCACTGGCCCTTTAAAGGCATAATTATGTGAGCTTTTTTTCTGGCTTCCTGCAACAGTATCCAAGCTCTTCCTTTGTGTGATAGCAATCATTTCTGACCTTGTCACCAGGAGACAGTTTGTTGTTCCAGTTCTTGGTTTGTTGGGGGGGAGGGGGTTTCCAATATACACATAAAATATGAGAGTGAGAAAAGCTTTTGTCCTTAATGACAGGGCAAAGAAGTGGCTTAGTATTTATGACGAACCTTCTGCTAACAGCTGACAGCCAGCAGGAAAAAAGTGTCAATGACCACCACGATTTTGAATATAAACAGTCTTTTGAGTATCCAGGGTCATACTCAGGCATGAAACCTGAAAAAAGAACATGAAAATTTTCATATAGGAAGCAGAGAAGTGCTGATGGAGGTTCATGCTCCTAAAATTCTTTGCTTCTGAGACAGCTCGCTGCTGTGCTTGCACTGTGCAGGATTTGGCTTTACACCTACATGCAGAACCTCACAAACACAAAAGCCAGATGCCACAGGGGCTGGGGATCATCACAATCAGATCTGCACGCATAGTATCTACATACGGTCTTCTGGCCACACGCAACTCAGAGTATTGCTCTCAAATTTGAATTTCCACATAGCTATAGAAGTTAAGAATACCACAGGCTTGTGGACCATTTTAGCAACCCAGGAACCGATATTAAGAGCTGTTCTTTGGAATTAAGAAAAAAATGGAACACAGAAGAGCATGCTTTAGTCTTCTGCAGCTTTGCTGTATTTGTCCATGTAACAGATTTAGAAACAAATACTTCCATTCTATTCAAAATTACTTTTAATGATGAAATAGGACATTCTAAGTCAAGTACCAGCAGCATTCTGATGGAGCAGCTTAAGGTGTTTCATTAATTACGTTTATCATAAGTAATACAAAACAGTTCTGCATATTAGAGGGATGCCTCCCATCAATAAATTAAACTTGAAAATAAAACAAACCACCTCAAGTTCAATATTTTCATGCTATTTCACAACAGGGAGTCATGCTTCCTAACACTAAAAAGGGCTCACTGAAGATATGAAGAGAAATTCAAAGTGACATAACAAAGTACTGTGCATGACTCAGTTATAGAGGTTTAACATTTGAAAAAGTCATCCTAGTTTGCCAACAGCACACAACATAACCAGTTAAGACCTGAATTTTTAAGATTTTGTTTTGATTTAGCTTTCAGTAATGTGGTTTCACAGGAATGGGGAAGGAGATGAGGAGTTGTCCTGTATTTCATGGGATGAAATACCACATAAAATTAGTTTTTTCCTACACTCTCTCTTCTTGTTTTCTGCATCTGTGTTTAGGCAGACAAGAGACCCAAGCAGTGCTTCCATTGAAAAGAGAAAGAACTGATAAAATGGTAAATGCTTTATATTCTTCTCAGCCATCTCTCTCTCCATGGATGCAACACAGGAAAAGTCTAAATCCACTTGAACTCTGATAAACATTGTGTCACATAAAACCAATCCACAGTTTTATAATTTTAACCTCTAAAGAGAAAATAAAATTTTATTTTCTCTAAGTTCATTTTTATTTCCCTTCCATGACATCATAAACTGTATTAAAAGTTTAAAAGCAACTCTTTTAAAACAAAAGAAAAAAATTAATGTAAAAATTTGTATCCTACAATACTTCTGCTTATTATTTAATTACTTCAATTTCTGTAACAGAACAGATGAATTAAGAATTAAGTATTTTCATTTGCTTTACTGACAACCTAACTCATTCAGAAAGAACAGGGGGCATGGAGGTAAGACCCAGACAACCTAGAATTTGTCAAGAGTTGGCAAACAAGTAAATCAAGTTGCCTTTTTGCCATACTCCTATACTCAGGTTAAATCTTGTCTATTCTGAAGAGTCACTTGCAACCTAGAGTTACCATTGACTAACCCAGGACACCACTGGCACCGTAACAGGACAAGTGCCTCCTGTCAAAGCAGCAGGTAATGGGGGACTGACCGTTACCCTAAACCAGCCAGCATTACTGACCCCATCCAGAGCACTCAGCCTGTGGCCTTGTCCCCAAATGCCCACCGGAGCGGTGGGGCAAAGCCTTCTACCCCAGGCTTCAGGAGCGTCCTGGGTTGGACAGGGCACCCACAAACATGACCCTCTCAAGGCTTCCTTCTGTTGTCCTTCTGTAAAGCACTGCAGTTTGTGTGATTGCACCCTGCCAACCTCTGGCAGAGATTTGCTAGCAAAGCTGTAATTTAGATGAATGAGAGCAAAGATTTGCAATTTATTTTCAATCTCAAGGGAACTCCAAGGGGTTTACTAACTCACATACATGGCGACCCATTATTTTAAAAAGATTTAAAAAAAAGGCCTTGGAAAAAATATAATTACACTTCTAAGTATTGCAATTATTAGATAAGCAGTACTTCAACATAAATGGAATACAAAAAACATCCTGGACAACTAATCCGTGTCCATAAATGTAACCTTTTCTTATTGGTAACCATCAGAGATCAGCCTCCTTTAGTTTACTTGATTTGTAGATGCAAAAAGCATGCAACCACACACTTCCTTTAATAGAGTGTTTCCACTAAGTATGATTACTGTTCAATTTTCTTCAGAAGGCAATCTTTTAATTCCTAATGAAAGTTAATTGGAGCCTCAAGCTCCACCTACAAACAAAAAGTTTTATTCAAAGTTCCTTCCATTTCCAATTGCCATAATATTGGGGTTTAGAAACAAAGCACATGATAGCATCCATATTAATCTTTATGATATTTAAAGCAAACCTTTTTCCCCATGACTTCCTGCTCAACAATCACCTGTCACACTGAATGTGATTCTTTGTATGAAATGATAGTACACAAGTGATAATGTATTTGAATTATAACAAAACCCATGAAAGATTGTTGGTCTATATTTTATTGCTTTCGCTATTTCTTTAGCAATCATTGTTGCTGTCTGTCTAAACAGTTCTCTGTGCACTGACATTCACAATAATGTGTTTTCATCACAAAGTTAGACACTGTCATTAGGTTTCACAAAGGCTATACTTTACAGTTCCTAGCCATTTTTTCACACCTCACTGCATCAATGGGATATGAATGCAACAGTTTTTACATCTGTCAAGTTTAGTTATATTTACTTGGATACAAGCATTAATAACAGATTACTGGAAATCTGGAGAGAGATGATGAATTAGTTATGTTCCTATCATCCACCGCTGGAATAGGACCAAGAGAGGAGGGTTTGTCACATTCTCTGCTCAGAGAAAACCCACTCATCAGCCATAACAATCTTCTACAAAGCTTGATAAATGCAGCTTGGGAGAGGCTGATAGTTTACACACCAGCTCTTATAATACCTTCTGATTTCCTAGAACAGTTTGGTAAGAAACTTGCTTGATTGTCAACAGCTGCAATAACTGGAGATACAAATTGAAGATGTACTTAAACTACTCGAAAGGCAGCAACTGTTCATATTCATCTACTTGTGTACAGAGGCCCCAAGTACAATTTTGATGTTGCTAGAATAACTTATCTTTTAGGGACAGGAATTTGGGAGGAAACTCAGGACGTAGATCAGATATATAAATAGCATCTTTAAACTTATGAAAGAAGACACTATCAGGAAAAATTTATTGGCTAATTAAATTCAGTGCCCTGCACAATTACATTATTAGTCATGTTTACTAAACATAACACTACGAGTGCAACAAGAACCACACCAGCTTGTTTCAACATAGCAGTGATATATGGTATCATACAAGCTGAATTAATCCTGCAACAACAGATAAGAATTATTTTTCATAGCAGTGCACTAGAAGGGCTTAAATACTTTTCCAAGTGCTCACATTTCCTCATCAGCAGTAACACACAGTTAACTGGCACGGACTTGTCATGCCTACAGCTCACAGGCTAAATACTACAGCACATTTTTAAACAATCAGATCAAACATAGCACATTTTACTTTGAAGTATTTTCACATATACGCACTTGTTGAACACCAGGCATTCCTACACATTCCTAAACAAGCACATACAGGAAAATTAGAACTCGAAGCATGATTCAGATGATATTCATGTTATTCTGAACACTATAAGAGTGGATACTGGGGTTTGCAATGAGCATAGTTTTGAATCAGTGGAGTTCGGTTCATCTTTTAAAGCCATTATACGTGCAAAGGCCTAGAGACATGGATTTTGAACTAAGAGTGCATCAAGAGGCTCAGCTGTTGCCACACTAAATCACATTTCTGTTATCGTGTCACATTGTCTTCCCAGATCCAGTATGCCTTCTATCTGTAAAATTAGAATACTACAGGAACAACTGAAGTTTTAAATCTAGGAATAATACTAACTCCTTTTGCTGTGTTCAAGCATCTCTTTTCCCTGTGAGGCAGATACCTGTGTACTCCTCCATATCTTGAAAGGGGACAGGGGGAAAAAAAAATAATAAAGAAGAAAAGAATCTTTAGGGACATGCTGCCAAGAAGATGAGAATCTCAAAGGCTACATTAATCAAGGAAAATCTAGGCTTTCAACACTTCACAACTTTCACACTGAAAAAAATGTCAAGAGACTGAAAAAAGCACTCTTCCCAGGAATCTTGAAGCCTCTTAAAGCATATTTGTAAGAACAAAAAAATCTACACGGAATAAGATTCACAGATAAACCATTTCCCTTCTGTCACATTCACTCCAAGAAGAAAATAGTCCCTGGAAGAGTGACATGGTGGTCAACTGTCAAAAGGAAATGTAATTTAGCAGTAACAATAGGCAAGGAATGTTAGTCTAAGTGCTTAACAAAAGCCACGAAGACATACTTTAATGAAATGCTTTTAGCATAAGTTGTAGCCATAATATAATTTTAGATCTTCATCTCCGCAAAGAGCTAAGTACTATGGGAAACTATCTTATTATAAATTTTAAAATACATAAGTAGAGGAAAATGGTAATTCTCTTTATTTTTCCATATATCTTTCTGAAAGGTACTAATGCTTTTTCCAGAAGTAGACCAATTGCCTAAACCATCCTGAGCACGTTCACTTCCGTGAAGAAAGCAGTTTACTTTCTATTGTGCAGAAACTTGGCACAATAGATTACAAGCTGGGCTCTGAAAGTAGTCAAATTTGCTCATGATTACTTTAACATGCTCAATCACCTTTCTTTGGCTAAATGATAAGCACCTAAGCTTCTTAAAACACTCATGCAGCTGAAACAGCAGAAGCTGTTTACCAAGTCACTGCATCACTCAAAGGCCTATGGTAGAAGTTACTCTTGGAAAATAATGAAGCTTTAAGTGGTAGAAATGTTTTTGCAAGGCCTGGGGCCTGTCACTGATTTAACCCCCCATGACACCGCCCCAGCTTTGTGGAGGTGCCAGAGGAAAAACTGTAAAAGGTCAAAAAACAATTATGAACTTAATCCCAAGAAAGCAGAAAACAAGACTGACCTGGGGAGCCAGGTCTGGAAGTTGTGAGCAAGGTTTGGTTGCCAAAGCTATGGCACTCAGAGCTTGAGAAGGAAGCAGGAGTATCTATTCCCAACAAACCAAACCAAAAAAGCTACATGACCAAATCATTACATGAACAAAGGCACCTCCTCAAGTTCATCTAATACCAAAATATATTATCACGTACACACAAATACGTTTCTATTTAAGAGCAAAATAAGCTGACACCATCATGAGCAGAAAAGCAGAGTCTTCTCTCCAGCAAGTTCACTTGGTCTGTGAGTTTTGATAGCACCAGATGTTTTCTAATGCTGTACAAACAGAAGTCGTTAAAATTTATTGCTGTGAAAATCAGATACCTTTCTAGAGTACATATTAATATGCAAAGACAAGATTCAACCTGTGTCTAAACATCAAATTAGAGTCAAACTTCTATTGGAAAATTGAAATATGTCAGTTAGATTGAATTTTAGCATTAAATTGGACTGAACACAGAAAAAAAAAATTACTGTTACTCCAAGACATCTTATTTAGAAACAAAAAAGGGGCAGAGTAAAAAAAACAGTATTTCACAGTAATTGCCTAGATTTACTTTTGGAATTTAAATACTGAGGACAATTAACTCAGAGTTTCACTGATTAAGACTTTCCAACAAAACTGACTTAAGACCTGTGACTTCCAGGAAGGACAAGAAAACCAAGAGCTAGACAGGAAATGATCTGATCAGGTGAAAGGTTTATCATTCATTCTTTTTTTTTTCCTTACATCCTTAAGCAGAGATGGGCATCAGACAGAAGGGAGACCTTGTCCTCTTTGTCTCAGCAATTATTTAATTTCCATCCCTTGGGAACAGTTCCTACGTTTCAGCAATTATGTCACAATTCCCCTGTTTCTCCTAGAATAGGTTTCACATTTTATCTTCAAAGCTATGAGTGTGTGTGTGTGTCTATATATATATAAAAACCCCAAAGTAATTCCTCTGTACATCAGAGAGACAAAGAAACACAAGTACCCCAACAATGACTCACTACCCTGTGGACTCAACTACCAGTCCAAAATGGTTTTGGACTGGGCTAAAACAGCTGGCACTTTAAGTAGCTTGCACATAGTAAACATGGGTACGGACATGGTTGAGGTAAATTTTTAACCAAGCCCCTAAAAGTGAACAATTCTGATGAAGAAATTAAAGTTGTGTCAGGTGAGGTAAACAAACTCTCAAAAGCTGGATCATCTTAATGGCATGTGGGTACAATTATCATGTCCTTTTTACCATGGGAGGTTCCAGAAGAAGCTGGCAAAGTTTGTGTCCCTGTAGTGAAATACAAAAAAGGTCACCTTTCGTGAATTAAATTAAATGCACAATGAATCAGGCAGCAAAGCTGCACAGCCTCTGCAACTGGTTTAACTGCCCATTGTATATAACAGGGAAAGGGGAGAGAGGGAGGGAATCTACACACAGAGTAGTTTAGCACAATCTGATTTTAATCACCCACCAAAAGAAAACCTTTTAACCTTCAGGGTTTTTCTGACATCTATAGATGTCTAGAATTTCAAACTAGATGCATGTTTTCTAATAATTTTACTAATATTCAGTTCCTGAAAGTACTACAATAATACTATTACATCACCCCATTAGACAGGTTCCCATGTTGAAATCATCTAGGGAAGTTTTGACTTTTCATCAAAGGGCTTTAGCATTATTCAGCAGCATTTCTAATTCTTTTACAACCATGACCTTAGACAGCAGACATAGCCTAAACTACACCTTACCTAAGAAACAGTCAACACAAGACAAATACAAAACTCTTCTGCATCACCATAAATAAAACTCCCACTTACTCTGTTGCTAAAAGCCTTGATGTTTTAAATCTCATTACCTATTATTAAAACCTTTATATCTCTTACCTAACTTTAATAGCTTTGACATGGAAAAATAAATAAAAGTAACTCCATAACTGTCAACAAGCAAAGTACGTATCTGTTTTGCCTTAAAAGGAGAGCAGCTGGGAAGACATCTTTCTGAAGAGAACACACAGCTCCAAGTGGTGCTGCTCCAGTTGGCACAACAAACTGGCTATTTCAGACTCCATTTTTTATGCATCATACAACACCATTTTGATTTGAGTTTATTAGTCTTGTGAAAATACCAAATACGTTTCCACATGACTGTAGGAGTCACTGTGTCTCAGGGAAACACAGCACTTCCTGGAATTCTTGACATGCCAAGAAATCAGAGTTACTCCTACTGCTCCTTGCTGACAGCTCTTATTATCAGTTCTGCCATTAACTTAGACTGAAATCCAATTCTGGCCAGCTCCTTGACAAGACATTTAAGACAACCAAATACTCACAAAAACTCTTCTTGTACTTTTTGCATCCAGGCAATTGGAGTTCCTATTGCTGCTTTGTAATTTGTTGGTTTCATTTTCTACTGAGAAGTTAAAACAAAATATTCCTCCTTGAAATTTTCATCCAGAGACTACAGTTGCCAGGACATTTTGCATAAACAGTTCAAATCCATCAAACTTGTATTACATTGGTTTGGGGTTTTTAGAGGCATGCTGAACCATAGCTTGGCAAAGAAATTTGCTGACACACTAACAACCTTTACTATCCATCTATACAAATGCACTTGAAATAAAGTGCCTCTCATTTGCAGTTTTCAAGATCTCAAAGACTCTAACACAGCATAGTGCACTTCCATGAACAAATCACCTGGAGTCTTCTGTGAGTTCTGGAACTCTTCAAATGCCCCAGTCCCACTGAGATGGTGGTTGTTCCTGTGCAGGAGCACAGGTCCCCCGTTCTGTGAAGATAATGTAAATTAAGAAGATAAAGGAAGAGAATTATCATCATCCATCTCCCAGACAGGAGCAACGAAGAAAAGGTAAGATTTTTCTACGTAATGTGCTTCCAAATCTAAATTCCTTCTGCATTATAAGTCAGTAAAAAGGAAGAAAATCCTTAAAATACTGGTCAAAAGCAACATGACTTTACCAGTGTCAAGCAGGAAGACAGTAAGGACTGGGAATCAGGAGCTGAGCTCATATTTGCTGAAATTCAATCGATTATTTTCACTCTTACCCTTCCTTTTTTCTTCAGCACCACTGTGATATTTGCAGCTCCAGGGCTATTTTAAGGACTAGAAATAATCTTGATTTTCAAATAACTGCCTGTCACATTCAATTAGAGAACTGTATTCTAGAATCCAGGTTAGACTTAACCGAAGAAGTATCTCTGCATTTGAGTTAAAACCTTTTTGGAAAAATTTTATCAGAATTATAAAGTGGAAGGAGGGAATGAACCACCCCCCTAAAAACCTTTCATTACCAGTAGTGTCAACGGGTAAGATATACTATGCAAGAAACCTTTGTTTAACTTACAGATGTACTTTTAGTCTCCCTGAGCAACTTTGACTCATTCCTCTCTCACAAAAAAATATAAAGTTCAGGAACTTGAACCTATGCATAACATAAACCAGAATTCTACAAATTATCTACAAGTGCTCTTCTAACAAACCATATACATGTATAACATGCACACATATACACACACACACAAAGTAAGACTTTCTCCTCCCCAGCTATTTGCAAAATAACTACCTGCAAATAATTAAATGAAAGAAGACTGAAAACAGAAAAGCCCAAGTTTCAACAAAAGAAAACTGAGAACTAGGGGGATAAGCATTTTGTTTCATTTGGGGGGCTGGGGCACAGTGCTGTGAAAATAAGTAACCAGCATGAAACATAACCAAAAGTTCCTCCAGGGAAAAGAGCTGCACAAATGAGTCCAAAAGAGTGAGGGGCTGCTCGACTGCAGAGAGAAAAGAGTACACAAGAGGATTCAAATGTAAAGTGACACTCAGAATGCTTCCATCTGGCTTAGATACTCAAGTTTTAAAACATACCCACAACAATAACTACACAGACTAAAATGTAAAACCAAAACAAAAGAAACCCCACCAACTAGCAACTCAAAAGTAGCTTCGAAAGGCTCTAAGTATGAAAGACAGAATTTGGCAAGAGAACAACTAGGACTGATCAAGTCCACAGTCCCTTAAACTGCTCAAGAATATTGTCTGAATATGGTAAAGGACAGTACAAGTCTGAAGGGTAAGAATTTGTAGAATGGAGTCAGATCTGTGAACAAATGCTATTTGAAAGAAACTATTAGGGATTAGTATATGTCCCAAATCAATATAGGTACCTCTGAAAGAGAGTATAACAGTCACATAAAAGAAAGTAAAACCCAACTAGCACTGACCAGAGTTCTTAGATGTGATACTGGTTTAGAAATACTACACACAGAATGCCCTAGCATGCATTCTAATCTTTTATCACTCCTTCAGTAAGCTTCATAATCAAAGGTGACCTTATACTTCTGAGGGGAAAAAAAAAAAAAACAACACACAAACCACTTGATCTTGGTAGATAAACAGAGATGCCAATTGCTGCTCAGGGATGGGCTGGACATCACTCAGTGGGGAGTAACTGTACTGTGCATATTTTGTTGTTCCCTGGTTTTAATCCTTGCTCTCTCTCCTTTTCATCACTATTATTATTATTATCATCACCATCATTTCTGTTTGTTTGTTTCCATTATTGAATCACTTTTATCTCAGCTGATAAGTTTTATGTCTTCCCTCTGATTGACTCTCGTCCCCACTGCGGGGAGAGGAGTTCCCAGCTGGGGTTAAACTGTGACACGTATTAAAAAACAAAAGTGTTATTTTCAAACCTCATTTTAAACAGCTTAACCTACATTGTACCATATAAAAGTCAGCATTTAAGTACAAGTCTGTTGAAGGCTAAGAACTCTCCGGTGGGGAAAAAAGATTTATTATAAACTGATTCCCTTTACATTAAAAGTACACTGCTCCGTGATGCAAAGTACATCATCCATTGCCTCTTAACCAGTAAGTAAAATGTCTGAAAAATTTTAAAAGTCCACAGAAAAATTCTAAAACAAAAAAGATAGTGAATTTTATCTATCTTGTATTTCCTCTTCCACAGTCTGTTAATAAATGTACTTCGTGAAGCCCCAGAATACCCAGCTCCCTTCATGCAATCCTTCTCTGGGCAACCTGTTCCAGTGGCTCACTACTGGAGGCACCCGGCCTAGCCGAAGGTGTCCCTGCCCAAGGCAGCAGGGTTGCAATGAGATGATTTTAAGGTTCCTTCCAACCCAAACCATTCCACAATTCTGGTTCTACACCACATCCCATGAAGACACACTCTGAAGGCAGTGAGGACGAGCACAAAGCGGGGAAGAAATGCATCACCTTGTTCCAGGGGGAGCGAAGTCCTTCAGCGCATTGTCACACTTGGTGAGCACTCCAAGAGCAAAAACCAGGTAACACTGAATAAGCCATTAATTCATTCAACTTACTTTTCTTTCACCAATGCTTTCAAGTTGTCCAAGGGTTATATGGAGGTTTAATGACTAATTTTTTAATACGAACCGCTCAAGCAACAATGGTTGCTAAGGCAGCACTTGTTTATCAATATGCCACCTCAACATATTAACACACAACTCTTTTTGCCCAGTTTTGTGAGATTACAGGCAAATCCTTGAAGAGAGCTAGAAGCAATCAAACCACTAGAAGCAATCAAGACCTAGAGTGATAAGTACAAAATAGAACTAAAAAAGTTGTTCCCTCAAACTGGTCACCCTGCCCAGATGGGAAGAGCTGCAAGACCATCCACTGTGAAGCTGCAAACAAAAAGGGCAGATAAGGATGGTTCGGAGTCATCACTGCCAGCAGCAGCACATGTCTATTGCAAACGACAAAATTAAAAGGTTTAAGCCAAAGGGAAATGGTCAAACATTTATGTGAATATTTAATCATGAACAGCACTTCCATTCCCAGCACTTCACCCTAGCTGTACTTCTAAAGAAGGGGGGAAAAACAAAAAAAAGTCACTCCACTTTTCATTTAATTTTGAGTAAATTAAAACACCTATTACCACACATTAAAAGACACTGAAACACCTGAATTTGGCCTTCACATCAGCATTACAAGCAACATGAACCACAGCCAGGAACTGAATTCCATTTTCCAATTTTGATTCCAGTGGTTTTTTAATAAAGTTGCCTTTAAAGATTGAACTGTATTTAACAGAACTAAGCAAAAGCAATAGTAAGGTCAGGGTGACAAAACTACTTCCACAACCCAGCTGTGTCTACTCATCCAGTTCTTAAGAGACCACAAACATGAGATCACTTCCCATTTGCAATAATCAAAACACTGTGTACCTTAAAGCAAGTTTATTTCTTTTTCCAAAAGGAGATGCATTTCAAGCCATTTCATATTGTATTCCTTATATTGGGCACAAAGATTTCTTCCTTTTTCTTTATAAATCTAACCCTACAGACACTAGAAAAGAGAACAACTATCCAAAGATATTCTCTTTGTGTCCTTCTTGTTACTAGCATTGCTTTAATATGCAATTTAAATAAGGGAAGCTCAAGCAGAAGTTTTAAGGACACAAGGTACAAATTCCTACAATTTATGAACATCCTTGGCAACTACTTCTGCATAATTTCTTCAAGCAGGGTTAAAGGAACTAACCTGTACATGTAAATATGAACTACAACAAAAGAGTTGGTTTTTCTTGAATTGACACAAGGTATTTGTAACAAATGAGACACACTTGCTACCCATGGATCATTAAACACATGAAAATAAGCTATACTAACCAAGTTGCACACTCCAAAGAACTTGTTTAACGCCTGCCAATATAACTTCTTAAACCACAAACTACATAATGCATTTGATTATTGTTTTCTCCTGCTCAGTAGAGAATCTTGCATGTGGTACCACTGCTATGCCAGAGAGGTCAAGACCTCTGGTAAAATGAGACCAATTGCAGTATATACTTCACTGCTTCTTTGGTTCCAAATAAATAAATAGTTTATCAGTGGTTGGTTTTGATTTTTTTTGCCTTTTTTTTTTTTTTTTTTTTTGAGGGGAAAAACAGGGGGAGGACTGGTTGGCTGGGGGTATCTGGAGATACTTTTCACATAGCACGTGATCCCTGTAACTAAGTGTTCAAGAAGGTCACAGAACAGCAGACCCAGCTCAAGGTAGGTCAACAAAAAAGCTCAGTGCAGATCAGCTTCAAGCCTCTTCAAAGCCCCCACAGGAAGATTCTAAGCACAACACAGCAAAGTTTCACAGAGCTCTGACTACAGACATCACATTATCTCACACACACGTTTCCAAAGAGGAGGCAGGTAAAGTTAACAACTACACACAAAAAACTGAAAGACAATCTAATTTATACTCATATAAAGACTTGAAACATTAAATCCCACCTTTGTTAAAGACATTCATCTGTTACTGCAGGTCCACCCCAGAACATTAAATATGGTACGAGCACATCCACTGCCGTGCAGTGCAGCAGCAGGAACCTATGAAACAATGAGTTCCTATGAAATCATCAGGTTATGCAGGCTCTTGGTCCAAGTTTGGCTTCTTAACCTACTTAGACACCTTTTCTCCAACACTTTTCTCTAAAAAAGATCAAAACCAAACCAAACAAAAAAATCGAAACAAACACCACAAATCAACCCAACACTATTCCAAAAGTAATAGCAACAGCAAATCTTTCCATTTTTGTACAACTACTTCTGTAAAATCCTATTTGAAAAAGAATTAGTACAAGTGTGGGAAAGGAACTTTATATATTTACATGCTAAGTGCAAATTTCCAAGCACACTGAGATTTCATTTTAGCAACAACAAAATCTAAAATGAAGGCAGGAAGCTCACATTTATTTTGAGCCAATTTATCAAAATGTTTGCAGCACCCCATGAAATATTGTATTTGCTCTTAGCTGCCAATTCTACAAGCACTTACAGACTTGCTTGCCTTTAGATACCAAGGAGTTCCCTTGGGATGAGCCCATAAATCCCATACTACCAGCATCTGAGGAGTACCCTTTCCACCCTTATCCCTTTGCCTGTCACCATAGATTACTCTCCTCTCTCCACTGGCCTAACTGCAAGATTAACTTTGAAGTCTGTTTGAACATCTATTTAAAAATATAAAAGAGGGGAAAGGAAACATGTCCCTCATGTTGGATGCTACATATATAATAGAAAGAAGTGGAAATAATAATACATTTAAAGAAATTAGAATTATTTTTAAGAGTCAGGACTGGCAAGTTGTGCTTCAAAAAGACAAATTATCCCAGGGCCAAAATAGGATTTCAATATGACTGTGCACTAATGAGTTCATTTACATATGTCTTAGAAAATTGCATGTACCATAACTTCAAGTAAAATTTAGTCCCAAAAGAATTTCACAAAAACAATTAATTTTCTTTTCTCAAAATAAATAATTAGCATATCCTATCACCAGTAATGCATTCCTTGCACAAAGAACTTATAAAACTTAGAATAGCACTTTTGAGTCATATGGTTTTTAGTCACATTATAACAGATCAAAGTACTTCCTGCCAATCAAAAGAAAGGCCATTAATATCAGTTATTTGATTTAAAGTCTGGAGAAGTTTCATCTCCACTTCAGACCAACAACTTCAGCAATCACTGAAGAGACATTCTTTGCTATTTATGGCTGCTCTTCAGAGCAAAAAGAAAAACCAAACCAACAAACCATTCTAAAACATTCTAAACAAGTCCAAGCATCACTGGGATTGAGGGTGGTGGGTTTTTTTCCCCAATGCACTGAAGATCACTGTCAACTTCACCTCCTTCACCATAACTTCATACCAGCATAACAAGTCCTCTCTGAACTGCCAGAACTCAGGTCCAAGTCACAAGTTCTGACCTTCTCAGGTATGCAAAATTTTATATCATGCCTGCTCTGTGGATACATAAAACTGGGACAAGCTGCAAATCTGGGAGAAGTGACCTCACACACCACAGTTGATAAGCAGTTTCTCTAATTAGGAAAAAAAAAAAACCTATTTCACAAAGCAAGTACTGACTCATTATAAAAACCTCTTGGACTTTGAGCCTAGTCTTAAAAATCTCATGTTCCTTGCCTTCTAACCAAAATCAAACCCAAGATAGCCAAGTATGTCACCAACCTATGTGTCTCTAGTCATGCACAGCTCCCTTCATAGGCCCTGGAGGTAGCAGAGCCACTGGAGGTGCTCAAAGTCCCATGCTGCATCAGCTTCCGCCCCCCCTCCTCTGAATACCAAGGAAGCCAAGGACAATTAGTCAACCCTGTAGGGCTAAATATTGTGCCTAGAAAGAGGCCAGAAGCATTAGAATCTGAACCAAAAGTCAAAGTGATGACAGTATCAAAACAGCCATATAGCAAAATAAGAACAATGCTAGGATAAATGTGATTACTGTCTTTTACCAAGACCCTGGAAGCACAAAAACTTATTTTCCCTTTGCTGATGGCTTGCTCCTTTGAGCCAGAGGTACAAGGAGAAGCCCCAAGGAACACAAGATACTCATTAAACAAACATTCTCAAATTATAGGGTGTGCAGGGATACACCCAGCTCTGTTAAAAAAACACAGCAAAACCAATTTACTTCAGCACTAGCAAAAAGGAAAATTTATTTTATCTCCTCTCTTCAAAAGGACTTAGCAAATGGCATTGTTTAGACAGCTTATCATAAAACTCAGACAATTTCCCCTGCCATAATGAACTTAAAGATTGGTTTACAAAAACATTAAGTGTAGAACTATCAAAGTTTGCCATTTTGCATTTAATGAAATGCTACAGCTCCAGTCTTGCCAAGATTTATGCCCATACTCAACCTGATCCAGGTGAGGCATTGCACTGTGAGGGCTGTTCTGCAGAGGCAGTAACAGCTGGTATAAACCAACATTAATTTGAAGCACATAGTTGCTATAATAGTTAGAAAAGGTTTTCATTTGTGTTTAACATCACTTTTAGACACAAAACACATTCTTATTAAAGTAACTCCCACATCAAGATACAAGTGCTGCCAAAGCACAGGAACAGCACCTTTTTGGTTCATTTTTACTGTCAAGTTTTCTATTGCTAATGCACAGTTCTTATACTCCAACTACAAACAGAAATACGAGTCAGATGTTTCTCAGCCCTGATTTTCATTATTTAGTTCTAAATCCATGCTTTTTTGTCTTTGGATCACCGAGCACTTCATTAAAGCACTTGCTGGAACTGTACAATAGAAAAGGGGAAAGCAAGGACTACAGTTTAAAAAAGGGGAACACACACACACAAAAAAAGAAACAAACCTTGTGCTACAACTTGATTTTTCTTTCCTTAAGTCAGTTGGTAATATGCTCTGCCTCCTATATTACAGATATGTGTAAAACATTATGCTCAAAGTCAGTGGAAAAAACCTTCTAAATATTTTTGCTCTTGATAAATTATAATCTTCAACAGCTGTTTGAGCAGTCACACCTCCAGCTTTGCCTTCTGTCCTTAAGTTATAGTATGAACTAGGCTATTTTCCTAGTTATTTTTATCAAGACAAAAGGAAGTCAGTTTTCCCACAGAATATTCAATTGTCAAGACCTCTTTTTAGTAGACCTTTATAATTCCTGTCACAAAATCATTTCTGAGTCACTAGAGAGAACTAACTACAACAAATTTGAATGTTAATAAAACAAATCCATTTATTATATGCAAGAATTTTCAAGGAAAGAATTCTTACGCCATTGACACATCACAGGCACGGGTGAGAAACAAGCTTAAGTGGAGAAAAGATAAAAACTTTCAGAGGCAGCATTAATCCACAGTGTCTTTTGATGCTCACTCCCTCAGTACTAGGTATTAGCTTTCCCAAGCCCAAGTGCTCAGAGAAACTACATTACTACTTTCAGTAGATCTTATTTACCAAACGGCAGTAACAGGAGGATTATGGAAAGGCTTGAATATCTTTGAAACCCCCAAAGGCTGTAGCAAACATGGAAGAGGAAGAAAACTCCCATCCCCCCACCCCAAACTGTCAGTCCATAAATCCCAGCAAACCAGGACTGATGGTATTTAACCAGCAAATGCAAAGAAACAGAGAAATAAGTTACCAAGACCTACCTAAAATAATAATAATAATAGTTTAAAAACAATTTCCAACCTTGAAGAAACATTTTATCTACACAAAACTCAAGTGAATTCTCAAGAGCATCTAAATGACCTGGGATACGACATCATGTTTTTGGGGCATAGACAGTAACAGCTCAATGTTTAAAACATCTGAAGACAATATTAGTGGCCAAGTACAGACTGTAACAATCTTGTCCCTATTGTTAGACAATACACAAATTGTCCTACCCACAGAAGCACAGTGTTACCTTGACATGTATTCCCTGGACTGTTGCATCTCCTTTTTCTGAGAATACCACATGAAATTCATTTCTATTGAGAAATCAACCAACTGAAGAGACTGAACTTCCATTCCACAGAAAAGCTGGGTGCTACTCCCAGCTAGTACTGTTCTCAGCATTCCCAGGGGATAAAGAAACACCCAAAAGAACTTCCTACTGACAGGGCACTGTTTCTTTCACAGTGAAGAGCATTAACTCTATGTGACTTTGGAGGTGCAACAAAAATCATCAAGCCCCTTTACCAAAAGAGTTGTATATACCAGGAGTGACATAAATTTATGGTTTCAAGAACACAGAATATGACCAAAACTACCAATACTATCAAGTTAAACACTGGTGACACGTATAACTCCTTTTTTTCTTTTTGTTACAGTACAAATATAATGAAAAAAATCTTGGTGTATACCTTTGGCTGACACTCTGTTTTTCCTTGCAACACTTGAAATTTACAATGGTTTGACTAGGAATTTATTTGTATTTATATACAACCACGTCTCATTGTGGTTGTTTGCCTCAAGCAGCAAGCAAATGGTGTTCAAAGAACAGTCTGAAAAACACAGCAAGCTTTTACCTGCTATTAATTTTACATACATGTAACTGAACAATCCAGTCTAAACTCTCTCAGAGGCCTGAGTGGCAGCAAGACTAAACATTTCCCAACCAATCCACTTCTCATTAAAGTCGTTTTCTGCACAATACAAAGAGAAGCCAATTTGAAGCAAACAAGAAAAGTAACCTATGAAATACATTATTGAGAAAGCTCAACTTTAACACCAGCCATATTACAGCTGTGCCTATTCTGAGTCCCCAAGTAATTATATGCAATGAATGACTAATGTGTTGGAAGTACATTTATTAAATCAAACTGTTTTACCTGCTTGGCATGTTGTATTATTTATATTATATTGCGCTTGCAGGCCACAGTGGCCTTATTGAAATTATATACAAGTGAAGAGAGAGATTTTAAGTTGTTACTGTCAGCACTAAGTAGACCACTACCTTCAGAGCAGTCCTAGAAGCTTCCTCATTACTTGGACAAAAAATAAAGGAAAAAAATCCAAGTAAACTAGTATAGAGTTGGTGAACTACAAATACATGCTGGCCTACAACCAAAAACAAGTTACGGGAAAGTAGAGACAAGGAGGAAGTACCAAGAGGCTCATTGAAGATCTTATTTCTGAAAAAGAACAACCTTCTGAATGTATTCACTTACATGTTAAAAATTTATTGCATTTGAAGCTGCAAAAAACCAGTTTAAATTATTTTCCTTTTAAAAAATTTAGCACTCATTTATGAATTATAGCATTCCCCTAGAAGCAGCAATGCTCAAAGAAAAGCTCATGTTGTGCCAGAATTATATGCTCTACATGGATGTTGCATTACTGGTAATCACCGATCGTGAAGAGAAGCTCATAAGGCATTTTAAAAAAAAACCTTTATGCCCCAAAATCCTTGTTTTATTTCATTCAAGATTAAAAAACAAAACAAAAAACAGTTTTGAAATCAGACATTTTGGTGCACAAAGTCAAGTGCTGTTAATTAAGAGAATGAGTGATCAATTCAAGTCTCATTTATTAAACAGAACAGCATTTAACTGGGATTTATTAGACTAAATCTAAGGTTCTACATAAAGGTTATTGCACTCTGAAAAGCTTCTAACATTTTAACAATAAAATTAATACTTTCCTGATCATAACACATTTCAAACTTGCAAAGCATTTCACAGGTATTAAGCCAATTTTGCAAATCCAGAAACTATATTAAAACCAGTTTAAATGACCTAAGGCTACATAAAGAATCAACAGGGGCAGTGTGAAGAAGCTGCAGGTTTCATAAGCCCCTAGAATCATCACTTTTACTACCAGATCTGCATACCCAGGTAAAGGAGCAGGGAAAACAGAGCTATAAATCAAGAAAAATAAAGCCCTCTCTTCTAAATTACTTTCTTTCCTAACAAGCCATCAAAACTACAGAGATGGATTCGCCCAGAAATAAAATTTTACTAATAAGCTTCTCCAGCTGAAGTTGTATTTTTCATTAATGAGAGTGAAATCATTTAACAGGAAACCATTTTTGGTATTTTTTAAAATTACAAGCAGTGGTTATACAACTTAAATAATTGGAACCAACAGGTCACATAACTGAATTACTTCTAGAGTTCTGTGCAAAACATCTTTTCCCCTCACTTTTCAAATAATTTTTCTCTGTTAAACTAGATTAAGCGAAATTATAATGTTTCTATTAAAACTCCGATAAGTCAGGAACATTAGTTTTAACTGATCCTCTGACAAAAACTAGCACAAACACGCACATAAAATAGTCTTAATGCCAAGTCAATATCTCTATTCACCTAGTTTAAGTTTCTTTTAGATTAAGCCCAGCTCAAACACAGCTCCATTCAGCTGTCTATACTGAAAACACGCCAAGTACCCCGACAGAGTTAAAACTGATTTGGTCACTTCAACTCTATTTTGTGCACAGACAAAGCTTATTTTAACTTGATAATAAGCCAAACATTATTTTCAACCCCTAATATTATTTTGGAAGCACAGCCTAATGGTTAAAGCATGAGACTGCAAATCCATTTTTAAATAGAAACCAATTTCCATCACAGATCAGTGGGTGACTCTGGGCAAGTTAATTAACCTCCCTGCAATCTGTGAAATTGGGATAATACCTGCCTTGCAGTGAGGCTTATTCATTAATGCTTATGAAATGCTGAGAGATCCTTAGATGGATATACTATAGAAATAGAAACAAGCCCAGGATTTCAAACAGTACTTTGGAACATAATTCCTTTTTGAAAACACATCTCACTGTCAAGTAAAATGTCAATTCGCAAGTAGCGTTTGAGTGGCTTTAGGTGCACTGAAAATACAGTCAATGCTGTATCAAAACCCACAAAAATATAAGAAAAGAGGCCCCATATTACACGTCTCTTCCTTAAACTATGCACAGAATTAATTATGACCATGCTTTTATAGAACTCATTAGATTCCCACCACCTGCAACTACATACACTGCAATTAACTTTGAAGAGTTCCTCAGAGTCTGTCAGAATTCTCAACACAGCATCTAGTCCTGACTGCAGCGCTGTAAAGTTCATCTCCAGTGTAGCCCCACTGCAAATAATAAAACATTTCACTGTACACCTTTTTTTGTAAATTTATGATTTAGCCCCCTTGTTCTTATCTGCCTTACAAAAAATATGGCAGCAGGAAGTAGTTTATTCCAAAAGCTATGAGGTCAGTGATGAAACCTGAGTGAATGAGTTGACTGACAGGCATATCAAGAGATCACCAAAGTCATTCAGGGAGAATGCAGACTTTGCAAAGATGCAGCAACATTCCTCCTTCCAGCTATCATAGTTGGCAAATTCTTAGCTGAGTGCTAAAAGTCCAAGCACAGTGCTGTTTCAAAGGGAAACTGATTTTATGTCACCACAAGTTCTTCAAACTAGCAAATTTAAAAGCAGTTCCAGGTTTTCCTGGAACCTGAACACCTGTACATCATTCCTCTTAAGTGGTTTGCTCTCTTTAACTGCAAGTTCTTGTGCTTCTGAAGTCACCGATGCCTCCACTTGGTTACAGTTTGCTTTATCTGCTTTCATATTCCCAGTAAGAACAATTATTTTTCTATGCTTTATTGTGTGACTACAAGTTGCTGATGCATTACAGGTTATATTTCAACAACTCTAGTGTTTCATTGAGCCTTCACAACTTCGAACATCCTGAAGGTTTACAAAAAAGTCTATAATTCATTACATATGCCAGTTTCCCCCTCCACACACCCAAACAGTTTCTAATACAGTTGCTAATACAGTTGCACGTGGGCCATTCAGTGCATTTTGAAGAATTCATCTGACATCCTTAAAGAAGACAATTTAACAGGAAATGGTTTCATACAAAGAAGAACGCATCTAGAATGATTCACTATTTAAATAAAAACATTTTGTTCAAGATTTTCTTTTCAAAGGAGGCTCCAGGGGAACTTGATATTTTGGCCTGTTAAAACTTTTCATTTTCTGGTAACAATTCCATCAGCAAACAACAATAATAACACTCAGTGCAATCCTCGGTCACTTGCATATAGACAATTGCATTAGTCAAATATTACAATACCAGGTTACAGCTACTGTGATTTGCTTTAAATAATGCTCCTAAGTTCATTTAATCTTACAGAAAACAGGTACCAAAATAACTCAAACCAGATACAACACCTCGAATAGAAACAGGAAAACCTACACTATCAACAACCATTAAAATAAACATTTTAACACCACTTCAGCTAATGTACTTCATATGGTCATTGTTTATCCTACAGTGGGCACTCTTAATGCTTTTCAGTATGGCAAAAGGCCTGAGAGCAGGCAACTGAGGCCACAAAACCATTAGCAAATTCTTCAAACAACTCATTGATGTCCAACTGAAGAATTTTTATCCAGAACTGGCAGATACACAAATAAATGTTTGACCATTTGCCAACATCTTCAAGCCCAATCGGTAACTAACCTAAAAGGAGCTACTACATTATGCCAAAGTTAAGCAGTCTGTTTTCTAAGAAGACACACTGAGGAGCAGCTTCATTTGACAGACAGGCCCAGTAAGTTCTTGTTTTACTGTTTAGTACAGCAAAAGCTCATCTTAGCAATTATAGTTTCCATTTTAAATGCACTTTCATGGGACTGTTACAGCAAACAGCAGGCAACACTCAAGACAAATGGAATGGCTGCAACAACACTATTACTTAAATTTCAATTTCTCTCTTTGGCAGTATATACCTGGATTATTATCAAAACGGGAAAAAAAGCTTTTCCATATATTTGGCAAAATCTACATGAAATATCATTCTAACATAATGCACAGATCCTCACACACTGCACTGTTCTGCAGAAGAATTCATGACTGAACAGACCTTTATAATGCCCAGGAAGTTAAAACACTTAACTAAAAGCATGAGCCTTGGCAGAGAAGTGACACCTATTTGGTTTGTGCAATTCTTGCACATGTTCTTCCTAAAGAACATTACACTTCAGAGTTATTATTTTTATAGTAAGGGTTTACATAACGCACAGTAACTACACCGATGACCATGTTTTTCCCCAGACATGGAAACCAACAAAACATTGCTATCACTTATACACTCAACAGAAATTATCTTTGCTATTTTCACGCCCAAAGTACCAATTCAGAGCATTTAAGACTTGTTACACATGGAAAACAACAACACAATGCTGTGGCACAAGCAAAGCAATTACCACTCTTGATGACTCCTTTCGTGACCTACTGAAACAGTTTACAGAAAACTAATTTTCTTGGTGATTAAGGAACACTAATGCGGAATGTATTCTTTCTTAAGTCAAGAGTTACTGAATACCTAAACACAGCAGTGATCAATTATAAATGCATAATAATAATGAGTCAGCCAAAGACAACTGAACTGCAAAAACACATCTTTAAGACTGCTGGAATTTTCTACTTCAACTCTTGTGTAGGAAAAGTGTTTCAAGCAAATTAAATACTTGGCCTCCTATTTTTCTTCTCCTTGATTTCTTTTCCTCAGTATTAAAAAACTACCAACTTCAATTGTTTGGTCAAAAGCAAAATGTTTTGAGGACATTGACTCCTACAAAGTGACGTTTTTCAAGTCTAATGTGTTGATATTTACTTGCAGGTTCAGCAGATACCAAATCAGTAACAAGTAAGCGAATCCTGCGAACCTGCCTACAAGCACAGGTATTGCAACCAACAGTCTGAAGGGAACAAGGAATGCCTTGACAAGAGGTAAAAGTAACAAGAACTTTCTGACAATATCACGTTAAAAGAAATGGTAACAACAGCTCGTTTATTTAGGTGCTTGTATTTCAGCTTCAGAAAGCCATTTCAGGAATCATGGAAACATTGAGGGTGTGGCCCTGACCTGTGTCCCTTTTAACTCTTTCCCTCAGCTAAATGTTACAGCACCAACTGCCCCATTTCCAGCCTTTGGGTTCAGATTGTCTGGCATGACATCTGACAAAAAAATTAAGATGATAATTAAATAAGATATTAGGAGCAACTAACAAATCACTTTGATAAAAGTTTAACAGAACTCTGGTATAAGTCAGGACAATTGTGTTATCAGAAAACCAATTTATGAGTATCATAGTAACCCTGAAGTGATCCCGAAAGTAATCACATTTCCCTTAAAATTGAGTATTTTACTCAGACATTAAAATCTTTAGATTCATAAATGTAATAACTTCTCTCATTCTCGCTGTACTCTACATCTCTCAATATAACAAGTAAGATTTAAAACTCCAAAACCTGTTAGCACTAGTAAATGAAGCATATGTTTAGCTTTAAAAAAATTACTCTGCTAGAACTACCTTGCTGAAATACATAAAGTAAAAACATAACAAAAAAGTGGATTTTGACATTTCATATTTTGTTGAATACCATTACTGCACAGACAATCACTGTCTCTTACATATAAATTAACATCCTACCATCTGTCAAGTGTTCAGATAATCACAGGGTTTAATGCACAATATGGTTATTAGAATGTGACCTGAGAAAAAGAAAAAGAACACAACCTAATTTGGACTATGAAATCTATGATCTCACTTGCAAACGACAGTTTGACAAGCTATTATTCTGCATTTTGGCTTCTATTGTAAAAGCAATTTTACGCACATGTAATTCTATTAGTCATACAGTCAACTGCCTGTGGAAGATTACTTCAAACTATAAAATTTACTTGGTCATTCAGGATTTTGAATTTAGATAAATATTTGCACCATGAATAAAAGTTCAATGATCTGAATATACATGCACCCCTAAGAATGAAACACAAGTCATTCCGCAAAATAATCCTCTGTGATGCTGCCATTAACTGTAAATACAGACTTTCTTCAAAGAATCACACAAAAAGTCATTTAGCCCATTCATTACCTATATATCAGCTGACTCTGGCTGTTCCAGAAGCAGAGTGCTCAGGACAGCTCTGTACACACTCTGTTTCACGTGCAAATGTGTCACCTGCTAACAAGCACCATTACTTTTATTCACAACATTCCTTACATAGTATCTTTACAGCTTATTCCTCTCCCAATACCTTGCTTTTGCCAAGGTAAACATCACTGACAGTTGTCTCTACTCAAGACCACTAAAAAAAATGTTATTGCTGTCACTTACAGAAAAGTATCAGGCAAGCCTCATGTGCCCATGGCTCTCACATTTTTCAGGGGCTCATATGCATTGTTAACGATCAAAAATATTTCCAAAGTATATATTCTAATGATGACTTCAAAGGGTAAAAATATATGCTTGAGAAAGGTGAAATTATGTCTTGAGGAAAAAAAATAAACAAAACACTGTAAGAAAGTGACACAAGGAAAACAAAACAGAAGTTTGACAGTTTTACTACCTGCAGAAATGAAGTTTCCATTTGGTATATTTTTCAAGCTTTAGTTACACTATGCAAGGACCTGCCTCAATAATAAAGCAACGTGATCTTGCCTTATTGCCAGAAGGCAAGAAAAATCAGATCATGGTTTATGCAAGGCCTGTGAGCATTTCAAAGTGTAACACGTCTTACAGCTATGCAAAACAGCTCTCATCAGCCAGAGATCTGCTGGTCTGATCAGTGGTTTCTGCCAAAAAGGAAATAAGAAAAGACAAGGAGAAACCACAAGGAAGGAACATTTAGATAACTTTGTTCAGGTTTGGTTTTACATGTATTAAAAGATATTCCCTAATAAACACCAGAAAATATCAGTTGTATAAACACTAACAAGTTCCATTTTCCAGAGCACCTGAGTGACCTATATGAGCCTGACCCTTCTTTTGAATGATCACACAGTCCAATTACCACAGGCCATCAAACTCTCACATCTAATAATGCATAAAGTGGGATTTATAAGACATGCTCAGCTATATCATCCAAACCTGTAATCACTTTGTGAAACCAGTTCTTCTGTACTGATGAGCCTCTGAACTGTCTTCTTAGGGAATTTACTACAGTAAATAAAGGGGAGAATAATCAGGACATAATCTACTAATTTTCCAGATGTCTCCAAGCGTATAGTAAGTGTGAAGAAGCACAGAGAAAAGCATCTTCTGTTAGAGAGCTCTACAAATGTTTACTACAGGAACAACTACAGAATAACTACCTAGCCGTAAATTCAGTCTCTCTTATGGTTCCCTGAATTCATGAAGTAAAAAAGTGTTTGTATTACTGAAAGTCAACCCTCTTCCCAAACTGGAATTTAAGCACTTCAATCAACTGGGTACATCTGAGAAATTTACCCTTAAATTTAACCCTGTGGAACATTATTCCTCCCAAGCAACAACCAACCGAACTAAGCAACTTCAGGCTTTAACTAGAAGACAATGCACATCAAATCCCAGACACTGAAAGTGAGAGAATTACAGGGAATTGTACTTGCCCAGACAGAGCATAGAATTCTCCAGAACAGACTTGCACTGAGACTAACAGCAAACTCCATCTGAAGTCAATATGAAGGCTGGTAATTGCTGGCTGCTCACGTGGCTGGAAGCAGAGCTACACGACCACAGCTGCTAAATCACACCCGAAATCACAGCTGAAATCACACCTGATCAGCGTTACTGCTCTACAGGACACTTGCAACAGAATGTTGTTGGTCAGCCTGAAATAACCACACAGATGATAAAGCTATGCAAAAGTTTCGTTTTAAAGATTTGGTACACCATCTTTCACTTTTATTTCTTTTATTATTTTTTTTCAGAGAAAAGAGTGTTTTCACAGGGGGTTGATCAAGCTTTTGTGTTTTAAGATCAATTTGCAAGTTCTTTGTCCTATACTATTCAATAGGGCATTTGTATTATAATGATTCACTCATTTCACCTGTCCTGTATTCTCTCATGGGAGCCTGCAATTGAATACATTAACATCAGAATAATTAAATAATCAGACACACAAAGGAAGTTTTCTTACTGAAACATTTAAAGTAATTTCTTACCAGGCCAAGGTCAGGAGAAGATGAAGATTAAAGTCCACTTAGGTGAAGTCAACTAAAACACAGGAGTAGCAGCTGAGCTAAAGTGGTATATTACCAAAACAAGTGGAAATGAGAACACACTTTTGTATACTGTGTAAGGAAAATCCTTTGGATGAGACAAAGAAAAAACCACTTTAAATATAGTACCTTTGGTAATCAAAGGAGATTCATACTTCTCTTCCTCCCAGAATATTCAGCAAATTACATTTGCTTCTCTATAATAATTCCATCCCTAACAAGATCAGAGGAAATGATTTATTCCACCCCCAGTCTTCCTACATTTGTACGTCATCCTATGGGACACTGACTTTCTGAATTGCTTTTGGCCATCTGATATTATATTACTGCAGTCTTCTGCAGAAGGAGCCAGAAAAGAAAAATAAAGGGGAGGAAAAAATCAAAATAATTACATTAATTCTGGGAATCAAAGTTTATTGACTTTCCCTTGAGCTGTAATACCAAAAAGCTGATTACAGAAGTTGTCAACTTATTTAATGATACCACCAACTTCTTTCTGAACTCGTGAAAACATCTTCTGAAAAAATTCTCAGAAGAGTTTTTGAAGTACAGTAATATATTATTAACTCTAGTTCATCTCACTGCTGAAGAGAACTTTATCTGTCTCTGTTCCTTCTACCTGTTTGTGTCAACCAAAACACTAAAACCCATTGTCATTGTAATAAAAGAACTCAAGAGTACTCTGAATTGTCACATTCCCAAGCAAACCAACATCTCATTTTCTCAAGTACATCCTACTTATTCTACAAAATGGTTCTAATAAATGTAAACACCTTGTACCCATACGTGGTGGCTTGCTTGGAGAACTTAAGTTCACTACATGGCATTCTGTAGTACGGATGCTCCCATGGACAGAGTTTCCATAGAACATTATGCTTTTTTAAGTTTTCACTCAAAGTGACCCCTCCCAAGCAAAGAGGGCTGCCCGTACAGATCTTTGTTCCAAAAGTTCTCTTTGAAACTCCTAACGTTTCTTCCCTGGATGTCCTCCTTTGGAGAGAAGACTTCTTCTCCCAACACTTTTTCTCCTAGACCAATGATGTCAAAAGCATCTTTTTCCTCCCCTCCTGTTTACAAAATAACTTCATGTGCATAGGGAAATAATTAGACAGCCGATAATGAGAAAAAATGGCCAGCGGTGTCTTTTCTCTCTTTTCGATAAGGGTCACCACTGCAACAGAAGGTACCACCTCTTACAAAAGATTTGTCCTTGAATTATTTACAATACAGCTTATTTAAAACATACTGGGAAAAATACAATACAATGATGTTGCCAAGTTTGCTGAATACTAACAAAGCCAGGATGTACTTAATTAATTGAACAAAGCTATAGCTATTCATGTTCTCTTTCAATATAACTGAGCATGCTATGCAGTGTTTACAGCAAACCTCTTCTGAACAACATGCAACTAGAAGACCCATAAAATTTGGACAAAGAACACAGAATCAACGAAGTTGGAAACTATCTCTGAGATCATCAAGTCCATCCTGTGATCCAACACCACCTTGTCTACTAGACCATGGCACTGAGTGCCATATCCAGTCTCTTCTTAAACACCTCAAGGGACCGTGACTCCACCACCTCCCTGGGCAGCCCATTCCAACATCTGATCACTCTCACTGTCAAGAACTTCTTTCTAATGTCTAACCTAAACCTCCTCTGATGCACCTTAAGACTGTGCCCTCTTGTCCTACTGCCAGTTGCCTGGGACAAGAGACCAACCCCACCTAGCTACAACCTAATTCCAGATAGGTACAATCTTAATCATCACATTTTTGGATAAAGGAAAGATGGAACTTCTTTAGAAGCGAATGAGTGAAATCCCTCAGCAAGATCTCCTTTAATAAATCTCTTTCTTTAATCACACATATGGGACAAATCAAGTTTGTTACTTTCAGTATCCAGTGATTGAACAAAGGTATTTATGCCAGAACACTTGCCAACACATGATACACCTGCACACCCATAACAATTTCATCTATTTCAGCAGCAGTGGGTAAACCCTTTCATGTTACAGTGAATGGGCCCTTTGACATCCATCAACCACCAAGCGCTGCATACAAGATCACTCCACAGGAGAAAACTGCTGTGAAAGTTTGGCTTGAACATAAGAATATTCAAGAACACCATTCAAACAGGATATCATGACATGATAGACCAGAAGAAACAGCTCTCAATAAAAGGCACACTGGGCAAGCTGCTTACCTTTGGCAAAGGGATTTGTTCTGTGACATTAGAAGGGACAACATCAGACAGAACCAACAACCCCGGCTACTGAATTTGAGTCAGTGCCTCCCACCACCAGCACAATCTCCTCCAGTTACGCATCTCAGTCCTACGAGGGCAAGTTGAAATATACCCAGGGAACAATACTCAGAGTAAATAGGACCAAACTTCTGTACATTTCAGATGTGCAATCTGTTTGCTTAAATTAGCTTTTGCAGGTAGGGAAAAATGAAAAAAACGCCAAAGTTTCTAAGTTAGAAGAGGAAAAAAATGCATTTTAATACTCTGCAATCAAATTATAATTCTGTATTCACCACTAAACCTTTATTCTTGTAATTAGTCTTTAAATGCAAAAGAAATCCTTTTTAGGACCTTTTAGCACCATCCAGGCTTGGAAGTCAGCAAAGATTTTCCTGGAAGAAATCCAGTTTGTAAAACTATTTAAACAGTGGCAGCAGCAGTGATTAGCATTATTATAGCATTAACTAGAGGAAAATAGTAAAATAAATGTTTATAAAATATTGACTTAAACAGCATAAAACATAACAGGTTCAGGTTGCCACTGTCTTACTCAGCATCTCATTTTCATGACAATAAAAATAAGCAGGTTGACCTATGTGCAAGTTAACAGGTTTACCTATATTTTAAACTGTACATGTGAATTGTAGTAAGAATTTATGCTCCCTCATGCAGAGTACAGAACACTGACCTTGGGAAAAGGAAGAATCAATTAGCTATTGCACCTTCTCTGTTCTAATCATTAGTAACAACTCTTGACAGGCCAAAAAAGACTGACATTTCATAACAAGGACATGTCAAAAACCCATCCTTGCCTTGTAGCACTGAACCCAAGCCTGAGTTGCTCCACAGTTTCTCCACTCCTGGAGACTCACTCTCACTGCAACCCCTCAAGTCACCTGAGACGGGTTCTCAGCACTGGGAGGGACCAGCCACCACACAGGGTCTTCCTGGAGAGCAGCTGGAACAAACAGGTTGGTTTGTACTTTCCTTGCTCATGTCATTTCTTTGAGAAAATTAGCAGAGATTCCAGGAAACTCTTTCATTTGAAAACGAAGATGACGAAGGACAGTTTAGGACACAAGAATGAGCTGTGGGTTTAAGGATGATAATCAGAAGCTGCTTCAAAATTATTTAACGAAAAGTAATTTATTGGAGAGTTGGACTACAGTATAATTATTGAGTAGTCACTGAACTATTTACTGATAATAAAATTCTGCAACTATTATATAAATTGCTATACATTTCTACTCTTAAGTCTGAAATACTGTAGCATACAATATGGCATTGGCAGTAGTATGATTATTTAGATATTACATTTTAGCATCATACAAAAATGGCACTATATACATCTGGTATGGATAAGCAAAAATAATGCCTGAGTTACACAGCAATAATGAAAATTACAATTTCTAGCTATAAATTGAAACTCCTGCATAATTAAGCCAGGTTTTTCTGTTGACAGTATACAGTATCAGAGACAAAATTAGAATGTTTGTTTAATTTCTACTAAGAGTTCAAAACTGCAATTTCAGAAGTGCTTGATAAAGAATGTCTGTTTTGAAAATGGATTTGCATTGACCTTTTGATAGCCTTCCTAACTGAATTAGTTTAAAGGGTGCCTACCATCTGCAGTGACATGTATTATCCCTGCTTCTAATCCTAACAAAATTCCCTTGCCAGGGTGATGATGTATTTCAGTGGTTTTTCCTTCAGAAATGTTTTCAATAAAACAATAAATGCATGCCAGCTCTGGATCTGCTTCTGCTCATAAGACAGCTGAATAGTTTCAAACATTGGTTTTGTCTTTACCTTGAGACTACATGAAATGGAGGGGCTTGAATGTGTCAAGTTTTCCTGCTAATTATTCAAAACTCTTTGCTTAATCTTCCTGGTGACTTCAATTCTCTGCAACTGAGTTTGAGTACCTTTAAATATCCTAAAACCATCTTTCAGTCTTACTGTTCTCACAGAAAAGTGCAAGTTCCTTTTTACCAGTTAAAAGTGTACTGGAGGTTCCATTGGCTGAAGCATTGGCAATGTAGGTTTCATTAGTGGATAATTTTAAGACATATTGAAAAAAATACTACTATGATTTCATCAACTACTTTTTAAGTGCAATCCCTTGCTTTTCAGTATCCTAGTGCACAGAGAATGCTGTTCGCAGTGTCAAGCAACACATGCTCACTCAGGCCAAGTTTTTTCTTTACTAATCTTGCGTTAAAAAAAAAAGTTGGGCCAAAAGCTTTAATTGAATGACTAAAGTTTAATCTCTTACAAACTATGATAAAGTAGAATCCCTTTAACTGTAATCTGAACATCTTTTTGCCATTTCTGCCCAGAAGCTACAGCTTCAAGAGACACAGTATAGAGAGAATTCTGTTTCACATTACACTTTAACCAAGAACATCAAGCATAACATCAAGCATAATGCATTTTTCATATTTCGCCCAGTGAACAAGTTTTTTTCCAGGACTGAGAAGCTGTCCTTTAACAACAGCAACCCAAGGTAAAAGGATTATGAGAAATACATCAGCATTACCAATGGGCATTAAAGCAATCTAATTAGGTAGCCACATGCTATGTTTTGTGAGAAAACTACCAACCTAATAACTGGATTGTCATTGGAAAGAAAATGAAAAACTCATGCTAGCAGTGACATACTAGATTTTCCTCTGCCATCTGCATCCTATAAAATCCTGTCAATATCCCATTGGGCTGACAAGACTGTCTATTATACAGCTTAAGAATTACCTGCCCTATTTCAGGCTTGGAACTACAATAAGAGGCATTCAGGTTTAAGCACCACCTTCCAAAAGAAAATGATTCAACACCCATTACATGCAGAATTTCACCTTTACAGCTAAGTAATTTTGTATGACATTTACGATGAAATAAAATAAGACTCACTGATAAGACACAAGATATTAGTTATCCTCACTTAAAAACTGATGAACACATTATC
Source organism: Acropternis orthonyx (assembly GCA_035583155.1). Lineage (NCBI taxonomy): Eukaryota > Metazoa > Chordata > Aves > Passeriformes > Rhinocryptidae > Acropternis > Acropternis orthonyx. The sequence goes on along the minus strand of JAWWEU010000023.1, from coordinate 8,101,230 downwards.
ACTAAAAAAATTCTGATTCTAGATTAACTAAGTTGATTACAGGTATTAGTATACAACGCCACTAAACCACCTTCAGGAAAGTGAACTTAACACAAATACCCTCAATTACAGCTTATGGATGTTAATTGCTTTGTTTCAAACTTTACCCACTACTACTTCCTTTTTACTTCCTTTCTGAACAATTCCTCTTACTGGCATTCACAAAACAAAACTGCTGCAAGTATACAAGTGTCCAATTAATGTAATGATTTAACTTCCCATACTGTGGTACAGTTTTTTGTTTTTTTTCTTCTCCCAGCTTTCAAAGAACCCTGTTGACAGTGTGAAAACCTACTTGTCTTGCTCTGTTTTAGGAGTGGTTTCTTCTTGTCCAAGTTATTTAAAACTATGTACTTGTTATCAATTCATAGCAAAGCTCCCATTGATGTCATTTCTAATACTGCTATAGACTGTATAAAGCCTGTATGCAGCACTGCTTTGTTTCATCTAATAAATGGTGTGCCACTATTTGAACTATTTATTCTTAAAGGAAATACTTCAGAGAAACTGCTACTTAATAGTTATTATATAAAAAAGTAAAAAAAAAAAATTAAAAATTTAAATACAGCATAGCATTCTAATTCAATACCAAAATAAGTTCCTTTACTGTCTCATTTCAGAGAAGATATACCAGAGAGACAACAAAAAGTGTTGGGTTGATATCCACTGAAAGCATGAAAGACAATTCTTGATTATAAGCATCACATCCAGTCCTCATTTTATTCCCCAAGTCTCAGTAAAAGAATAAAAAGATTTGTCTCCCCTTCCCAGGAAATAGATTAGGTAGGCATGACATTTTTCCACTTCACCGTTGTATGCGGTAATAAGCTTTTCTTTTGTAGCATTTATGAATTCAAACAGTGCTGGGGTTAAGCTGGAGCAAAGCAATTTGGCATGCTTGCATCCGCTTTTATCAGAGAAAGGAAAAGCAATCCATGAGGTCTGGACTGACCTTAAAGCACAAGTATTTATTTGGAGATTCTAAGGGCTTACCAATTGTGTTTGGTAAGAGGGAACTTAAATTCAATCACACTCACATGCAATGTCACCTTAATTCACGCAATCGCCTTTCTGCTCTTCTGCTGTGCCAATAATGTAATTGGCATTCTAGTACTATAAATATTCCCTATTTTAAAAGGACATATTAACCACACACTCCCATTCTACCATGCTGCTTTCCGCAGGACACATCAGATTTCCAAAGTCAGCTACTTCCAAACTCAGGGAACTGAAGTTTAAAAAATGAAATCTATGCTGTTCAATGCAACTGTATTTTCAAAGAGTATCTATATAACCCAATGAGGCCTCTGATTTACAACGGTCCCAGAAAAACATTAAAATCAATCCTCTCATAAGTAAACAACTACTACAGAAAAATTGTCTTAGAAATCTTAGACATGAAGGAGGTGGTTTGGAAAACAGGCTGCTTTCTCTAATTAAGCCATTTCTAAATTAATCTGCTGAAACACAAACGCATTCAGGGAACACACTTCTTCCCCTAGGAAATGGACACCCTGTTTTGTTTAAAGGTAAGATTGCTCCTGTTTTTATGTGAAATCTGAGCAACTTTTAGTGTTTCCAACTCCCAGGTCCACAATAAATTAAAAGAAATGCATTAGAAACAATTAGTGGGGAAACATTTATTGCCTCTCAATGACAAAGATACTTGATCAAATTTAGATCCACTGCAGTGCAAGCAGTAAAACAATGTGAATACACAGTCTGCTGCTTTGCAAATGGACTGCTTTTCCTGAACACTTCCATCTTTCCACCTAATAAATAGTACCATTATTGCCAGGTAGTGATGTGCCAGTGATTACAGTTTCATTATTCTTTTTTCCTACTTTATTCTCTCTTCCTCCACCCTTTTTTGTTCTTCCCTGGTTATTTCCTTTAACTGTTGGAAAACCAAAGACTTTTTTAAAACCAGCAGGACATAGAACTCATTCTTCATGACATGATAAGCATATCCCACTTTTCATACATTCTGGGTACATCAGCATTTTATATTCAAATACAATTTGGTGTTCTGTAGCCCTGACTAATGTTGTCTCAGGCTTTTCCCCTGTTACAGTACAGGCAAGTCAGTATTTGGAATTACTTGTTTCCAGACAACCAGTATCTCCAAAACCTGACTTTGTTTTGACACAGTATTTCTCTCTCTTCCCTCAGTCCTTTCTAGTTGGGCAACAGCCGTTTATTTTAATATTCCAAGAAAAATGCAGACTTTTTTATTCCTCTCCTACCAGAGGTGGATCAATACTCCACAAAAATTTGCTCATTTTCACTAATAGTCTAGGTATACAGTTTCATTTGAATCCTTTTCCCCTTCTTTTTTTTTTGTTGTTGAGCACCAGAACAGGCTGCCCAGGGAAGTGGTTGAGTCACTGTCCCTGGAGAGATTTTAAAAATGTGCTTTTGTGGTGCTTAGGGACCTGGTTTAGCAGCAGTGCTTTGCTAATGGTTGGACTCAGTGATCTTAAAGGTCTTTTTAGCCTAAATGATTCTAAATATACACTTTATGGAAAGAAAATGACAACTGGTCTCACACAGGAAAGATAACTGTTCTGTCTCTCAACTCCTCTGCTGAGTGTTCAAACTGAGCACAGAGTTGCAGCAGGAAAGACCCTTGCAATCCTTTCTTCTCAAAGTTGCCTTCAGAGCTACTGTTTTCTCCATCTGGAGCCAGACTAATCACAGTTCAAACACAAACACGCTCAGAGAATCAGGAATTCAATCCACATGTTCTCACAAAAAAAGACAAATTGATTCAGTTCACCAGGCCTGCTCAGGGCTCAAAAGCAAAGCAACGTGGCCCCCAGTGAGACACAGAGATCATCACCCCATGCAATTCCACTGCAGCCAAGGACAAGGTTCTAGGTCGAGTTGCTTTACTGCCGTTTTGTGCTCATCCAGCCTGTTTGCTTAACCTCCTACTAACATACTAACACACTAAGGACAGATCTAAACTGCCTCTTCAATCCAAAGAAGAGCTGCATGATTCTCTTAATTTGACATCAAACCCAGATCAGTAACTGATGCTAAGGGGCAAATCACAGTAGCTTGAGTTTAACTTAGTGCTAAAGTGGTGAGACAGCAGCTTCAGGACCAAGCTGGCTCATATTCACCAGCTCACACAGAAGGTGTGAAGAGCTTCTATCTGCACGGACTGTGGCATCTAAGAAATGGGCTCACACTAGGGCAGAATTAATCATCTCCTCAGAGAAGGAGATTTTTCCTCTTGCCAAGATCCCTCCAAGGAAAAGCAAGTCTGACAATTAACTCAGGTAACAGCATCTGACAGCAGCTGTGCAGATGTGCCACCTAAAGGACACAGGCACTGCAAGGGATCTAACAGACACTTTGTACCCAAATAAAGCACAGGAGAAAGAAATGGATGTCTGTGTGTATGAAACAGAAGCCAAACCCATCAAAATTAAAGATAAATACAAGAAGGTTATTTGGCTCAGGGTCACCTATGGCACGCAACACCACCAGTACCATGATAACTGCAGATAAACACAAGATTAAACAGGTACAAAGAGCTGTAAACCTCCAAAGTGCTGATGTCACATATGTAAGCGGTACCACTTTCTTGGTTCTCTTACAAGTTTTCCTTTGAAAACACTTTTACTCATGGGAGATATTTGCTCCAATCTCTTTTTTTTTTAAATATATTCTTCTACCTATTAATGGCTTAACTGCCTATAAATATTAAAAATTAATTTGCCATGTTATAAAAAGCAAACATGATCAGATAAAAAAAGAACAAACTCATGCCACAGCTTAGCATACATTTGCTCCTTCTACACTACACAAATCTGTTGTTTAACCAGTGTTTAAATAGTTGATCATAGTGATTTACAATTTATAACACCACAAATTCATATCAATTTAAATTTCACTGCATAATGTGACTATCTTGAAATTCTAAATCTTTCTTTTATGTTGCAGGCTGCTTTAATTATCACAGTTCAACTTTCTGAAAGTGACAACAGAAAAATCTCAAAAGATGAAGTTGTTGAAACAAATATATTATTGTGGGATATCTGAATCTCACCAAAATAACTTATTGATAAGAATGGGTCTCTGTCAGAGTGCCTGATGTATTATCTAATCTCTTTTTAGCAAAAAAACTACTTCCATTTTAACTATTAATCAAAGAACAATCAAGTTATATATTTATGTGCAAGTACAGAATGCTGAACTATCTTTGAAGACTAAAGGTACTACGATATTTTATACACAGACAACTATTACGCTCTGCTACTTAAATTTTAGGTATTTATCCACTTAATGCACAGGGAAAATTCCACATTTATGCAGTATTATGTATCTTAATTTCCTGCTTTCTGTAAAAATGCTTGGTGCATACTACTACACAAGCAAGCCTCATGCAAATTCAGAACCATTAAAAAGTCACTTTCTATTTTCTTGGTTTTCTCACCTGGCATTATTAGGCTGGGGACCAGACGCAGTACCAATGCATTTATTTTTAAATACACTGCATTAATCTTTGCAAACTTAACTACACCAGCATAACTTAACCGCTGTGAACAAAGCAGATGTCAGCAGTTCTTCTTGAAGATTTAGAGACCCTCAGCACATCAACTTTCTTTACATTTTCCCTCTAACCATCACTCAGCACTTTTGTATGATAGGGAAGCCAGGTGGCAAAAGAAGTTGTCCTGTCAGCTTTATCTTTAATGTGTGCACTCAGATCTGGGAATGTAACACAAAGGGTGTCAGGCAATGTTTGTCAAGGCAATGTAACACACTTAGCTTTGCAGTACCTTCTTTCTGCGCTTCAAGGCTACAAAGGGATAATAAATACACATATAAATGTTTGGCCTATACATTAATAATCACGTTTACTTTGTTCAGCTACTATTGCATAAAAAAAAGTCTGTAATAAAGGACGTTGCTTCTCTCTACTGTTTTAATGACACCAGTGTTTGGTCACTCACACTGAAGTCATCCAGCAGTCATGTACATGGAGGAGGGAGCCAAGGCTAAAGCAATTTTGGCCAGTCCTGATTTCCTCTGAAGTCAAGAGGAACTGCCCTGTGTGTCAGTGAGACAACTCAACACAGCCAAAAGATCCATTTGTACAAACCAAAGTTTAATCTGGACGATGATTAACAAACAAGTAGAACTAATTACCAAAGGAAGTGGATGCTCATTCATCTCTTCATCATCTCAGTTTCTTCAAACAAAGACAAGCTTTCCAGCAGATACACTTTAGCTGAACACAATTTATGTGCCTCCATCCAGGGAAATGAGTGAAAATTACATTCCTGACACAGGAGATCAAACTAAACACTTCAGTGATCTCTTCTGATCTTTACTACTATGAATCTATACATCACCCTAGCAACACTATATACAATTTTCATCTAATTTTAGCACAATAAGAAACACAAATTTGTCAAAAACCAACTTTTTTGGAGTCTTTCCTTCAGTTTTCCTGGACAAAGAAATTAAGTGATGAAGAATTACCTCTTGTCTGCAACTCATTACTGCTCCACTGAGACAAAAACCCCCCAACATTTCTATCCTCTTCTCTCTTTTAACTTCAGAATTGCACACAAATTGCAATGATTCTTCAAATTATGTAGACTAGTAAAATGAGGACTAGTAACATAAGGAGCAAGATACCCACTCCAGCAAAAATGGGTCAAGGGACAAAGCTGCACATCTGCTAGCTGGGAATTTCTGTTTAAGAAGTAGGACCACAGATTTCAGGTGCTTACATCTTCACTGCTGCTGAGGGATTTTCAGTGTGCATGTATACACTGCATGTTTTTATCAGCATGTATTTGGGTTATCCTCTCAGAATTCCCTCTCTCTTGTCCACAGAAAAACTGATTCAGGATTCACAGTCTTTTATTGGGAAAAGAAAAACAATATACAAAACACATTTTAGCCTTTATATGTTATGGGTTTCGTAACACAAGCAGCAGCTTTCTGCTGACTGTAGTTAAAATGTTCCTGTTCACTTACATTTTACTTCAGAACTTGTTTGAATATTCTTCATCCGTGACACTGCCATTGATTTATTCTGGTCAGAAATCATAGGGTTTATTTCTGTTGAGCAAACCAGTGGGCTTTCTGAATGAATCATCATCAACTATACTCTGGGAAGTTCCCTACAAACTCAGTCTTCAAGGCCACCAGAAGTGCTTCTGGTTCATAGAATCACAGAATGGTTTGGGTTGGAAAGCACCTTAAAGATCATCTAGTTCCAACACCCCTGTCATGGGCAGGTTCTGTGTTACGCTCTCAAGGATGAAACTGATGCGGGAGCTCTCTATAATGATCAGGTAAACAGAATTCAGTTGAACATCTTTATCTAATTTTGCAAACCTTGAACATTAGGTCTAATTTCATTTTTATGAGACTTATTTCAGACTTTTTCCAAGCAGATCTTTAGTCCAAAGATGATGCTTTTCTTTGTTTGTTTTTGGTTTTTTCCCATAGCTCTCTAAGCCATCCCCAGAACTCATCAGATGAAATGCCATCAGCCGTTGTTGAGCTTTACAACAGTCATATTGATTGGTATCTCCCAAAGGCATATTGTCATCATTTTACCACTGATGGGGTTATAGGCAGACACACACTTTGACATTCCCCTTAGATATGATAAATGCAATCCTCATTTTGTCAGATCTTGTGCAATTCACCACATATCCATCAATCATCACAGAATGACCCTTTCTATTCCACTGGAGTTGTAAAGCCAAAAGAAATAAATATCTTCCTAATTCATACATATGCCATACGTTCCATAGTTCTATTTTTCTTAGATTGTGGCGGTTCAGCTCATCATTTCCATGATGAAAATATCAACTGGTGTATTCCTTTTGAATAATTTTGTACAGCATCACTTTGAATTAAACATTATTAGCAGGTTTCTCCACCAGTGTAATCTATCTCATTCTTAAATACCAGAGGGCATTTCTGACATGGGCCACACATGAATCATTTTGCTTATGGACTGGCACCATCACTATTACTATAACAAACAGAAAGCAGTTTGTGGTTGTTACCAGCTGAAGTACTATGTGGAAATTCTACTCTAGTAAAAGTATTCTTAAAAATAGACATACCATAACAGGCTGGAAAAATTTCTTCCTATGTTTAACATGGGAAAAACCTCTAATCAGCATTTACTGAGCATTATGGTTTGTGCTTCTTTTGATAATACTCTCAAAAAGGACAAGTAAAAATCATTCCACGAATAAAGCAGCCAAGCCAGCCACATATGAACTTCAAAGAGCAGCCTGCACAAACTCAGTGCCCTAACATTGCTCTCATCGCAGAACTTCAAAAGGTATAGAGATTATGGCAAGATTTGGCCTAGTGTACAAAATTCTATTGTGCTATTTTTGGAAAATATAATAAAATCTCCATAAATGTTTGAACATTTTAAATGCTAAGCAAGTGCTCACGATGAAAACAGAGATGCCTGTCACTGTCCTACTGAATTAGAAAATTGCTCTCAGTATCAGGTCTTAAATATACAACTAAAAGCTTTTCATCTTTCACTTCAGGTAAGGTAATTGAGCTCCTTCTTTGGAAATTGACTTTCCTTGTAGTTCTCAAATAATTTTTTTCCTTATTTTTGAACGACAAGCCTTTTAATTATTAAATATGGCTTACATTTGCATCTCTGGAAATATTTTTTCTATTCTCTCTTTGTCTAACGTCTCATTTCGCTCCGTTGCTGGGGGTGTGAGCAGGTTGCTGACGATGCTGATCGGCAGAGAGCAGGGAGAAGGACTCGCTCCACATTTCATTCAGATAATAGAAACCTGCAAGCTGCTCAGTGTGACAGATGAGCTGTGTGAGCTAAAGCAACTTGTTCCGCCTGTCAGCCTCCAGGAGCCCACGGCAGCAAGATACGATTGTGATGACACCACCATCGCAAAACTGGGTCAAACATACGGTCACTTTAAAACAGGATGTCAACCGTTCTTTCTACTTGAGGAATTTGATTCAGTGACACTAAAAGCTGTTAGATACCATTAGCTTTATATCTAGGTTCAAAATGAAACGGTTTCTTTGACAGTATTTGAAGAATCCTCTTGCGAGCCCTACTTTGCCATTAAAGTTCTTGGGAATCACAAACTGTCAAATAATGTCACTACTGCCCAGAGCGACCGGGTACTTTATGACCAAGAACACTCTCTCGTGTTGCACCAGGGGATCTGTGCCTTTAGAGTAATATTTCCATGATGACCTTTGTGGATTAAATGGATTAAAATCCTCACTGAATTTTAAAGAAGAAAGATTTTACAGCTATACAATTTTTCTTTAACTGCAGAAAGAAAACTAAAAGATATCTGAACTTGTGCATAGACCTATTACTTTGTTTAAACCATCATCTCACATAAAAAACCCATTTTTTTTATTTTTAGTTGAATAAAAAAGTAATTAAATGAATGTTAATAAACAAGTAAATATAAATGAAAAGCAATATTCAATAAACTACTCCAATAATTTCTCTAAATCTTGCAAGATTCACTAGCTTCATATTGTGATGACACAATACCCCATGCAATACTACTGGCACACACACTTCAAAGATAAAATAACTGTGGTACACAGATCATGCTGCTAGAAAATATTTGGAAAAGCAGATATTGAGATGAAGATAGTTCTGATTTTACTCTGACATTTGATGATCAAAATCAGTATTACATGACAGGCAAACCTATTTTTATAACAGAATTACACTATATGTATGTTTCAACAGAGGTAACTTCTGTCCAAAAGTACTAGAAATGTTGAAGGAAACAGCAGAAGTCTGAGATATCCAAAAGTAATTTCCTTCTCAATATTCAGCAATTTGTGTTGACAGTCTGAGTCAAGCTCAAATCATGGACTCCAGCCAAGCATAAATTCCCAGTCTTTTAGATTCCACAGTTGAATTTGGGTGTTTAGATACAGCATATGCAAGAAATTTTATATATTTCAGGTTTTGATGTATATATTTTTCTGGTTTGTGTTACATACTCACCTTTCTAAGTTCAACATAAAAATTTTCAGGAAAAATGCTTTCAAGAAAAACTTCTTATGGAGCCGTTCAGTTAAGAAGATTCATATTTTCATGCAGTTAAAACGTTATATAATTCTTAAAAATAATTGTTTACTTGCTTTGATTTCTAAATGTCTTTGATCTCATTCATTAATATTCATTCATCTTCTGATGTTGTACTAATGAGAATCTTACGCATTTATGAGAAGCTATTTAAACAATGTTATCAATTTTTTCTGATTTATGTTTTTCATCAATATTGACAATACTTAATTCTTTGTATTCTCCTGTTCTTTCTTCAAGCTTCCTGAAGACATAGTCTGCATTCTCCAAAACAAAGTAGAACTCAGAAATGCGTAACTAATTCAGTCAGTTATGAGCATAGAACCCTAAACGGATAAAAACCCTAAACACATAATATATATATAGACAGAATGAATAACGCTCATACTCAGCATCATTTACTCCCATGTTTCACATACATTATTTATGTCTATGATGGAACATTTCTGAAGTAAAGAAGGAAGAATACAGCCACAACTTTTCGTCTTCAACAATGCAGAGGCACAAAACCAGCAGTGCTGTTGCCAGAAGACAATACCAGCCACTGGTATTTCACATCACAGGTGCACACACAACACCCATGAACAGGGAGGTGTTTGTATCCTTTGTATTTCAGAAAACACCAGTTGTGCTCATATTTAGTTTCCACTGTTTGCAGTCCATGTCCATGACAAGCTGAAAGTAAGAGTGTCCCAGCACACCCGCATTACACACATGGCATAAATTAGAAGCACACAAGGGAACCTATGCAACCTTACAGGCTAAGATAATCCACCACAACACGTCAACAAACAGATTAAACACAATATATTTTTTTTTCAGATAAAGCTAGACCAATTTGAAACCATCCATTAGACAGAATCACAGAATCAATGAGGTTGGAAAAGACTTCTGAGATCACCGAGTCCAACCTTTGACCCAAGATCACCTTGCCTACTAGACCATGGCACTGAGTGCCACATCCAGTCTCTTCTTAAATACCTCAAGGGACCGTGACTCCACCACCTCCCTGGGCAGCCCATTCCAATGCCCAATCACTCTGTCTCTGTGTCAAGAACTTCTTCCTAATGTCTAACCTAAAACTGATTTTTCTTAAATCACCCTGTCAGGTCCTAACAGCTACTGCTTCAGTTGCAGCACTGGGAAAGATATGTCTCACAACAGGTATAAAACACTAAAGCTATTTAACGGACTAGGATTCCAACAGCAAAACTGATGAAAAGCTGAAAGAGAAATATTTCTCATTGAAAACACTTAGGTAAAGAGAAATAGCAGTGCCTGCTACTAACAATAATGAATCAGTGGAGGGAAGCTTACGAATTATACTAATTAGTAAGAAGCAGACAAGAAAAAAAAAGAGCCTCAAAGCAGTAGCAGCATCTTGGCAAAATTCCCACAAGGAAACGCACCCAGTCTAGGCCTCACCATCCTTCTGTGTCTCTCAAAGTACACACCCAGCAGTCAACTGTTTGCCATGAAAATAGAGTCAACCAGCCTGGCCAAATACCCAATTTACTAAAGCAATTTTCTACACTAAAGAGAAATCTGTGTGACCAATCTGCTGGTACTAATAACCAAGCTTGGTTATGTCCACACAAACCAAAGCAACTACAGATTAAACACACACTGAATCAATCCTTGGCAAGGAAGATGAGTTCTCTACTTAGAAAGACATCTATTACCTCTGAAAGCACTGCAACTGCCTTGATGAGATTTATATTCTTATACATATAAAAAGAGACTCAGAACAATTTTCTAACCTTTCATGTAACTGCAAAATATGTCCGTGCTTTCAGCAAAATATGCACTAAAGCATAGTTTTGTTAAGTTTCAGTACTACGTTCATTCAATCAGCATGTTCTGCCTCATTCAGATTTCATCTCCTATAGTCAGAAAAGAAAATGTCAGAAATGCTTTAGACATAAAAATCTGATTTGGTTAAACAGCTCAAGACTTTCCAAGTGAATGTAAACTTTCAAAAAGATAGTCATGTTTTAGTGAAACATCATCATTATTATTATTTTGAAAATCTCCTTATTGAGTTATCATTAAAAAACTCCACAGAAATATTTCAGCTGTTCTAGAGACAGAACTGGAAGGTAAGGGGGCTTATATAACAGCTCTTCACAATGCAGTTTCTTTTGTATAGTCTCACTTCCTCGCTAATTGTCACTGGTTCTGTGACTGAAACCTGCAATTAGTTATGCTTCAGGACACACACATGAATTCTTTTGTGGTTATTTTATTCAACCTGAATATTAATAAGCCGGACTGTTACAAATTGGAAAGGAATTGCATCACCCCACCTATTTTATTAAACCATTTGTGGCAAGAGACAGTTAAATGCTGTGTATCCTTTAAATACATTGTTCTAGTTAGGAAAATAGTCAGTCTACCAGATGAATTAAAGAAGCCAAGAAACTAAAACCCAAATAAGACTACTATTTAATTTGTACAAACAGGACTTAATTTTTAAGATCATGTCAAATATGAAAAAAATGAAATGCATTACTAATACTGTCTTATTTTCAAATGGACCTACCTCATAGTTACAAACCAGTTTCACTAGATAAATAAAACTGACAGGAAAAAGAAACCTCAGCAAACGAAAGTAATTTTCATTAGTTCAAATGAAACTAACCAGGGCTACCAGCAGGAAAAACCTAGCTTCTTTAAATTCCAAAATGAATCTCCTCTCCTGACCTTTACAGAGCTCAAGATGCATACGTACACAGAATAAACAAAATAATTTGAAAGCAAATTCACTGAGTGCACCTGACCTTTGAAACAGCACAGATAATTTTAATCAGATTTGCACAATGTTAGTCTGTCTCAGGTTCCATGTAGCAACAAAGATGACAAAACTATACTTAAGAGAAAAAAAGACAACATTTTACCAAAATAAAACAGTCTTTAAATATTTTTTTGAATAACCCTAAGTGTCTCAGGTTCAGGAAAGATTCCACTGAAAGTCTACTCCCTCAATATCCTGCTAAGCTGCACAATTCAGCTGTAGAGAGAAAAGCCCTTTCTATCAGTTATGCAGGTTTCTGTCTCAGTTAAGCTAAAGAGTTGACATCTAAAAGAAAAAGTAATTTACACAAACATTTTAAAAATCAGGTTTTGTAGGAGTGGCTTGTAGTTGCCTCCTTGATCACCTAGCATACAGTAGGCTGCTTAAAGCTTCACAGTTACATTGATTATCCTGGATTTTTCAGAGATAATGAGTGAAAAATATCAAGATGCGAAGCATAAATAACGTGACAAGCAGTGCTGACTAGTAAAAACTCCCTAGTTACAAGAAACAGAAATACTCAGAAATATTCACAAATGAGCCCTCACTGAAACCAGCTGACAGCACCTTCCTTTCTGGAAGGACAGATGTTACAAGAGGAGTTACAAACCATTTATCAGCCACGAAAGCTGACCATTGCTTGCAATACTTGGGGAAACAAAGAAAGAAACCTTATCATTTATGCAAGCTCCAAAACAGGTTACTGCAAGGGGGTTTATTACTTATGCCTGATGAAATGAGAAGAATTAGCAAGGGGAGCTGAAAGCCCTGTTTAGATTCAGAACGTGCAACCTCAGTGTTGCCGAACGCTAATACATGTGGAGGTGGGATCATGAACAAGGCAGTTTTCCAGAGCAGCACTGCTCCATTTCTGTGACACTGATTCATTCTCTGAACTTGTACTAGGCCCACCAATCCTTATAGACTATGGCAACAATCACATTCCTCTTCTGCCACACTATTTTGGACTTTTTCTCTCTCCTTTGCTCACAGAGAATTTTAGAGGTTGTCAGCAAGCAACAGCTATCTGATATCCTCATCTCTTCCTATTAAGGAGTTTAATTTATTCAGCTTATCAGGAAGGTGGAGAAGAGAGCTGATCACTGTGTACAGACACTTGCACAGTCCATCAGTGTAGAGCATTCTGACCTTGCAAACAGAGCTCTGGCACTTGGAAATGAGTCACACTTATTACAATAGGTGGTTTCCTACAACATCGGCAAATACAATCGGTAGTTGCATAATTCAGTCTCAACACAGAACTAGTTACAATGTGGGTCTTATAATAAAACATTCCATGAAGAATGTAGAATGATTATATCTTTTCTAATGCTGCCTTCATATTCATATATTCAACATACAAAGAATGTTCACATACATGATCAAAAACCAACATTACACTAAAAAATAAAGGAAAAACAACTGCTAGCACAGAATAAACCTTCCTTGTACTTTCCTATTTTCTTTTTCAAATTGCAAAGCAATTGTCTACACCTTTAGAAACACAAAACCTTTAAAAACTTCCTTCCTAAGAAAGTAATTTTCATTTATTTGACTACTCCTATAAAAATATCTATACTAAAATGCACTGTTTTGTCAGCGCTCAAGTACTTCAAACTGTATCCTGAGTAAGATTCTTTGCACTGTGTTGCTTGAACATCCAACCACCACTAAGTCTTTCTTAATTTAAAACCTGCACTCAGTATCCCCTTTCATAACAACTGCAAATACTAAGCCTGATTTTGGTTCCAAAGTTGCAGACAAGTAACTATTCACCACCTCACACTATTTACTATCCAACAGTTGAATTTGCTGAACAGTTTAATTGCCACAGTCTGACTGCCAAGAATACTCTTCCTTTTCCAATTCAATCCTTAGCAGGACAGCTTATGATAAATAGATTTGTAATAACTTCTTACATAAATAACATTAATATTTCAATATAGCTATTACAGAAATAATATTAGTAGCTGCGGTTTTGAATAGGCAAATGACTAGTCTTACACCAGTCTGTAATGATAATGATAATTAGTCGATAATAGTTTCCAGCAACACGCAAACAGGCATAACTGTACACCAAACAATAATATCACTGCAATTTAAATACAACTTCTATAAGGCCTGGAGAGCAATGGAGGCTGAAGTCCAGGGTCGTAAAGTTTCTGTCGAAATACTGCATAGACTATTAACTCTTCATTTGAGGGATGCTCGTCTACATTCTGGGTTTTTTCCACAAATATGTGGACCTAACCATATTTTAAACAGGACTACACATTTTCTTCAGCAAAACATCTGCCTAATCAAAAGTAAGACTGAAGAGACATAAAGCTTAGATTTAGGCAAGCTCCCTTCTGTCCTTCCCCCATCTCCTTCTAATATTTAATGTTTTAAAGCCAAATTCTAACTCAAAATTTCTCAGCAAGGAACAAATTTCTGCTATTCTGAAATAGGTTTCATCACAACCATATAATTCTTAAATATTTAATAACACAACATGCACTAAAAAGAGACTGAAAGCCTGAAATCATTAGGACATGTCACAGCACAAGAAATAAAAAGGAGACACAGATTTCTCTGCAAGTGTAATTTCAAAGTCCTTTCACAGAGGGATCTAAAGACTGTCAGCTTGGTTGATCTGTTACTGTATACTAAATAAGCCTGTAATGAGTTTTGATTCATTGAAATGCCAAAAAGGTCATGGACAAAGTATATAAAATTAATTATTTTTACTTTTTTTTTTCTTTTTGGAAAAGGGAATATCAGGAAGGTAGTAAGTCAGGTAAAGCATCAAAACGGGCAAAATCCTAACAACAGAAAGCACCACCTACTTGAAGTGACCATTTAGAGAAGTAATAATGCATTAATGCCATTTAAAAGCTATTTCCAAATCCAAAGACACTATGAAATACTTCCTACACATTTAAGAAATAATTATATTGTTTTTGTTAACAGAACACTGATGCCAGATACAAGCTGAATGCAAATCCGAGCCTTTTATGTTACTTAGTGCTTTCTATCACTCCTTCATTATCTCTTAGTTCTCAGTTAAGACTTGTGCACAAATCCAGCAAAACAGTTTAGAAGGTACTTAATTTTCAGTATTTGCATAATAATATTGAATGGGACAATAACAGGCGTCCTTAGTGCCAAACATCAGCACTATGCCAATTTAAAGCCTTGTTCTTTAACATTTCAGAAATAAACCTGAAAACAAATTAAATTACATATAAAACTATTCCAAGTCAGTGTGCAATGACTTCTAAACAACAGAACACCTGTCAAGGCCAATACCTATCAGACCCATCAGATTTTTAGGAACTTAAGTCCTTGCTAAATCTTTGCAAATGCTAGTGCTAAAAAACATTTATGTTCAGAAGAATGAATAGAAATGTTTTTGACTATTCATGCAGTAAGGCACAGCATTATTTTGATAAAGTAACAGGCAGTACTGCAGTGCCAATACAGAAAATCTGTACTTTGGAGTATCTAGAAATGTGAAGCTGACAAATGCAGCTGATTTTGGTTGCATTACAATGCAAATCTGATGAGTTACACTGGGAATATTCAATATTGCAGTGCAAATCAATGAGAGGAAAAGCACACATTCTGAATAAAATCAAAAGGTTTATTTATATCACAACTAGAACTTTTTCTTTAGTCTTGTCTAAAAGGTTAAAACCAACTCCTTTATCAAGATCTATTTATAATTTTTCAAGTTTAGTACTAGAATAGCCATACCACTTCTAAATAGAGCAGGCCTTTAGAAGCACTATATAAATTTGAAAAAATCTACTGTAATTTTAAATGTTTGAGAATCCAGACTTGTTTTTGAAGAATCAGATTTGACATTACCCAAACCTCTCGACCATCCAGGGATACTCTTGTTTCTCATGGCACAAAGGAATATAACTCTTTCTCCCCAAAGGAAATACAGTTTACGGCGTACCGGGTTTTTTTAATATAAGAAAACCACATATTAGCCGTCTGAACTTGTCAAATCATCCCCTTGCTAGGTGTGATCTGCCCCAAGTCCCACATTTTGCCCATCTATTGACTGTTGGCCAATAAAATATGCCTGAGTTCCTTCTAAGAAGAAACAGAAAGCTATAATTACCAGAGGCTTATGGACATGATAATCTATTTGATTTTCAGCAAATACCGATGTTTAACTCTGCTATAGAGTTATATGCTCATAATTATTTTAAATTATTCTTACCCTTTGGTTTGGTTTTTTTTTTTACTGTGACAGAATTGTGTTTTTCTGTGCAGTTTTAGTAAGAATGAAGGAAACTGATGCTCCTCTGGAGATGACAATACTACCAAAGGCGTTACTGCTCAAAAGCTTTCATTTAGGTAAAGACAATTCAGTATTCTGAATCTCTACAACACAAGCACCATTTCTGTGCTGAATATGTATACAGCAAGAATAAACTGTAATCCAGGGATTCCTACCCAAAAAGTGGCACCAGGGCCAGCAAACACACATCACTATTTATACAGCTACTCGTACTCACAAGCTCTTACGTTTTTTTACAGGAGTCAGTGCTCTAGTCTACTTTTACCTGAAGTATTTTTAAATACACATTCTGCCTGCCTTGCTCTTCATTACAAATATTTGCAAGGAAAACATCACACTTGAAAGGTACAATGGAACACTATACCTTGCCTCTCTTCTGCTCCGGAGAAGTTGAAACCAGGCAACTTAAACAGAACAACACACGGGAGTGAGCTGAAGCAATCTGAAATCTGGAAAAGCAAGTAAGGGTGGAAAGGTCCAGTATCAGCAGCTGACTTCAAAAGGGATGAAGCGTCAACAAAGCAATATGGAGTTAAAAAATAATATTACCTGTTTTGTCTATTCTTTATTAGAACCTGCTTTTTTGGGTTGTTTCGTTTTGTTTTGTTTTGTTTTTTTGAACTCTACTTGGTCAGTGACACCACTCTACACATAAGAACTACGAAAGGAGGAAAAAGAAATTTCTAATTATTTGCAGTAAAAAGGAGTCTGGTCAACAAAGCTCTTCCTTATAAATGTCAATAACATACAGTCCACAATTACAATAATCTGATTGCTGCAAGATGTGTGTCCAGAATGCTGGTTTACCTATATGTGAATTGCTATGCTGATCTAGCTCCTCTTCAACACCACCTCAGCCTAAAGTTTAACCAAAAAATGTAAGGATGACTCCTTAATGACCCCTTTGCCAATCAAAGCAAAATCTATGGCTGAGTATAAATAATACTTCCATTGAAATGTAATTAGCAGATCATCTGTTTACTGTCCTGATCCTTGAAATGGCACAGTGATATCCACTTCTGGTGGAATATCACAATAATAGCAAAAGATCAACATAATTAAAACTGAATATCCATGAAAACATGCATGAAGTTTGCAGTGTTTATCTTCATGTACTTCACATGTCCCTTCATGTGTCTGTTGAATCCATGTTTAGGGTCCTTTTATCATATGGGATTCCCCCTCACAAACTAAGCACTAGTAGAGGAGAGGTCTTTTTAACAACTCTCCAATCTGTTCCTTGTAGAAATACGGTTAATGTACTGTCTTGAAATTTAAGGGAAGGGAGGAGGAATTAGTCTTAATTAAGGGCTTCTACAGAAACTCTCTCAACAGCTGAGTCACTGATTGGCTTTTGAGAGAATGAGCAGAATTTAATTGCACAGTCACCACTAACATTGGATCAGCACAGAAAAGGACTGGGTTGGTCATGACCAGGATTAGATCCAAAAAAAGCATGGGAATCACATTCAACTAACCCAAGTGTCATTTTCACTAATAAAGCTTTCTAAATGCTGATCATGAAGCTGCTTCTCATACAACCCAATTTTATCCTTAGTTTGTGTGCACGTTATTATGTGAAGAGGTAACTTCTTCACAACAAAAACTTACACTCTAAAGTGAAAGGCTTCAAATTCTGACATTGGGTATTTACAATGGATACTCAGAATTACCCCGTAGTTTTAGGGAAAATCATATTTCCTTCATAAAAACTCAGCCACCCTAAGGAGCCCAGCACACATTTTAGCCCCAGATAAAACAAACCCAGATTTAGTTAGGTCTTTACAAAAAATAAATAATTAAAAGAACCCAAACAAACACCAGAACAAGCAAACAAAAAAATCCAATTACATACACGTTTCAACTCTGCACTTGGAAAACATGAGTTATAAACTACAAGGATGCACAAAGAACACATTGTGCCAAACATATCTAACAGTTTGATTTGATAAATTACTGGTGTAGTAGAGAAAGACAAGAAGAATGAACATAATTTATTAAGATCTTCTGTAAAGCATCCATTTCCCCTCCCCCAAGCTGATGGAAATAACAGCAAAAAAACATGTAGCCCTGTAAGAATAATTTAAATATAAATGAAGAAGCTATAGGAAGGCAAACAAGACATTTAAGATATTATTTTAAAAATGAGAAAATATGGGTTATACTGGACAACTGCAGTTTCACTTAAAACTGATTAATCTTAATGCACAAAATAAAACATTGCCTACATGGCACCAAAATATTTGGAAATAATGAATTTTCATTTTGGAATCATTCTCCTGTTAGAATCTGAGTTACAGCAGTCAACAGCAGTTCTTTCACAGACTTCATATATCAACATTTGGACCTCTGTAGTAAACATGGCCAATTTGTCTGAAGCTGTTTATATACAGACACTAACAACATTCTCTACACAAATCAGTTGCCAAAGTTAAAAAGTGACAATATTTTTAACTTTTGCAGAAATAGACAAAATTATAAATACATGAAATGATATAAATAAATGTAATTGACATCAATGAAGCTGCATATATTGAAGAAGAATGACTGACATGTATAAAACTGAGTAATTCAATTTACTGCAAATTCACAAAAGGATTCATATGACAGATGACAAAATGAATATGAGAGGATTACACATTGTAACTACAAAAAGGCAAATCCTATAAAGTACGTACACAGTTGTAATATGCATGACAAGTGGATAATCCCATGCTCAACATTGTTATATGAGTTGACCCAAGCTATTGTTTTCAATGGCATCTCTATATCCTTCAGTTTTCCCAACATGGAAAAATACTAACTTGGTCACTAGCAAAGCCAATGGAAACTGCAAACAATTCAAAGCCTGTCAGACTAAAATATTTGACTATTACTACAGGCTTTCTGTAACACACTCTTCCCACTGCACTCTGAGACTAGACATAAACCATAACAAAGGTAACAAAATTATAAACGGAACAAAAACATCTGAAAAATTGACTCAAATTTAAAAAAAAAAATTAATAAATAAGTGAATCAAAGTAAGTTGGCTTCACAGTTTTCACACAGTGCCTTAATTCTGCTAAGTTTTCTCAATGCTATAATGCCAATTAAATGAGCATTATTATAAACAGCATATTTTGAAGATCTTGAATTAGAACTTGCATCAAAAGTGCTATACTTGGAAATGTAACAGCTCATATTGAGTGAAACTAGCAACATCTCTGTCCAAATGTCTCACAAGGGGAAAAAAATAAACAAACTGAAAGAAATACAACCAAAGGCTTCAGAGTAGGTGGTGCAATTGACAACCAAACTAAACTCAGCTTTTACCAGCACTCTATGCCTAACACACCGGGAAAAAGCACTCTGTGTGTGGAGAATTTCTTTTCAGTACACAGAACGCAACTTTTAACGATAGCAATAGTACTCTGCTGTCATTCAAAGACTTAAAACTGCTCAGAATGTCTAAAAATCCATCTGAAGGGAAGAAACATGAAAGCAGATTCTGAAGTCAGGGGGCCTGCTATTTATTGGAGATGAGACACTTTGTCCTGAGGAAAAAGGCAAAACATTTAGCGCCACTTTTCCATTAGACATTTCAGGGATTGAATTTAAAATCAAGATCTTAGCAAATGCTCTGAAATGTCTTACTTGAATCACCGGCATTCCAACATTTGAAAAATAAACACTTAGAAAACTGCTTGCAGATGATACATTGCTTGCAGTTATTCCTTAAACAGAACTTTGTATACTCCTGTTTTTAACTGTTAAATCATTTCAGATTTTTAATTACATTAACAATTCCCCCCCCCCCCCCCCCCCCCCCCCCCCCCCCTAATTTGAGCCTTAGCTGGGTCTTTTGTGTCAAAAGCAACTTTCACCTGAACATCCCTGAGCTGACATTTTATGTTCCGGGCTAGAACCAAGAACAAGAGGACCTTTATTTTGGGGGGGCAGGGGGGGGGGAGGCAGATGTTTCTCAGTTCTTCATTTTGATTTTATTAATTTCTTAGGTGACTTATTAGGAATATGCAGTATGACTCTGTTGCTTGGACACATGGTATCCTTGGAAAAACACAGCTACCTGGTTGTCACTCAGCCTACCCACGATCAGCTAAAATCCTTTAGGAACCGGTGTAAGAGCACTTGCTCCATCACTCGGGACAAAGCATCTAAAAACGATTCTAAGCGTTCCTGCCTTACACACAAATTTAAACACAGGCAATTGCTCAGAGCCTCTGCGACCCAAGCACGGCTCGGTCGCCGCAATGACCGCCTTGGCTTTGCTGGGGATCTGTGAAGCTTCCCGGCTTTGCTGCAGCGCTCTGTAATTGCTGTACCGCACTCATCTGCGCCCGCACCGAGCCGGGGGGCAGGCGGGCACAGAGAACACTTGGATGAGTGAGAGAGAAACATTCCCATGGGGACGGCGGGGAGGGGGTGTCCAATATCCAGCTGGGAGGGCGGGCAGGGTATGGAGGGGCGGGGAGGCGGGCGGGGAGGGCACGGGGAGGGGGACACCGGCACGGGGAGAGACCGGCATGGGGAGCGGAACGAGCACCGTGGGCAGCGGGGACACAGAGCGGCCGGCCCTGCTCTCCTGAGGGCACAGCGCGGGGAGGGAGCGGGCGGGGGGAATTAACAAGATGGAGACTTACGCTCCCGCCGCACGGCGCGTGCGCGGGGCGGGGCGGGCCGGGGCGGGCGGCGGTGCCGCCGTGAGGGCGGCGGGGAGCGGGGACGGTGCCGCAGGGCGCGGGGGCTGGGCCTGTGCCGCGCCACGCCGCAGGAGAGCCGGGAGTGGGGAAAGGGACACGGGTTGTGCGGGCTCGGCATTTGCGGGAGGGTGGCGGCGTTACCGGTGGGGGAGAGTAATGTCGCGGTGCGCGCCCCGCGCGGGTGTCTGGCTGGGAGCGCACTGGAGGCGAGTGGCAACACCCCCACCCTATTTTACCTCCCTCTCCTGTGGCTCTGGTTTTTGGGCGCTGTGTGGGGTCCACACAGTCAGTCCCTCCCCTCGCGCCTCAGGGGTGTCCCCGGGACATTCCCTGGCACGGAGCTCCCCAGTCCCGGCATCCCGGTCACACCGGGGCGCCTTCCCCGTCCAGCACCACCATCACCCCCCGCCGTGGAGGATTTCCCCGACCGCACTTTCCCTAAAGGGAAAAACAGCGTAGGTAGTACCTTGCTTTCGTTCAGTCGGACCTGAGCTCGTGTAGTGAAGACGAGGCCTCGCAGCAGAAAGCCAGGTTTCTAAAGGGCCTCTGCTGTGTATGGAGTTCATTTTCAGCCTGGTACCCAAGAAAGCTCTCTTACATAGCTAATTTTATGTATATCCACTGTAGAGGAATGAAGTTGCTGGATGCCACTGTTACTCCAGTGAGTCAGGCAATGGGAGATGCTGGGCTCAAGCCCAAACCTTTCTAAAGAAAACTAGTATGAAAGATAGGCTCGATGTATTTGCTGGAGCTGGTACCATTAAGAATTGATGCAAGGCACTCTTACTGCTATATTACTGAACAGTGTCACAAATAATGATGAATACTGCAAGTGTCGTAATTTATCCTGTATGCTTATATTGAAGACATTGTTGTCACCAACTCATGAATGTGGTATCAGGTGTCATTATTATTTAATGCCAACAGAGAGCCAAGATTACCTTTTGATGCCACTGCTGTGAATAATGCCTCAGTATCTATACTCCCACAGAGCAGAGGCCCCTGCGTAATCCCAAAAATCACTCCATGCTGAAGTGACAGCATCAATTTCCCCTGCTGTGACACATTTTGTCAGCCCTTTGTGACACTGCACAGCAACAGGTCCCTTAAGACTGTTGTGTGCAGAACCACCCCAGATATGTCCCTTTTACAGCCCGTACACCTGTCTTCTGGGATGATGCAACTGAGAATCCATTAGTGGCTGCTCTTCCTATATCCACTTGATCCTGAGAAACATACTGAGCACTCATTTTGTTTACAACAGCATACACAGTGTGTGCAATTCTCATATCTAGGACAAGTGAAGTATTTTTGCCATCTAAGGGTCACTATTTCTTAATGATTATCTGCTGCAGTTACACCCTGAACGGCAGACAGATCTTTTCCTCAAGTTACCAGGTCATTGCAAATGCTAATTTCTGTTCAGTAAATTTTCGCTCTCTTTACTTTCCTGAAGTCCTAGTGTTTTTCATGACACTACAGTTGTGTCTGAGTTTTATTACCTTGCACCGATTTGGTAGTTTTCCTGATGTCTTACTGAACTCACTGAACTGAGTTAATAATTAACAGTATAGCAGGCGACTACGAGTGACTCTGTTTCCCAAAACTGACTCAATTTGTCGTTCAGGAACATGAAAACAGTGAGGTCTGTCTCTTGACTTCAACAGCCTAATCTGCATCACTTTGCTTTCTTTGAGTTATTTGACTTTTCTGGTCATCCCACCATGTAAGGATCATACTTTTCACTTCCTGAGATGCTTTACTGCCATTAATTGTTAAGGAGACCTTATCACCACTAAAAGCAAAGACTATCAGACATATATACACAGTTTTCAAATCAAGGGATTCTGTGTGAGACAATGTGTCCATGACACCCTCGAAAATACACTCATGTATCCTTTTATATGTGTTATCCCTTGTTTACTCAGTTTTTTAAACTACTGTACAATAACATTCCCTCTTTTGAGGTTGGCAGGCAAAGATAAAAAGTTAAGACTGTTTTGTTGTCCCAGGCACATGCTTATGATTCTGTGAAAATGAACACTGTACTGAGGTATATGCTGAAAAAATAGACTTCAGTAAAGCAGCACATCAGAAAATCTGCTTAAATATGTCAGAAAGTTTTAAAACCAACCAAACCCACCCCCCAAAACAAAACCACAAACCATGACTGTTATTCAACAGTGTTGAAAACAAACAGTAGATTCTAATCTCCTTGAATAACTCTAGACATAATTCTCCACTTCTAACTTTGCAACCTCTGTCTGTAACCAGAGATTATGTGTTACATAAATACTTGCAACTGCTAAGATGTAAGAAACACGTGAAGAGGTGGGCTAGTGCTGTGGCAGAAGCCTTGGCTTACAGAAAAAACAGCTTTAATATTCTGTTATTAACAGAGAAAAACAAATACAATCCATACACAGAAGTGAAGTGTGTTTCTAGATAATCTGCTTCTAACATTCAGCTGAGCATGAAATCTCCTCTTGAAGAAAAGCCTGGTAGAGATCCCAGGAAAACATTCTTTTAGCTCACTGCTGCTTATTTGATGGGACAGTTCACTTTGTTCCTTTATACTGAGCTGCTTTATACTTACGTAGTAACAGTTTTTTTCTCTTTCTAATCCTCAGCAGAAGCACAACCCCTTATTATCTTGTCTTTGCCTGTTTCAGAGTTTCAGTAAGTCAAGTTCTTATAGAAGGTGTTTTACCCGCAAAGTGATAAATGAGAGTATCTGCCTCTGTGATGGATGGGAATTGTATTTATTTTTTAGTGAATTTTGTGGTTCTAGTATGAAACTATCTTAAATTATCTTAAATTACAAGTATTAGAGCTGTGACGTTACATAGCTTGTATTTTCAAACAAACTTTCTTCTGCCTTCTGCCTTAATATTTGTTGTGTATCCAAGAAGTAGGAACATAGTTGTTCTGAAGAAGTAAAAATAGTATTAGTGAATCAAAATTGTGCAGTTTTGTCATATAACAATGAGATTCTTTTCATGATCTGCTTCTGCTGGGTTCTACAATTTAAAGTGTGTATTTATTTCTTCATTCTATGTTAAATCATATTCACAATCCTCAAACTTCTGTGAGAAGAGACCTTTAGAAAAAGGAAACATCAGAGAAGCAAAAAAGATCATAGAACTTTTTTAAGAAGTTTTCACTGTTTCCTTTCTTTAGTATTGAAATCTAAAGCTACCTTTTGTTGGTTTTATTTAGATGGGATACAGACATAATATTGTGTGGGATTACCACTATTTTAGGGAGTCTGGACCTTAAGCATTCATATAGTATCGCTTTCATGGCTACTTATTTGTTACTCTGATGCAGATTTGCTCTCACTAAGTATTTTCTTCAAGCCACAATGTATTATTCACTGGTCAACTCACCAACTACCTCTCTAAGACCAATTGGCTGTTTCTTCTAACTTGCCCTTAGTCATCTCTCTGTTCTCAAAACCGGGAAGAGTAGTCGTGTTTTTGGCAGAGTAACAATGATGCTGCATCTAAAACAGCCCCTTCTGTGAAGCCAGTCATTAATTCTTCTCTGGTAGCTTGTCATCACCAGATGTCTGCTGAGTTTACACCCTGTGCATTTCCCGTGACTGCACCCACAAGGCATCCACAAATGACTCTGTATTTTCAACCCGAGCACCACATCCTTTTTTTGAACTTTCCTCTTCTCTACCTCAGCAGCTGCAGCTGCTCCACGGAACTGGAGCCTCTCTTTACATGTCATACCTCTCTTGAATGAAATGAGTCTACAAACACCATAAGAGTATAATATTACTTTTAAGAGTTTCATCACTTAGTGTTTTGGGTTTTGCACAGAAAGTAATGAGAAATATTCTATATCCAACACAGAAAAACATTTCCAGTTTTATATCAACAAGTAAATTACAAAATGTCTTTGTTTCCCATAAGAAACACTGGAATGTAGTCTGTCTCTGCCAATAATGAAGCATATCTGAAGGAGAACTCACAGCTACATCTAAGCATGAGAACTGTAGGCACATTTCCCTGTGGAACTCAGCACTCATGAACATGCTCACCAGCAGTAGGTGCAATTAGATGTGTCCAATTTACATTTGAGCACAAGCTTTCAAAGCACACACAGCAAACCCAACAAGCTGGGCTTTGTGAACACAATGCACAGTTTCTCAGTTCAGTGGGAAACTTTACAAAAATATATGTTCAAGGTATAATTACAGCATGCCACAAATAAAATTTCAAAAGGATAATTGAAACAACACTCATATCTCAAAAAAAGAGACTGATTAATTGATGTAGGTTCATAGACATATGTCATAGCACACAATACAATTAATAAAATATAAACACCAATTTTCAAATCAACACAGCTTGATAACATGAATTCAAATTTTAGCAACAGAAAAAAAAAAAAAAAAAAAAAAAACCACAAAGTAAACCCAAAATTCCGTCAGCTGGCTAGTAAACAGGAAGGAAACAATTTGGAAACTGTTAATATTTTTCTAACTCCTTAGGGGTCTTTCTTTCATGTTTTTTTCATGTTCTCTGTGGCCGTTGAGACTAGTAGGAAACCAGCCAATTTAGTCAGAAAACTTTGCAGCATAGCAGGGAGTCTCATTTGTCATCACATGCAATAGCAGTTGTCTCCATCAAGAATGAAGTTAATCAGTAAAGACTACACAAATTAGGTAATTCTTTAGATGGTTAACAATGTACTTTTGAATGAATAAAGACCAATCTTTGTCTCCTGATACTGGGAAACTTCTCTTTCAAATATGTCTATTTTGTGGTTTGAAACTAAGGAGCAATGAAGTCACTTAATGTATTTTTTACATGAGTATTTCTGGCAACTGAAGATACTCAGTTTACACAGGTGACACTAAGCATTATCCTTATAAGAGCTGTATTCAGCTCAAGTTTTCTTCAAGTGTCTTCATCTTCTTCCATTCTATTCTGAATTATTTCAAATTATTGACTAAATTTCTAATCCTGGTCAAATTTGAGAATTGCAAGGAACAAAGACAATAAAACCTTGGGAGTATGTTTCTTCACATAACCACCCTCCACCCCCCCACCCCCCCCACCCCCAAATATACTATTTTGATTTAATATGCTGAACATGTAGCAAAGAAATCTAAATATGCTCAACTTCATGAAATTTTACACCCATCTCAACTTCGGGACTAAGTAAAGCAGCTTATGTGCCGTTCAGGAAGACAGAATTTTCTCCTTCAAACTTTATTTCATACAGCCTTTAGAACATTAAGGACCCTTCTAACCCCAAGTTTTTTCAGTTTGCACAGTGCCTCTAGACTGAAAACATGGATTGGTGACATGTTTCGAATCAATCCATGAACATAAATGCAGGAAGAAACTGGTTGCATAAACTTCATGCCTCTGTTCTTTACTACAACTTCTGCATGCTTATTATGGAACTTGTATGTAAAGCATGTAACTAAGCTGGAAAAAAACTTATCTATTCTATAAAATGTGGGAGGTGCCTGTTTAGAGCTCTGGCCTACATCCATAAAAATTTGTTTAGTTATCTCACAGTTTATGACACATACTCCTTCCTCAAAAGATCCGGGCTAGATTAATTTGACATTGTAAAAATATCTGCCACATGAAAAGAAGAGCTGGCATATCAGCCTTCAATTTTGAGAAGAAAGCATGTCTTAGAGGGCTAAGTGGTTCATGATTCCTGGAATGATATTATAATGGATTATAAAAGGCTGGTGCAGTTGCACTACCTTAAGGGGAAGCCCAACATTTGTTCATATTATTAAATGACCTTACTAATGGTATAACTCGATCCTATGTTGCAATCATAAGGTACTGGGAAAGGACACACTCACAGGTATATCAGGTGCAGATACTGTGGGCATTCTGGGTTCTCAGGGTGCTGCTTGCCTGAGTGGACAGAGGGCCTTTTCCAAGGATACCACATGATGAATGTCCTCAGTGACTGTTAGAGGATGATACATAGAATATCAGTGTAAAAGGCAGGAAAACAAACAGGCTTGTACATAAAGATTTCAATATTTACCTTACTCTTATGACCGCTGTTCAGCATCTCTTTTTGAAAACAACAGTAAAGATTTTCACTTGGTTTCAGGTTTTATTTAATTCTTTCTGCAATGTTTGAAAAAAAAAGGTGTTATATGGAGCCTGTTTAACTAAAGGAACAACAAAAACCTTAAGCAAGATCATTTTGATGTAAAAAGAATTGGATCTTTATCACAAAAAAAGAAAGCAAGAAAACTCTCATGTACTACAGAAAACTCATTTAACCTTCAAAATTTGCTAGGCAATTTTGTGAGGAAC
Organism: Acropternis orthonyx; assembly: GCA_035583155.1. Taxonomy (NCBI): domain Eukaryota; kingdom Metazoa; phylum Chordata; class Aves; order Passeriformes; family Rhinocryptidae; genus Acropternis; species Acropternis orthonyx. Next base: position 8,073,980 of record JAWWEU010000023.1, on the reverse strand, counting down.
CTCAGCAACTAAAACACATATTACAATTACTAAATATAAAAAGAAAGGTTGAGCATCACATATGTTATCTACAAAAGTTGTTAAATAATAGATGGGAATAGTAATGCAAAGAATATTCATATTTTGATGCTATCAAGGGCATACATCAAAGTGGAGCAGTTTTTTGTAAATTCAAGGGAAAATTGATCTTGTTCTGGCACATGGTATGACACAGCATGTCAAGAGAAATTTTAAAATGCTTTCAAGATATATGAAGAAGATTACTTGTAAAATATTGTGTCTACTAAAGTTGCAGGATACTCACAGACCTTAAAGCAGCACAGGTAATCATGGTTACAACCTTTGGTCTTTTGCAAGCTAGGCCTAGTCTTCACAGACAAGCTCTGTGTGAGCTATATGGCACATAAGGGTTTGCAGAACCTACATGAAATTTAAAATTTCTTATTTGAAGTTTTTTCATTTTGAGAAGCTTAAAATTATCTTTTACTCCTGAATATTACATCAGATGTTGATTTAGAGCTCTGTTTTACATAGAAAAACGCTCTGAATTTCTCTTGTAAACATCTCACTGGAAGTAGCAAAACCAGTCATAGGTTTGCTCAAATGTATTTTAAATTGGTAGATGGATTAAGGTTGAAGGACTAAGTATAGCTATGGATTCACTTCCCATGGCTAGTTTTTATAAAATTTCCATATGTCAGTGACACATTGTCATTTAAGGACCTTTTATCTAAATCACATAAAACTGATTTAAATCAGTTATTGTTTTTAATCAAATTCTGCTGACTGCTGACTTAGAATTTGTCCTTTGAATCCATAAATTACCTGAAAGAAATTTACCTTGAGTATGATAAAGTATTGACAAACACTTAACTCATTCTCTGACAATTCTTGGTGCTTGTGAAAAACGTTCAGTGGTGAAAACAGCTGTGCCAGCAGCTGCTTAGATGCAGTTGCAATCTTACTTCACTAGGCCACAGAAAACTGAGAAAGCTGAATAGTTTCCACAATCTTGATAACTTAAATACTGTGTGTTTTCCTCTTTATGCTCTATTTTGAGTGAGTAAGGGATATTCCAATGCTTTTAGATTCCTTTTTTGTTTACTTTCTCTGGTGATTGCTTTTGGCAAGGGAATGAGGGGGATTGAAAGTGACTGTAGGTTTCATAAACTCGCTGTGCACATACTTCTGTGAGCACCTGTGCAGGCAGCAAAGGAAAGGTGCTAGAAAACACAGGAACAAGTTTTAAACAGTACTAAAGTACTCTCTCATTGTAATTTTTATTACAGCATATTCTGACCTTTTAAGTCATAAGGAACTGATATTATTACTGTACTTTTGGTAAATGGGAATCATCAAACTGCTGTTCCTCAAGATCATTCTGAACAGTTGCAAGGACAGTTGCATCTCTGGGGCTGCTGCTGGGGACGAAGGAGTGCACAGAGTAGCACAGTCACTCCTGGTCCCACCTCATGCTGGCTATGGCAGATAAGGCACTGTCCAACTGGGAGCTGCCTCTGGAATCCCTGTCACTGCTGAGGGAGAAGAGTGAGCCCCCACAGTGGAAGTGCCACAGTACAGATACACAGTACAAATTCAAACTTAGTATAAGTTGAATTCTGCAAGAAGAACCTTCACACCAATTGTCAGGATTTTGATTTGGACATTAAGAAACTTGAGTTCTGTCCCGTTTCTTTACAAATCACAAGTATGACTTGGAAAATCATTTATTTGGTGTCTGTAGCCAAACAGTTTTCTCAGCTCCTGTTCAGAATGTGTCAAAATCGTTACTTTAAGCATTTACTGGATAATTGAATTACAGCCTGATAGTCATATGCTGATTAGTTGCTTCTATGTCAATATGCTTTTTCTTTGCTGACTTTAGTTTAGTATTACTAATAGTTAGGCTAATATGTCTTCTTGTTTATATTTGGGAGTATTAATAAAGCAGGTAAGGCCTTGTCTTACATTTCTTTCAATAAGAAGCCCATGGAGTTTTGAATAGGTGTTCCCTGACTAACATAAGACCATGACCAGTTTTCTCTGTTAGCCTATGGCTCTTGCATCTGGCATTAATCTGGGAATGCAGTCTGCAAGTAGGAAGGCAGTAGGAGAAGAAGCATGGCCTTGTGCAAAGACTGACAAAAACTCACAGCACTCAATGTCAAAGTCTCAGCACAATCTTGTCACTTTATTCTCACCTGTATCTCTCCTTTGGGGAAAGAAAAGGATTTCATACTGGGGTATCAGTAAAAGTGCCACTACTGCTGGTTGGAGAGAGGGAGAATCTAAAGGTATCTGGGTTTATTGATGATTCACAGTAATTAACTGTAGGCTGCCACTCTGCTTTCACCTTCATCAGTACTCTGTCACTGTGTCTGCTCTGTGCTCCCCAGCAAGTGTTCAGAGAGGTGAACCAACTGAGACTAACCTTACAAAAATACAAGCTGCATGAATGAATCAAAAGCTACATTGCTAAATTCCAGGAAAGACCAAGATATTTGTGGTTTCAAATCAACCCTTTTTAAGCCTCCCAACTAGGTTCATTATGAACTCGCTTGTCTTCTAGAAAAATATAATTCACAAACGTTTAAATTGTTTTGCTTTCATGCGCTTTTTTTTGTGTGTGAAAAAGATTAGAGTGCAAAGCAAAACTGTATAGCTATCACAAGAAACTTCTAAGCAAAACAAAATTAACATGAGAAGCAAGTAGAGCATTGCAGAGAAAAATGGTGCTACTGAAGAAACAGATAGTACTATTAAGATCGCTTAGTTGGCAAGACAGCAAGCCTGGACTGATTGCCAACAGAATGGCAACAGAAACATTCAGATAAATTCCAGTCTCACAAACATTAGGTCACACAGGAACATTTAAATGCAGTATAGTATGCTTCCCTAAATAAGTAGTGGGGAAAAAATTGTTTCTTTTATTTTGATAGAGAAAAATTTTATATTTGGTACAGGAGAATGACTGCAAGCTATAGGCAGAAAATTAACCTAGACTGACATTGCACTCAGGAAGGGAGTAGGCAAAAAGACTTTTCTTAGCTGATGTATTTTATGATTCCTGTACATTGGGTGGGATTCTCTAGTCTTCACTCATTCCTCAGTCTCTGAAATGCACAGGTAGCTCTTCTCCGCTTGGAAGCAGAGCAATGTGTCATTTGATCTGGTAACACCACAGCATAACTCACTGGATAGAATGGGAAAGGGTATAGATAATAGGATATCTAGAAACTCAGTAAAAGACTATTCCAGCTGGAAGCTGCAGTGTTCAGAGTGCAGCCCTGTCCTTGGGTACTGAGGAGAAATCATAACCAACTTATTGTGCTGAAAAAGAAAGTTGATGTGTTTTTTTTTCTAATACCTTCTTTCTCACTGCTACCCTTTGCTATGATCTGTCTCCACAGGGAGCAGAATCTAACTCTGGCCACTCTAAAATTTTTATGTGATGTTTAATAAATGGCTCTTGGTTTCAGTCTCTTTTCCATAAGATGTCATTTGAATTTTAATATATATAGCACAAAATATAAAGCCTTTCCCTGTGCAGGTATTTTCCCTGTTACAAAAACTGCAGACATTCCACTTGAATGCTATGAAGGATTATACCTGAGGAATACTAAGATAAATAAATGTTTACACAATTACATCAACTTTAGCAAGGCAAACAGAATCTGATGAAAAATTTTAAGATTTAGAGTAAGTTCATATATTTGTATCCCATCTCCAGGAAAAAAAAAAAAAAAAAAAAAAAAACAGTGAAAAAGATACCGGTAGAGTCTGAGGGATAAATTTAACCTGAATTTTTATGTTAAATTCTTAATTATGTTTTTTAGATTTATTTTGTACTTAGCATATGAGGAAGGCTTTTAAAGTGTGTATTGCAACTCACTTTAGAAAATCACCTTTCTCTCAAATATCTAATCTGGTCACCCATGAATTAGAAAAGTGTGAAGAATTTAATGCAGAAAGGAAATTTTCATGATTTTACATGATAGGAAGCATGTTACATGCAGGATCTCTTTTAAGGAGCTCGTGCAGGCACCTCAAGTGCAATGAGGGTTTTAACTTTGACGTTGATACTCTATGTTTCTGTAATCAAACATGAAAAGTATTAAATTCAATATCAATTCAATATCAAACATAAATAATCAAAATCAATTAAATTCAACATTGATCATAAATAGTATTAAATATCAGAGAACTGGCAGGTCACAGTAATGCATTGTCACACAAGACAATCGTGGCATTAAAGCTGCACAACAGTGGGAAAGTAGTGGGGATTCAGTTCATTTTTCAGGTGTGTTTATTTGTTATTGGTGGTGGCTGTATTTGTTGATTTACTTGAACAATGCTGCAACAAGCCTTTAGTAAATATTTAGGAATCTTGATTTTATATCTAGTTGGGCCCAGTAATCTGTCTGTTTCTTACTTTAATTATTCTTGGTACAAAAAGGCTTTTGTATACTTGAGAAAGAAGATAAACAAATTGGAAAGTGTCCTGCTGGCACACCAACATTTGGGAAAGGATGCAGACAGTACATCCTTAGACATTTGTATTTATTTCCAAACTACAAACTGCTAAGATACTTTATTCTATGCAAACACTGGCAAGAGATCAATATAAACAAAATGATCCCGGATGAGCAGCTCCAGCTCATTGTTATGACCATTTCTCATGCAACTGCCTGTTTTAGCTATTGAACAATTGCTGGTATTCCTGCCTTGAAAGTATCAGTTACTTTTCCGTGAAGAATCTCACAAGCGAGGAGTAAGTGACAGTGGAAAATTGTATACTATGATGATATAAATGATATAAAAAATCATGGGTTCGAGGATAAATCTTTTATTCATAACCATAATTCTCATGCTATTGCATCTCTATTTATCAGCCTCCATAGCATGTCAGTTTTCACATTCATTCTTTTGGCACTGCAGCTCCAGACAGCTTAGCCAGTAAGACAGATACTCAAGATCTCTATCCAAACATGCATTTTCTAGAACATAAGGTAAACCCAGATGGAATATGAATTACAAAAGTACAATAATCACAATCCATATTAATAACCTGTAAAAGTAGACTAAGTCTTTGAAATGTAGTCTACATAGAGCCTTTTTATGTAGTGTCTGAAGATCTTGTTTTATTTATTATTATTGATCCTGAATGAAATGGTTAAGATAGCTCTTACAATAAAAAAGCTGCAGCTGGAGCGATGATATTTACAACAAACTTTAGCTTTAGTGCAGTTAATATAGTGTCTGTTTTTTCCATGTTAGCCTTAACTTTTAAGAAATTCAAAATCTCCCTATCTATTGAATTGGCAATAAGAAACAACATGAAGAACTTGGGGGTTTTGTTATTGCTGGAGAGAGACGTGTCTAGTTCTAGGCTTAAAGTTAAAGCTGTGTTTAAATGCAGAATCAGAATAAAATTCTAAACCAGCTGAAGCCAATGGCAAAATTCCCATAGGCTACAACCATGCCAGCATTTAATTACACAGTTTTCATATTCAAACACCTGCAACCAACAACCCTCTTTAAATTACTCTTTCAAATTCCATTATTTTAAATTAGCAAAAAGGAATAGTCACTATTCTTATATGGCTGCATATATGAAAAAATATATAAGGCACTTATTTTAATATTTTTATCAGGTGTTCTACAAGTTCTAGACAGAAACATCCCTTAGTCATAAATTTGGCAACACTGTCCATTTACAAAATGACAGGAGGAAAAGAACACATAATTGATGAGAGTTAAAAATACAAGCAGCTACATCTGTAATACAGAACAATAGAAATAATAAGGACGGGAGAGAACAAAATAAAATCCAAGTTAAGGGAGCAACCTGGGAAAAAAGATGAAGAAAATAAATACGCTGTGGATAAAAGAAAACAAATACCATCCTAAATCAAAAGAAAGGTCAACTGATACTGGCCAGAGAGAAAAATAATTGCTCAACATCTACATTTTTTCCCTATATTTAATGTAAAAGAAGAGGGAAGCATGGAACTCAGTAACATAAATATTTATGAGGCTTTGGGAATATCTAGCAGCAGAATTAACAAAAAGAAGGTAAAAGAATATTTAGATAATTTAAATATTTATGATTCAGAATATCTAAATCATATTCAACCAAGGGATCTTAAGGAATTGACTGAGATGGATCTGACAGACATTTTTGAGACCTCACGGAAAAAAGGTTAGGTACCTAAGGATTGAAGAGGGATGAATCTTAGGAAACAGAAAAAGGAAAAAAACACAGAGAATTTCAAGCAAGTTCCCAGTATTTCCTGCCATGCAAAATAAGACAGTAAATATATAACTAATAGTGTACCATTTAATGCAGAGCAAAATCATAATACTCTTTTGCAGCTGTAAACTCGCTGTCTCTGTCCACCTCTGTCTTTTTGGTTAATGTCATTCAATCTTAATCATTGCTGAACAGAATTAAAAATTAATAAGTGTCAAAAAATTCAGCCCAAGATAAGATCTGGAAATAAACAGACTATTTCCACAACAAAACAGAATCTTTAGCTACAAATTTGTCTAAACAAAAAAGTTAAAGAACAAAGAGTATAAAAGGGAACAATCAAGAAGATTACAAGTAAAGTTACTTAGAAGTACACACTTGTTTTAAAGGACGGAAGTTCTGTAACACACAAGTTCAGTCCCTCTATAATTTGGACTCATGGAAAGCAACACCAGTTCTCATGGAATGCAATACAAGAAACAACTGAAGTCTGACTTAGTAACTGTCTGAATTGCATGATCATGTGCCAAGATCACACTTTTCATTCAGAGGTTAGTTAGTAAGACTACTATTCAAAATATATTATTGCATAGTATCATGTCTGGAATGCAAAGGTGATTCCTTTCTAGTGGGCTTACCACCACCACTGTCTCCTGTTCCTCTCATTCACAAACTGCTCACATCCTGTGTTAGAGACTACTGAATGTTTGACACTTGTTCCTATTAGAAATTGTTCCAGTGTTTCTCCTTCAGTGATCAGAACCTTCTAATTTCCAGCTAAAACATGCACATTGCCAATGTGAAACTGCTCATTATCGTCAATAATTTGATTTAAATAGGTGCCCGTGTGTTGGGTGTTTACCACCCTTCAGTGCTGAGAGACATTAATCAGAACCTTTCTCAGCCTTCGAGGGTTTTTTTGTTAGATAAGTCAAATTCTTTACATTTCCTTTAACCCTGTTAGTAATCCGGTTCTTTCAGCCTGTGATTCTCAATCATACTCAAGATCAGACCTTACATCAGTGTCTAAATGCAATACTGTTTCCCCTACCTTCCTGATGCATCCTAAGATGATGTTTTCTCTTTCTTTCTACTATTTGGCATTAGTCCTCACAGTTGTCTTGCAGCTGATTAAGACTCCTAGATCTTTTGTAGACTTTCACCAGTTAAAGGCAAAAATTCCCCTTGTCATCTTTAAAGCCATGGCTTTGCAATGTGCAATATCAGATGCTCTTCTATTTGTGTTTCTGAGATCATCAAATCATCTAAAGTGACCCACATGTTATTCTGGTCCTCTTCTGTATTGATTATCCCTCCCAATTTTCTGTTTTGAGGAAATTTCACTACCACATTTTTCCTTTCTCTGTTATGATTATTAACAAAAATACTAAATGAGACTTTGAGGAACTTCATTAGCAAGCTCTTTTCATTGCAATGCTTTCCTTTTAATTTGTTGTCTCTTCTTTAGGTATTTCCTTGTCTGCTTTAGATTTCTTGTAGTATTCTCCAATTTCACTTGCTTAACTAGTAATTTCCCAAATGATATTATATCAAAACCTATATCAAACCGTTATGAAGTCCAGATAAATGAAACCTGCTTCATTTCCTTTGTCAAATATCAGTTACTTTATCAGAAAAAAAAATATCATGTTACTAAATTTGCACTTTGCTAGTGGTTTATTCTGTATTTTGATCACACAGTGCTGTGTTCTCAATTTTTAGAGACAACTACGTGCTGCACTTACCCACTATCTGCATGTTTTTAAAATTTTCATGAGGATTTTTGGTATGCAGAGGCAGTACTCGTGCTCATCGGCCACATTAGCACAATGGCTCTTTTGGAGCCATTACAGTTGATCGTGCCAATGATCCATGGATTATATACTTTTATAAGGTCTGGTGCACTTGCAAACAAAAGGTTTCTTTCCTTTGCGTTTCTCTTTCTCAAGAGACACTTTTTCTTCTTCCCCAAATCATCCTTTAATATTAATGCAAAGCAGCCAAACAAAGGAAACCAAGCCACAAAAATTCTAGCTAAGATGAGGTGATGAATACACTAAATCCTGGAGCAGAAAAGTAATTTTTGTCTCTGATAGAGGCTTTTTGTGGCTGCTTTTCTGTTCTGTGCTTCTGTAGTAGAGAAAGGCCCTGACACACTCTGGGGATCACAAGCACATATGCAAATTTAGTCCCATTTTTAACCACGTGACCAAGAGAGAAACTGTTCCCCGAGAAGAGCACAGTTGTGGTGTGGTCTCTTCCATATCACATGTTGCCTCTTATCCCTGACTCTCCCCATTCCCAAATTAAACTATTCTGAACAGGTCCCTGTTACCCTCCATCTTTGCTTCTGGCCCATCCTGGTATCCATTGCCTCTGGAACAGAGAAACCCCTGGAGACTCAGATGGTATCTAACAGTGTAACTTCTCTATGGTGTTTGGGGATTTGTTTGTCCTGCCTAATGGAAGTTTTCAGGCCATGCTCGAAAGTTGAGACAAACCAAGAATGGAATACAAGAGAATTGGTGTCATTAGAGAAGTTTTCATGCTTGTCCTCTCCTAATCCTTTCTGATGACAAGACATCTGTGAGTTTCTCAGGGAAAAGGCCATGCTAGAACCAACCAAAAGTAATCCTGTGCTGAGTGGAAAGATTTAATTAGCATTAGCTACGCTGCTGTGATTCATCTCTCAGTCACGGCCTCCCTGTTGTCCCAACTATATACACACTAGTTTCTTGCCTAGCCCTATTCTGATCAAAACTGATTCATTTGCTGGACAGAGAGACCCTAGTGTAGACTGAAGGGCAGCATTACACCATGTAGGCACATTGCAGGCTGAGACAAGTTTTACTCCTTTCACACAACATAGAGCTCCAGTGGTAACTCAGCCAGCTCCACACTCAGTTTATCCCAGATTTAGTGCAGGTACAGCCAGTCTGCAGCAGAAGCCATTAACCCTGCTCACTACTGCACAAGCCCCTTACTTGGCTCAGGAATCAGCTGCACACATAATAAAGACTAGTAAAAACAGTATTAATGAAACCAAGGACATTGGCCAGCAATAGGGGGACAGGGAAGTTTAATAAAAACAAAACAAGGAACCTGGAGGAATTCAGGTGGCATTCATCATACACAAAACCAAAAAATCCACAACCAAATGCCATCTCCATAAAAATACAGGTACTGGATCTGCAATAATGTGTCCAGAGATGATTAATTATATCATAGAAGATTCCCATAAAAAGCCCTGCTGTAAGTTGGTTAAAAGAGAAAATGTGATTTAACGAAAGAGCTTTAACATCCTTGCGACTCACAGTACGGAGACTCATCACCAGAGTGAAGGCTTTGTTTGGAACATGCCTGTGCCAAAGACCTCCTGTGTGACCACAGGAGTGTATCTTACTTTCCCTGTACCTTTGTTACTTATCTATAAAATGGATAATATATTCTTCCTTTCTCCATCCTTTATCTCGTGTGTTTAGATGTTAGTTTCTTTAAAGAAAAAAATTGCCTCTCACAGCAAGGGAGAAAGAGTGCAGGCTCAGTAATAATAACACTGAGACCTAGACACTGCCTGACAAAGCAAGGTGATTTCCTCTTTGTCTCCTTGCTCATCAACCAGGATGTGCAACTCTTATGAGTCTGTGGGCATATAATGGAAGGCTGCATAGCTGGGGAACCACAGGGGCATTCACAGGCTTTTACCAAGGGATATGAACTGTATTTGAATTAGGAGCAACTGACATTCAGGGTCTCCAGCAATACAGATAATTTGGACTTGTATAAGGAAGTAGGAAGTACTTATTAAAAAGAAAAGTTGTGCAGAATACTGACCAGAAAAAGAATAGATAAGGGCTATTTTCAATAACTACTTGAAGTCATCCCAGCCAACTGGAAAAAAAATCCCACACTTGCTGAAATGCATCAATAGAAAGAGAAAAATGCCAACATAGAGAATACTAATGAAAAGATGTGGCATATAAAATCTCGTTCTACCTGCAGTATTGCAGTCAGTTTTGATTACCTCATCAGGTGTGGGGAGCTCTAAAGGAGTGTTAAAGTCACTCAAAGCAGTTCTCATTATAGAAACAGTACACTGTTAGAACTGAAGTTCTTCAGTTTTATATCATCTTTTGTTTTGTTTGCTATATAGGAGCAAGGCCAGGAGACAGAACTGTCACAGAGGCATTTAAATAGCAGGTTGTGCAAGGAACAAATGAGTTCTTTTCCTCAACTAAGCAAATAAATTCGTCCTGTGCCTAATAAGCAGGTAGGGTAGTCTTCTAGTTTGAATGTTAAAAGGTCACAAATGGCCTCTTTTTGACTATTTACAACAACCCTCAGCCCAACAGATATTTTTTGTGCAATAATTTCCCATGCTAACAAATGTTTCATATAATATGCCAGTCCTTCCTGGCCAGATGTGTGTCCTCTCAAATACATAACCATTACAATTTCATGTGTTTGGTGATGGCCATGAAGTTGATAACAGTAAGAAAATATGTATTGCATCCTTACAGACTTTTAGAGACTCTGGAATGAACATATGATGTTAAGACTGATATGTCTGGCAGTCCAAAAGCACTTTGTGGTGGAGGCTCAAATTCAGCACTTACTGAATTACTTCACCATCACTGTACTGTTAAACCAACAGAATTAGTAATTCAAACCTCTTGTAAGGAGGAATATATTTCAGTGTTCTTTTTCAAAATTACTGCAAAGGACTATAGATTCTTAAGTTTTATGGAAGGAAAAAGGGGACATACTGGAGGACTAGATTTGCTGATCAATACTTTAGAATCCCAGTTGCACAAATAATTTCACTTGCACAAGTATAAAAGTCAGTATTGTTTTGTATAGTTGTAATAAATTCAGACCTTCATTGTTCATTAAAATGACTGCAATTTTTTAGTCATTGTTCTAATTATAATATATGAAAAAGTTAAATAATTTATAACTCCCATTCTATTGAACAGAAGTGATGGTGTCCCTCTTTTGTTAACTGGTACAATTGGACTTATTGGAGTTACTCATAGATGGTGCAGGAAAAGTGCAGAATTACATCTTTTTACAGCCCTAATTATTCACCTGAGAACAATTTAGCAAGAGCAAGATTTTCTGAAGTGCTTATACTGGCCTTAGATAGCGCTTTAGAGGTATCTCTGAGAGAAACTTGAGACGCTCACACCACATTTAATCCTCTGATTCACTCTTCAGTGACCACCTGAAGTCTATAACTGTAAAACTTGTCTACTAGTAATCGATCATGATCATAAACAGCCAAGTACTAATTGATCATGATCAGAAATGCCTTTTGCCAGTGCTGAACTGTTCAGAGTTTGTCTCAATTTTGCTGAAGTATTTGAATGCACAAATTGGAGATGTGACAGATCCATATTGAGTGACTTGACCCTGCAAATTCTGTCATGTTGTCCTCAAAACCCAATTATTGATTACTCTAAGAGAGAATACTCATGTCTTGAACTTGTAGCACATTGCATGGAAAAATTGGATGTTAATTGAAAATTCAATAAATTTGTATGTACAGAGAGATAAAAGTAGTGACTGCAAGTAAAATCTCTCTCTCCACTTGGGAAGTGAGGGGTCTTGGGCTCTTCCTTTAATGACTATTTATATTTTTGAGTTAAGTGTTTTAATCCAGATATATCAAATAAAAATAGTAACAGTCAAAACTGAGAGCAACTCTTGAAATCAACCAGGCTGCAGGAACGATGAAGACGTGTCTTATAAAGCTACTGAAGCTAAAATGAGATTTGATTCTGTATTTTTCATATCCTTCATCCCCTTGATCACTTAGATAAAAGGTAGTGGCAACACCACTGCTGCTTCTTGCTGTGTTTTTTGAAGAGGGATCTGAAGTAGAGAGCCAGCCATCCACATCTGCAATGTTCTGAGGGGGAAAAGTGTCAGAAGGGAGTGGAGATTAGGAAATCACTTCTTCTCTCCTTGGCATTTACATCAGTTACATTAGGCAGCGTCTTATTCAATAATGTAGCTTTGGAGGAGATGTAGTTATTCCATGGCACCGGCACAGGGACTCTATTTACTCCAGCAGGGAACAAGAAACTCCCGTGGTAAGCCAAAAAGTACTTATTGCATGCTGAGCCTAGGTCACCTTTGTGGAAGAATTATTAATTATTTACTGTTCAGAGGGATTCTACCAGCTTCAGTTGTTCAGATAAATTTTTAATACATCACTATTAACATAAATGGAAAGTATAAATTGCTTGCATTATGTTATATGCAGTGGTGGCAGTAAGAGACTTCTGCACTAAGGTCCAAGATATGCTGCTTACCTAACAGGAGCTGACAGCTGAATGATCCAGTTCTCCTGGGAATGTCCTGGGGGAAAAAAAAACCAAACAAGCAAAATCCTTACACCACAAGGGAGTTGTATTTTACAGTTGCCAAAAAACACCTGAAGCAGTTAAGTTATGTGAAAAACTGAAAAGAATAAGCAACATTTTAGAAGTCTGTTCCAAAGACTTAACTGGAAATGGAATCATGTTCTAAGAGAAAATTCAGTTGAGCCAAAGCTCAACTACTGGCAAAAAACCACTTCAGTTACAAGACTGTGTGTCTTCCAAAAGCATAGTACTTACTAGAGATATTTTTCTACATGTAATTTGATGTTGTTGAAAGAAGGGTTTAAAAACCAAAATTGTAATTCAGGGATTCATCATCACTTGAGGATTTCCAGTGCTTTCTGTTTTTCCAAGAAGTTAGAAAATGTTTCATTGGTGTTTGCATTAAATTAGGTTATTTTAACACTTCATATTTTGGCTGTTGTCAGGACGTGACTCAACTACAGCACTGTACTCGATGTGCCTAAATTTTCACCCCAGTGCAGAGAGAAAGATTTTTAATTCAGAAAAGCCAACATTTACTTGAAGGAATACTAGAAATGCAACTTTTTAGGTAAATACCACTTAAAACAGCCGAGGAAGACAGAACTGCATTACAGTGTTTTGTATGCAGCTGTCTCATGTCCCTCTGTCCTTGCAGGCATTTGGTTGCTCCCAGTCAACACAAGTTCTCCTCTTGTTCCTGGGAGGGTCTCCATCTCTTGTGAGATTTGCCTGGCTGCACGCTCCTCATCCCTGCAGTGTCTTTGCATGAGCTTCAAGCCATCATCTTCATTCTGTGCCTCTTTTGGTGGCCCCATGAAGCCTGGAATTGTCTCTGTTTCAACACACTGGACAGCTTCCCTGAGGAAGGAGTCTGCACAACCTCTCTGCAAGACTCCACCCAGACAGGCTTCTTAAAAGAACATAAACACAGTTGTGAAGACATAAATAAAACAAATACCATCTGTCATGCTAGCATTGCCACATATGTGTAAGCACCTTTTCTTAGTCTTTGCAACCGATTTTCCAACATACCCAAATACACATTTGGCTTATTAAAGAATTTTAGCACCTTATGGATGCCATTCTCAAGCATTTTAAGTGCAATACATGCAAGTACCCAAATAATTCTGGATTTTTCTTGTCCAACTACAGCTATTTCTACTTCCTAATCAACTGTACAGTTAAGCTCCTTTTAACTGAATTATCTGTGATTGCTTTAGTCCTTTCTGACTACCAATTCTGGGTATCCCTTACTTGTCACTTAAGGGAAAAGTGAATAGATCAAATTTATGTGGCGGTTTTCCTGAAATCAGCAGTGTTACAATATACATGACTTTTCTGAACTATTTTTCCTTTGTTGCTGCCAAATAAATTTTTAAAACCATCCTTAGTCCTTAACTTTATCAGTCTTTCTATCTTTGTAAAAGTCCCATTATAAATGAGGTTAATTTTGTTTGTTTGTTTGTTTTACTTTCAAGGATCATTGACTCCTGTTGAGTAGCGACAGAATCACAAAGGACAGAAGACAAAAGGACAGAATCTCATTTGCATCAATAGGCTGCAAAGCCAGGGAGAATACATGAAAGGTAAAAAGGTGTCCCACCACTGTGCTCCTTCCAGGTGGACAAAACTGTGAGGGAGATGTACCAGAAGATGAAGCTGCCCAGCATCTCCCAGGTTTGGTAAGTACCATAAAAGTAATCAAAATTCCTCAGAGCTGAATAGTCATGATCTTATTCCAAAGTGCAAAATCTCTCTATGAAATAGAGGTCAAAAGGCAACTTGAAAATTTGTTGACTGTGTAGCACAGAGGTTTACAAAAGACTATGAAATACAGAAAATTGGCACTGCCAACAGAGTATTTGTGTGGCCTTGGGCAGATCATTTAATCTCATGGAGACCGAGAAGCTCTGTCTGTCTAGAATGATGATTCTGCTTTTCCCTATCTTTTGTCTGTCCTGCTATTTATACTGCAAGTGTCTCTGCTGAGAAGTACAGTAGAGTCTCTCAGCACTGATGTAATGCAAATCCATGAAGACAAAAACTGTACTGTCTAACAGCTGGATCCTATGACATTAGAATTTGTCATGCTTTGAAGGCATTCTTCTTACCATAATCTCACTAACATGATGAACTTCTGATTCTCTTGATAGAAGTGCAAGTGAAAATGATAACATGGCAATTCTCTGCATTTATACCCTATGGGACCATAACTGACAGTGTAGCCCTTGAAGCTGATTGACATCTGTAACTGAAAGATGAACAGCAACCTCACATTAAGTGTCCTCCCCTAGAAGGACAAGAGGCTTCCTACTTAATTGGCCATAGGCAGAGAAAATCTAGAGACTGTGAGGAAAAGAACATCAACTGGATGATATGTAGTCAAAGTAGGCTTAATTTTGCCCTCTTTTTTAGCAATGTCAGTTGGTCTTAATTCCAGTGTTGTGTCAGTGTTAAACCAGCCAAGTGATGGAGAAGTGAAGTTCAGACTCAGTTGCCAAAGGCAGTCATGTAATCAGCAGAAGTGCCCACCTCATCCCCAGTTACCACTGAGCAGACATGAGATACTTCCCTTTGTGCCATTCCTCATGTAGCTTTTCCTATTGTATGCTGATATGTTTTATTACTGGCACTTAATTTTCTCATTTATTGTAATATCAGACCACATCAGCATCAAATCATACTGTGAGAGAATGTTTGTGTCTCTCTCAAGCACAGCCTTATTGGTTACTGGGTACTTTGTTGGCGGGAGCAGGAATGCTGGTAAGTAATAAGTAAGGAAAATAAAAACAGATTTAAAAGCATGTAACATTTTGGTAAGGAAAATTTTTTATACCATGGCTTTGGGGAAAATTACTTTTATGGCCACCTTTTCAACAGGCCTGTGCAAATGTGCCTGTAGCGTGTGCAGATGCAACCATATGTATGCTAGGCATGACCGTCTAAAGAAAAAGCTTTCAGCAGTCTGAGAGAGTTTCTTTTATATTCCTACTTGCTTTAAAAACACAGGTCTTCTAGGTAAGAAATAACAACCTCCAGCTGAGCTCCTTAAGCTATGCAGTTGGAAGAGTGAGAAAGGCTCAGCATCTCGTGTGTTAAACTTCCCTGAGAAATCCAGTACTGGATTCTTGCAATGTCACAGTGGATGCAACTGGATGCAGAAGGCTGAAAAATCTGGTCTCAGCATCTGTATGAGTCTGTCTAACATAGCTTTGGTTTTTCATTTCTGCTCTTCACTCCCCTATTCACATGCAGACATGCACACACACGTGTGTGTACACATGTATGAGTTCATATGGGAGCATTTATACACACAGACACACCTACAGAGAGACACACAGACTGTGTGTTTCAAAAAATGCAAATCTTTTCTATTTAATCATAACCTGCCTGCAAGCGATGTGTTTAATCATGCTAGAAAAGATACAAGTTGATAATTTTATTCAAATGAAGGAATTGAACAGAACTTAGAGGTTAGAAATCCTGAAGGCTGATTGCTAGGGTTGAGAGCATATATTTATAAGCAATTAATGGCATGCTTGGGGTTTTTTTCTCCTACACACTTTTTGCCAATGATAAAGTACTCCCTGTATGGTATCAACCAGCTGTATTATCAAATAGAAAGAAATAGATGAAAGAAAAAGCCTCAAAATCCTGGAATACACTTATTCTCTGCCCACACACAACTATTCTCCCCTCCTTTTCTCAGTGGGCTGTAATTTCTTCTTGTCCTTTGAAAGAAAGCAGAACTATGAGGAAAATTGTAAACATGGTTAAGAATTGGTCATAAAATACTAATATATTGCAGTCCTGTTGTGTCACCACCTGTATGTGGTGAATATTTACAAATATGCAGTAGAAGAGACATTGACCAAATGTGGAGGTAAGAAAGGACAGATAAGCAGGACAATTTTTTCTAAATTGGGGTTTTAGACTGTTACATTTAAATTAAATCCACAGTTCTTCCTCTTTGTTTTGCCACACAGAAAACCATAAGCCTTCTCCCTAGTTGTTGATAGGGAAAGATTTGGAAACAAGACAGTGTTTCTTTGAAAAGCAGTGGTTTGTCAAAGCAAAACTTTTCACAGGAATGTACCATGTCTTTTGACAAACAAAACAAGTCTTATGTTCAGAAATTTCTGGGAAAGGGCAGAGGACAGGTAAGACACTGGGAGTGAGCCCAGAACATCTTGAAGGTAGGATACCTGCACAAGTATGGGAGATCAAGCCAAGACTTCATTTGAAGAAACAGTTACTTACTTGTAGATTATTCCACCATGAGAGACCCTTCTCCTTAGAGTCTGGTGTAAAGCCCTGTCTTGTGGCATGGGAATATTGACCTCCTCCTAGATCTCCCTTCTTTGCGAGTGAAGAATTAACAGAGCTAAATATTGTGTTCCTTCAAACCCAAGGTCTATAATGACTTGAGACAGAAAAATGGGATTGGAAAGGATCTCAATAGATACTGTATTCCACCTCCCTGCACTGAGCACACAGTGAGTGGACAGGATTTATAGCAGGTTGGAGAAAGAATCTGTTTGTGTGGTAGCCCTGTCCTTTCCCTTGTTGGAAGAAGGTGTAACTTTGAGTAGAGAAAAAGAAAGAGAGAAAAAAAGACTTTGGGTCAACTGTCTGGAACTAACATTGATGAAATTGAATTCATAGGATTTTTCTTTTAATTATATTTATTTTCTCATCAGAACAACTAACAAAACTTAAATATTTTACCAGAAATCGTGAATGTGTCAAAAAATGTTCATGAAATAATGGCAGGATTATTGGTGTTCTCCAGCCAAAAGTATCCATCAGTACCAGTTCTCCCATCATTCAATATGTAGACTAAAGGTCTGCTGTATCACTGAAGTTCCCAGATCAGCACTGAGAAAAGACTTGTTAACTTAAAGCATCGTAAGTCTTCTGATCTCAGAAGGATGCCCATAATTCCTTCTTGTACCAAATACCTTCCTTAGACATCTGGACTGACTGCTAAGTCAGGTCTGTGTTTTGGCACTGACACTTGCTAGCCATCTCACTCCCGCACCTCCTGCTTTAGCCACACAAACACCCAGAAACCATCCAGCTGCAGAGCATTCCAATGTGTGCGAGGACTTATGTCCTGCTCAGCAACACAGTCATCATGCAACTTCCTTCTCATCGTTCATGTTGGGTGGTGAAGTCCAAAGAGACAGAAATTTCATGTCGTCTCTTCCCTCCATGGGTCTAGTCCTAAAATTCCCAAAACCTGTCTCTCCAGGAATTCTTAACCCGTAGCAAAATACTGGTTCCTTCCTGGATGTGTGTTGCTGTGCTGTCATCTAGTGGCAAGGATGAATTGGACGTCATTCAGTGTCACGCAGTGACAGTGGCTGACACGGCGTCCTTTTGCTGGAACTAAACACTTGATGTTTGAGAGTTCCCAGCTTTATCGGTGCAGCCCCAACTCGAAGGTCCTTTCCTCGCTTTGTGCCCTGCAGAAAGTACCTGTGAAATGATCTGGGCAATGGACATGCTGGTTGCAGACAACAGGCTCTACAAAATCATGGCACCTCCTGCCACTGCCTTGCTTTCCATCTTCCCTCATCTATCTTGGCTTTTAACTATTTGCAGGCAAATATTTGAAGCTGAATTTCAAGCAGTGATTGATAGTTTCTTAACTAAAGCCATTCGGAGGAGTGTCAACTCATGAAATGAGTCATTAAATCTATAATCATCTCAGATTGAGAAGACACTTTTGCTCTCAGGAAAAGTCCTTCCTCCTGCATTCATATTTTAACTGACTCTAAGGGAAAACTTACAAAGGCCACAGTGCAGTTTTCCAAGAGAAGCCAGACAGAAACAGCTTTCAGAATGATCCACATTTGTTTTGGTGTTTAGCAGGCTGGCTGATATCAGTGGGCAGACTTACTGCCATTGATTTCCAAGGCCTATAACTCAGATGTGGGACTTAATATGCCACGTAACATTACTGTTGCCTGTGCTGAGTTTGGGTTTGCATTGTATTATTAACACATGTAAACATTTACAGTCCTGAGTTTATTTTTAAACTGCACATGCAATGCTTGATTTCATGTCTTGCATTGCTTTGTGTAAATTGCTTATGAAATTAAGTAGAAAGTAACAGAACTTTAACAATTAAACTGGTCACAACATCTGTAACACCTCTTTGGCATCACCTACTGAACATTGCTGGGCTTGGCTGGATTAGGTAGAACAGTTGTAGCATATGCTTTGCTCCTTAAAATGCTGATCCCAAAACCACTTGGATAGGAAACCTCACAACTGCTTTTCAGAACTTACTACCACAAACGTGGACTCTTCATAGGTATCAGACTCTGGAAAGGAAACCTCAGTGAGCAGATTGTCACTGCAAAGCACCCCTGTCAAAGCAGCATTTTGTAAATATGTATACATGGTATATTTTCATTCAAAATGGAGTCAACAAATAATGCTAAGACTCCTTTTTTAATATTTCCCTGTCTTCTCTGTCTTCATAAAAAATTGTGCTCTATGTCTGAGTTTAGAAAGGTTCCTCAGTTCAACCAAGTACAGCAAAAAGATACCTAAACCTCCAAGCAAAGAGAAGAATGTGCTGATGTGCTTTACTGACAGGGGACATTTAAACACATTCTTAAATATCTTCCCTCTCTGAGGACTTCAGTAGATTCTCAAAAGAGAGAAAGAATGATGCTCTACATTTATGACCTTTCTTGTTTTGTCCAAGTCTCAGACCTCTATCCCTATAGTAAAGAAAAATATTAATGAGGGTAAGAAACATTCTGTTTTCGAAATTAATTATAATTAGTTAGAGGCAGTAAACCAATGACCTTTCACACTGGAATATGATAAGAGATTTCTTTATAAATTCCAGAAGAAGTTTAGTTTATTTTTGGCTCAGAATTTCATCTTCCTTAGGTGCTTTATAGAAACAAAATTGCATCTTTTTAATTAAGCAACTGAAAGACAAGCTGTAACAAGGTCAATCAGGTTGAAATAGCTGCGTGCTTATTATCATGAAAATGCTTCTATTAATTTGTAATATTTGGATATAGTACATTTTATATATAAATAAAGTGTTAAATAAAAATAGAAAAGTTTTTGTCAAATACAATGAGTGAAAGTGTATGTGCTTATATAAAAAAAGAGAGCTAGCCATTCATAAAGAAATAGAAAAAAATACCAACTCTTTGTTAGCAAGAGGTAAGAATGTTGTAACACATATCAAAAAATAAGTGGAAAAGGTGTCCCAAGCATTCCAGTGTCACCTTGAAACATTTGGTCAGGCCTTTTGGGGCAATGACAGTAGGAATTAAGATTGGGTTAAAAGCAGTATGTGAAGAAAGGTGAGAGCTGTGATGTTCACACCACAGTAACTACAGTGCTATTTCATCACTGAATGTTGCTTTCCATGAATGACCATTTGTGCATGTATTTTATCCTTTTAGTACCCCTTCTTTACATGTTCTCATTTCTCTGAGTGGAGGCCCTGTGTGTCTGTTCACAAATCCAGATCATGCTCAAGGTCCTGCTCTGGTTGTTCCCAGTCCCTGCAGAAACAAGCACCGTTTAGCAGTTCTGACACTGAATGAAGGAATGCCTTGTCAGTTGTTATTTGCCATCACTTGTAAATTTGAAATTTCTTCCAGAGTGACAGACAAAGGGAAAAAGAATCAAGGATGTCTTGAGTTTGACTTGATTGTTTCCCCATTTGATTATATGTGGAAATAAAAGCGCAATTATTCCATGCAATGTCATAATCTTCTCTCAGCCTCCTACTTGCACATTTATTTCTCTCTGTCTATGCATGGGAGAAGGCCCATAAAATTCTATCCTTGCCGATGATAGTTTTGTATTGATAATCCTTGTTTTGACTTGGTTCTTTCTGAAGATGCTCTTAAAATGCAGATCACAGATAATGTTACTTACTCTATGAGGCAGCTTTCAATTTTTCTTTCTGTTTCACCTCTTTCTCAGCACACAGGAGATTTTTTCTAATTCTTTTCAGTTCCAGAACAGACACTGAACTTTTTTCCTTTTTCATAAATATATTCAGCTTTGGCTTTACAAACTTTTAGGTTTTGTCATACAAGGACATCTCCACAGAATTTTTCATGTGATTTATCTCTTAAGATGGGCTTGTGATAAGGATTGATCTTTTTTTTTTTTGTACTTGGAAGAAAAAATTAGCTTTTATATATATGAAAATGCTTTCTACTTTACATTGATGAATTTGGTTAAATTCCAAGAAAACTGAATTTTCATGTATGTAATTTCCTTTATTAGTTGAGTGTACATTTCCTGCACCCAGAGAGAATCTGTATAAATTCATCTTACTTTCCTTTGGTGTACAAACAATACCAAAAAAACAGTCAAAGTTAACATGTTCTGTATAAGGCACATTTGCATCTGCTACACACAACTTCCTACACTCTTCAGCTTTAATTTAGCAATGGCTGGATGATGAAGTCATTGAGTCTTAGGAATGTGCTCAGGTCAGGGTCTAAAGCTTTATACTTCATCCAAATACCATTTTGGTTTGGCCCTTTTTACTGAGATGCAATCTATCGTGCTACAGAAGATTTAAGTGAGCACCATCAATAAATCAAGCAGAAATGAATGTTCCACTATGAATTATGTTGCAGACAGCTGCAAATGCTACATGACCGGCTTTTTCTTGTAAGTTTGAGGCCAAATCATGAGATTAAGGACTGAGCTAAGGTTTGTGGCCGTAGAAAGGAGTCCAAAAAGGTTTTGTATGCATTGATATCTCTGATGAGAACTGAGTCTACACAAATACTTTGTTTCATTGCCTTTGACAATAGCTATAGGAAAGGCTCTTCTGACTCAACCTATGATTTGTGCGTACTTAATGCAAGTCTGTCTTTGTAAGCAACAAGGCTTTTTACTTCAGCGATCGATCTGGGCTGGTTCCACAGCCACAGTCAATTCTGTTGCTTGCCACCATGAAGACTGTCTTGTAGGCGACAAACACTCTATGGCTTGGGAAGGCTGATGAAAATATGGACCAAAATTTTTTACTCAAAGTAATGAAGTGTAGCAGTGTTGACTTTGTGAAAGTCACTGTGAGCTACCACAGCCAAGGGAATGGCCCCAGCTTTCCATCACATTGTTTTTTATTTTGCAGCGGCCTCCATGACTTTCAGCAGTCTCTTTTCAGTCCCTGGAGAAAGGTGACAGCACCCAGCGTGTCTTATGAAAACACTCCAGGTTAGACAGCGAGAATGTCTCCCAGTGTCTCAAAGAGCCCTGTTAGACATAAGGAGTTAACAAATGACCAATTTGCCCCAGAGGGTTCTGGGAAAAGGCCACAGCTTTAGAATGCTAATTCCTTATGGAGTTTTCACCAGGATACAGAGTTTTTCTTCATTTTTCTTGTCAAGGAGCTGCAAGTAGGGATTTCCATTATTACTGCAAGAAAAAAGTAAACAGGGATTCCAGCTCTCTGTATCAAAGTAGCCCAGCACAGTCGCTATGTTCAGTGCCAAATGCCCAGAGCTCTGTACTGTCAACTGGAAGGAACAAATCATTAATGCAGGGAACCTTGTAGCATGCCAAGAGGTAGACTCAAGGCTGTAAAGAGGACAATCAGCTCTTCCACCTTTAAATTTGCAACATAAAATCCTAAGTAAGGAAACTACTAAGGTTTGGAACTTAGAGGCCTATACTGAAGATAGCGAGGGCACAGTATTAGGCACATAAATCATTCAAACATTTACCCCCTTGGACATGAAAATATATCCATTTTCACAGTGCTTGTGTTTGGTAGTTGGCTGGGGCTCTTTTCAAGCACATATTGAAATATAGGTCAGTGTATGACGTACCCAGGTTGTAATAAAGAAATTAGGTAAGGAAAAATAAGCCCACAAGCCACTAAGAAT
Organism: Acropternis orthonyx; assembly: GCA_035583155.1. Classification (NCBI taxonomy): domain Eukaryota; kingdom Metazoa; phylum Chordata; class Aves; order Passeriformes; family Rhinocryptidae; genus Acropternis; species Acropternis orthonyx. Next base: position 8,051,460 of record JAWWEU010000023.1, on the reverse strand, counting down.
TAGAATTTTACTGTTTGTCTATTACAATGAAGTTATACATTTCAACATCAGTCAAAATTTGCATTTTTCTGCACTGTAACAGACAGCCATTTAGTAGGTATTTGCTACCAAGCGTGACTTGCTAATGTGAGATTCCTGTATTAATTTAATGAGAATGTAATTGTGTTGTAAAATACATAATCTCGGGTAACCTGCTATGACATTTACATTTGATTACCATATCAATGCATGCAGATACCTTTGCATTACAGATATCTTTGGAGGTGTTCTTTGAAAAGTGCAGAGACATAATGCAGTGTGCTGTTTTTCAAGTAAAAAAGTCTCCATTAGGAAGGAGGTAGGGTGGTAAATGGCTCTCCAGTGCTTCAGCACCTTAATTGGGATGCTTCACTATTCTTTTTTTCCCTTTCTTAAATGAAGAACACAGATAATGCTTCACAAGTAATTGTACTTGTTTCCTGCTGCTAATGCCACAGACATCAGAGAGGGGAGCTGGAGCAGGTAGCCTGGTTGTTCTGTGCTAACACTATTCCACCAGCTTGTAAGTGCATTGTGACCTGTAATGTATGGTGGGTTTTTTTAAATATTCTTATGGTTTTTGTCATGAGATACATAATAAGAAAAAACACATCAGATGATGTGCAGCTGCATAGGGAATGCTTTTCATTAACCTAGAACACTAGTAAAAAAGCTAAATTAGACTTAAATATTTCCTGAAGCACCTTGTAATCATTATTTTGGGGACAAATTTCATTAAGAGCCATGTTTTATATAAAATACTTTTAGCCAATCACCAGAGAAGATATCATTTTCCGTGTTTCCTATAAAATATACATTTTATCCTTCACCTTAATATTGTCCAGAAATAGCTTCCAGACATCAACTTAGTCAATTTACTTTAATTAAATAGGTTATTTTTCCACTGCAGAACAATGCTCTGAATATGGTGATATTTCCTGTTCTCTTTTTCCAAATTAATTTTTTTTTTTTGCAGTGTACAAGGCTGGGATGGAACTTGTGCAAATTCTCTGCAAATATGTTTCCACTACATAGCCTTTTCAACAATATTTGAACCCTGTAGCTTTTATTTCATTACTGTATTTCATAATACTCTGTCTGAACAACTGCATATACAAAGCAAACTTTCTTTGATATTATATCTGTGCTAATGGAAGTAGCAGAGTGTGAATGCCATCTCTGACTGGCAGATCTGCCAAAGGAGAGCAGCCCACGATGCTGAGCAGCCTCAGGTTACCCTGGAGCAGAAGTGGCAGTTCCCCCAGTGCAGAGCCTGCTCTGTCCCTGCCTTAGGGGTTTGCTGTGGGTTTGGGTTATTCGCTGAAATAAGAGCAATTGCCCTTTTCATTATAAGCTTCTAGAGACCCAAAATGTAACGAAAAGCCTGGGATTGGCCCAGTTCTGCTCTTGAAGGGATTCCAAATGGTGGAGAAGAGCTTATAACTGCTGTACGAGTTTTTAGTGGAGGATTTCTTCCCATGCAGGCAGACTCACATGAATGGGGGGGCAGGGGTCGGGAGAAAGGAAGAAAGAAAGAAAGAGAGAAAGAAAGAGAGAAAGAAAGAGAGAAAGAGAGAAAGAAAGAGAGAAAGAAAGAGAGAAAGAAAGAGAGAAAGAAAGAGAGAAAGAAAGAGAGAAAGAAA
>JAWWEU010000023.1:8023357-8049699 GCA_035583155.1 Acropternis orthonyx | reverse complement strand
AGAAAGAAAGAAAGAAAGAAAGAAAGAAAGAAAGAAAGAAAGAAAGAAAGAAAGAAAGAAAGAAAGAAAGAGAAAATGTAATACTTTGAAAGACTTGAACCCCTAAGATCAGCCCAAATTCTTACTTTTCTAATATGTCACCCTCTTCAAAGCAGTCCCTTTCTCTTATGAAACACAGATGACACTGCTGAGTGAATTAATCCCATTGGCAGAGAAGTGCCCAACCTGATCTTTCAGGGCTTTCCAAATGCTCCCTGTAGGCACACAGCCCACACATCCTTGTCAGCTGCCTCACAAAGGCTTTGATGATTCCATGTATTTAATCTGATTGAACTCAACTACGGGTCCACCAGACCATAACCACAAAGCATCTTATAAATATCTTGTGCCTGCAGGACTTGTCCCAAACAGCCAGGCACCTTCATTAACTCTGCCTTTCTCTCTTTCTTTTTGTTCTCTCAAAGTCATGTTACTCAAAATTGTCGTAGCTCCATGTCTATCCAATGTTATTGCTGCATCTTTCAATCCTCAAACAACTGGACTCTTATTTTTGCTAGGAATTTCTTCACAGGCACTTGCAGTTTATGTGATTCTCTCACGGAAAACTTTTGAAATCTGAATAAATTCATATAATATATTTAGTATCCACATTATATGTTTTTTACAAGAAAAAAGGTTCACCTGAACAGTCAAGGAGCTCAGAAATACAAAATCTCTTTACTGAGTTTTCTAAGCAGATGATCTTGGCATTTAGAAATCACCTCATGTAATGAAGGTTTTTCTTTTTCAAAGTGAACTGAAATTAGTTCCCAGACCAAATGGTGGTGTTTTGCTGTGCAGTTAGATACATTTAACCTCTGGGGTTCTGACTTGCATCTATTCCTATACCCAAATGATCCTTAAGACATAAGGTCAGTGGCGTAGATTCTGCTGGAAATGCATATTAATAGAGAAGAAGGAAATCAGCTTTGCAAAGCCCGACTGCAGGGCTGTCAGCAGAACCAGTGCACTACATGGTTAATTATTACTTCAGCGCTGAAATACTTTGACCAACTACAATTACCCAATTCTAAAAGTGGAGCAATTAAATCTCTTTAGACTTCCTGCTGCAGCAGCAGTGCTGGATGGATGATTGTGGCTCTGTGCTTTGGGAGGACAACCATGTGCCGTATTTCCAGCTCCGAGTGGCAAGTGCAGACCCCACCACGGTGTGCCTTGCTCGCCACTGTGTTCCTGTCCCAGCCAACACCAGGAACACAGGCTTTGCCCAGCATAAGGTCCCTGGACTGAGAAGCCCCTCTGGTTTGTGCTGCCCTCAGAAGGGCTGTATCTCTCATGCAAGGCCCCCTTTCCCTCTCCACAGTGCTTTATTAATGCTAAGCCTTGCCGTTAATGCAGAGCATTACTGTATATCTATAGCTACTTTCATCCAAGCATTAAAAAGTACTTATAAATGTTAATGTATTAAACCTAATAACACCCCTAGGAGGGAGATAACAATTTCAACATACACTTTACTGGTGCAGAAACATATAAAGAACCAACTTCAAACTGTGGTAAAAGGCTGAGGTGATGAACAGAGTGCCTTCAGGAGTGACTCTGGATCAGAGGCTGTGAGAATTGCCCGTTTCCTATACTAAGCCAGTGACTAGAGCTTTTTTTCTTCTTCTTTTCAATTATTATAGTACCCAGACATTCCAATTAAAATTCAAGGCCCCACAGTTTCAGGTAATGCACTGGTGCATGTAGAGCCTCTACCCTAAAGAACTTAAAGCCTAAGTAAATGAGTTATAGAAAGCTTAAAAGAGAAAAGAGTAAAAGAAGTTCACACAGTGGAGATGGGAAGACACTCCCTGAGTCCCAGTCCAGGGACCTTGCCTCTAGACATAATTCCTTTCCTTTGTATTTGTCAGATGATAACTTGCGCCCTCCCCTGCCCACCCCCCCCTTTGAAATTAACCACCTCCGTTACTCCAGCAGACAACTCTCCTGATATCTTGTAACATTAGGAAAAGGTTACTTTTAATGTTTTCTGAACTAGAACATGACAAGGAACAACTCAAAAGAATGAACGCCAAAGGTGAAACCAATAGTTGAAAGGTGAGAATTACATTAAGTCACCTAAACTTAATTCCAAAGATTCAAGAGTGTTTCTTGCTTATTAAATACTTTCTGAAAAAAAATATAATCTTTGAGATTAAAAGCTAAGATTTTGCTAAACCCTGAGTACAACTGTAAGAAATGAGATGGAACTGATGTCATTCTACTTCAACAGCTGGTGGATGAACATGATGGGGACCACCACTAATAAAATGTATGTGCTATGCAGTGGGACAGCAGCTGGTTACAGCCTTTCTGCTCAGTGACAGAAACCTCTCTGGGCAGGGGGAAAGGCCAACACTTTAATATCACTTCAGCACTTAGTGCCTATAGCACAGACACGTGGGAGCAAACCTGCTGCACCCCCAGGCCACAGCATGGCTGAAGGCAGCTTGTATGAACTTGTGCTGGAAATAATCAGGCACATTGCAGGGCAGTCAGAAACCTGTAAAATTATAAGCATTAGGATGCCTGAGCAATAATATTTCCCAGTCTGCGCCCAAGAATTGCTGTGTCCACAAGGAGGGAGAGATACCCTCTCCTTTTTGCACCAGGACCATCCCCAGCAGGACAGGAAGATCACTTGGCACAACTCCAGACAAAATGTTCACACTCCATCCAAGATGTGTAAAACATCTGCCTGGGAAGTAGAAGAGGAAGATGTCACCACTGATGTGGTTTGGGGTTTAGATGCAGACCTGAAGGAAACCTTCTGTTACCCTTTTACCTTTGGATTGTTGGCTTTTTGGTTATAAATGTGACCATGGAGGAGAACCCCGGGCTGGCTGTACCTGTCTGAGTGCTGCTGAGTCATTCCCCAGCTTCAGGCTATGCACAGATGTACAATGGTAACAAGACAGCACTCTGGAGCCTAATGGGCTTGTTTCTTTGAGGATAAGAACAATTAATAATAATTGAGAAGTCCTGTGCTACGGGAATTTATAACCAATTAATAAAAATATGGCTGTTGCAGTTAAACACAACAAAAATTAATCTTTATGCACCAAAGTAAAGACACATACACTTATATAACCATGTTCGTGTCATCACTGTTTGGTGTGCAAACAGTTTTGTGTATATGTGGCTACATTTACTGATAAAATGTAAATGTATTAATCAGAGTTTGTACAGTGTTGCACTCAGTATATGATATACTAATCTGTTATCAAAAGGGGCTTTAAAGATGTTCGAAATCAAACTATGGGAAAGCTGTTGAGCTGTACCCGTGTCATGGATCTCTGCCAGGGGTGGCTGCCAGCCCTCACCTGTCCAGCTCACTCAGGCTTGCAAGCCTGAAAGAATCCATTAACTCCATGATGAAAAATGAACCTACACCAAACTAGAAATAATGAGATGTAGTAGCTTGGTCAACATTAAAGGCTTTAGACAACTGGTACCAAGGCAAGGCTATATGCTGTGACATTGGTTTATGTTATTTCATCATTTTTGTGCTGAAACAACTAAACTTCAGGAATCTAAAATATATGGACTAACAGAAATCTCTTGGGAGACCCTCTAGCAACACTTTATTGGAAAAAAGATAAAGATCTTTACTTTCCATTTTATCCACAGGACTTTATTCATCTTCTTCACCTGAATCTTTATTTCTTGGGAAACAGAGACGTTTTTTCATCTCATCTAAGGCCTGACCAGCTTCTTAGCACATGAGCATCTTTGCAGATTTAGAATGATTTCCACTTGGGGTTATTTGATTTTTTTTTTTCCATTAAACAGAAAAGCAGGATTTGCTTGCATGCTCACAGTAGCATCACAGGAAAAAGTATTTGGTGCTACAAACTGCAGTTATTAACATTTGAGCATAACTCTGAAAACGAAAAATCCCTTTCTGAGCACAAATATAACACTTGCAGAAGATGATTTTCTGGCAGAGAAGCAGTAGATTGAACAGTGGGAAGTCTGTGGTCTACTTTTAGCCTAAATTAAAATAGAAAAGAAATTAGAAAATCAGTACAGCATCAGAAGAACTTGTTGGCATTGTCTTTTAATGGTAATGATAAAATCATCTAAGGAAGTGATGTTTAGAGTGCAGACAGTGTGAATTTCAACTCAGTTGGGGAAATACAGGGCATTGAGATAGCATTTCTGAGGAACCACCTCATCTTGCAGTTCTTTTCTGTGAGTGTCAAGAAAGGAAATCTCAGATGTATAAACCTAATATTTTAATCTGATTACTCTCAGAGAGCAGATGATTCAAATCATGACACAGCCTAAGCAATGGGAATGGAATGAGGGGAATATAAAGGAAAGTGCAGAGCAGACAATGCTTCAGTCCAATGGCACCAGAAAAAAGTTCCTGGTTTCTCAGAAATGCAGGAAAATTTAATTTTTGCTCTTCTGAAGGAAATAACCAGGACTGAGCAGCAAGAAATTTGTGGACAGTAAGGCAGCACCTTCTGCTTTTGTGGGAGGAGATGGGGGATGCTGCTTCCTCACCCCACTTTCTGCCTGCCCTGTCCTCTCCTGTGGCATCAGAAGGAGCTGTCAGTGTGGCTCTGGGATAAACAAAACAGAGGGATGCCCCAAAGCCAAGCCCTGGCAGTTTTGACACCAATGATGGTCCAGGTACCTGCTTTTTTTTGTTTTTGCCCAAGCTCAATCTGGATGGTGCTGTGACCACCACTAGATACAAGGATAAAACAAAAGGAAGTGGAAAGCTACACATGTGGACAAAAATAGTGGCCAAAGGTCAAAGAAACAAAAGCAAGTTCAGATTTTTGAATCTTGAATCTTCAGATCTTTCAGTCTCAGAACAGGAACTTAGAGATGCAGACACGTTTGGAGAGCAGCAGAAGAGATGCATGAACAAAAACAAACACCAGAACACAAATCCAACGTGAGATCGTTTTGCATCACATCAAGGTGTAAGAACATAGACAAATACAGAATAATGTACTCAGTAGAGACATTTGAGGAAGAACTATAGAAATCATTAAGGGATGCTGAGGCTTGCCCGTAGGAAAAAAAAAAATTATTAAAATGATGAACCAAGCTGCTTTCATAGAGCTGCAGCTCCAGCAATGACTTCCAGTAGGCACACTTTGATCAATCATGTAGGAATCACATAAGAATTAAAAAGGGGAAGGTTCAGGGTTGCCAATATGTCAAAGTAACAGAGGAGAGAGAGCAGTAAAAGGTAAGGTGCCTACATCTCTCATAAGCAAAGGCAGTTCTCCCTGGTATCAAGGGAAGTAGCTTGCACATATCTGAAGGCAGATGGTGCCCAGGAGTCATCCTCTGAGACTGTCAGCTAAGCACCTTTCAAAAGCATTAAATACACATGCTAAGATGTATCCCTGGCTGCATGAAGCCACTTAGCAAGAACCAAGTGATAAACCTTGGGAGTGCTTTGCAAGATCAAAATTGAGGCTGCTATGGCTACATTTTTTCCCATTTGGAGATTAATCCAACAGTGAAAATCACTTTCAAAACACTTAAATAGTGAGAATTGAATTCTCAGGTCCATATTCATTATAAGTAGTTCCCTGAGCATCCCAAACTAACATTGTCTGGTTTTCTGTGGAGTGCACTCAGATTGCCTCTGTGTAGTTCCCAATATCTAATTAGGCATGAGATGTGATTGAAGTATTTTCCCCTCAGCAGAAGCTTTAGGGTTGCCTCCTTCCTCTCACACTCTACAACTGTGTATGAAAGAAGCCTCCATTCCTGAGCCCTTTCCCACAATTACATGATTCCAGGAATCCAATCTGAAACATTTCTTGGCCATGTTATCATGCACCACAGTCCTGTCTGCTGACTGACAGCTTTCCAGTGGACATCTTGCAGTGGTCCTAGGTAAAGTCACCACATATCCAGAGCTGCTGCTATTTCCAGAGTTTAAGCACTAAATGTTTAAAAATTAAATTTTCAGTGTGATGACCTAGGAATCATTCCAGGATACCAAGAAAAAGATACTAATTCAGAGAAATCTCCAATTTCACTACAGAATCTAGAGGGCTGTTACTTCTTTTTGCTTTTTGATATGTCCGCGTCTTTCTCTGTTTTAGTTTTCTAAGTGTTTTCATTGATTTCTTTTTCATTTTATGCACAAACTGAACACAGTTAATCAGTAGATACAAAATGCATCCTACAACATTGCCAGCAGCCTAACATGAGGGGATTCAATTGCTGAATTGCCGTAAGATTAGGCCTAAGCCACAGTATAAGCTTCATTGATCCAAGCACAGCAAGATATCCATTCAATAATATGTGTTTTAGCAAGGTTTTCCACTTGTAAAGACTTCCTGCAAATTAGTGTTCATCCAATATGTGCTATAAACACGGTGGATCAACTCTTTTATCAGTTTAAAAACCATCTGAGTCCTTAGGAAGGAGGCAGTGGAACTGGGTGTATTGTGTAAGCAGAGACACATTTGTGAGGAAGTTCACTGCCAGGAGAGCTGTATCTGTTAAGTAGACATTGTGCCTCCTGACAAGCTGCCTCTGAAAAGTCAAAGCATGAAAAAACAGATGATGTGCTGGTGTTCATAAAGCCACAGGTTCAGTAAAGCTGCTGTTGTTACCAGCTGAGTGGTTCTTAGATGGCAGCACTTGCAGTGGAGAGGGTGCAAAGAGGTGCCTGACCCTGGGCATTGTGCAGTCCCACCCCTGTGGTATCTGAGAGTCTCCCAGTGCAGCATGTCCCTCCACTCTGCCCTCACTGGGGCAATGCTGCTGCCCCACGGGCACAGGGGAGCTCTGGGAGGCAGGAGCCAAAGGACAGTTCCAGCCCTCGCAGCCTTCTCTGTGTCCCTGGCTGTCTCTCCTCACAGCCTGAGAGCCCGCCTGTTGAGAAGAATATGAGATATCAGTGGCAAACAGGGTATAATACCACAAGAGATAAATAATGTGGGATTCCAAATTGTGTGCTGGGGGGAAGAACGGGGGTCTGAGGCACCAAAGTGTGCTGCCAATATCACTGACACCTCTCTCTTAATATTCTGTGAATATTAAGGGCCCACACTTCAGCCTTCAGCATGGGGACTGGCTGATTCACTTCAGCCTGGAGCAGAGACAGGTGCCAATACATGATTAATTTGGAACAGACCCCCACTGGCATTTTAAGTTAGGAATTGTTGGGTTCCTCCACACGAGGATCTCTATGTCAGCAAGACAGGCAAAAACCCAAATGGCAGAAGTGATCTAAATGCATCCAAGGACTTGTGTTGCTGCTTGCAATGTCCATCACTCAGCACAAGGCCTGCAATGATGTGGCTGTGATTAGACCACAAATGAAGTGGGGATGCTGACACCAAAGGAAGAACCTGAATGGTGGATAGAGTTTCAGAATTATATCCCTCCATCTTGAAGTCAGTGATTTTATAGCACCTAAGGCTGCTTTTTTGTTAGAAGGTTTTCTTTCTTTGGATTTTGCCCAAATCACAACTCTTATTTGGTTCTAAATGCCTAAATGTAGAAATTTTTTTCAGTCCTTCATCTTAAACTCTAAAATGCACAGCATGCAGACTTTGGCACCAGAAAGGACTGACAGCATAATGACTTTACAAGTATGTGAGGCTTAAAATTACCACCAGTATAGTCTTATTCACTGGATGCTGCTCTTGAGAATAAACTTGAGTACTGGTAGACATATTCCCGAATACGGTCTCAGCTGGTACAAGTACCTTGTCATCTTTCCATATGGATTAAGAAAGTCCTTTTTTATATAAATGTCCCCAATTTTTCAAGTTTGGAACTGATAGCTTATATATACTTAATTGTTGGTGTTGTTTAAAGAATGAGTCATCCTTATTTCCACTGAGAATTTCCCCAAACTGCTTTAGTTCCATGTAGGGAACTGTATTATTTTGCTTAATTACATAAAGATTTCAGATCACCAAGATGTTATGTTATTAACACAAACATCAAATGATTTAAGAAAGTTTCTAGAATACCTAAGAGGAAAAATCAAAACAAGTGCCTTGGAGGAACTGCTTCTTAAGTTTTGCAAGAGTGGGAAAATGAAAAAAAAATGAGTTAGTCAATTATTTTTCTCACAGGAAAACTAATGACAGAAAGACAGGGATATCTTCCTTTGAAGGTGAAACCTCCTATGGCTAATGTTTCACCTTCTTTCATTTAGCCTAAAACCCCACCCTGCACAAACATAAACAGATCTTTAAATTTATGATCTTGAGAACTCTACCCACATGAGCTTTAGCGGGATCAAGACCTGAGAGAATGATTTCTCTTCATAAAGCACTTTTAAAGTTTTATGTGCCAAATTTTGAGAACAATCTATTTTCACCCACCCACTCTGACCTTATTTGCTCAGCAGGCACTATTTCTGGAACTGCCAGAAACTTCACCGTGGCCATACATTTTGCTGTCGACTCTTGAGGAGATAAGGCTAGTGTTTTCAAATGCTTTATGCACTGAGTCAGCTGGTTGAATGGTTCCTCACAGACGTGCTGGGTACAAAATTTTTCAGTGAATGCAGATTCAGGGAGGCCCTGCATAGGTCTATTAATTCCATGATTACAGTCCTGGGACACATTTCCATTGAATGAGAAGAATGACTTGCCAAGAGTCAAAGTGGGAAAAAATGGCCTTAGATAAACTTTAGCAGAGCAGAAACCTATGAAGAGCTCAGCTAAGAGGGAGTGTGGTTCCTCCTCCCTGTTCTCTCTCCAGGAGAACCAGGTGGCTTTTGTCACAGTGAAAATCAATCATACTGTTTCCTGCTCCCACCTAGTCACTGTGTGTGAAATAAACCCTATTTCTAGGGTATAAGTAGGATAATAGGGGAAACCATAGTTTGTTTCAGCCTATGGATAATACACGATGTAATAATCTAGTGCAAGATCTAGATTTAAGGAAAAGATCCTAAATATGTGTTTGCCCAAAACTTCCTCTTTGTTCTAGGAGTTCCAAGTGTGTGAGACAAGACCCTGGCCTCACATCTCCCTAAACTCTACTGAAGGATTTGAAAAGTATCAGTTAATCCTAGAATCATAGAATATCCTGAGTTGGAAGGGACCCACAACAATCATCAAAGTCCAACTCCTGGCCCCGCACAGGACAGCCCAAGAATCCCACACTGTGCCTGAGAGTGTTGTCCAAACACTTCTTGAACTCTGTCAGGCCTGGGGCTGTGACCACTTCCCTGGGGAGCCCATTCCAATGCTCAGCCACCCTCTGGGTGAGGAATGTTTTCCTAATGTCCAACCTAAACCTCCCCTGACACAGCTTCATACCATGCTTTGTGCTTTACTATTTAGTATCTTTGAGTTTCGTATCAGAAATATTTCTTAAATCTTACCTCCCACTGCATTGTTAGAAAGAATAAGAGGTGAGTAACTCCATCAGTAGTAATAGAGTTTACAGGAATGTTCTTTCGTTGACGATTGCTTTCTTCTCTTCTTCTCCTGAGAGACGCACTCACTACTCAAGCTGGTAGATGAATGGACAAGTTTGCTGAATAAGACCAACAGTATGTGGTTCAAAATCCAGACTAGCTATTGAAGATAATAGCTTGATTGAGTTTTTTAAGAAAAGAAAACCTTCCTAAGAAAAACTCTGATAAGCATAGTAGTTTCCTTTCCCTTTTAAACTTAGAGCCTCTACATTGTCTTCACTAGTAATTCACTTCAAACAGGACATTACCCAAGCCTGTGGTAAAATGAAACATCACAGTAATAAGTAATAACATTCAGCTCTTGAACTTTCCTTTATATGTACCTCAAATGCCCAAGAAAGACTAAATTTTGAGCCTGCAGTCTGTGGGATTATTCCTACAAGTAGTCACTACAGGACTCAGCACATTTCTGGGACATACTGGCAATTGCCGTGACATATCTATAGCACATAATATTTTGAAAACATCCTTTGTAGGTCCTGATGTGGTCACTGGACACAGTACAGGAAGTGATATCCTGTAAGAATTCACTGAGTCCTTTTGTTGTTGAAGCAGAGCTTGGGAGATACAGGGAGTGCTGCACAGGGCACAGCACACAGCATGACAACAGGATGTGTCACAACAGGCTCCCGTTTTACAGATCAATCCCAGTTGTAACTGTGATGATTTACAAGGCTCAGACAGATCCTCTGTAGTGCCCATCCATCCAAATTCATACTTTGTTGGCCTGGGTACTCATCCCAGTTTCAGTGAGCTGAAATAATTGCAAGAAGACACTGAGCACTGATAACTGAGTCAAAGCATTCGTATGTTGCAAGTAAAATTTTCTCCCATTGGTTTATCCTGCAGAAAGCTGGGACTATTTGGGCTACAGTTAAGAGCTGAAAAAAGCAGCACAGAGAATTAGACAGTCTCAAAGAAGCTCAGTTTCAAGTTCCTGGCTATCTAATTCACCAGCCCCAATTAATTTAAATATTTTAAACCCCGATTTTAAAGTAATATAAAATATTTATAGATTGTAATTAGGAATGACAGTGAAAAGCAGAGTTGGTTAGTTCAGACAAAAGTATCAACAGAATGAATTGGGGAGCAAACACCTCCTCTGGGGTTGTATAACTTGCTAAAATATCGATATCCCCTTGCAACTCCTGGGGACAGACTTTTTCCCAGGTGTGTCCCGCTATAGGGATTGGGCAGTACTTTGATGTGTGAGTAGCTCAGCAGAAGGTGCTGTGCTAGAAATCTAAATGCGGTTACAGTGTCTTTGCAGGGAGGACTTGGAGCTGTTGCCCCCTGCCAGGCTGGTCCCTGGGACAGCTCGTGGTTCCCGTGGGCACACGGAGCCATCAGCACTGAGCTATTGTCACAGGGCTGAGCGTGGGCGTGGAAGGGGCAGTGCTGGCCTCAGGTACTGGTGCACCTCCCCGAGCCTCAGCATGGATGGCATTGGGAAGGATCTTTCTAGTTAAGGTCACGATACATCAGGGAAGAAAAGGAGGACAGTATTGTTCTCTTCATCCCTCAGCTGTGCAACGCAGACGTTTTTAAACAGGGAGTTAATATGTAGAAAGCATGACTTACAGCTTGCCTGAAAAAAATCTACATCTCTCTTGGTGTAACTGAGCAAGAAAAACACAGTGTGGGCTCTGTCTTTGATATCTTGCTGGATGGAACTTAGAAAACTATGATGGCTTAGAAGCAAACATGAAGACTACAAGTTTTCAAATTTAAAAAGCACCATTCAGAAAAGCAGAGATCAGACTCCAAACATGACCAGATACCTCTGATAACTCACTTTTGAAATGGACATGTGCTGCTACTGAGACTCTGCTGGAGGCCCAACAATTCAAAACTGTGCTGAAAGCTTGTGCCATGAAGGTGGGAGCAGTGGACAAACTCATGAGCAACAACAAGTAGCTGCCCAAATAGTGCATGATAGGCACAATTAAAAGAACATGGAAAAGAAGAATGGCTTTAGTAGAGATATAAATAATGCAGACAGACACAAACACATAGACTGTGTGAGCTGAAAGAGGCTGCCTTTCAGGGCAGAACAGAAGTTATTTGCAAAAGGGCAGAGGACTATGGATTATAAAATAAGTGTTGAAAAGCTGATATTCCATAAATATGGTAAGAGTAGTTTATCTGCAAGAGGATTCAAAGACCAAAGAGAATTTCACATGCTTAGATGAATGTATTCCTGAAATTCTGCAACTCAACTCTGGCTTCCCTCAGTGCGAAAATTGGAAGCAGGGACTTGATTTATTTATCAATAAATCCACAGCATAATTGAACATCCAGAAAAAAAATAGCACCTGAGGATAGTTGAAGAAATATTCAACTACTCCCCAATGTTTGCTGAATCTTCCACTTTTGTCCCAGCAAATTTCAACGTGTTGGGACACCAGTGTGTGGGGAACGGACTCAGTGCAGGGAAGGAATCTGCATAAGCCAGTTTCCTGCTTTCCTCTGTTACTGCCTTTAAACACTCTCTGAAGCTCCAATCTGGGGATCCTCTGTCTCAATCCATAGACTGTGTGGTGCTGGAGTAGAACGTGGAAATGCTGGTCATGATATTCAGAGAGACTCCTTTGTGTGCTTCTTTTAGCTCCAAAGAAGTCCTTGCTTATGCATCTCAAAGGGTCCCTTCCTTGACTCTCCCTGGATTCTGCAAAAGCAGACACAAGAAAAGACAGAATCAGAGTTTCCCATCATTCCCAGGAGATACAATGCAGGGAAAGCTCTTAGAGGATGGGTAGCAGAATAGATATTGCTGTTCCCCAATCCTGCCTTCCCCACCTTCAGCATCCCCACTCCTTCTTTGTGTAAATTCTGTACCTCTGCTAAAACACAGCTGGATCTGGAATCATCAGAGTCAGTAAAAAGATACTGGCTTACTTTACTCACCTCTGATCTTTGCAATGCCTGGATCTACATTTTCAAGTTTCTTTTTGTGTTTTTGTTGCTTGTTTGTATGTTTGGTTTTGATTAAAATTAGGTTGTGTATGCAACTACAAAACTATGCAACTACAGCACTTCAGGAGCTGAGGAAGGTAGGGCTGGCAAGGAGCTTAAAGGATATTTGGTATAAGTCCACCTCTGCTGAGGAATGCAGATCAGGTATACCCGAGGAGGTTAGCAGCTCTTTTATCTAATCTGTTCTTTAAAACCCCAAGTAATGGAGATTCTACAGACACTCTAGCAGACTGTTCCACTGTTTGCCTAGGTTTATAGTTGGAAAGATAACCTAAATCTCCTTTCTCGGAAATTAAAGCAATATTTCCTGCCCTAACCTCAGTGGATAATGGATTACTATCTTCTTTTAGTAGCTTCTTACACACTGGAAGTCTGTTATCATACTCCCCTCAATTGTGTACAGGAAACAAACTCAGTTTCTCCAAACTTTTCTCATAGTTTATGGGTTTCTATTTATTCCTGTTCCTGTCCAGTGGGACTGAACCTTTTGTTTAAAAATATGGTACTTAAGCCAGATTCTGGGTAAACTGGTAAACCTCCAATAGTTCTGAGCATAGCAGAGTAATGATGTTTGACATGTTACAAGCAGTGCTACTGTTAGTACATTTTACAAGATTTTCTTTCTTACAAGAACATCTCACTTCTCATTTATTGTGGATGTTATCACCTTTCGCTCTTTCAGGCTTCTCCTGCTTTTTTGGTATGTGGAGATGTGGCTCCTTCTGCCTATATTTAATTCCTTTTTTTTCACTTGAGTAAATGTGACCTTGTTAAATTGGAATAATTTCCCTGGTTTACCAAGAATGCTAGTTCTAATTGTGTTGCTGTAGTATTTCCAGTCCCTTCCAAAATGGTGTTATTTGCAAATGTTATAATATTTAAATTATTCTTTCCAGTTATAAGTTGTTTAAAGTTAGGATGAGAAATACATGGTTTCTTGAGAGTTCCTTTTTCCATTCTTTTGAAAGCAGGTACTATATTTGCCCTCCTCTAGTTTTCTGGGACTTGATCTATCTTCCACAGGTTCTGAGAGATGATAACTAATAATTATGAAATCGCAGTGGTTAATTCCTTAACTGCTTTAGGGGAACAGGTCTTTCTGTCTAGAATACATGCAACTTAGCTAAATCTTCTCTAATTCTTTCTCCATTCCAGTTCACACTCCACTGCCCTGTTAGAACAAAAGGATCAAGTTACAATTAACCTTTTTTGAGGAAAGACCCTGAGATAGCATTTCAAGAGTGAGCAAAATTGCTACTGCATCTCCTTGGCTCCCCACCCCTTTCATAGGAAATCCCACAGAGCTTCTGAGAGGAAGAATTAGCACAAAGTAAAGTGAGAGCATAGCAAAAGCTGTTATAGCAACTTGAACTCTTCCTTTGTGTTGTCTGCTAGATTTCCCTCTTTGTTCTAATTAATTGGTAAACTACTGCTAAAATCATTCATTTCTCCAAGCTTATTTATTTTGCTTCACAACATTTATTTGCACAGCACTACAGGTTGTGTAAAAGATTACTCTTTAATGGAGTTCAGAACACCCTTGCACAGCATGTATTTCTGTTCAGTCCAAAGATTACAATACACCATATACTGAGTCTGTAACTTAATCTTATTTGATTTTACTCTGCTTGATTACCGCTTATGTGCTTTCTTAAAGTCATGTGATTTTTTCCTATTATTTTGACTATTTTAATTACTTGTTTTCACAATATATTTGTGAAGATGACCCACAGCTCTTTTCAAAACAGTTTGTATTAACTAACTGAAATAGATTTGTTTTTACAAGAACAAAATTAAAACAACACAGTCTTTTTAAATCTCATGTATGTATTTAGGTAAAAGTCAGTCAAAACCAGTAACTGCACACTTTGAAATTTGGGACAGTGTAGGAAATGTTGGCAGGGTTTCAGCATGTCTGGATGTGAACATACCCCATGTGAAGGTCTGGTTTATAGGTTATCTGGACTGCAGCCATGTAAAACACAGCAGGATGATACATCTGTATATTTCTGGAGAACAAATATAGGTATCTACTGGCAGTGTTGGTCTGAGCCTCCACTCAGGTTTGCTCTTCAGAGCTGGCTTACAGACACAACAGGTAAAAAACCTACAGGACTAAAAGAGGAGTCAGCATCACCCGCAGTAAGACTGAAATCTGTAACCTTGGCAGGGGTAGAGGACATCAATCCTGAGCCACTCGGACATGGTGCACTCAGTCTTGGGCACTCATGGAGCTGCAAAAGCCCAGTCTGCCTTGGTCAGGGCAAAATAACAATGAAGGTGGTCCTGTGATGGCTTGAGCAGATCCATTCGAGCACTTAAGTCAGTTGCTGTGCTATCAGTATCCAAACCAGCCAGGAAAAGCTGCGCTAAAGTGCCTGCTCACAGGACAGGCTCATTGCAAGAGGTGAGGTCTGTGGTGCTGCAGGGTCGGCAGCCCCGAGCACAGCCTGGCACAGCCTGCGGGATCCACCCCAGGAGCTGCCCCCCTGCTCTGAAGGGAGTGGGGGTGCTGGGAATGCCATTTGGGCTCCTGATAGCCAGAGGAATGCACCTTCTCTACTCTGACTGAGCTGGTGTTTTCCCTGAGCACGCTGAAAGTGCCTCATAGGAGTGTCTGAAAAGAGGAATCACAAAGGGGAAAAAAGATGAAGCTGTGTTTTGGATCTTATCGTTGTTATTTAAGTGACCAGTTAAGCCAAAGTCTGTCAGTGATAGATAGGAGTAACACCTGCTGATCTGAAAACGGGAGCCTCAGTGACTTTCCCATATACTGCAGATAAGCAATATCTTGCTTGGTCATAGATGCACGTGTTAACACTGCTATTGCTGCCAGTGTCTTAGAGGGCAGTGGCCTCCATCTGCACATCCAACAGATGCACAGATGCTACTGGTACCTCTGCTTGCTAGATAAAGCCAGCCAGTAATATCAGCAAACTCCAAACTAGCTTTATCTAACTAACATGGACACCAGTGGCACGAGAGAGCATGCAGAGCTGCCCTCACAGACACTGGCAGTAACACTCCAATGCTCAGTTAAGGGTGGAGGTGGCTGCTGCCAAACATTTTAAATGCAGAAAGAAAGCCAAGTTATTTATCTTATTTTATTTACAGTAATAGGGGACTGTTGAACAGCATGTAAGTGCACTACAATAAAATCAATAGGGAATATTAAAAGCAGAAATAAAGATCAACCAACCTAAGGAAACTACTAGCTTGAATGAAAGGATTGAACAGGAGGGCAAATGGAACAGCTTGGGAAAACCAACCCACCAAAACAAAAGAGAATTATTCCCAGGTTTGAATAGATAAATCCTCAGCCTTTCACTGAAACAAATCGCCCTTGACATGATGGTTTCTCTGAAGCCTTTAAAGGGAATTTTTCTCTGCAAATACGTCAAAATTTTTCATAATCAAGGACCTGAAAATTCATAATCCCCACTTGGTCTGATCTCAGGTGACTATAATTCTAGAAGCTGATTCATCTACACTGATACTGCAGGACTGGAAGCAAAAGAGCATATCTAACAATTCAGCAAGTCACTCTGTCCCTTCTGAGGTCAACCTGAGTTTTGCCTTTGGTCTTAAAACAGGGTCAGAAACCCTTGCCCCATGTAGAGGGATGATGGATTTCTGAGCGTAGAATAATGGTTTCGTTTCAGATGTAAGCAATAGATGGCTGGTAGCATGACTGAAATATTTCTCTTCTGTAAAGATAGTCAGATTCTGAGACAAAGTTTAATGGGCAAAGCTCAAACCTGACTAGAAAAGCTGTTATCCAGATCGCTAACCCAGGCTGGTCCAGTTTGTGAACGATCTGTGCGATAATGTACCAAGAAATCATTTTAAAAAAAACAAAGCTGTGTTTGCTGTCAAGATGATTTCTTCTGGTTTAACTGGACTGTGAATGAGCTATCAAAGACAGCCACCCATTAGTGGAGGTTACAGCAAAAGCCACCACGATCCTCTGCTGAAAGCCCTCTCAGCAATTGCTTGATTCTCTCAGGTTATTTTTAAGGGCTGTGTTAAACCAGCTACCTCAGCACTTACTGCTGTCATTGCAGCAAAGGGCTAGAGACAGCACCTGGCTTGTTTCTAACCAGAAACTGGATAAAACTGGGAGGACTATACAAAGAAGAAAATTTGTAAGCAGATTAAAATCTTTAACCTGAAACTTTCAAAAACTCTATTTGATCCAAAACAATCCTTTTGTGTGAAAATCTGACTCATAAAAGTTTCTGAGCATTCCTCAAAGGCAGAAATTTTGAATTATCATTGTTCAGAAGTCGCTGGTTTTTAACTGTAATTTCCTTCATTTTTTTCTGCCACTGAATATCTTAAAATGAATGATCTGATAATTCTATTCTTTAATTTTCAATTTTTCTGTTTCACTATTATTAATTTTTCTTGTTCTGATGCTTTTCAAAACTCTTTCCCCCCCTCTGGTTAAGTTAAAGGACAGAAAGTGATTTTAAAAAGAAATCTCTCGGTCTCTTGGCTGGCAACCAAAGGGTTCCAAATATTTTCAGCTGCACATTTGAGTTACACAGATACAAAATAATTGTCCAGGTAATTGTATTGGAAGTGGTTCACGTTCCTATTCATACAGCCAAAAAAACCCAGCAAGTCATGAAAAAGGTTGTGGTAATTGCTCATACTAAGAGCGGCCTGTACAGTGGAGAAAGAAAGGTAGGAAGGGGAAAGGTCCAAACGGGAAATAGTAAAAGTCAACTTCAGAAAGGTTTTATTAAGTCTGTAAATTAATATTTGCATAAAAGAGAGGAAGTTTTAAACTAAGAACACACAAACACATTTGTGCACTTAAAGGAGATGTCTCAATTCCATGTCCTAGTTCAGCTAAAATTCTGTGCCACAGAAAGCACCAATTTTTCTGGCTTTGCATGTTGTAAACGCGGTCACTGTCATTCTTTCTTTGCCTCCACATGCCTCAATGCCACATTTTCTAAAATCGTGGGGAGATTGCCTTGGCTCTCACTCAGCTGGCTCAGCTAATGCAATTCACAGGCCTTCAAATGTAAGCTTGTAAACTATTTAGTTCTTTTTCTCTCTAACAGCTTGTCTATTAACAGCTCATTGAATGGAGGAGGGAGAAGAAGCTAGTGAGACCTCTCTTGGTATTGTTCAGCAGTGACCCTGGCTTCCTCAGATAGGTGGCCAATGCTCACCAAGCAGCGCTTGTCAGTACATGTTGTTTTGCTGGATAATAGTATATTGTGCTCACAGCCGTCTGTATTAACAGCAGGTAACAATAAGCTGGGAAATAAGTCTCCTGTGTGGCATGGTAAGGTCATGTGAATCATGTATAAAAATCCAAGAGAAAGCTCGTTAGGATGGTCTGTGCAGTGCAAGAAAACCTGTGCTATTCTGATAGACCTTTGTCCGCACTTCCCTTTGTGCATTGTTCAGGATCTTCATCTCTTGTCTGGCTTGAGATGGACTTGGGGAATGAGAATGTTTTATCCCTCAATATATGAGGTGTGATTTTCAGGCTGTGTGTCCACTGCTCATGGCCTGTACTTCATGAAAGGTGGTTTTGTCAAGATGCCAGACTCGTTACATCCCAGCACAGGTACACCCAGAGACTGCTCACACCGTGGACCATGCCGCTTATTCCTGTAGCTGCATGATGGAAGGCAAAGCTATACTTTGCAATGAGAAATGTGATGTTGAAAGGCCTGGATTCTGCTCCAGCATCATTGTTCCAGTGTCTCTGTGCTAAGATTCCGTGTTGCTGTGCCATGCAATGAGCCTGCGGCACTCTCTGCTTTCCTAACAGATTATATATAAAATGTGTAGTATTTTATTACTGATGGCCAAGATTTCTTTAACTTTTCTTATCGTTCTGTATAGCAACACCAGCACCAAGTTGGTGGCTCAAACAGTGTTTAATAAAGAGAATCATGCTTGGCACAGATTTCCCCACCACCAAAGCCTGACGCACTGTACTTCCAGGCCGTTCTGTTATAGAAACATCGTGGCTTCAGCTTGTTTTTTTTTTTTTTTATTTTTTTGCTGTGCTAAGTGTTGCAGATCTTGTGTTATCTCTCAGACAGACTGACAAAGCGGCAGAACGGAGAAATCAGGTTTCAAAGCGAGTGATTTATGGAACACGAACTTCCCCGAGCGCGCATTGAGACTCCCCCGTGTGGCACGATGCCGCTGCCGGCTCAGCCCGCCGGGCTGCGGCTGCCCGGGCTCACAGCCCGCAGCTCACGGGATTAAACGCGGCCCGGGGAACGCTCCCGTGCTCGGAAGCGGCCATCAGTTTGCAATTAATGTTGACTGCTACAGAGTCGTGTTGTTCCACTGTGCTTCTGCTGCAGGGTTAAAAAAAAAAAAAAAAAAAAAAAAAAAAGGCATAATATTTAACTAACTGTGATCTTTGGGAAGAATTATGAGTTCTCATATTTCTTTACTATGAATTAGTCTTAGCATCTTCATTCTCAGCTTCATTTTCCCCCAACAATGTGTCTTGAGATGATATCTTTAAAAGATGTTAAAATCTATTTGGACATCATTAGTTATTTTAAAACTTGGAATTATAAATGCATGTGGATTAACAGAACAGTCCAAGGTTCTAAACACATGTCAGTTGTACTCCTCTTTAGGTCACTTATGACAAACATTCCCCCTTTTTGGCTTAGTTATGAAGACCTAGTTTTGAGTCCAAAATGGAATATTTTTACCCAGTACCTCCACTGAAAAAAAAAAAGTTAATTAAAATTTCTTCTGCTATCTATTGTATATCTTACATATTTTTTCTTGGTCATGGACTGGAGAAAGTAATTGTGTTCTTCCAAATTAAGGGGCTTGACTCTGCCCTATATTACACAGTCCCAAATCTACCTGTCAGCTGGATGAAGAGGCGTTAGATTTACACCAGCAGAGACAAAGGGAGAATTTGGACCAAAGTGTTTATTGGTCTCAGGAACTTGGCATCCTTTCTCCCATTCTCCTGAAATCAACATAAAACAGATGCTGAAATTCTAAACTGTTTTAAACACTCCAACACTGTAGCTGCGAGCACAGTGCACTGTAACCACCAGACCTTGATGGCACAGAGATATGCATCATGAACATGAAATCTGGGTAGGAAAGATAAGGGCACAGCCTTGCCACACTCATAAAGTAGCAAAATACTGCAGAAAGTAGCAACTGCATTTTTGTGGTTTTTGGTTACATCCCTCCTTGCAATGGCTAAACTTTGACTTGGACCCTGGTAGGTGCAATTCCAGGAAAGTGAATGTGCAGTGGAGTTGTGCCCAGTTGCAGTGGATCTGTATTTGATGACAATTGAGAAGATGAATGAAAATCATTTCAGTTGCATTAGGGATGTAAGCTGTCAAGGATTTGGATTACTGCTTATTCAACTTTTTGGACGGCATCTTTACGCTTCCAAGAAATCCCTTTTAGACCAGGCATCAAGAGGAGACAGGATGAACTCCAGCAAGAAAGCGGAGTTTGCAGACAAGTAGCTCATGCTCCTGACTTCTCTCTGGCTGGAGAGCAAGGGAATGGAAAGCCAATCTCGGAAAACAAAGGATACTTTGTGGTTGTGCGGTACTGCCAAATCACAGTGGCCTGGATACATTGTTGTTGTTTATCTATTTCCACCGGTGCTCATGGGTATGTATTGATCTGACTCGCACTCATGTCTGAGGGGTCACTGTGGGTATCTGATTTTATCCCTTTCTTTGGGAGGTTTATTAATATTGACACTTCTTCATTTAATTGAGGCACTGACTATGGAATCCCTTTTTAATGGAATCATATTAGCTAATGTACTGCCTGTCCACACTGAAATCCACAGTGCTTTAGACAAGCCCATACTTGAGTAACTGCTAAACCCACCCCCCAAAACACTAAAAACAGAGATCTCTGAAAAACTAGAGAGGAATAGCAAAAACAGAACTATGCTGTAATCTGCAACCTGCATTTCTCTGTTGAAACACAGGGACACAAAATAAAATAAGAGTCACTTGTCCCTGTAACTCACAAATGTTACTTCTTTCCTTGTTCTGTCAAGGCCATTCCTCCCCCTTCCTCCCCTTCACCTCTCTAGGGGCTGCATTAGTTTCTGGAATGCAATTATTCACATCTGTACAAGCTATTGTAAGACATTTCCAACTAAAAAAGGCAGCCAGAACACAGAAGTTTGCACATCATCTTATTCCTGCACTCAAAGAGAGTGTATCTCCAAATGAATATGGGTATGGCAAATGTTCCTCTTTAAGTTTCTCTTCTTTCCTTAAACAGATTTGGAGCCTGGTTCTACCATTTATAGAACAGATTTTTCCTCCCCTTAAAGTGCCCTCCTGGGATTGACTAGAAAAGTGGTTTTTTTGCAGTTTGCTTGATTGGTCTTCATTGTGGAGCAATTTCAGGGGCCTGGCTTTGGACACCATTTGCAATGGGTTTATAGCAGAAGGTCATGTCTCATTACAGAGCCATTATTGCCTCTCCCCTTGGGACCTTTGCACACCTGTGACTTCACCCTTCACCAGTAGCTTCTGACACATCTTTTCAACATCCATGCAGGAGGGCAGGAGCATATTGCACTAACTCCTTTGGCAGAAAGCAGCAGTGGAGTGAAAGAGAGGAAAGGAACAGCTGAAATTCCATTTTCAATAAATTTATTCATTCTCACCAATTTATTTATAGGAGAAAAGATGGAGTCCGATGTTTGTTTTGTAATGCATGAGGGATTTAAAAGAGTAGGTATCTCAATGTGATACTGACTTTCTGGAGTCCTCTGGAAGACAAGGGGTCTGTAAGTTTGGTTTGTTAGAGATAAGACTGCTCGTGTAAACTGTGTCTATAATATATCCATATCCAGGACACCACACCCACTCTGCTCCTCATAGCAGCTTATATTCAGCCTGAGTTCACGCTGCCTGCAAACCCTGCCTGTCCTTGAGTCAACTTTACTGTGTAGAAAAAGCCTGACAGTTGCAGTTATCTCCCTGGCAAGCTGCATGATAGTGTAAAACCATCGAGCATGGATAGAGCCTTCCCACTCAAAAGCATTTCTGCTTTTCTGCAACTGATGATTCCAAGACTTTAATTGAACTTAAATGTTATTGCACCCTATAAACAATATTTTCACCAACAATGGAAGTTCAGAAGTCTCTTGTCTCATTAGTTTCCACCTTAAATTCTGCAATGATAGTGTATTCCTCATGAGTTACTGACATGGTAACAGACAAGCAGGACAGTAAACTGTGTCTTTCATGCTTTTCCCTCAGCTCCAGTCATTAGCATGCTTGCTCTGCTCACTGTACACTGAAAATGGATTTTTTTTCCCTTCATTTCTTTTAACAGGAGTGGATTTGTGAATTAAATACACACTCACAACCCTAGCGAGGTCGTACCACAGGACTCTGAACTACAGTTGCTTTTGAAAGAGAGAAACACTTTGCCGATCAGCTGACCCTCCACGAGGCCTAACACACACTTTTACAAACACAGCCATTTTAAGGCCATTTCAGGAGACAAAAGAGCTGTTTGACTTCAAGATTAAGATGAAGCTTTCAAGTAGGTATCCCAGCATGTGACCGAGTGTCTGTTCAGAATGATTTAGCCTAAGGCTGCCCTAAGGTGGTGATTCCTTTTTTAGACCACAAGAAAATAAATGTATTGGTCTTCCAAAAGAACCTTGTGCAAAACCCTATGGGACATTGCCCAGCCAGGATATCTCAGAATATCACTCGAGTCAGTGCTCATTCCTGTAATGCTGGTGGAGCTGCAGATGGACAGTTTATAATACTTGCAGCAATCTCTGACCCACAGTGTATGACCTCACCCAGAGTTTGCATCACCCATCGACATTTTTCATACCTTTTGCCTTACCTGCACCTCTGGATTCATCTATTTTTATGTCTTCATAAATCAAACAACACAGCTCGTTGCTATGATTATATTGATATAAAGCCCTCTTCTGTTTTTTTTTTTTTTTTTTTTTTTTTTTTTTAATAACAGTACTTTGCTTGCCCTCCACCTCTGGTTCTCAGCAGGTTCTCAGATGCCTTGTTAAGGCTTTCAAAGCCTCACAGCATACTCTGAGAAGAACGCATCTGTCCTGTGGCTACGAGAAACTAATTCTGCAATAAAATAATTTATGAAACTACAAGTTCAGCATCCTTTTTTTCTTTTCTGTGTAAAGCTGAACAGGAATTGGGGCTGCTGAATTAACCTGGAATTTTATACATCACATTACTTATAATCTGAACTGTAGCTACTTCATAGTACTTCATGTTGAATTATCCTTTCAGGGCTAGATCCTCACCTGGTATTTTCCTCATGGGTTAACCATTCCAGTGAGGCTGAATGGCTGTAAATCAGTGAAAACTCATCCCTTTCTTTCTAAACACAAGAAAAAAAAAAAGTGCATCTTTCTATATCTGATCTTTTTCTTTGATTTTTATTTCTCCAATCCTTTATATAGTCATTATAGATGTTAAGATGCCTGTTTGGGAAATGATTAATGCTATTAATAATTTTCTAATTCAATAAAACCTCTCATCTTTGAACTCCTTGCAATATTTTTCTGCCTTCTTCAGCTTTTCACTAATTCAACCATATGACAAATGTGAGTCTTCGTTTCGGTTTTCTATTATTTCTCAAGTCTGATCAAATAAATTAACAGACTTTCATTTCTTTCCCAGGAGTGATGCCCATATGTTGATGAAAGCAGCATAAAAATATTACCTGTTCAAACAGGAGGGAGGAAAAAAAAAGATAGAAGTTATCCTTTATTCACAGTTTCATGCAAACCAGAGCCGCTGATCCTGTTCCTTTCACCTTGACAGCGCCCGCTATGCCTAACGGTAAATACTGCAAGATTTGCAGAACACCCATCAGTCTGGTTTAACTGCACTATATTATAATGTCCCTTTTCAATCTCTTCATACAGTAGCAGTTATTTTAATCACCCCACAGTACTTCAGTCAGTGGGAAAGAATCTGCTGTCCTATCTAATGTGCCCGCTCCCCAGTCAGCCGGCACCAGCCCGGCAGAGCAGCATCCTGCTAATGCAGTTTGCTCTGTTTGGATAGTTAAAGATACATCTCCAGGCCAATTTGTACCTGTGTATTGTTGATAGACAGCGTGCCGCGGGCAAAGAGATACTGCGTGCAGGAAATGGGTTCTCATTTAACCGTACTTAATTTTGTTCCCTGGATCTCCATCATACATCTTTCCATTTCTCTGCCCACCCAAATTGCTAATGCGAAACAAAGCTGCTTCCGCCACTACAGCTCCTAAACTGATGTGTGACGATGCAGTGATTGATTTCCCACTCCAGGAAAAGTGGGTCATTGTACATGTTGTACCACAGCAGGCTGAACCAAGCTGGTCGTGCTGACATTGGGGTTTTACAGATTTGTTTTAAGAAGTTCAGACCTGAGGGGACTGCTGTGAATATCCAGCCTGAGCACTTCTGGTTTTTGATGGGAGCACTGCCATTCCAAAATCTTCCTTAGCAGCTTAGAGAGATCTGAAGTCATCTGTGCTCCTCAGGAGACAGTATTCTGATTATGCATTTTATATCTTTCTTGTCTGTTTGCTCTGAGGATGGAAAATACAGAACTCTTCCAATTCCAAGATATGGGGGCAGTTTCAGATTTGTCACTTTGCAGGATAGAAAACCATAAACTAATTAAAAAAACATATTTTAATCATAAGATGGTGCAATTAACAGCTTTTGCAAAGGATTTTGAATCAGTGAGAAAAATACTGGTGCAAACTGTTCTTTGAAAAAATCCATGGCTTTTATTCTTCTTTTGTGAGATTGCAATTGTGTGTAATAACTTTTCTCATGTAATGAGACCCGTTGAAACTCACTTTAAGATTGAAACACTTTAAGATTGCCTCTCATGATACCAGGGAGACATCATTTGAAGAGGCAATTCTCAGTATTGGGGTAGGACCTGCCTACCTATCTGTTGCATTAGATCAGCAAAGTTGGAATCAATTGCTGAAAGAGGAATGTTTTGCAGGTTTTTCTGAGCAGCCCAAGAAGTAACTGAGCACAGATGTCACTGCAGAATCCAAAAGGTCAAGGTAGGTGGGGATTTGAATTTTGATTTGAAAAATCAGGGAAATACGACTCTTAAAATTGCAGCCTTCTGTTTTTATGAGAGTTGAAACCAACCTCCAAACACCACCTGTGTTGGGACATGATTTAATGAACAGTAAGTTGGATAAGATCTTCCTCCAGGGCCTATAAATTTTTGCTTTGCTTTAGATAAATCCTTACGCAAGCAACTTCTTTACTCTTTGCAGACCCCAATGAGTGGTGTCCTCAAGGGCAGAGAACATCCGATCAGGTCCTTAAATCCTTGCACTGGTAAAATCCCTGGTGGGATTGCAGTTTTGCCCAGTAAGGACTGCACTTTTAACTTCCAACTGTAATTTTTGGCAGACATGACCTGAGATGTGGAAAAAAAGTCACAGAAAAGCCTACAAGTGCCTCCTGATGAGGGACCCTTTGGCTGCAGCATAATCCACTGACTTGGCAGCCTGTGCTGGGTTGGGTAAACCTGGACGGACACAAAGCCACAGCCTCTTCCAGAACAGTCAGGGCACAGCATGCTAAGTACCCGAGTCCTGAGGGCTCTGCTCTTGTGACCCCTAAGCTGAGGAAGGGGGAGAGAAAATCACCATCATTCCACAAATGACTTCTGAATTTTCCTTCTCTGCTTGTCCTCCTGCCGGCCATCTCCTCTCCTCGGGAAACATGACAGATGTGGAAGGTTTGTAGGCAAGCAAAGAGGAGCTGGTCACAGCAAATGACAGAGCCAGAGCTGAACACAAACTCAGCCAAACTCTTTCCCTTCTGAAACAGAATCTCTGTAATGGAAATAATTACCAAAGAAACAGACAAAAACTACTTCTGAATGAAATTTAAGCTTCAGCAGAGCACAGCACAGCCAGGAAATACCAAGTACAAGCAACCAACCCTTCATCCTGAATTCACACCATTTTCTGCTTCTGTTTCCTGTGCAAAATTATCAATCACTCAGAAACTGTTGCCCAGGGGGACTGTGGATGCAGAGTGGCTTGGGACAGCCTTCACCTGACTTTGCAAAAACACCTGACAAGTATCTCATTTTGAGGAGGCTGTCTGGAAATAAGAAGTACAATGCACAATACTGGGGGGAAAACCAGCAATATTGTGGGATGCTTCCAGCAATACCCAGAATGATGTGCATTGCTGGGGGAGGAAAAACTATGTGATTCTAGGGTGGTGGGGGTGGACGTGTCTCTTGCAGTACTCAAAAAGAAAAATAGTATTGGAGGAGAAAAAACCCCAATTGTATGATTTTGATGAGAATTTCTGGCAATACCCACCACAGGATTGAGCTGTGTGCTTTTGTGGGGGACCTGAGTGCACAGAGTGATACAGGGTATGGAAGGGGACCGAGAGCTGTGCGATTTCGGAGGGGGGGCAGGGGGGGCGAGGTGAGGGGGGACACCTCTGGCAGTGCCCAGAGTGGAGGAGGGAGCACCGGGGTGGGGGGACGGACACCCACCCCCAGTCCCGGGGCCCCCTGCGGCACACGCGGCATAATGAGACGAGTGACTCCGAACAGACACTGCTGGGAGTGCGGGATCGGAAAATTCCAAGCGGGCGGGTTGCCGCGGCTCGGTTACGCGCCCCCCCAACAATACAGACACAGACACACGCACACATACACACACGCACACAAGAGAGGCTGCGGTGCGGGGTGCGCGCACACGAGCGCGCCCCCGCCCCGCCGCCACGGCCGCTTTAAGGGCGGCGGGGGCGCGCCGCCTGGGCGCCCGGCGCGCCGCCGCCGCCTCTCTTCGCCTCGCCGCCGCCGCGCCGCGCTCCCTCTCCCTCCCTCCC
>JAWWEU010000023.1:7985146-8021817 GCA_035583155.1 Acropternis orthonyx | reverse complement strand
GGCGGGCAGGGGGGGGCGGGTGAGCGCCCCGGGGTTTGTGCGGGCTCTGCTGGGGCTCCGCTTCCCCCGGGCTCCCCTCCCGCTCCCGGCCGGGATGGCGAGGGGGTGCGCGCGGGGCGAGCCCCCCCGGGGGCAGGGCGAGCCCGCGGTCCTCAGAAAGATGCGTCCCCCCCCGCCCCCGCGACGCCTCCTGTGCCTTCCGTGGGCTCCCGAGGCAGCCCCGGTTGTTCGCTGCCGCCAGGTGTGCGAGTGTGAAAGCAAAGAATGAAATTCTGGAGGCTTTATGGGAACTTCGACTCCGCTTCGTCTTTTTAAAATAATTTTTAATTTTTCTTCCTGAAATGCACTTTTTGAACCGCAAATACAGAGCTAAGCAGATAGACCCACCACATCCCTTTCCTTCCAGCAGCTTCTCCCACTGTAAAATGGTTTGAAGCAAAAAGAAACTAAGTTGTAGAGAGGGTTAATACCTCTGCAGCTTTTGACGAAACATTTATCTTCTTTGTATTGATTTCTTCTCAATTTCAGCCCTCGGAGTGAAGCCTTTCTCTCTGGTTCTGATATATATTGTACAGTAATTACATCTAGAAGGCAGGCTCCAGGAACGCGGCAGGAAAACAAGCTCTGATGTCAGTTTAATATGACAGTATTGTACGACTTGCAGATTTAGATCAGCAATGTTTGAACCAGATAATATTTGCATTATGGTTTGAATATGAAGATGAATGCAAGCAGAGAGCTGTAGGTCTGTGGCCGCTTGCAGTGTGTTGGTAAACTCTTTAACGCCGGAAGCCGTAAAACAGCTGTGTAATACTTGGGAACATTTCAGGGCTGTTCATTGCTAAAGGCTCGCTTGGAAAGCAAACTGTTTTCCAGAGGGGCTTTTATGCATTTACTTTTTGTATGGAGCTACCATGTTAGACCTCGGTGACTTGCTGGCTCCTGTGCTTTCTTCTGAAGAGCAGCAGTACCTGGTGTGCGTGCGGGAGAGGGGTGGTGAGTGAAACACCGTGACAAACGGGGACGCTCCGCGCTCTGATCCCGTACATCAGAGATGCCCGAGGCAGCAAAGCTGCAGGGAGGATCTCGGTGGACTATAACAGGACATTGGTGCTGACAACATCCAATGGCAAATCATCGGAATTTGTGTTGGCGGGGAATCCCGGCCAGATATTAACCATTTAGTGCCTACCACAAATGTTTTCGTACCTTTTTGTAGCATTTTCTAGAGAGGATTACAGAACTAAGGTATTTGTTGTTTTGGTGGTAATTTACAAGCGTCTTTCTTCTCTCCGCTTCGTATCTAGCTCCCTTTAAATGAAAGAGAGGTCACTCTTTATTTCCTCCCCTGCAAATCACTTTACTTTGTGAGGAAACATAAAGGCTATTCTTTTCTTTGTTCAGCAACAAAAAATGAACCACGTAGAAAATAAGTCTTTGCAGGAGGGTTTGTAATAGATTTTCACTGTTTAAGTAGGTATTTTTGTTGCTGTTTCTTTGGTTGCAGAAAGAGAAAGGAGTCATTCTGGCACAAAAAATATGTGGGTAAGGTTTTCCTCTTTCTGAAGTGTTTAGTGCATTTCTCTGTGGGCTTGTCACTGGTAATTGCATTGCTTAATAAATCAAACTAAGACAAGGTAAGAGAGGTTGTTTCCATGGGGTCTGTTTGCTCATTAATCTAAATTCACAGTACCAAAAATCAGTAGGACATAAATATTAACATTACGGGGATATCCTGACTACCTGATTTCTCAATGCTTTGCCAAGAGAGGGTAAATTTTTATTTATTTTTTTTTTTTTTTTTTGGTCAAGGAAGAAGTATACATTTGTGCAGTTCTTAGCTGTTGCTGTGACAATCCTGTCATCTAAAGAATGGCAATTGCTACCATTTTCTTAGACTAGATGCATAAATGAAAGTAATTTTCTTGAGTCTAGATTAGCTCTTTGGTAATGAATCAAATTGTTGCTGACCTGGTAACTGCCTAAATGGGTTTTGGATTTTGAGTCTTCATAGTTCTGAGTTGAGAGTTAATTTTGCACGTAACTGTCTCCTGCTTGGAGGAAAAATTATACTAGGAGGTCTTCCTTATGAACTATTCAAATACTACTCAAGATATTTTTAAAGGTACAGGGAAAACTGGCTTTGTCTGTTAAAGATTTTACAGAGGAAGGTACGTTGTACACGTAGAGAAATACGGAACGTACAGGAGAGGGCCCTCCAAGACTTTATTTAGTCCTGTGGCTTTTATGAAGATGACACTTCTTACATTTTAATTATCCCTGATTTTCAGTGGCGTTTTAAAATATGCTTTACGTTACGGGAAGTTGCTAATGGAGTCCTTGCAGATAAAGAATGTCAAGAGAGCCTTCCCAGGCTGTAAGAGCTGAGCTTGCTGTTTGCATCTGGGGGGAGAATTCCAGGGAGAGCTTTACTATCTGTTAGCAGGTTTGTGCTTAGTGGGGCCTGGACCCAGCTTGCAGAAGTCTTCAACTAGTCACAGGAGCTGTCTGTGCCAGCAGGCAGAGCGAGGGGCTTCTTAAAGTTGGGAGGGAAGAAGAGGCACCATGGAAGGAAGGGATTTCAGTACATTTGGTAAAACAAAGGAACACAACTCGAGGGTGACTGGAATTCCCTCAGTCCTACTGGGGTGTTTGCAATGCCTACAAAGCTTGTATTCAGGTTGGGGATGTTGCTCTGCTTGGAGGAGCAGGGAGGTTTTTTTCCTTTCTGTGTGAATTGGGATTTGTATTACTGCTCTCTCATCCCCTATTTCCTCTGCCTTTTGTCTAGGAAACGGGGATGAAAGGGTTTCTGATTCTGTTCAGAAAATGGATGTCTTAGAGCAGAGAGGAACTTCGGTGAGGCAAGCACAGAGATGTCATGTCCTTCACCCATCCCACCCACATCTGCATTGGGGATCTTTCTGGAACAAATAGGTCCTGGTTGGTACCATAAAAACCACTGAGAACCACCTATTGACCTCAGGAGGGTGGTGGTTTCACTCCCAGTTTCTGGCTCTTTGCAGGGACAAGTGTGGCTGTACTGTTATCAAGTTCTGCAAATTAAATAGTTGGGGTTTCTTTCCAATCATAGAAAAGACAGCTAACAGTAAAGGACTCTATCCATCTTATGATTAGTGCTCAAGGACTAACATACTTAGAGTTTTCTGAAATAAAACATTATTTAAGTTGTCTCTAATTTCAATGTTCAAGTTTCGTGGTTAAATTAAAGAAATGACTTCAAACTATTAATCTCAACTGTCCTTGGAAAAAATGCTAATCATTTGCTTGCTGCTTTTCAGCAGCCAAATGAGCATGTGGCATGATGTGCTCTGAAGCCTAAGGGTTTAGTAATAACACTGTACTTTAGCTAATATATAACTTTAATCTGAGAAATTATGAAAAAATGAGCGTGATTTTCTCTTTGCCCACGGTACTGTGCTGCCATTTTAAAGATCAGAGTTGCTCCTGTGGGTTGATGAAATTGTAATTATTTATGTTTACCTACCATGTTCCTTAAAGTTTAATTCTAAACAACAATTCTTAAGTATTTTGTGATGTGGAATCGCATCAGAGAAATGTTCTGGGGATGCAGATATGCACCAAATGGGTTAATTTATGGTTTATATATCCCTTCTGGGAACTGCTTCCTGCTTTAGGTTTCCCTTCTTTGTAAGGTAAACTACTGTCAGTGTTCCTTCCAAGTGAAAATTGTGGATCTGCATAGTAAAAATTGCAGATCTGCACCTTCTTGCACCAGGTTGATGAGAATGTAACTTTGCTGGTTGTCAGATACTCCCTGGTGGAATTGAGCTGTATCAGTTTTGTGGAGACATTCAGGGGTTGGAAGCGAAGCAGAGAAGGAAGATGTACGTTAATGCACCTTTTCATAGTAAACAGAAGCACTTTGGGTGTGGCCAACTGGAGTGCCCAACTAGAGAACAATTTTTGATGAAAGCAACTAGTTTTCACACTTGTGTGTCAATAAAAAAAATCACAGAAAAATGATCTTTGGCTGCTGTTATTTTTGCCCTTACTCAGTATCTTGTGGTAGTGCTGATGATTGTGTTGTAGGCTACAGCTTACTTGCCCTGGGGCAACTCAAGGTGGCTTCTTTCTTTTAATGCTGCCATCAGGTCGTACAGCTCTGCAGTGGGATCTCACCCCAACTCAGGGAGGACTCTTAAATGAACTTAGGTTGGATGGATCCTGTCTCCAAATGCTTGCCCTGTAATGTAGTCATCTTCGCAAGGCACAGCTGCCAGGACACAGCAGATTGTTGCTTTATGCCTGGAACTGTCACATATTTGTGGCCTAAGCAGAATCTCTTCCCACCCTGAAAGTGAACAGATGAATGAGGGTGCAGATTGCAAGCACATCAGCAATGACACTGAGATATTCCATGGATATTGCAGTTCTTGTTTCATTTTTCCATTTTCCTGGTTACTACTGGGAAGCTGGAGGAAACAGTGGTGGGAATAAATTCCCCACCTGTCTGGAGAAGGAGGGAAGACACAGGGCAGTAGGGAAGCTAAGAAGTTCATGTAATAACCATAAGATGCGTTTTTACTGGCTCACCTTAGAGCAATTTGAATTAGTCTTCAAGTGAACTATGGTTAAAGTAAAATCAGTTGGTGCGTGGCCTTTTTTTTTTAATGTGGTTTTATTATGCATCCCTAAGTTTGCTTGGGAGTTGAAGTACTAGTGTTCTTAATTATCAAGTCATTTGAATAATGATGAACCATTTTCTAGAACTTAAAACTTGACCGCATTATACACCTGCCAGCAGAACTGACACATAAAATCTCAATTGATGTGGGTGTTGCAGCTCTTCTTTGCATAAATGCTGCAGTGATGCCTGATACATGTTTATCCCGTACAGTGCCTGCTTTGAGGGACTTTGCATTCATAGCATGGAGGCCTTTCTAAAGAAGATCTAGGTGTTTTGAGACTGGGATGCTTAGCTTAGGAAAGCTGCTTTGAAAAATCCTTTTCTGTGCTTGCAGCAGTGTAATGAATGAGACCTTGAGCCTTGAAGAGCTGCATTGGTATTTAGGAGCAAAATGTGGGATGTTATTTGGTCTTGTGGCAGCTGGTTTGTGGGGGTTTTTTTGTTTGTTTGGTTTTTTTTTAAAATAAAATGTTCCTGTCTCCCTGACAGAGTGCTGTTCAAGTTCTTCTGTTGGGAGTCAGTTTATTCTGCTGACAGGAAAGGAAATCTATCTGATAACTCCTTGCAGGCAAAGGGGTGAGTTGTTCAGTTTTCCCACACCTCACTCTTTCCATCCTCTCTCCTTGCAGAAGGCTCATAAGAGTCATAGGAAATGCTGTAATACTTGCTTTAACCACAGTGGTGCCTTGCCCTTTTCTTACTCCCATGAAAGTATCTACAGTTTGGGTTACTGTTTTTTTTTTTTTAGATGTCAATTCTTAGACCTGGAGTTCCTTGGGGAGTTTGTCAGACTGGTTGATTGCCAGTGTAAGTTGTCCCAGAGTTGAAGAGGAACTTCACTGTAAGGAGAGGTGAACACTGAATAAGGAGAAAATAGTGACACATTCAGTTATTCCAATGCACTGCATAAGCCATTTTTTTACTGTAGAAGTAAATAGAAATGGTTTTGTCCTGACCCTTTCTCATGATCCTCAACAGTAAGTGAGTTACTTTCTTTGGGCCTCTTTACATTTCTTTAAAGCAAGAATGTCTGTGAAGTAACCCCTGCACCACTGAGGACCAGTCCCTGCCTTTGATTCACTTTGGTGTGCATAGAAATGGTCTCCTCTAAAATATTTTTCATTTTTTTCCCCCTTCCCTTCTGGATTTTAAAAGATTTTTTTATTTTATTTTAAATATCTTAGGAGGTATTAAAGTTAGTGATACACATCTCAAAAGAAATAATTCTTGTCTAAGAGCTTGTTAGAGCAAATTTAGTGCTTTTCTTTTCTTTTGTTGTTTTTTGGTGGAGATATATTTATATAAACCTCAGTTGAGTGGACCTCAGCATGACATTGCTGTCTGCCTATCCCTTCCTACTCTCCCACCCCCTGGAAATTCCAAGCTGAGCCAATGAAGATACCTAGTAGCTTTCAAATAATTAAGTACAGATCTACATTGCCATCACAAGTGAGTTTAGGGATTAAATTTTCAATAGACTTTCATTGGCATTTAGATTCCTAAGGTGCTTTTAGACTTTTGGAGATTATGGTATAGATTTACTGCAGTCAAAGTAGATATGAGGAATTGTGCAGCGTGACTGTCTCTTAAACGTTGCACCCATTCACTAGGGAGGCAGAGAGAGTCAGTTGAATTGTCTCTGCTTGTTGGCCTTCATGCTACTTGTAGCTAGTTGAATTATTATTCTTAAAGTGCAGTAGCTTGTGTACTTTATATTTAAATCCAACCTTAAAATACAAGTAAAATTTACCTGTTGACAGCAGTTGCATCATATTTTAATTGGTGAGAATTGCTAATGGAGTGTTCAGGTTCTAAAATTAGTTGTTTATTTTTCCTTCTTTGCCCAAGGGGTTTGCATCAGATTATATGGCTTCTGTATAACTGTTTGTATTCCAAAGTGACACCTTTGTGCAGTTTTAGCTATTTAAGTAAGTGTTAAAAGTTTGTGCTCAGCGACAGCAGTTTCAGAAACTGTGACTTTTTAAATTGTTTCTTACTACATTGTTTATGCATTGCAAAGCGCTTCCCTTCTGTTTACTGTGAATTAATTCCTTATTACATTTGCAAACTGGGGGTGCAAAATGTGCAAGTTCTATAATGTGTTCTCTTGGTATAATGGCAGGTCCTTGGCTCTTTCATATTGTCATGGCACAACTGACTCTGTTGCTGTGGTTTCAGCTTTCATCAGGTGAGGATTTACACCATAACCCTCACTGTGATGTTATTCTGAAAGGCAACTCTGTGTTCTTTTCAGTATTTCCATAGGGTGGCTTTGTGTCAAAGGTGCACAGTTTTAATACTGTTTTGATGCTTCTTGTAGAGTTTTTGTCTTACTCTAGGGTGAAATGCAAAACCGTTTCTTAGGATGATTCTGCCTGTGGTGAAGCAGAGATGTCCTGTCCAGCCATTAAAGTTCTGGCTTTCTGGAGGATGCTTATCATGTGTATCAGCCCTTGGAATTGTTCTGTTGTGTTGTATGTAGCTTTTGAGCAAAACTGTGTTGCAAAGGTTATTTGTGAGCTTTCCTGTCAACAGCTGTCAGTCGTCTCTTTAAAATCAGCTATTTGTTTGATGCCCACTTTGAAATGATACCAAACTTGTTTCCTTGAATAGTTACCAAAATAAATGAGCCACCAAAAAAAAAAAAAAAAAAAAAAGTTTTTCAAATTATTGAAGATCAAACTGTAAATATACAACCACTTTAACAACTGTCTTTTATCTGTTTCGCTTTTCTCTACTAGTTTAAAGAGCCCTCTGGTATTTTGTTACCGTGTGGGTACAGTACAATAAAACCATGACACAATGTCCCGATTAACTCAGTGACCTGAACTCCACAAGCCCTTTACCACCAGATTTTATCCAGTTCTTGAATAGGTTTTGTAGCAGTATTTTTTTAGGTGTTTTTTTGTCCCACCAGTTGTTCCCCACCTCCCCCCCCCAGTCTTTTCTTTAGAAAGGTGCACACCAGAACTGAACAGTGGTCTGGTTCATATTATCTGTGTGCAATGCTATTGCCCTTTCTGTTTGTCCAAGGATTTTCAGTGGCCTATTTTTCTGCTACAGCAAGGAAGCTCATGTTGATTGTTTGCCTAGTATGACTTCTAGATCATTACTGGAGTCAGTGCTAAACAACATACTCTGCTGTTCAGTGGTTATGGCCTAAAATAAACTCTTTGAATCTGTCTTTTATTTATTTTTTTATTTTATTTTCAATGTCACTTGAATGCTGTTATAATAGCAATTTCAGGAATAGAAAGAAAGGCTTAAGTCATCTGCAGTGTTGATGTCTCAGATGCATAATTTCTTTTGGTTTTGTTTGTTTCCTTTTTTAGCCTGACTGTTTATAAGGGAGTAGCAGTCAGTGCATCCCGTAACAGTACAGGTGCCTGCTGTGGAGTTATCTAAAGTGGGTAATTTTAGGGTTTGACTTCTGCTAAGTGTTACACACCGAAAGCTTCCCACAGCTCCAGAACCTGTCTGTGACCCAGCCCCAGTTACTGCCCTTGTGTGGTAACACTGTGACTAACAGATGAGGTTCATCAGCAACTTGGAGTGGGGATTACAAGTTGGATGTAACCCCAAGGAGGCAGAAGGTTTCTCGGGAGTGTGGGGGTCTTTTTCACCTTTCATACCCTCACCTTGTTACTGTTACTCATGCTGCTGGCTTTGATAGTGTTTCTTTTCTGCTGCTGGATATAATAATTATTGCAAGAATTTACATGTGCTCTGTTACTGTGTCCCTGTTTCCAATAGAGTGGCCTCCCTTGGATACTTTTAGCTTTTCACTTTGATCTGGTCTGTTTTGGTAAAATTAGCATCATATAACAATTGAGGGGAAAAAAATTGCTTTCTGCCACAGCTATGGGGAGAGGCTGGTGTCTGGGAAGGTAGGTGAGAAAGTGGAGAGACCCTTATGGCTCAAGGAGAGGGGGAATCCACTGTTTCAAACAAAAAAGCCTTCACAAAAACCACAGAGAAGACCTGATCCATACCTATCAGGTAATACTGCCTCAAGTTCTGGCATGCTGAAAGGATCATAAGTCATGTTTGATGGATACTGATAGTTCTGATGTGCTTCAGGACAGAGCCAGGCAGGCCCTGGCAGCGTGAGCTGTGTGGAGAGCAGAGAGGAGTGAGCAGGCAGTCTGCCAGGAAGCTTTTAATTAGCCTTTAACATGATGGACTGGATGGCCATCACCAAAAGTCCCTTCCAGCATTGTTCTGTGCTGCACATACTCTTCCTGTGCACACTCAGCCCCTATTTGCCCCGTGTCCGTGCTGGCTCTGGAGACTGGAGGAACAAAGTGGATTCGGAGCTGCTGCAGCAGCCTGGGAGACTTGTGGTCCAAGAGCCTCCTCTGTGCAGGCACGGACAGCGTGTGGTGCCTGATGTTGTTACTTGCTAGAGCATGAAGCCTGCAAGTAATGGTAATAGGAATGTATTTCAATTTGTAACCTGGTCTTCTGTATCAAGATTGGACTCCTTCTATTCTGTTGCACATGTGCATCACTTGGGGAAACATGCTGATAGTACTTAACGTTTAATTGCGTCTCTTGATTTTATTTGTAAATTAGAATCTAGAGGATCTCTAAGAAAAAAACAGGGGAACTTAATTGGACAGCGTTTTAGCGTAGCTGAGGAAAAAAGACGTGCAGCTCTCCAGCTTTTGGAGCTGAGACAAATGCCAACTTACTTATTGATCTATACATATGATATCATATTTTAACTACAGTCTAAACTGCAGGTCATCTCTATACTAGATTGCTTAAGAATCTGTCTATCTTATCACATCTTGTACTCATTTATAGTTGTTTCCATTTCTGGCTTTGTTGGAGAGACAGCTAGTGTTTCAACCTAAATTAAAATCAATAAGAAGCAATTTCGTTTGTTTTTTAACTACTAGAGCAGACTTTTTTTTAGTAAGTCTCTGTATGTTCAACTAAGTCACTCGGTTCTTTCCATCAAGCTAATTGCCAAACCTCATTAATTTGTAATTTTTGCATATGTAGGAATTGGTTTATTTTCCAGTGTACCTAACAAAGTGTCAAATATGATTTAAAAGTAAATCCTTATTTTAAATTGTCACTGAACAATTAAATGCAGTAAAGCATACTTGGCAGTTAAAAGTAGTTAAAAAATATCTTGAGGCCTGTGGCGAATCCTGAGACCCAGGAGTCCTGCCCTGGCAGAGCAGCACAGGCTTCCCCTGGCACATTTGAGCAATGTTCTGCGGGGATGACTTCCAGAGAAAAAAGCAGAGTCTGGGTCTCTGTGCCTTCAGTTGTTGGCTTGGATATTTCTGCATGACACCGATTCATGCAAGAAGCAGTTGTGTTGTAAGCTGGCTCTTACCCCACAGCCAGCAGAGTGCCAGCAATAACAATTAACCTGCGTCAAATTCAACATGGAATTCAGGCCGCAGCAGTGTTGGTGCTTCCCGGATAAGGCAGTGGTGAGCCATAATATAACACTAGGCTAAGTGTCTGAAGGTAGTGCTCTGATGAAGTGTCCAGAAGAGGAATGTGTTGGTGTTCTGGTGAGCTGATCACAGGGTGCAGGAAATCACCCTCAGCAGTTTGCAGGACAGGCTTCCCAAATGGACAGCAGTAGACACGGTGCTGTGGGGAGGGTTGCCCTCTGTGTTTATTAAGTTTATGAAGGCTCAGTTCTCAGTGGCAAGGCTTTCTGTCACTGATGAGGGTATCTGGTTGGAAGAAATGATTTGTGTCTTCAGAAATAGCATTTCCAGAAAGGATGGACCAGATGCTGTGGTGGGAAATTGGCTTTTGTGTGGAAGCATTAGGTAAGGTGTTTGCTCTACCTCTTCTGTGTGGAGTTCAGCATCTGGTAATGCTGGGTAATGTCTATATGAGCATTCATGTTCTTGTTTATCTTGTTTTAAATTCTGCCAGGTGAAACTTGAGTCTGTGGAAACAAGAATGCCAATATTTTTATCAGGTGGTTCTTTGGATTGCTGTGATCTCACTCAGTGCTTCTCATAATTTCAAAAGTGTTTAAGGATTTTTGGAATTCTTAATTCTGAATAAAAGAACCTTTTGGATGGTCTAAATCTCATTTCCTGTTTAACTTTCCTTTGAAGTGCCTGAGTGTTATGAGTTACATGTTACTTCAGTTTCAGGAGTTTGGTTTTCTCTCACCTTTTCTTTTGCTTCTAATTACTTTGGTTCAGATATGTTTATGAATCAAGGAAGAGAGCAAACCAAGGGCAAAAAGAGGCGGATCTGGCTACCCTGATAATCAAAGCAAGCAACTGTTCTCTTAGGTAAACTGCTAAAGCAGTGTTTTGTAGGAACAAAACATAATTAGTAAGTAGATGACATGATGAAGAGCACATTTCCTTCACCCTTGAAGGTGATGTAAGAGTTGTGTGTAAATTTCTTGAATGTGATATCAAAACAGAAAACAATTTCTTTTTAACTAATCGCTTAAAACCACACAGGAATTCATGTTTATGTGCCAAGAAGCCAGCTGTGTTTAAAAATAAATGAGCAGACCTGGTGTACAGTGATCCAGGCATGTGAGGTGAAAGTGACTTGCCTGCATGGTAGTGACACCTATCGTAAGTGAATCCCAAGCCATAGTTCAGTGCAGGGAGTGAAACATCACAGCACAACCAGATTCTCTGTCAAAAAGATAATTAATGCTTTATGTCAAAAACACTATCTGCATGTATTGTTTCCTCTGTTTAATGTTATTAAGCAGTGTGACCTTTTCTCTTTCAAGGTGACAACCGACTTAGGAAGAAAATTAACTTTTTTCATTGGATCTGAGGAGTCTTACAGTTTCCCAGTGATCTTGATTACACCTTCATGCTTTACAGTTTTGAGTGCTGTTTTGATCAATGACTCTTCATTTCTGCAGTTTGAGATTGTGTTCCCCTGTTCACTCCTGTGTTTGGGAGACATCATCAGGTATGTTGGGTACAGTGTCTGCAGAGACAGATGAGGTTTGTAAGACACACACTGTCAAAGAGTAACAACTCTAGCTTGTCTCATTTGCACTCTGTTAGTAACAAGTTCACTTGCTAAGAAGCTGAAGATCAGAGTGGAATTATTAATGTGCCTGACAGTTGTGCTATGAGCACCCACTGTAACAAAGCAGTGCCCTCTCTCTTTGCAAAACCAGGTGTTTCTAAATTACGCTGAGTATGAGACACAGGCCTTACAGTTTGATTTACAAACTGTCATTTGGATTCTTTGGAACTTTGGAAATCATGTTGAAGCTTGTGGGCTTGTGTTCTTTCTTGGTGAGCTGGAGATGAAGTATGTGGTTTTGGTGAACACCACATCTGTTACCACTGACAATCTGTCTGGGCCATGCAATAGTGAGTGTAATAAAGGATCAAAGCCAGTGGTAGTGTCCTGTCTGCCCTGGAAAGCTGATGAACTGTCCAGTGCTTCCCTTGCTGCCTTTCAGTGACTTCTGCTGAGATTGATACAAGCAGCATCAACAAAAATTGGACCTTTGAGCCTGTCCTTGCTGTCCTCACACATGTGCTGTTTGAG
Source organism: Acropternis orthonyx (assembly GCA_035583155.1). Taxonomy (NCBI): domain Eukaryota; kingdom Metazoa; phylum Chordata; class Aves; order Passeriformes; family Rhinocryptidae; genus Acropternis; species Acropternis orthonyx. Next base: position 8,009,618 of record JAWWEU010000023.1, on the reverse strand, counting down.
AAATCTGCGCTTCTGTTTGTTCTTTATTATGTGACTCTGCTGTCCTGCCTTCCAGGATGACACTGCAGTGGTGCCAAGGTGATAGTGAAGGAGCTAATGCTGCAGATTTGGATATATAACAAAAAAAAAAAGTTCCAGACATCTTTCAGGTAGACTATAAGGATAATGCAGTGTTAGTGTCCTTAATGGCAGTCTCTCTCAGAAAGATCTTAGACTGAAGAATTGACTATTTTTCAGAACTATCAGTACCTTTAGAGAGCTGCTTGACCATTCCTTTGTTCTCTCATTACTGTCTTCCCCTGAGGACTTGCTCCCATGGTCCCTGCCCGTTGTGGTTATTCTGGTAGCCTTTGCCACATGGGTTCCTGAGTTGTTCTCCTTGCTGCAAAGCCAAACTCCAGCAAGAGGTGCAGGGCCACCTCCCTGAGCATGGTGTTGCCTTAGCTGTATGTGTTTGCCTTTCATCTGCACGAACATTCCCGTTTGCACTGGGGGTTCCTTTCTTTGCCCCATCCCTCTCCAGGGTACATGTGCCCTTACCCTTGCACAGTGTTTGCTGTCCAGGCTGCAAGGAGGCGTCCTCAGTGTCTGAATGCTTAGCTGTGGGTATAGTGTCATCCATCCCCTTGGGGCTGAGAGACTGGAGCAGTTTTCCAGACACTGGGACCTGATTTCTCAGGTATTTTGTATCTCACTGTTAAGGAGGATGCTCTGATGCTCTTTGATCAATCTGCAGCAGTGTCTGGTCTGTTGAGCACTCCTAAGGTGCTATTTTGCATTCAACTTGCTATGTGTTGCTATATATGTATGTTTATGTATGAATACAACTGCTTTTAAATCCTAGCATAACAATAATGAAGCTTAGGAATTATATACCTGAATAAGTTTCTTCCATTAATGAAGCAGTTAGTAGGTGGATTAGAACCAATATTCAGCAGATGTTGTAGTAGTAGAGTAGTAGAACTGACTGGGGATTCATAATGTGTGTCTGAATCCATTGTTATAGATGCCATTTGGAAATAAAATTTGGTTTTTTAGTTTATTTGGTGTGTTGTGGGTTTTTTGTTTGTTTGGTTTTGTTTGTTTGAAGTGTAGTCTTGACCAAGCAACAGATGAGGCTGCTTTATAGGGCAGGGAACTTTTTGGTAGGCGATACTGAGGGCAGATGGCCTTGTGATTCCTTTGGCTGAAGTGTGTTTTGTTGTTGCTTTTCTGTTGACTTTGAAGCCAGAATTGTAAGTGTGCATATAAAAACTGGTAACAGCGGTTAATTTGGCACCAGGGTTGAAGTGGTGTGGAGAAAGGCTACATCACATAGTTACAGGTAGTTGGTTATACAGAACTACTGGGTTTGGTCTTGGAAAAATAAGTTTCTGTTCAGCTTAGTGAAGATTTTCACCTTCAGTCTGATGGTGCAACATCAGATGAAATCTGACTAGTGAGTGATTTATTGCAATGTTGACAAGAGAAAAAACTTATCTACCACAGGCTATGTTGAGGACAATGATATTTCATTGCAGTTTCTTCCCCGAAAACTACAGTGGCATTGATGTTTTATGGTTTCAATGCTGCTTCATCAGTTTGGGCAGTTCATTTCATGGAGGGGAAATGTGGGGAGATTGCTTGTTTTCAAGCACTAATGCCTATGGACATGTTCTTTTCAATGAGGAAAAGCAGTGAAGAAGCAAGCTATTTGTACAATCATGTTCACAGCCAGATTTCTCCCTTTTCCTGTCTAGGCTGCACTTTACTAGCTGTATATTTTCTTTAGTGTTTAAAGAAAAAGCAATAGAAACAATGACAACAGAGTCTGTGTAAAATACACATTGGTGTTCTAAAAATCAGTTTATTTTTAGCACATATTTTAGTCTAAAGTTCGGCAATATTTTTCTTTGCCTCTTCTTCCCCAGCTTAGCTGTTTTCTGTGCCATCCCAGGAGTGCTTGTGAGGCCCAGAATTCTCACTGTAGAACACATAAGAATTGTGCAGGTGACAATTATAAGGAAATTGTGTAGTATGACACACCAGCTCACAGGTGATTTGCCCAGGCATAAAGCAGTTGAAAGGGTCTGATGGTAATTTTGCCGGGGGCAATAAAACCCAAACCCCACCATGATTCTGGGGACTGTGTATTGTAGGATCTAGTTTTTAGTGTCCTGGTTTGAACCTTGCTTTGAAGAAATGAAGGCCTCTAAGAGCAATGGGGTGTGTTGCCCCTGAAGACCTTGATGTCTCCTGGTGTTCCAGTATGCCTGAGAAGGGCACAAATGGACTGGGCTGTAGCTATTTTTTGAAATGATGAAGCTGAACAAACATGCTAAAAATACCTTCTTAAGTTGGCTTTTGTGTAACCAGCACTTCTCAGATGACAGCCTGCATTTCCATCAGTTCCAGGATGTTGAACCAGGTTGAATTGCTTTAGCTTTTGTTACTGGGTTTGGATCTGACAGCTACAGAAAAGCTGAATCTGATACCCTGTCCCTTGCAGTGAAGGCCAGTGTGAACGCATTGCACCTGTGACTGGCAAACTGTTCTCCTTAGACCAAAGACACTCCTGAATTAGAAGTATTTCAGTTTAATTAGGCTCTAACCATATAGACCATGTTCATCACAATATACCCATAAAAGTCTGCTCTAGCTCTTTATGTTGCTGTATCTTGTGTAACGCTTAAAAAGTGACAGGGAAAGGAGACACTAAGGAAGGCATCCAGTTGTTTCCTTGCCTTCAGTGGCATGGATTGTTTTGGTCAGAGAAACACTGTGAAACTCCCCATTGCATCCTCCCAGCTGTGGCTTGAGGATTCTGGTTTGGTTAATGTGGGAGCTGGAGATGTAGGTTTGGATGGGAAGCTCTGAGCAGGTGGCTGTACTGACTCTGGCTCAGCAGGCTGCTGGCAAAGCATTTGGTGGTGCTTTCAGGACTTGCTGCACAGGGATGAGCAGTTGCATGCCCAGGTATATGCAGTCCAGACTGACTGAGCCAGCTTGCTGAAGCCAGGATGGCTTCTCACTGCTGTGGCAAAGGAGGAGGTCAATTTCTGTGCTGCATTTTGTGGGCTCAGCTAAGTTTAGGAGTCAAATGGCTAGACTTGCTCCTGTTCTAGTCCATGTAAAGACAGTGGGAGAGCAGCCAGGGTGTGGGAAGCTCTTCTCATCTCGGGGGAAAGGAGCACCATTGTGGTGGGGAATTCAGGATCTTGGTGCACTGCCATGGCACCAGTGAAGTTGGGCTGCCAGAAAGCCTTCTTGGCTTGGGAGTTGTACATGCAGGTATCAGCCTGAATGATTTCTGTCCTTGAGAAGGAAGACAAGGAGAAGTTTGTGCTGCACAGCAATAGATTGAACTGTCTGAGTGGATCCAAGATGCTTGCAAAGACTCTGTGCTGTCTTTGTGGGCACTGTTTGTCATGCCAGCAGACATCCTTAGGGGTTCCAATGTGTGACAGTGCTGAGTATGAATACTTTGGCAATGAGAACAGGTGTGTATCCTCTAGGCAAACTTTTTTTCCCTTTAATGGCTTGAATTCCTTTTGGATGTACCTGTCTATCAGATCTCACTATACTTGAGAAAAGGACCCTTTCCTCAGTGTTATCAGAGTTTGTTTGACCTAGAGAATGACCTAGAAGCTGTACCTTCACCCTTCCAGCTTCAGTAAGGCTGGCTACAGGATAAATCTGGTTTGCTCTGGAGCTTCATAATCCTGAAGACAGCATTGATACTGACCTGGTGGAATTTTTCTAAGAGGACAAATAGCAGTAATCCTTCCATTTCTCTTTAATTGGATAGCCTTTCTTTTGAGAGAGGCTAGAAGCTGGTAAACTGATGTGCAGTGGTTGAGAGATCAAAAGTAATACAGCTACTAATTACTGATTAGTTTCTGAGAAAGCAGTTCTTTTTGGTGTGTAAAATAAATTGTCAGTGTGTGAAAATATTGGTATGCTGTTGATCACGCATCAACTATCTTTGCAAGCCTGAGTTTTCATTTTAAAGGCATCACTGTCTATTAAATATTTGAGCATTCATACTCCCCCCAGGTTGGTGAACTATTTGAAATACATTATCTCACAGTGCTGTCACAATTAAAGAATGGCATGCTCAGGTGAAAGGGTTTGTCTGTTTCATAGATTGGAGAGATATGTTCAGTGAAAATGAACATCCTCACAAGGTTAAATTATCTATTTAAAGCTCCTCCAATTACAATGTTGGATAGAAGGATTTTTTTTTTTTTTTTTTAATGTGGATAAGAGTTAGCAGAGGACAAATGACATAATTGGAGGGGGAGACAGAGACTTCATACGTGCTTCCTTCTAAAGGAGTGAAAGGGAGAAGACAATGCCAGGGAACTGCCATCAGACATCTTAGTCCTTTCTGGGTGCTTTTATCTCAAGCAGACTTTGTAGGCTGGGAAAGAAAGAAAAGAGTTAGTATTTGTGTAAAAGCTTCCCGTGACTTCTCCCAGGTGTGCTGTGTTGGGGCTAGATGCTATCTGGCCTTTCTTTAAGAAAAAGTAGAAAGAAGCACCTCTCACTTGGGGATGTATATCTACTTTTGCTCTCATATGGCAGAGGAGAAGGTATCAGCTGGTGAGCTGAATTGACATATTCCTTTGTGCACAAGTTATGGCAACTTAAATGAAAATTACACTCATAGCAAGAGAATGCACTCTGTTTAAATTAGATAAGGAGATTATGACAGAAAGAGATCATTGAATAAAGGGGTTTTTAAACTAGCCACTGAAACAAATGCATGACTTCAAACTTTGTCTTGCCAGAATTTATTAATAAAACACGATGAGGCTTTTGGAATACAATGAAGACCTCTTCCTTTGAAGGTTACAGTGTAATTTGCGTAATTGTGTTTATATAATTTGACTTCAAGATCTGTCCTTGTAATTTGGTAAACTGCAGATCTTGCTCCAATCTGCTGCATTTTTCTTGTGCCTCGTATTGACGCATCTAATTGCCTCATAAGTATATACTCAGTTTAAAGCCATTGCACTGCCCTCTGGACCTTGAAAAATTCATCTTCTGCTTTGTGATGATAATCTCTGTGTGGATCTTATCTGTGAAGCAGCTGGCCACCTTTGCTTGCTTCCTTACTAAGCATACACAGCTAATTGCCATTCTGAATAACTTCGACCACACAGCTGAAGCAAGTTACTGTGTGATGCCTTAATTTCTCCCAGCTGCAGAATGCCCTCTCTTGGCAGGGAAGGCAGAACACAGTCACAGGCAGCCTCGTGGAGCTGGCTGATCCTCGCTGAGGAATCCCCCATCCTTGTATGTGGCTGGCACAGCTTCAGCTGGTCCTGTACTTGGTGTGTTTCCTGCTGGAATGGGATGGAAGAGTAGCTTTGGGCAAGGCAGTGATCGGTGTTGGTAGGATGGGTATGTAATTATGGATATATTGTTCTAATGGCACTTCTATTAAAGGGGTTTTAAACTCTTGGGTTTTGTCAGTAGAAAGCAGGTGGTGAACCACTTAGACTGCAAAAGTTACCATTTTAGTGCTACTTTGTTGCTGATTTCCTTTGAAATCAACAGGAATTGTAGGCAGAAAATTCACGTTGGAAGGCATTAATGCTGTTTGTTGGGTTTGTTCACCTGGAGAATCACAGATGAGTTTGCTCATGGCTGATGAAGCAGGGAGAAATCTTAAATCTGGGATAAAAGCTCAGAACACTGCAGAGGGAGATGAAAACAAATTGAATAAGAGATGCCTGTGGGAGGGTTGAGGGCAGAGAGTCATGTTGAGGAGTGAAGGCACTGAACTCTGGGTGTAGACAAAGCTGATTTAAAGATGGGGTTTTGTTATGTTACAGTAATTTCTCTATTGGCCTTACACAGCAGGGCCTGAAGAAATGGCTGTTGTCAAAACTATCAGAAATTTAACATGTCTTAAAATTACACAGATTTTTTTTTTTTTATTTATTTAGTCAAGATGCCTCTTCACATATGTATTGATTCTTCAATGAATGGTATGATACTTGAAAAGAAGTTGTATCATTTACAACTTATTTCTGCGTCCTTGGATTGAAATATGTATAGAGTTCAGAGCAGAACATGTTGAGTGAAATTATACAAGCTTAATAAAAATAAACCTACACATGACTTTGCATAAATGGGGGGAAAAAAAATCAAAGGACTAACAAATTTGCATAGATAACATTTGAATTGTTAATTCATATTGCACTTTATTGCAAGGATGTAATTTTTAATTAAGAATAAAATGTGGTAGATATTTTAAATGGGAAATGATTATAATTGCAGATGAAAATTGAGGTAATGAGAACTGGTTTAATTAATTGTTAACTTTTTTTGGTTTTTTTTTTATAAGTTTGTGGTCTGTGGACATGACATTTGTTTTGTAGATGTGTGTATTTAAACATACAACGATTAAGGCATGAGATGTTGGCAGCAAACACGATTCTAGTCTAAGTTGTATCCATCCATCTACACAGACTCATTCAAGCAGTGGGCTTTTGGGCATCTTTGTTAGACTGATTTTGGTGTTTGTAGGACTGGTGTGAACCTGCAGTGTGATAACTCTAATCCCAAAATGTTCTTTTTAAACCATATTTGTTTTCCACTATGGGTTTCCACAGATAACGGAGATACTTCAGTGGAGAAGTTGAGGTGGTGTTTGTACCAAATGCCCTTTGCCTTTAAAGTTGTCCACTGATGAATATGACAGTACTGACCTGACTTGAACTCCCCGAGGTTTTGTTGAGCTGTTGTGCTCAGTCTGTGGTGAACTGAAATGGCCCTTCAGGAAGCTGTGGGCAGCTCTTCACATCTTTTCTTGTTATGACTTTGTCAAGGTCTCTGAAGGTCTGCAACCTTGTGCTTAGGGAAATGCAGCATGAAAACCTACAGAACAACTATTTCCTCTTCAGATAGCTGTGATACTGAGGTGAAGAAAAATATTTGTGTGGAGTTCTTAGAATAGCGAGTACTTTTGCCACTTGAAAACTTGGTAAACTTATTTATCAAGCTTAGAGCTCTGCATTCAGAAAGGATTTTGAAGTGAACAAAATTAGCGTTGCCACTTGTGTTAAGAACCATGTATGAAGTCTCTGTCATCTTTGGTTGCAGAGGGACTTGGAGAAAACTACAATTAGCACTAATTGGCCTTGTGTCTGAATCTTCTGTCTGTTGGTGTGAGAATGGACCCTTGAAATGATTGGCAGGCACTACCTGCCTGCTCTAATTCCCTCAAGAGCTGTTCTGTTCCTTTGCAGCACATCACAAATGAAATGAGTCTTTACTAGAAGTGACCAGCTAACGTGCCTGAATTAGCCATGCAGCACAGATGCTGAAATTCAATGTAAGGTACTTACTCGGTGAGCCTGGTACTAGTAGCTGTAATAATGATGCACTACAATTTCTCTCTGGGAAATCTAGAGTTTTGACTCCTGAAGATTTCATTGCTTTGTGACGCTGTGCAGAATGGGTGGAAAACAAGGTTTAGCATACCAAAGAGTTGTCTAACCTTTTCAATATGTGGGTGATGTTTTTAAATTTGGGGTTTTGCCTTGTCACTTGGAAAGCAGGGTTTCACCTGAAATCTAGCTTGATCATGGGAAGAAATTTCACCAAAGTGGATAAAAACTATATATGCAGAAAGACATCTATGCTTGATTGTGTTGCCCCTAGGTAAATAAAATGGAAACCTAAGGAGTAAACTAATATTCAGTAAAATGATAAAAGAATTTCCTTGAATGGCAATGTAGTGGGTTTTTTCTCCCTCTGAAGTATGCAACCAGAGATAGGAAGTATGGTAATGTCACTAGGGTAATATACAGCTGATAGCAATGCATTCATTTGCATTTCTTCCCCTCACCTTGTGTTTCCTTTTTTTTAGCCCTTGAAGCACATGTGTTGGGAATTGAAAATGCAGTTTGCCTATTATACACTGGCAGTAATCTTTCAGTTTTTTTAATGTAAAAAATGAGGCCACAAACATGAGCAGCCACTGATGTATGGGGCTATTGATGGAAATTGAATTTGCAAAGGGAAAATGGGATTTGGTTGTAGTCTGAAATGATAATGATGTAGCCCAAATGGATTCGTAATGGTCATTCATTCATTTTTTTTCTGCAATTTTGTGGTTTGACAAAACATATTTATGCAGGTGACTAGGAAAGTAGCACAGGTTCACTCTGAGTGGGAGTTACTAGCTAATAGCAAATAATAAGTATGCAAAATCCGAGCTTAAGCCTGTTCCAACAGACTTCAATAGGGGAAGGAAGGGATGCTGTGATTTATTTTCCTAAGACGGGGTGTGGGGGGGAAGTAGTTAGGGTAGTGCTTCTTGGAGATTTGAAAAATAATAAAAGCAAAATGTACCTTGACATGAATTCTTAAAAACATACGGATTTGTAGTATCAAACCATTGAATAGTTCATGGAGCAAAACAAATGCACAAGACACTTTGTACCATGTGTGGATAAGCAAAGACTTGGCCCTGAAGAGTTTTCAGGCTAGCTATGATCAAACTACTGTGCTTTACATTGAGATGCTGTGTTAATACTTGTGTTTCTGTGAGCTGTAGCTGTGCTTGTGGGACAGGGTCCCCCAGCCTGTAGTCTGAATTTGTAATTTGGGCTGCCAGTGGATGGCACAATGGTGTGTTTTGGTTTTGTTTTTTTTTTTTTTAAATCCTGGATGCAGTTTTATTTGCCTTGTGAAAAGACTTGTGTTGCTCTGATTTGAGCAGAGCTCTGTCTTCTCTCCTGTGAAAGCAAGAGGAGAGTGACATGCCAGTGCTCATATGGTCAGAATAAGCTGGTGGTGACAGGAAAATGATAATTTATTGGTGTGGATGGATTTTTGGCTTTGTTTTCCTCTGGTTTCTATTTTTGCCTTCTTTTTTTGGACCCGTGAAAGTCACACTTTGTAAACTGCCTTCCATTTTAACCAGAGCATAGTCCTTGTTAAATGTTGTATAATTTAAATGTATGAATAGAAGTAATTATGGAGTATAGGGAAAAGTACTTCTGGTTTTATAAATATATTCCTTATTATAAATTTTTCCGTTTAAAGTCCTTAAAACCGGTGGTTCAGATGCAAAGGCCTATGCACACATGCCCGTGTAATGGAATCCGATGATCCACGTAGGTGCCTTCCAACTCAGAATATTCCGTGAATCTGCTCTCAAGCTGTAGAAGACTAAAAGGGGAGTATGTGGGGGAAAACCAGCGCTGATTTACCTGGAGTTAACATTGCCCCTGTCTTTCTCTGATTGAAGCCTGAGCCTTCTGAACAAGAGCTTGGCTTAGCTCTGTGCAGCCAAGCTGAGCTGCAGCCCCAGCGGGGCCTTGCTGGGGCAGAGCAGGCAGCAGGACGGGACCGCTGGTGCCGCAGGAAACCGCCTTTTGTGAGCAGGATCCCTCAAGTATTTCCTGCAAAGTAACTTCAGCTATTTTGGCTGCAGGCCTTACTGCCTTTGTACTCTGGGGTTTTTTCTTTTTTTTTTTTTTTTTCCTGGTAAGTACTCCATGAATGGTCCCGATGCAGAAAGGGCTGTGAGCATCATAAATCTGTTTATTTTAATTGGCTTTGCTAGCCTGTTAAGCTAAAGGCAGAAAGAGCCAGGCAGCTCAGAGGGCTGTGAGTGGGGTTTCAGTTGTTTAAATATCAGTACTTGGAAACTGCTGGCTGGTTTTAGAGCCCAGTGAGATTTACATGGGCTGGGTTGGGCTGACAGCCCGTTTGGGTGATGTTTGGGGCAGAGGCTGCTCCCCTGTCTGCACAGAACTCCGACCTCCTCAGAGCCTGCAGTGCTGCATCAGTACCAACAGCATGGAGGGACGGCACTTTTCCCTGTCTCCTTCCTTTGTGAGGGACGGCAGCTTCCTCTCCTGGCCCATTGTTTCGGTCCATTTTGCAGATAGAAAAAGCTGGAAGTACAAAGATGTGCCTGTCACTCTTCAGTAGTCACCTTTGGAACTTCTGCTGGGTCTGTCTTTTTAAGAGAGCTTAAAGAATAAGCGCTGAACGAATCGAAGAAGTTTGTTTTGACTGTGAAATTGCTAAACGTTTCCCTTCTGAATTTGTAAATATTAAGGTAAAACTGGATTTGTCAATGGTTACTTTCAAAATACTATTGTACCTTTTTAACCTCTTGCCTTGATTTCAAGGGAGGATATTTTCTGTGAGAGATTTAATTATTTTTTTTTCTTGTAATTTAGAATTGGCTGCTGAACAGGTTGATTTCTTGTCATTATAGTGAATTGCTGTCTGTAAACTATCTGTACTGTGATACCACAGTCACAGAATGGGTGAGGTTGAAAGATTTGCACCCTCCACAAATTTGATCTTGGAGGGAGGTGGACCCCTAAAAACTTATTTTGCAGTTTCTCCCCGGTGCAGTGAGTGTTGTGAAGGGTCAGGCGCCAGCAGTTGTGAAGTGTGGCTGACACCAAGGGTTTGTGGGAGTCTCTTCAGGAGCAGCAGAGGGGCAGGTGTGGCTGGAAGCCCTGGGAACTCTCAGGTAAAGCCAGCCTAAGGGCAGCCTCTGTGACAGTTTGACTTTGTGCTCAAGGCACAGACAAATAAATGTGGAGAGAACCATTCTGCTGTTGACTTTGGAGCAGGAGCTCTTGGCTAAAGTAGGAGAGACTTGTACCTCACGATATTAAGTTTCATGCTCTGTGTGTGCCCAGCTGGGTGTGTGAAGTTGCAGCCATCAGTACCTTTGGTTTAATGCTGTTCCTTCTGCATTGGCTCACCAGCCCATTTTTGATTCTTGGCTTCAACTCAGCAGCATACTTAAACATGAACTTAACTCTTGAATTCTTTAAATGTGTTACTGAATTGGAGCCAAAATGGTCAAAGTGAGAAGTTTCTCACTAAACAAGTAAATTACCCTTATTTTATTATTTTTTTCCCAAAAACTATATGAAAATTCTTTCTGAAGCCAAGTAAGTGATTGTACTGCTTGGGGTCTCCCTTCTATTTTGCAAAATAGTTATTTGTTGCTCTAATAACTTGCTGCATGTACACCTCAAATGGCCTTTCACATGCTGCAGGGGCAAGAACATTGATGCATCATTGCAACAAATTTGCTTGGATCCAAGTCTTGTGAAGTCTCTGGTTTGTTCTGAGGTGGGTTGTCTTCTGTCCTGCCTCCTGCCATTCTCTAGAGCTTTGCACAGCTGCAGCTCCATTCTGAGGTGTTTTGATGATGCTGAATTAGTAAAATGGAATTGTCAAATGTAACCCAGTAATGTTTTGGTTGATAAATGAGCGTTTTTTTTTTTTTTTTTATAGTGCATCTCTGTATATGCAGATGTTTATCTGGATACTTTTATTCAATGGCTCAGGGCTCAGTTGTTTTACTGGAAGTAGCAAGTGTTTTTTGGCTTTTTCTTACTTAGCACCCGCATAAAGCATTATGCTCATGAAACATTTATGGTAGCAATCCATTAAGAGGAAGACAAAGGTTTTCCTCTGAAGAGACTTGCCAAAATGTCTTGCTGAAATCAAACCTGTCCTCCAGCTGTTTTGTATGCATTTTTGCTGCCTCGTACTGCAAGTTTGAAAGGTCTGTGTGATGTAATGCAATGATACCTTTGTGTGCAAAGCTGCTTGGAAGCAATCTGAGTCAACAGGAAAGCAATATCTTCTTAAAGCTTGTGACTTATATTAGTTTTGTGATCTCAGGTATGAAGGAGATAAAAAGGGCAAGGGGTTTACTGTAGATTCTCTTGAAGGCATGTAGAGTTCTTGAAGCAGTAATAAATGGCAGATTAAAATTGATCTCAGTGAGACTTCCAGTGTTAACCAGTGTTACAGAAGTGACTTCAGCTTTTTGGCTGCTTCATCAAACGGATCATGTTCTATCATGCTGGCAAGAAACTGCTTTGCCTGAAAATTTCAGCTATGGAAAGGGCCTTTCCAGAATACCTCTGGAATAGTAAGCTTAAAACTGTAATGAATGATTGAATGACTGTTTGTGTGTATGTACACACACACATCATTTTAATGGAAGAGATAATGTTCTTGAAGACAAGATTAAGGATTCAGAGGAGCATTAAAAGCAGAAATATTTTTTTCTAAGTGAAAGGGAGATGAGTATTTATTATTAAAATGTTAAAATAAAAATTAATACTGCTAGGAAATGGTAGAAGAAAAACTGTCTGGTTCAGCTGGTACAGATGAGCAGTTTTAAAACCACAGTATGCCATGGATCATTTCCTCAAAGTGACAGGATCGCTTGGTGTGTTGCTACCAGTGATGATTTATTGGCTTGGGTGCTCTTCAGTAGAACAAAGGAAGAAATGTGTCTATATATGTTCTTTTGCAGTGGAGGGCAATTGACTTTGCAACTGCTAAATGAACATGGTGATATGCACAGATAAGCAGCTGTTTGAATACAGAGCCTGCACACAGAGCCTTGATCAAATTTACTGTCAGCCAAAACAAGCACATTTCTGCTGAAGTCAGTGGAGTTATACCTGTTTTCACTGCTTCAGACACTGGCAGATGGTTTGTTTTGGATGTGCAGGTATGAGCTCTACTAAGTGTCTGTGCTGTATGGAGACTAGAGGGGACATTCTCGGTGTTCTCTGATGCTGAAATACCACTAAATTGCACTGTGTGTTTCCATAAATCCACACACTCTAAAATAGTTACACAGAGAAGGGAAGTTTGCAAAAAACAAACATGGAGTATTTTTATAAACTGTTTTTTAGTTTGCTTTGTTTTTCAGTTATTATGGATATGTGGACCATACGAGATGATCTAATAGTCATGCCTGGCACTATTATTACCTCAAAATCTGCACTTGTGTCCTTCACAGGAATGCTCAAAAGTTTAATCTACTTGTCCTGGCAATTGCTCAGAGACCCCTAATGAAAGTTTTTATAAGAAGTATGATGTACTAAGTAGGTTATGTGTTTTGCTAGGCTCTATAGTTTCCAGAGGAAAGAATCTCAATTTTGTGAGTTCTCAAGTGCTTAAAACGTCCAAAATGTGATAGAGAAGTGATTGGTTTTGTGGTGAAGGTTAGAACTTAGTATATTATCTTCCATGGACAAATAAAGCTATTCTATTTTTGTTCTGCCGTGCCGGTGTTCAAGTCATGAAATGCAAATCCGCAGTGTGCGTACTGTGCATATTTGCCTTAACCTGGAAAGGAACAGAAGTTTATTACTAAGCACAGGACAATTTTTCAAGGTGTCAGTTTACATTCCTTTTGCTTGCTAATGAACTATGGAAATTGGTTACTAATGAGCTATAGAAATGGAGATTCTGCCTTCTCCCAAGTATTAAAGTGTTCTCTACACAGTGGGTAAAAAGACTTGGTATAGGCCATGGAGAATACAAGCTGTTGGATGTATTGCTCTTATGTTCTATAGGGTCAAAGCTTCCCCAGCTCCTGACTTGGCAGTTGCTGCCTGCAGTTTTGTTCTAATAACTCTGAAAATAAAAGTTTCTTTGTCATCAATGCATAAAGCCACAGCGCTCTAGTAAGCAGTTTCTTGCAAATAGAAATAATAAGTTTAGCGATGGTGAATCAGAACTGAACCTGGGTGATTTAGCTTTGCTTGAAATGCTGCATTTCTACACACTGAGCGCTGTACATCAATCTTTTTGTGCTCTGTGATGTTTGAGAACACAGGTACACTAATGTCTAGTTTCTTTTTTTTAGTGCTCAAGCACAAAAACTAAGGAGACAAGATCTATCAAATCTGTAGGAGGAGGTAGAATGCAGGTTTTCCATCCACTTGCAAATCTGCTGGAGATGTAGAAGACCTTTGAAAAGAAGTTAGGTAGTGTATATGAATTTCAACTCTGATGAGCTTAAAGCCACTAAGTTCATGTGCAAATAAAATGTTGACCCAAGTTAGAGATGCGCATGTGTGTATACAAACACACACATAGTATATGCAAAGGCTTTGGAAGGGTTGTCATTTCTGTACTTGAAGAGCCTGAAGAATTTACTGATTGGGAAGAAAATAAATATAAACAGAAATAGATGGAAACAATTTCAAATGCTTTGTTATATACCCTGCAAAAACAAGCATTCTTTCCAGAGGAACAAAAGCATATGTTCTTGTAGAGGTAGTTCTGGTTAGAGGGACTAGAAAGTATAAATAATAAAAAGGGAAACTTTCAGGAAAAAATGCAACCAAGGCAGTAGCAGCAAAAGCAGAAAATAAAGGGAGGTCAGTGTCAGTAAAGAACTACTGGACAACTGATTTATGCTTAATGAGAAGAAATATAGTCAATTAATTGAGATAAACCAAATATGAAATGTTATGAATGAGGATGGTAAATTTTCTGGTAATCATTTATCTGTATGATACTAAATGAATGTTTACTTTATACTAAGAAGGGAACTAGCTGCTGTGTTTCCATATTGCAAGAATAATTACTTAACTTTTCTCCAGTAAATAAAGCAAATATTAAACCATCACTATTGGAGATAAACATTTTCAGAGAACAATTCCCACCCCCAAAATGCTAAAGACTAGTTTCACTTTTTAAGACACTGAGAAGTATGAAAAAATTCAAGAACAATAATTACTTTCAGGTGGCTAAAATATGGATGACTCTGTTGGCCTGAGATGCATCCCAGGCAAAATAAGGACAAGTGAATGTGGGAAGCAATGAATGGTGTGAGTAAGAAACAGTAATATAATTTGTGGAGACCATCACTCTTTTATGGGACCCAGTCAGGCTTTCTTCTATGGAGCTGCAAGTTTGACTAAAACACAGTGAGATGATACACCCTGATTTCTGTAAGACTTTTGACTTTTCTGTGACAACTTGGAAAAGAGGGTGGGGTCCAACGGCAGCAATAGTGAAAACTGGGCAAATTCAGTTGGAAATAAAGCAAGCAAGAACACTTAGTCCAGGTATCCCTGCTGGCTTCTAATGGAGTTTGGGTGCTGGCCCAGCCAGCCCTCTGTTGTGATATTCCTGGGACAGCAGGGGGACACTGTTTGTCTAGAAATGACAACTGGCAGGTGCCTTTTCCCTCATACCTGGGTAGAAAGAGCCAGTGCAACAGAAAGCCTCAGCCAATGTGGACACCATTGGTTTGTTTGTTTTGCCAGTGTAATACTGTCAAAGCTTTATTGAATGAGCTGACTTCAAGCTGTTGATACAGTTCAGACCTTGGCAGCTCTCTAATCTCCTTGAAGGTTTACTGTTTGATTGCATTCGTTTGCCCTGCAAATACTCAACTGTGTAAGTTATCTCAAAGTGTGAATATATCTCGAGCCTGTATTTATAATGGACAAGGTTCACAGGAGTGCAGAGACCTTGCAAAGCACACGAGCTCATTTCTGAATATGCAGTGAGATGTCGAGTCCTGCTTCCTGAAAACTGTCAAACTGTGTGGTTACAAGAATCCTTTGGACACTTAGCTTTAATTATTTAATGGCATGTGAAGTTACTGTCTGCCTGTTGTTGGCAGGTTGCTCCTTAGCTTGATGTCGATATTACATGGTGGTACCCTACCTGCTTCATGTGTGTAAAACAACATTTTTGCTGTTATTGGAGGAAAGAATGATGAGATAGAGGAAGTGATTTTTTTTTTTTTTTAATAGTTATATGGTTGAATTTTGTTGTGATTTTCTTGTTTTGTCGTCTGTATCCAACAAGCATTCCTTCACAGCTAGGGTAATGAGTTCAGGTAAACAAATGCATGTAGTCTGTTCCTCATTGATAAAATATTTGCTTTCAACTACATGATAGCCCAGGTACATTGTGACTTCTGCAGTTGAGGCTCTGTAAATGGTTTTAGTCAAAATGTCTCCTCCTAGGACATTATATATTCTTTTGGGTACCAATTTGACAAATCTGTGTAGTGCAGAATAGCATTTCTGAGAATTTAGGTAAAAATATATTTGCTGCTTTTTGTGACTATAAAAAAAGAGACTATATTTTAAGAAATGCGTATTTTTTTGCATCTTTTTTTTTTTTTCATGATATGTAAGCTGCTTAGTGGGTCCTTTTTCTTTTTTTTTTTTTTTTTAAAAAAATCCTGACTGCTTTGGAGGGCAGAGGAAATGACAGACCAGACTCTTCTTCATGGGAAAGCATCTGGGAAAGGCTGTTTGTCCTCCCTTTCTTCTCCATTGTTTCTTCTGTGGGGGCTGTTTTATCAACTGTTGTCATTCTGGAGGTAGCATGTGAGCACTGCACACTTGAAATCTTGCTGCTTGTGAACCCATGACAAGTAACAGCAGCCTAGGAAAGGAAAATAACATGGCCATTTAGTCTTCTGCTTACACCTTTTTAGGGCCATTGGGAAACAAGAATACAAATGAAACCAACCAAACAAAATTCTATAGTTGTTGATGGTCCAGGAGTCTCAAAGCTGATTCCTTGGTATCTGATGGACACAGATTCCAGTCATTATTGCTGCAAACTTTGTTTTGTGTCTTGAAGGGGAGCAGTGGATGGATGGTCTTTCTTTTGTCAACCTGGGGCTCTGTGGAGGTTTTACTGGAGTCTTTGCTGCTCTGACTAGTTCTGGCCGTTCATTGTTAGCTCTGTGTCAGGTCCTCCATGCTGTGTTAACCCACGTATTTTCCATGTTGGTTATCATATTTTGTGAGGAAACACCAAAACCTCCAGCAATGCATCCATTTCCAGATGAGTCTGTTTCTGTCTAGTTGCAGTGCACAGTTTTTCAAGCTGCTCTGCTAAAACAGAGGGGGAATTAACTACTGGAAAGGTGTGGGAGGATGTCTGCTTCCACAAGTCTAAATGTAGTGTGCTGTTTAATTTCTGTGGTTGTTTCTCATTCAGCTGTAGTAGGTCGTAAAAGCTGCTGATCAATAGTACAAGCAGGTGATTAGGATTTTGAGTTCTGTACACTTCCTTTAATTTGGTGGTTGCTGAAAATAGAAGGTTGCAGTGCAAGGGTGGTGGAGGAATGAATTATAGAAGAAAAGCAAAATTTAGAGTGTCTTTTTGTGAACTGAAGGTAACGCAAAGTTGTCAGATTGGAACTTGTTGCATTTTTACAACCAAAAGAAAATCATTGGGTTACTCAGGACCATTGGATTTGCCAAGATGGTTCAATGTGCCATTAAAGGAAATATTCAGTGTTTGAAGAAAGAGATTCACTGCACCAGGTTGTACAAAGGAATCATTTTCCCATTGGTGACATTTTCATCAAATACTGAGGGTTTAAGTTCCTGCTTCGTGCCTCCTGATAATGCCTTTAGAAATTTCTTCTTTTCAAGCAATATGTATGTGTGTCAAAATTTAACTGATAAGGTCGTAAGAACTAATTGAAAAGAAGCAAAAATGTGAGGTCTGTCAAGAAGGAGCTTTCCAAAGTACAGCACAACTTGAAACAGTTTTGGAGTGCCCTGCTAGAATAATTTGTTTCTACAGGTGTAAAACTCATAGGTAGTTTCTGGTATGGTAGTGTGTTCTTCAGTGCTCCTGTTTCACTTGTGCATTGACTTTGGCATAAGTCTTTGGAATATACAGATAATTCATCTAGAGACTACAGTGTCATGCAGATACAGCAGGTGAAAAAGTCCCTTTTGTCCAAATTGCTTTGATGTTACCTCTAGAATGTTTCAGTCTGTAGCCTTAAAATAGCTTTCAAATATAGCTTTCTGAATGGAATATATAAATAAATGCACTCTTCCTTTCCCAGAGAGGCAGGAAGGGTGTGTGTGAGTTTAACCATTTCGTAATTCTTTCTCACATGAGGTCTTAACACAAAACAATACTTCCCCCCTGCCCTCTACGGAGTTTGCAAGAGACACTTCTTGGTGGAAAATGTGCTTGTATCCTGAAGTGATTCAAGACTTAGTTCAAAACTCACGTTTTTCCCCTCAAGGAAGTACAAGTTCAAATTAACACTGAAAGTTGGAAATGGCGAGTATAGAAATGCAGGAAGCTCTCAGGAGAGTTTTTATATGTATTAACCTGTTTCAGAATTGCAGTCCTCTCCTTCCTCTGAGACCCTTCAGGCAACAGCCTGGGAGGCAAATGTGCCAGCCTTTCTGCTGTGTGACTTTTCTGTCATTTCATTTTCCATACTTAAATCCCTGGAAGTAAAATGGCTTTAGAATACGTGAATTTCTACTGCTTAAAAATAAACTAGGCAACATAAAACACTTATTTCAGTTTTGCAACCCAAATTTATCTGCTAACTTTCTCCTTTCTTCCTTTCTCTCTTCTTTCTGAATGTTTAAGGTTTGCTATTAGAGACAATTTAAATTCCTTTTCCTCCTAATAATCTCTTGCTTGCACATCCAAGATAAGTCATACATACAGTTTTGCTGGATTACTAAATTGACAAAGCACCAGAATAAACAGCGATGTGTTGTGAGAAGAATTAACTGATGTTTAACCTTCTTTTTAATTTATTCGGGTTCTGTGGCTCCGGTTGGCTCTGGTGAAAGCAGCCCAGTTGCTCGCTTCAGATCCTTCGGTGGCATGCAAACCGATTACACTATCCCATGGAGATGAATGCTGGGTGGAACCGGGAGAGCCTGGAGCCAGAACATTTGCAGGATTTTTTCGGCAGGCATCCAGCAAGAACCTGCTCAGTAATCTGCAAATGTGTAATCCTTTTAATGCATCAACTTTGTTAGAACACATTAGTGTCAAATGTTAAGTGTAATATCTTAGTCTGTGGAGCATACTGTTGAAACAGAACTAAACTGGAAATGTAATGTGAGGATGGGAGGGGGGGAAACCTGTGACGTATTTTGGAGATGAATCTGAATTAGCTTCATTAGCATTTCTCCATCAGCCTCCAAGTGCAGGTGGCATTACGTTTTCATATGCTTGTGTTAAAGGTATTTGACTTTGAACCTATTGGTGGCCACAGGAGACCTCATCTGGTTTGAACTAACTGAAGATGAGACTACATTGCCATCTAAGTTACTGTGTTGTGTTTTCTTGTCTGTCTGTTAATCCATATTTGCAGTGTATTCCGATACATAACTGGTAGAAACTTGACTAGTTTATGGAGGTGCTTTGTTGCCAAAGGCTTCAGTTAAGGCAGTGTCCCTTTCCAGTGGGGTGCAAGGAAGCCTGAGGGGCTCAAGCTGCTGTGACCCTGTTGAACTGTGTGCTTTCAGCTTTGTGTGGTTTTTGGTAGTGAGAAAAAAATGTTCTTCTGGGTCTGCAGACCTTTCCTTCCTCTGTAATTTTAAACCTGTTTCCTCCCCTTTTCTTCATGAACAATCCAAAGTGCAGAATTTTTATTTTGCCTTCCCCCCACCCCTGGTTGCAGGGTGGGGATGGGAAAGCCTGTGATAAGCATCAGTGCAGCCTGAGGCCAGAGCCACCTGCGTCACCAGTGTTCTGCACTTGTGCTGCACTCATGTCTTTGTGACCCTTCATTGATTCACTTGACAGCACCCAACTGGTGTCTGGGGCTGGATTACTGACAGCTTTCCCAAGCTTTATGTGAGTTGCGGATAGCTGTCCCTCCCATGACATCCTCCCAGCTTGTAGCGTCTCCCTGTTGAGTCAGCCAGGGAGTGTATTGGGAGGTCTTAGAAGGACACAGAATCATTAAAATCACAAGGAATTAATATAAATCAAAGCTTGCTTGGATTTAAACAGCACGTTGGATTGAGCCTCTTTAATGCTACATCCCCCAGCACTGGGCAGGCACTGTAAATCTGCAACTTGCTTCCACTGCCTTATGTGGCTACTGAAACATCCCAACCTTTTCTCTTAAATTTATCAGTGCTTTGACATTAAATATTTCAAGTGGGTTTTGTTGAACAGAGTGTAGCTTTTTTTGTGTGTTCTTCTTAAAGGTTACTTCTCGTTGGAATGAAATCGAAGGTTGGGAGTTCTTGGCAGATGTTATGATTAAATCTGACTCGTTGTAGGCTCCTTCCTCCCCCAGCTCCCAAATGTAACATTTGGGATGATGAGTAGCAGAATTTATAAGTGATGTTGGTAGCTTTAGTTGTTCAGTTTTTGTGTGTGTGTGTGCATGAACAAACTTGTTTTCTGTGAGCAAAAACTGTGCTGCAAAACTGATAGTTCTTATCTGACTTGTAACTGTATTTAGTATGTCCACAAATCCCCTTCATACAGGAGTGTCCCAGTAATTGTGAATGATTGGTCTTGTACATGCCTTCAGTAGCCTCAGCTGAAGAGAAATCACATAAAGGACTTGATGTGTGTTAAATCTTGTTTTTTCTGTATGGCTGGTGGATGAATTCTATGTGCTTACTCGTTTCAGCTAGATGTTGTTCTTTTTAAGCGCAGCAACTAGATATTGCTAGATCGTACCTTTAAAACACTTCTCTTTATTTCTATTTCTTATTACAGTGAAATGCCCTGCTATCAGGCTGGAGTTGACCCACTTCTCTAATATGTGCCTGTTTTGCCTCTGGCTCTTTAGCTTTCAATCTGTAAAAATATTGTTAAATCGAGCTCTATTGAAAGCCTGAGTAGTCCACCAACTGTTAATAAATTTGATCATCTTTCACCTACATAAATACATCTAAAGTCTGCAGGATATTGTGAAAAATACATATTTTTGTTCTCTGGTATAATATTTAATTTTAGCTTTTAGTAGCAGTGCTGTGTGATGAAAATGAAACCAATGTCTCTGTGTCTGAGCCCTAGAAAGAAACATTATTAATATACTTAAAAGCCAGAGTTCATGAGTTTTCTCATGTGTGTAAAGCTTATCCATTCAGATGAGCTGAAAACTGGGTCCTTCCAAGGAGAGTCCAGGGCTTCCAGATTCTCAGGATTGTGTCAGACTCTGTCCTGTGTATTCATAATATTTAAGCCTACATAGACTTATTTACCTCGAATACTTTGTGCTTTTTTTTTTTAATTCTTAGGTTTTTAAGGCATGTTTTCAGTGCTAATTGCACTTCTTTGATGTGATACATGGGTGACACTGGTAGGGTTTTGTAAGTGGAGTGTTTTCAGTGATACACAGGTTGATCCCAGGAGGTAGCAAAGTCTTTCTTCCTTCTGAGCCCCTGGGCTCCTCCCCTGCCACACACTTCAGGGAGGTGAGAGGGCAACAGGTGTTAATTACTGTGCCTCAGCACATTTTTTGTTTGGTTTTGTTTTATGTAGAAGCAGCAAAGCTGTTTGCAGCCACTGCAGGGAGTTCCTAATGCCAGCAGAGATTTCTTGGGTGATCTCAGTGGAGCAGAAACCTTTAGCTGTGTTTTATATACAGTACTATACCCTTGCAGGGAAAGGAATGGTGTGGGGCAGGAGACCATTATTTCCAGACCAGTTTCATTTCAAGTTACTTGTTCACCTTTGAACTGCTGTTCATTGTGTGGTGGTTTTACAAAGGAGCAGCTGAGGCTTATTGAAACTTAAAAATCAATTAAAAAAAATCCTGCATTTCTACATATCCATTTGTGACCTCAAAGTGAAGAAGGGAGAGAGATGCCAGATTGATTCAATTTTCTTCTTGGATAAATATTGATACTGAAGTATGCTTTACAAAAATCTGCTGAAATTCTTAGGAATAATATCTACCTACAAGAGATTGTTAGTGCCCTGACCTAGCAGAGGATAAAGTATATTAACATATTATTAACATTGCAAAAAAAATTAGCTGGTTGAGTACAGTGGGTTCCAATGTTGTCTCTTTGCCTGGAGGAGCATTGAGAAGGCTGTTAATGTGACTTCAATACTGCTGCTGCTACAGCTCTGGGTCTGACAGTCCAAACTGAACAGGATGTTTGCAGTTGTCAGAATGACAGTAGTCTCAACATTCCTTTGTCTTTGTTTATACAGCAACAGTCTATATTTAGTAATCTTGAAGCCCAGTTAGCAAGCAGTACTGTTTAAAAGGGAAAAAAAAGTGCAGAATAAGCCCTGTTCAACAGCTGGGTAGGTCCTAGTTCCCTAGTGCCTTCTGAGCCCTAGGATGAGGCAGGTACAGCTGGAGCAGGGTCAGGTAATTGCCATGCTGTTTCACGTACTTGAAATAGCAAGCAGAAGTCCTTGAATTATAAAGCAGGATTCCCAGCTGAGATTGATCATACTGTCACTTTTGTTTCTCACTCAAGTATTTGTCTAGTTTCTAATTTAAATGATTCTAGGAAACTAATATATTACTTTTAGTCATTAAGTGTTTACTAGATGCGACTGTAGCATAAAAAGGAGTTTTTGTTTTTGTCTTAAATGAATGCAGAATTTAATTTGTTTCTTGGTGCTTTGCTAAAAGCTGTAAAGAAGAAAATAATCTCTACTGATAGGCACGAATCTCCCTTGTATTACAGCAGATGAAGCTTCCAAGAAAGCTTCCATTTCAGTGAGCCAAAACCATATGATCCTTGGTAGAAGCGTGGCCAGAGCCTTCCTATCTTAATGCTTCAGTGCTGCTTAAAATGGTTCTGTTCTTTGGGATGCAAAGGACATGTGCTTCTGGGAACATCTGGCAGGCTGTTTAGAAGATGCCAGTGATCTAAGAGTTTGAATGATATGTCCTTTTGGGTAAATCTGTACTCATTATTACTTTAATATTAATAGAATGAGACAATGCATGAAATCCTGGCTCCAGCATTCTGCATGGCAGAATGCCCACTGATCTCAATATGCCTGGGCTTTTTCCTTCCGTGTCTTGGTTGCTATGACTTTTTCTTCTATCAATGTTGCAACGAACTGTTCAAGGAAAGGAGAAAGCAAAGCAAACCATGTAAGTTAAACTGTCACTTGGCAAATTGTCCTGCATGGCAGCTGAAGGAATGTGACACGCTGGTGGTCACACGCCTTGACGGTGAACTTGGAGCCACAGACACCTCCAAAAGAGTTTGCTTAATCAGTGTTCCTCCTGAGAGTTCTGTCATTCTCACTTGCCTCCCGCTTATGCCACTGTAAATTAGAAGTTACTCTGCTGAAGTTGAAGTAACTGAATCAGCATTAAGTGAGAAATGTTTTAGGTTTGTGCCCATTGATTTTTCAAGAAATAAAAATAAAAAAACCAAGTGGATTTTTTTTTTTCTTATTTTATTTTTTAATCACAGTTCTTTGAAAAACAACAGTTCTGGTATTTGAAACTGAGAATAGATATTTTCCTGTTAAACTGAACAAGAGGCTTAACTTCACCCTCCCTCAGAGTATTAAGTATTGTCAAAACTGAAGGTCAAAGACCAGTGACATTTACAATAGAGAGTACATAAAGGCTGTATTAATGACAAAATATGCTCAGTCTTTGTTTTTTTGGTTGTGGCCACATGTGAAGAGTAGCTGGCCGCACTTGAGAATTACTGCAGTGGATCCAAACCTAAGTAGGTTGAGGTCTTTGCTTGTGGCTAGGGCTGCTGGGCTTTTTACTGTTGTGTGATTTTTGAAATTACTTGTTGCTGCAAGTAAATGTAAGCTGGCTCAAAAGAGAAAAAAACCAAACATAATCTTCTATTAAGTTAGCACCATTGAAAGTAATGCCAGGCTAATTTGACCTCTGACTTGAAGCATAAATTTGGGAACCTGTATTGATGGCTACTTTGCTGTGTGTATTTGTGTGGCAAGTTTGCACATCTAAAGTTCTAATCTTTGACTGTAAACTGCATTAAAATACCAGAACATTTTAAAACGTCACAGTGATTCAGCAGACCAAAGTTCCTCTGTGTGTGGAACATGGTGGCAGTCACTCCATAGTAATGCTTACGCTAATGATGCAGATAAATTGTGCTTGCTCTTCTGTCTGTATATACATTTATATTTCTTCCCTGCTGTGCACAATTTTAGCGCCTGATTTATCAACCTCAATTACAGTGGTAGAGCTTGATCTCTTTTCCTGCATCACTTCTATATGCAGCCAGATGGGTGCATTGGCTGCCATGTTTTTTAAAAACCAAAAACACTCAGCAGCCCATCTGGAATCTCGGTTGGCGTTGGCTAAAGCCAGCACCGAGCAGAGATTCCAGATAAGTGCCAGCAGCAACACATTTCTCACTTTTAAAAAAATGCGTCATTTTCTTTCAGTTCTTGAGCTGCTACTTAAGCTGGAATCAAAAACGGCGTCAGTTCCAAAAATGCAAAGCATTGCATTGTTAGTAGAGGTGCTCTTTGAAAAATTGAGAGCCAGTTCTGCAAAAGTGCTGAGAGTCCTGCAGCTCCTCGAAGAGGCTGTGGTTACTCTCCACTCAAACCTGGACTGCAGAACGTGCAGGCGTTTCTGCAGCTCTGGTTGTAACGAGTTCTTGTACTCCTGAGCGTGAACTTGGGTATTACGGGCTTCCACATGGAATATATCAGCCCAGCAGGGAGTCCGGTTACAACTTGGGGTAGCTTTCCCAAAGTAAAAAGGATTATTTTCAAGTGAGGTGGAGCGTGCATGAAACATCTAACCATTTAGCCGTAGAAGGAGTTGTTCAGTGTGAAGCTGGAAATATCTTTCTGCTCCCCAAGTTACTGACAGCACATGCAGAATTTTTTAAGTTGATACAATAAGCAGAGAAAGTAAGAGCACAGTAAGAGTGTAAGGGGGGTGGGGGGTGGGGAAACAAACAAAATCTTCCCCCAGTGTCGT
>JAWWEU010000023.1:7822449-7985046 GCA_035583155.1 Acropternis orthonyx | reverse complement strand
CCCCCCCCCCCCCCCCCCCCCCCCCCCCCCCCCCCCCCCCCCCCCCCCCCCCCCCCCCCCCCCCCCCCCCAAACAAACAAAATCTTCCCCCAGTGTCGTGAGATTGGGGAGGAAAAAAAGGAATCATGCCTGGACTTTTTAATTATTTTATTTTAAAGGAATACTGTTTGCTTGTAGTTAAATGCTGCAAAAAGATAAGTAGCTGGAATTGGAAACACTGTGGGACTGAGTTTTGAATTTCTTTCTGCTGGTTTTACTCTTGTTTCTAATGTTAAGTAAAATGGGAAGCTTTATTTTGTAGCTCAGTGGAGCAAAACTGACCCACCTGAGAAGGAACTCTGCCTGGCAATAGAAGGACAACAAGAAAATTCTGTCCTATCCAGAGCGTAATTACTGTAGTTGTGCTTTTGGCTCTTAACAGACTACCTCAGCAAGATTTTGGAGGGAAAGAGATGATAGAGAAATTTAGATCAGGAAATAGCTGTATTGATAAGATTTCAAATCCTTGAGTATAGTTCTACCTTTAAACAAACAAAAAGCTCAACCCAGAAGCAAAACCCAACAAGAATGAGCATTTTCTTTCCTCCTTGAAACTTGAGGCTTAATTTTTCGTATCTAGTTTTTCAACAAGGAATGTAAATCTGTGAATATGTATTCTTTGAGTACATGGCAAAGCCTTATTATCATGTGCATGGGATTTTTAAGTTGTTACCATTTTCATCCATGATGAAGTATTCAGAGCCTGGGTGCTAACACAAGAGCCGTAATAAAGTTAGCTTTATTTACATGCAAGTTACAGGGTATAAAATTCAAGTTAATTCATACTGTTTTGCTGCATTAAGTTCTCTCCATCCTCTTTAGGATGCAAGAGTATTTTTGTTTCTTTAGACTGTAAATTTACTTCTGTTTTTCAAATGGTAGAGAATAGATGGAATTGGAGACAGGCACTTAGTCTGCTTCATCTGTGCAGATGGAGCACTGCTGAAACCAGTGCTATGCGCTTCTCTGATTATGGTAATGATGATTTTTTTTTTTTTTAGCATTACTTTTCAGTATATCCGCTCTGAATTCTCCCCCCGAGGCTGTCCTCTTACACATCAGAAATGCAGGTATTTAAGTGAAACACAATAGCAAACACTTAGCAAATACTGGGTATCCTGCTTCTGTAGACTGGGTTACTGTGTTTAGTGGAGTGGCAGGTGGCCTCATTCTGGTAAGCAGGGGCTGTCCATGGCACATCAAGGAATATGCCTCCCATGAGTGTTTTCTTGCCTACTTTCTTTCACGTTGTCCTCTCCCATCCCCATGTAAAAAGGGCATAGCACTTGAATCAAAGTGTTGCCTCCCACTTAAGGGAGGCACTGGATACGGGTGGAGCAGCTCCATTTTTATAGGGGCGGTGGGATTGGATACATGGGAAGCTTAGATGCTGTGAGTGGACCTGGGTCTTGCTGTCTTTAATTGCTGCTTTAGAAAGTGCTGTACTTTGGCAAACTGATGGGAGATGCGATAATTGAAAAGTTCTGGTGTCCTGTGATCTGTGAAATAAGATGGGCTGGTGGGTCAATTTGTAGTACAAGTGGTTGCTGCAATGTTATTGCAAAGAAAGTAAAGCTGAACTTCTGAAACCTGTCTGACTTGCTACCAAAGGGTGCCACTGACATGGGGTATTGTTTTGTTTTTGTCAATACTCTAATCTAAAACAGCACTATAAACTGAAAGAGTTAAATATTTATTTGCAGTTTAGCTACTCTGTTTCATTTAATATTTTATGTAATCTGTCCATTTATAGTGGTATTTATGGAAACTACTTTTTTTTTCCTATTATGGCAGGAGTCTGATTAAGTTCTAGCTCGGGTTTGGCCCTTCTCCCTGCATAACCTCATGATACCCTTGTATACATCCTGAGTTGCCTGCCCCTGCTTCCAAAGGTCATAAGCTCTCCTTTTGACCCTGAGTTCCAGTCAGTTCAGCCAGGTCTGTGGTCTTCCCTGCTGACTTGTCTTCTGCCACATGAGAACTGGCTGGTACTGTGGGAACATAAATAGGGCCAGAATCTTCCAGCTTGTGTTTTGAGTTTTCTAAAGTTGTGTTTCTTTAAAACTTGAATTAATTTGAGCAGTCAGAAAATGCTAAAGCTTTAGCATAATGATGTGTGGGTGTGGTGCCAGGAACTGTTATTTCCCATGAGAATATTTGTCATCCTTTGAATAAGATCAGAAATAGATTTAAGCACTCACTACTATGAGTTTTTCTTCTTGGTGTTTATTTTATTCTCTTTTGTTAAATGCTGTTCACCTTATTGTTTCCTCCTCCTCCTTATACTTCTTACCCCTTTTGCATGTTTAGTCTCCAGCTTGTCCTGTCTTCCTTGTGGGTTATGACCTGTCTTGGCTGGGCACCAGTGAATTGCTGGAAGGGAAGCCGTGTCGCTTGCTGTTGCTCCTGCACCTTGCACAGCAGGGCTCTGAGCTTAAGAGTGTGCTCTGAGGCTTTGCTTTAATTCAAGGAGTAAATACTTCTGCCAGCTCTTTTTGTGTGTTTCTCATCTTCTAAAGGTGATTCTACCTTAAAAGAAAAACAAAACAAAAAAACCCAGAAACACCTCCATACACTGAAAATAGTATATATACCACACACACGCATCCTCACTGAGCACCGATTGAGCCAGTTCAGGTGAGAAACCTCCTGAAAACTGATGCTATAGATAACACTGGCTTCAGCATCCAGAGAGATGTGAAGGGTGCAGTCTCAGCTGGGAGTCCGTTGTAACATCTGTAACCTCCTCATCACCTGGACTTTCTTAGGTGCTATTACCAGGAGGGGAATTTTATTCTCTACTTCTTTTGGCTGGAAGAAAAAAAAGTAGAGGGGCTGCTCTCAAGTTAGTCTGGAAAGTTAGTCTTAACCTATGTGTACATAGTTTAATCAGTAGTCTGGGCACAATTCTGCTACATAAGCATGGGTAGTACCTTTTGAAATGTTGTGGGGCATTTGAGACAACCTCTGAGGGTCAGCAAATCTTAAACAGGACCTGTAGGTTATCCAGATGCTTCCACAAGAGCCTCTAGAGCCCTGGTGGGTTATCTTGAAGCATCTCAGATGGTGTGTGAATGAGAAACTATGTAGTTTCATGTGCTTTCTGCACGCATTGGACATGCGGTTTCTGGATTCTGTGCTGATGGAGACAGGAAATCGCTTCATTTGTATATTAGAATGAACCTGGCACAGCTTGGGTACCACATAAGCAAAATTGAATCTCATCATCCATAGCTCATTTTTATTAACTTTGGTACTGATATCAGCATTTCATAAATGAGAACAGCATCTCATATCAAGCCATCTTTCTCTTCTGCTGCTCAGTTGATGGGATCTGGGTGGCAACAGGCCACTAACTCAAGGCATCATTTTGGTTAATACTCCAGCTTTATTTTTCCTGAATCAGAAACTGTTATCAATATATACATGTTTTTACTGGCCTTTTCTGTTTAGGTGGGCACTTGTTTCTTGCCCATGGCAGGCTGCTCTAAGAATTTTCTCCAGTATCTGTACTTGCAGTGTCTCTTAACTGTTTTGTTTGCTTGGGTTTTTCTTATAAGGAAAGACTATTCTTTGTACTTTATTTCTGGTAGGATTGTTAAAATGTGAGCTTAATTTTTTGCTGGTAGGGAGCTACTTGTTCTCTGCCATGGTAGAATCCCTTGGTTTTATATATATCTCACTGGGATTTTTTTTCAGTGTCCCAAAGGAATTTAGGATATGCAGCAGTTATTCATGTCCTATTTTTCTGTGCAATTGCAGCTTTGTAGTTTGTCAATTTTTGTTTTTGTGTGCATGTAGATTCCAAATACACTTTTGTGTTGGTGTTTTCAGAGGGGGAGTGTGTGTGTTTGCATTTGGCATAGGAATTTAGAAGACGTGTAAGAAGCCGGTTTGCATATCTGGAATTGGAATGATTCCTTACATTACTATGATTCATTATCTGTAGAAAACCTGGAGTGGTGGTGACAACTGCTATCCTGTGTGGATAGGATAATGTGCTTTTTTTAGCATTGTTCTCTGTTGTCTAGTCAGTAATTAATAGATGGAAGAACACTTCTAAACCGTGTTTATTTAAATGCAAAAGCTTGCAACAATAGATGGACACACTTAAGCAGAGAAGTCAGATCTGCAATACCCAGCAGATGTAGCCATCTCCCAAGTAACATGAGAATACCAATAAATAAGCACAAATCCCTGAGAAAATGATGTTGTGTTTGAGGGGATGTGTGTTATCTCCTTTTATCAGCCTCTGAGCTGCCGTTGTTGTGCTCTCTACATGGGATTAGTAATAGCGGGATTAGTAATAACATACTACAACTAGGCAAAGGAAAGGGGGATACCACATTCTAAAGCTGCAGAGTGCCTCCAGGAGGTGTTTTGAGTCGTTAGGGGTCAGCTGTTTGGGCTATGTTTGGTGTGGGGATTTTTTTGAGGACAGAAAGGACAGCTGTTGCTGTTGACAGTTGTAATAAAAATCATACTAGGCTCATTTTAAATGGCCGAGTGTTCAGTCCTTGACACTTTTCCTCTTCAATGAGATGCTGCTCTTTTCTACTTTCCCCGATGATTTGGGGAGGGAAGAGGTTGTTTCTTAAGGCTTTGTTCTTGTCCCCTTTACTCTTCACCTTGATCTTCAGGCATTTTCTTTAATTCACAGCTGAATCAATGGTAGCTGAGGCTCTCATATCTCTGTGCAGATGATTTGTGAAAGTGTCTCTGTTCACTGCTAAGGTGCTGCTTTTCGATCTTGCATATTGGCTTATTTCTGTAGAAAGCAAATGTCTTCTCACAGCAAATAGAGTGTTACAGGAACCTCAGAATCTTGTTTGGCTCAGGACCACACCAGACAGGTTATTTTGAATTTTCTCAATCTCTCCACAGTGTTTTCTTGCTCAGGCATTTCTCTGTTGACCTCTTCTGATTAATATATATTAAGTAAATCTGTCTTCTCAGTCACAGTAGTTACTCCTGTTGGTCCAGCCAAAACACTTTTACTAACCTACTTGCCCATGAATTTCCCTTTTTTTTTTAGAAACCCCTTGTGAACTTCCCATCCAGTTATTGTCTCTGATGGATACTTTTTGTCAGTCTTGAAAGCTATACATAACTGTGACCCTCTCCATTTAGCGTCACTTGCTTGGCTTTCCAAGGTCTCTTGTCACTTCTCCTCTGGTACTTGCTTGTCAGATGTTTCATGATGCATCTTTGTGCTGCCTTCTCTGTGGCTCCCTATATATTAATTTGTGACCTCCCTGCATTCATCTGCACAGGTCCCTTTCCTGTGTGCTTTCTGAGTTCTTCCTGAAGACCTGTGTGTACTGTGCTGCTCAGTGAACCAAGCTGACAGACGTACAAATTGCTGACTGTTCCCTGAATCAAGGTTCAGATAAGTGTTTGGAAAATGCTTGGCATCTATATTTGCTGGCAGCACCCACAAAGCAATAATACTTGAAGTGGAAATCAGTCTGACTTCTTGGTACAACTTTTCCACTTGTAACTCCTGGCATGGATGGCTGAATCATCTTTGTCTAAATAGACAGTCCTGTGAACAGATGGTAAATAATTTACGAAAAGTGAAGCTATGAGCAGGCCCAAGATTGAACTTTGTGTCATATCTTTCTTACTGTCAGAGATGTAGAGTTGCAGCTCTGAATCACAGCAGACCATACTCCATTTATAAGATGAATTTTAAATCATTTAAGAGTAAATGAGACAAAGCTGAATTTCTTGATTCAGGCTAATAACAGGCAATGATCCCCCAGAACAAAGGGCTGTGAAGGTACTGAAAAGCATTGCCAGAAATTCGTCTTCTGCCTCTACCCACAGGCCCTGATCTCAAGTAATACCAAAGCCACTTGTCATTTTCACTTCAGCTGTTCCACTGACACGTTCAAACCCAGCACTAGATGCTGTGTCAGAAAGTTTCTTGATGTTTGAAAAAACAGCATAAACTGTGAATTCAGGGAGCTAGTGCAGGAGGAATAAATTCATTATTTTAGATATAAGGGACCATATTGGTAACTGTGTGCTTTAGGGTTGTTGAGCAAGAGTGATACATCTGTAAACTTAGATAATGGTCCCCACTGTCCAGGATCACAGCACCTGCTACAATTCAGGAGAGAAGTGCAGGGCTCTGCAGTCCCTGGGTATGTTAGAAACATGTCCCTGGTTGTAATAAGGGACTGAATGTAAGAAGTGACATTATTCCTGAGTTTATTACAGGTAACGTTGTGGTCACGTGTTTAGATGTTTTGGTTGGTGTGTTGTGTGTGTTGTCCCTCCCCTCCCAGTTTACATAACAGTGATTGTCTCTAAACTGCTTTAGGGGAAACAGGGTATTAGTACTTGTTTGATATCATACTTCAGTATGTAGAGCAGTGATTATCTTTCAGTGCTCACGTGATTGTTTTGAAAGCAGAACCAAGATAAAAATGAAGGGATGCTTTGACAGTCAGCAGTGCATGTTTGCAGACACCCAGTTGA
The DNA here is from genome assembly GCA_035583155.1 of Acropternis orthonyx. Lineage (NCBI taxonomy): Eukaryota > Metazoa > Chordata > Aves > Passeriformes > Rhinocryptidae > Acropternis > Acropternis orthonyx. The sequence continues at coordinate 7,978,521 of JAWWEU010000023.1, read as the reverse complement.
AGGCTGCATTGCCTCGCTGCCATTGCCCAGTGTGCGAAACTGGTACCAGCTCTTGCAGGGAGAAGGTGATCTGAGTCAGCATAACAGATCTTGGAGAAAAATAAAGGAAAAGAAAGAGGTGCAGTGTGTTTTCTCCTGTCTTTTTGATGAGTCAAGTCTGTCCAGATGTTTTGTGTCTCCCACAGCATTTAAGGTATTGGCTGCCCAGCTGCTCCCTGCAGCAACTGTCTGTCAAAGGCTGTGTTGGCTGAGGGCTCCCTGAGCCCTTTTCATAGAAAAATGAATGTATCATTGCTGAAGTCAGCAAGCTGAATATTGACTTTTCTGGCTTGAAGTAGTCGCTGTTCTCTTGAATAATTCCTTGTTCTAGAAGAGACCATGATGGACCTTTGGAGGATTTTGCCACTGCTTTTCTCCTGATGTAGACACTTTTTCCAACTAAGACCTCATTTTTGGCAACGTCTATGGATTTGGTGACAAAGCCTTAGTGGAACCATTGCTTAATCAATGCCTTGTAGCACAGCCTGCCAAGTCTGGCCATGCTGTATATCAATACCTGCAGCTGCCCTGAGTAATTGCAGTTTTGCTGACCCTGGGGTATGTGTAAAATAGGGCATGTGTAACCCCTTGAACAAGAGCTTTTTTTTTATTTACAGAGCCACAACACTCCGGAGAAAAAATAGTTGGTAATGTTTTCTAGAAGCAAATTTAGTCCAAATGTTATCTGACATACTGGAGTCAGTGTTTAGCTCTAAGATGTAATCACAGAAGGGAGTTTTGTGGTGATTGATATGTGAAGCGTCTGAGATTCAGTTGTGGATTATACACTTTTTCTTAAAATTCTTTCATAAATATTCTCCAAACTTGCACTTGTTAATAAAAAAAAAAAAAAAATAAAAAAATCAGTGGTAAGTCTGTTCTGCACTACTAACAACAGTTCCCTGGTCATGAAGACAGACTTAGATTTCAGTCAAACTGATGAGTAGAAATTTTGTTTGGAATATCAAAGTAATGGTAATGTAGAAGTTTTATCACAGTAGTGGGTGATTTGATTGTTTTTCTTCTCCTTGGTACAACTTGGATGTTTGTTCCTGCACAAAGAGAAAAAAGTTACATGACTCATTACAAGGATCCTCAGCTTGCCTTATTAATTTCCAGGAGTAATTTGTGAAGTCTATTAAGCATGGCAGCCTTACTGCAAACATAGTGTGATCTGAAAATCACAAAAATTCTCAGAATTATTTTTGAGATGAGTGCTATCCTGTGCTAAAAATACGTCGCGCTGCTGCAATCATTTTGTAGCTGGATTCACTCCATCACACAAGCTCTTTATCTAAAATTGCTATAAGCCATAACATAAAGCTTTTTACTTGCTCGCATCTAATTGAGAGAATATTTATTTGGTGCATATTAAATTCAAACTGGCCTACTTCTGAAGGAATATTTATTACTTTAAATCTCAGTACTTTGAAGGGAGAAGTTTTAGAACAACTCTTATTCATATGGCAAAGTTAATTAGAAGCTTGTATTTTATTTCCTGTAATATTTGAAAGAAAGTAGTGTAGTATTTGACAGATAGGTGTAGTAAATCACGATTTGTTGACAAAATTAAACTGTAAATGAAAATTTAACTTTTATTGTGCACATTTTGAAACAGTTTACAGGATACGTATGGAACTTCACAGACAAATCTGGTGTGTTATAGCTTAGAGCTTAGAACGCAGCAACGACTATTCTGGCTTTTACAGCTTTTCATGCATTATGGATACATTGGAAAATGGGGACATGTTCCCTGCTGTTGGCTTGGGGAGGCAGCATGGCTAACAATCTCAGTGTCTTTTTATAAACTCTTGGGTTTTATGCATATGGAACAATGTCAAGAGCCAAGCTGTGTCTCAAATATTTATTAAATACAAACCAACCCGTTAGCTCTTGCTGTGGCCATAAATCTATGCCTGGGATTTTTGAGCAGGTCCTGTGGCACATGACCCAGCTTCTTCCACTGGGGACTTACCAGCTCTCTGCAATCACAACCACTTGTGTCCTCCCCTACAACCCCCTCTGCAGCAGTGTTTGAGAGGAAACCATTTTCCAGTCAACTCTGCTTGCTTAGTGATGCTAAACATCAAACTGCTGTGCTAGAAATGAGCAGTGATGAGCAGCAATTACTGGGCAGAGTCGATTGTAGTTACGCACAGCACATGTTTAAAAATAGGTGAGAGAAGTAGTTCATTGGTCCTTATGTAACGGGCAAAACTTTGATGTTGTGCATCTTGTGAGTCTCTGCAGTTGTGTTCTACTGAACCTATTTGTGCCTTAGACAGGGCTTGGCTTAGGACTTAGGGCTCTTTGCTCTGTGATTGCCCCTTCCCTCCACCCAACTAAGCTTTTAGCCTTGAGTGTACTAAACCCCAACAAGCGCATTTGGGATATCATGCAGTCCCAGCAGAATGGGCTTGGATGAAGGCACGGTGTACCTCATATGAGTTTTGTTTCAGATAAATCCCTTGTTAATGTTTTCCCTAATTTATTTATTTATTTGCTTGCGATGTCCCTAAAAATAGCTAAAGTCTAAAATACATCCTTGGCTTCTCTTGGAGTTCGTAAAGCATAATGTGAACACTCAAAGGGTTCTACTTTATCTAGGCATGTATAGGCTTTTTTGTGCAACTGTATGTACATTTTCACAAAGCCTCTGCTTGTGCTTGACCTTTCTGTGATGTGCCCAAATGTCTGAGCAGCTGTGAAATCCAAGCAAATTACAGGTACATGGTATCAGCTACTCACTTGTACTGGGATGTTGTGTCTTTGAGCCTGCCAGGTGAAGCTGAGAAAACAGCAATACTCTCAGCTCCTTTTGTTCAAAATTATATGAAGGCTGTTTCACGGTATTTAAAAGCACAAAGCAAAGGCAGATCTTGACCTCCCTCTTATGAACTAACACAGGCCAAGGAAAAGAACATGGTGAGATAGTACCTGCTTAGACCATCCGAAGTCTTGGCCTTCTGTCAAAGAGCTCTGGAGTAGCTGGCAGAGGTACACCTTTTATGCCCTGAGTGCCTCCTAAATTATTTAGAGGTCATTAATACATGTTGGAAGTATTTGAGACGGATTTTAAATATAAATGTAACAATTCAAAGTGTAATGGGAAATAGGGTATGAAACCAAAGTGAAGGTTACAGTGTATGAAAGGCATTTTGGGGTAGAAAACCTCCAGGAAAACTGGGCGCATGTGAGAATCTGCAGCAGTCTTGGAGCCAGACTGTTTAAACTTTTTGTTCCCGGGATTTGTTGTGCGTTTTTATTCCTCTTGTTGGGTGTTCTTGAATTTTAGAGTAGCGATGTAGCGTACCAGCTACTAAAGCATAGATTCTCTTCTTGTGATGTACCATCCAGAAGAGTTTTCTTAAATGCTAAGAAACATATGCTTACAGAAGTAGCCTATCACAAAGTAACTGAAAAGCGAATGCCATACAATATAGTCTGCATCTTCAACTGTGTAACTGGTGCAGAAATGGATCTGCTGGTGAAATAGATAAACCAACAACAAATTCAGGGGGGGTCGGTTCTTTGGGGTTTTTTTTTTTTTTTTTTTTTTTTGCTCTTTATCTTAAAGTCATGGTTGAATTCAACCTCAGAATATTGTGGAAAAGGGAGCAGTAATACGGCTCAGTGATCTCTGCAGGTGGAGAGAATAACTGAAAGTGGCCAGAGAAATGTTTCTGAGCCAGCCTAAGCTGCTGAGTAAGTGAATGAAGAATCACCCTCTGAAAGCTGCTAATATCAGTATCAGATTTTTTGGTACAGGTTTTTATGCAGCTTACAAGACCAGGGGATGGATATCTATTTTCTAAGTAAACTATTAACTAGTCATTAACTAGATGGGAAGCAACATGGGGAGAGTAGACTTACTGTGAAAGTATAGAAATAATATCTGGTGGACAGACCTAAGTGAAAAAAACCCCAAACTGCTGATGTTCCAGAGAGGGTTACAGACTTAAGATGCTGAATGCATGGAGTTCACTGACTTTGTACTTGAACTTCTGACTATCTTTAGCCCTATCAGTACTTACAGCCCACGGCCCTCCAGGTGCTTATTTTTCAAGTAAGAAATGGTCTTCAGCTCTTGTTACATCCTGCTTGTTAAGGAACTTTTTTTTTACTTTGTTGAAACTTGAGAACCTGACAAGCTTGTTGTGTGGCTGGGTCCTTAGAGTTAAATGTGAAGTCAAAAGTTTCAGAAATGTAAATAATTAAAAATTTATCTTGATTCCAAATAAACATCAGTCACTGCTAGAGACAGTATGGGACTTAGAAATGTGGATGTGTTCCTGGAGCACTGTGAAACAGAATGTGACTGGGGATTGAAGTCATGCAAGTGGAAGCTCTTGAACATTCTGCCAACAGTAGCTTGGGATTTTTTAACGTAGTGTCACTTGCACAGAAGTTGTTTTTCCATCAAGTTGCAGAAGGTATTTGAGGTGAAGGGAATGAGGGAATGTTAGACTGCATGTTATATCAATGCGATAGCACATTATGACTTTAACCTTTTCTAAAAAAATTTACTCCCTGCAAGGTCTGCTCAGGACATGGTTCAGAAATTCCTTTTGAGAAAACTGGGAGATTAAAAAGGCTTGATTCCTGTGGAACAGCTCTGTTTCTCAAAATGACTTCAGTCAGGGACTGGGGGCGTGTTTACAGACAGATGTGAATTCACGCTCTGCTTCAAACAGATGTGGCTGCGCTCTGAGCTCTAACAGGTAGCTGTGATCGTGCTGTTAACACGGTGGATTATTGGCTGAAGTGAGTAAATCCAGTTTGGCCAACACGCCTGCACAGACTCTCGTCCAGGCAAGCTTGTATGTGCCTGCAAAAGACGCTGTGGACAACCTGTGGAGAAGAGCAGACTTCCCTGCTGCTTCCTCATCTTCTTTTCTGAGACCTGCTGCCTGTACCGAGCGCTGCACAGTGAAACTCAGCAGCAGCACAGCAAGTCTTGCCAGGACAGCACACTTGTTTGTGCAAAGAGAAAAAGAGCTTGGAAAGCTGTGTACTGGTACTCCTTGACATTCAGAGACAGTGTGCACTAGGAATAGGCAGGTTGTGAGTCCTTCACCCTCCTAGGAGTATATGGTGCTCCAGGAATCTTGCTGTCTTTGATGGGATTATTTGTGATGCAAGGTAGTATGTAACACAAGTAAGGGACATCACAATCTGTCTCTTTAAATTAGCAATCTGTTACAAAGATCAAATTAAAATTAAGGTCAGACTTCCTTTCTCCCATGCACGTATTTGGCTGACATGCAAGTCAACAAGAGTTCTGTGTGCGACTCAAGATTCAATTTGGCCCTAAATTAATTTCATTAGTAAAACTGAAACTCAAAACATGGTGTGAATGAGACATCTGTTAGTCTGCTGATTCATGTCTAAAGAGAAATGTCATAAAGGATTTTTAGAATGTGATGCTGCATATGAGGCAGCTGCACTGACGTTGCAGATCAGTCTGTTTCAAATGAAGTCTTAAACAATAAACCCTTCTGTGAACCTTTTTGTTGTGCATGTATGTCTTCGAAAATGCAGAGAAATTAATGGGTAACAGTGAAAATGAGATAGGAATGCATTGGGAAAAAAAAAAAGGCAAGGAAACTTCTCACTAGTGCTGAACCATCAGGTAAATTGTCATTGTTCCTGTAATTTAACTCCCCTTAAATCCTCCTGGTGCTTTCTTCTTGCACCACCACGAAGAGAAGGATTTAGTTAGGTGTGGCAGCACATAGTAAGAAAATCACATACCTGGGAAATACTAGCTTAAAATGATAGTCTGTTATCCTTGTTTGAGCTGGCATTTCATCACAGAATCACAGAGTGCTTTGGGTTTGGAGGGTCCAACCGTGCTGCTAAAGCAGGTCCACCTAGGGCACAGAATCTTGTCCAGGCAGATTTTGCGTATCTCCAGAGAAGAAGACTCCGCAACTTCTCTAGGCAGGCTGTTCCAGTGCTGTCATGCATGCCTTTTCCATTTAATTTCATTGGATGTATTTTGTGTTGGTGGTTTTTTTTCTCTTGTTGGAATTGTATTTGCTCCTATTGAGTTACATAATCACAAACCTTCACTAATGGTGACAAAATGTTATTTATTTATGTTTATTTGTTTTTTATTGGCTTTTATAGCATCTGTTTCCTTTGGCATGTGAGCTTCCCTGCTACTAAAACTGGGATTTCAAGAACGTGAGCTGAAACTGCAGTGGGGTTGCACGTAAAACTCATTTAAACTTTTTAAAAAAATTTTTTTTTAATTTTTTTTTTTTAATGGGAGCCTGGGTGTGCAGGAATGGCAGGGTAGGTCGTGTGTCTCTTCCAATGAGAATAAACAGTAGGAACACAAGAATGTCAGAGCAATAACAATCCTGTTTTCATGCAAATTTCCCAGGAGTAAGAGAGGCATATTGTAGATGACACATTAACAGGCTTGTCTTTAAATAGAATGTTTTTCAAAGTCTTCCTTGGGGCACCAGTGACTGTTCAATGCAACATTAATGGATGCATTCTCCTGATAGAATAACAAGGATTTGGAGACTGAAAGAGGCACTAAACTTACCTCCTGCCAGATTTTATTTCTTTGTTTTTCCTCTAAATATGTACCTGGATTGAGGAGTTGCTGTCTGATAGCAAGGGAAAAGCCACCTTCACATCTGCAGTGCCAGTGACCTCTTGTAGAATGAAGACTTCTAATGTGTGTGTTTGAGAGATCATGAATAACCAGAGTGGTAAATGCAGCTGCTCCTGTAGATTTGAACACAGGACATAACGCTCCAGGGGCTGGAGTGCTGTGGGGATGGGGAGTGTCTTCTGAACACGGCTCTGGTGATGGAAAGATGATCAGGAGGCTGTACATTAATGCAGTTGTGCTACCCACACGTACTGTCCATTGCATCAGTTCATCTCAGTCGTGCAGAAGCCTCGTGGTTGCCCAGGAGTTCATGGGGCCCTGAACAGCTGCACCACAAGCAGGGATAGAAGGGAAAAGTGAATGCAAGATACACTTTGACCTTACTTTGAAGAGTGGCCTATATTTCCTCTCCTCCCTCCCAAAGGGAGTTGCCCTGCTGCCCCATATGATGTGACAAGTTCAATAATTTAACTCTCTTTTCTAAAATACTTCACTTTTTGACAAGTCATTTTTCTTATTCTTTTTGTCCTTGATCTCTTTTTATACCTGTTGTCAAAATGGGGAGATTTGAAGGGTGTTTCTTCACTGCCCAGTTTGGGCACTAAAACTTGCCCTGCACTCATCTCCTACTCCCTCTGTGTTGTCATTGCAGCACCCCGCTACATGTGTGCTTTCTGATCCCATTGTGGGAAGTCTGTATGGAATAGCATTTTAGCATCATCAGGTTTCACTGACTGTGATCATTTGGCACAATTTCCATCTGGCTGATGCATGATTTCCAAGTCTCTCTATGTCAGAGGGACAAGATGTGTTTTGCATTTTGACAGCTGTCTGTTGTTTGTGTTTTAATTCACTTAATGGGATAAAGTCATCACTTGTCTGGATGAAGGTGGCAGTAGTATATCCGTAGACTGCTACAGTAGTGTTCCAGAGACACAAAATATTTCAAATGTGTTTTCTGCCCTTCCAGGTTAGGTCTTTTGTTAGTTGCTTTCCACCAAAGCTCTTCTGTTTTGCTTAGTTTAAATACTCTTTTTAGCAGAACCTGGAAATTGAGTTCTTGCCTCTTCCCCTTTTTCTGCCTGTGGCAAATTCTCAAAGCACCCAGCAATTGAGCCTTTTTCTGATCCACTGAATATTTAAATATATTAAGCAAATATTTGCTATGTATTAATTGAGAGCAAGTGAGCAAACAAGAATAACTCCATATGCTGATGCTTAGTATAGTTTACTGGTGATGAGGAAACAGAATAATGTTAGAGCTCCAGCACACGCTTTTTTGAAGGTAGTTGTTAGGCAGAGTGAGCAGCTTTGGCATGACAGGCTGCCCTTAGAATATCCTGTAGCTCAGTGGTGTAAGGGCACTTGATGAATAGGAGATCCAGATCTGTCAGAAAGGAGGGTTAAACCTGTTAGTCTACAGGTGAATGTTGTAATTGCTTATTTGAATTTGAGTTAAGTTCATGCACAATTTTTTTATTTTTAGGTTTTTTCAACTCTTGAAGGGAGGAGGAAGAGTGATTTCTTTGCCATAACCCCCTTCTTTTTGAAGTATAAGTAGTAAGAGGAAAGAAACTAGATTGAAAAGGAGCGGCTAACCTTAGAGCTCCAAGAAATCTGCTGAGAGAGAGAGAGCACATGGCACAGCACACTGCAATAGACCACAGGGCTCCTTGTCTTGGGAAATATCTTGGTTATACAAAGAAAGTTGCTTGTCTTTGTTGCCAATCATAATTATTCTTCATTGGATGATTGGATAGAGCTTTCTGTTATTTTTCAGACTAGTCTTGGACTTTCAGGGTTGAAATTTGTTCTTTCACTGTCTACTAATTACTGCTGTTAATGGTAAGGAGCATAGACATTTCTCAACACATAAGCACATATCTCCGTGAATATGCAACTCTGGCAATCAACTCACTAGCAGTGCTGCAAGAAACAATAGAAAATACCAGTAGGCATATTATTCTTTCTGCATACCTTCGAATTGAAATCAGTGGCTCAGACTCATCAGTCACTAAAAGAAAGTGCTGATACAATGTGTATATATACTGCTAGATCAAAAAAACTTGAAAAAAACTTTTTCTGAAGATCAGCTATATATCAGGGCTGAAACTAACAGCAATTCTGAATTGTTTTGCCCAAGTAGGGGTGGGAAAGAGTGGACACAACAAAACCCCTTCCCAAAACAAATGTCTACCTTAGTAAACTTGGTTATGCTGGAAGAGACATCAGAGCTGGCAAGTTTTGAAACACTGCTTTTTCAAGCTCAACAAAGCATTTTCTTTTAAAGCTAATTATCCTCCAATCCCAGGTTTAAACCTTGCTTTCAGCCGAAACCAGAATTCCAATAACACTCTTGTACAAGGCTGGAGTACCTGCCATGGTCAGGGAGTAGGGACTTTGTCCTTTATTTTCTCTTCCGACCATAATCCAGAACATTCAAGCCCATTAAAAGTGAAGACTACCCAATAAGTAGTAAACTGTGTGTTGATAAACCATGGCAGAAGATAATCAGCAGGGTTCCCCATGGATGTGGGAAGCATTGAATTTCTGTTTTCAGCTCTTTCTGGATCTCTTGTAGAGTTGCTTCACCATAATGTGTTTATTAAGGCAGAAACTTTTAATTCAAGAACTTCTGAGAACTTTTAATTCAGGAATTCAAGAACTTTTGAACATCTGTAAAGGTGGAGCAACTTAGAGTCAAGTGGTAGAGCTTCACTGAATTAAAAAAAAAAAAGAATTTTTTTTTTTTTTATTCTTAGATTAACAAAAATCTGAAGCATTTTTTAGGTCAGTGCTTTTAGGAAAACTTTTCCTGCACAGTTTTACTCGTAATTTTTAAGAGCTGGTCACTGAGACTGCTTTAGAATGCTGTTAGTACTATTATACAACAGATGAGAGTATGATAAACAGTTTTGAGGTATATTAATATTCAGTAGTATATGATATAATCTCACAAATCAATTGATAAAATGGCTCTGCAAATAAGGAAGCCTAACTTTCTCATCCCCCATAAAAGCCTTGAGGCTGCTGCCTCAAATCCATGTCAGTGTGGCAGTCGGGCTATGGAAGGCCTGGTGATACAGAGCAAGCCCACTGTTTCACACTGCAGTTCAGTTTAGTGCTGGTTTTTGCATCACCATTTGATAGCCTGGTGCATCACAAACAGCTTTCTGGAGGCAGCAGTGAGTTCTGAAGCTTCCAGGTGTGCTGCTTTGCATTTTCAGTTTGTGCCTCGCTATGCCGAGCACTCTCCGTCCAAGAGCAGACAGCACATGGGTTTGTGCGTTGATCCTGTGCTTTGGAGGCAGCTGTGCTTAAACAGGGGAGAAGCTGCTTGCCCAGAAGCCTGGCTCGTCTGTGAGCTGGACATGGATCTTGTGCACCACGAAGATCCTGAGCTCAATGTGGCACTTCAGACGGAAGGCACTGCAAGTCCTGTGGCACGGCCGGCTCCGAGTCCAGGGCTGCTTCCAGTTGCTAAACTCTCCCTGAGCCAGCAGCGTCAGCTGCTTTGTGCCACTGCTTTCTAGTGCTCTGTGCTGCTGCTTAGAATTAGCCCGGGAAACCATGACCCTGAGGGGACTTTGTGAAGGGAATTTAACATAAATTTAACATTAAACATAAATTTATGTTTGAGTAAGCCAAGTGTTTGCTGGAGCAATTACATGGGGTACTCACAGCTTACAGTCTTTGTGCAGCTTATGGCTGATCCTCTTGCCAAAGTGGGGAATGAAGCAGCAGTGCCTTTGTGGGAGAGCATAGTTTATTACCCAGTAGGTGCAATTTAACAAGATCTGAGGGAGAGACGGCAGATGTGTGAAGAACTTATGTCCAAGTAGGGTCAGTTATATTTAGATGCCCTGGTATGTTTGTGTTTTGAAATGTCTTTTTGAGAATTAGCAGTCTTAGAAGGAAGACCAAAGCTCTGCCAAACAACATGCTGTTTGATTTTACATCAAACCTTTAAGACAGGATAATATTCACTTCAGGGAGAAAGAATGGCTGAATAAACATGTAGAAACTTAAAAGGTACTGAGGTTTGGAGTAATCAGTGTGCTGTGTCCAGTGACGTCTAATCTAAAACAGCTCTGTAAATTTAGTCAGTGGAATGTAACTGAATAGTAATTATGGGGTTTGCAAAGGCAGTTCCTCTGACCAGTTTGTAGCAAAGTGTGTTGAGCCAGTATTTTTTTTTTTTAAATGACCCATGACTCTGCCCTTTCTAAGTCATCAGCTCTTGAGTCTCAACCTCCAGCCACTATTGCCCAGTGTTTTCAGCAACTCCTTCAAGTCTTACCTTCTCCCCTGCTTCGGTGACCTAAACTGAGCACTTACATGACTGTATGATGTGGTCCTCTGTGCCTTCTCCCTCTGGTGTCCTCACCTATTACCTTTCCTTTTAAAGCAGAATCATGATTCTTCGGAAGGGCACCTGAGTGTCTCTGTGGCTGTGTAAAGCAGCCTGGTGGATTTCTGGTCATGGTCAGGGCCTGTGAGCTGTGATTTACTTTTTAAAGTGCTTTATTCAGTAATTAAATAACTAGTATGAAAAAACCTGATGGAACAAAAACAAGTGGCAAAGACTTAGAAAATATTACTAGGAGAGCAACAGATGATCCTTCTATGTTTTTCCTTGCCAATTTAATATTTCATTGTGGATATTTTAGCTTTTCCCCCCGCAACATGGAACTCTTGGCTGCTGTATAACGAAGCATTAATTTTTAATGCTGTTTTTTGTTTTGCTCACTTTAATGTAGAGTTAGCCTGCTTGGCTGTCTGTTGTGTGTTGGTGGCACTTTTTTGTTTTGTTGTTGTTGTCTTTCATTTTTTTCTAATACTTTCTAATTTATATGCAACCTAAGTTGCCTGTCAGGGCATCTCAGATTTAAAGAACCTTCCCCTTCGCTCTCATCACTCACTGCTACATCCTTCTTTACTGCCTTAGGTCTCCGGCTTAGTAAAAGCCAGAGTTGGTTTTGCTTCTCTCCTGTTGTCCCTCTGACCAGTGCTGCTCTCTGTCCGTTTGAGGAAGGCTCTGGTGTGCCAGCAGACAGTTGTGTGCAGCTTTGAGCAGAACTTTCCATCTTTTCTAGTATTAGCTACCAGTAGGGATCTGACACATTTCTATTCTCCCTGCACACCCTATGTCCAACTAATTTTCTGCTGGTTCTGTGTTCAGTTTTATTTACCACACGTTGCTGCTACTGCTGCTTCTTTCTAGTCATGGAGACCAGTTTGGGCCACCCTTGGTGCTGAAATTGTTGCCTGCTCTCCTGGGAAGCCCCTGGTGGGGTGTTTATGAAGCGGTTTTTCCGTGTGTTAGAGCTGAACGATTCATGGGAGATGAACAGGGCAGAGGGATGTGCAGGAGGGAGGCTGTTCCAGGGCTTAATGACCTACTGTAGTTTGACTTCTTTGTATACAGCTTATGCCAATTCTTGTGATATTTAATCAGAAACCTATAGTACTGCTTCCCTGAAAGCCTTAATTCCTGGAGACATGAGATTATAGAAGAAGCCTGTCTGGGTTTCTTCTATTCATGTGTGGGTTGTTTGTCTGTTGCAGAAATAGATCCCTTGATCCTTAGAGAAAAAAACTTCAAAAATGTCACCCAGTAAGGTTCAAAACCTGAAGGGAAAATTAAGAAATAATGTATTATTTCTGTATAAAAACACACAACAAGGAAGATGATCCCCTTGCAACACTTTGAAGCTGTTTGTGAACAGTCTGGGCTGTAGTGCACTCTGGGAGGCAAGTGTGGAGCAGACCCTGCAGATTTGTATCTTGTGTTGTTTTACCCCTTTTCTGAAAGAAGAAAGGATGAGGGAGAAATAACAAAGAAGTCTTTGAGGGGAATTGTTGTAGCTGAGGGTATTGTGGATATCTTAAAAAGGACGTTCCTCTGCAAACAGCTTGCTGCTTCCCTTTATTTTTAAGTACCTTTAAAATCAGGAGCTAGATAGTGGGGAGAGTGAAATCTTTGCCTGCTTCTAGCTCAGAAACGAATATTTAGTCATGTAGAAAGGGTTTGTGAAAGCAGATTCCCTTTTCAAAGATGATTGTCACAGTAGCTTAAATTGTCTGCCAAGCATCATAATAAGAGTTTTACTACTGTAGGAAAACAAAAGCAAAAAGATAAGCTTAACTCAGTGAAACAAAAGGGGAACAAAGGAGGGAGAACAGCAGAGAGTTTCATTGATGACAGGAGAGCACAGTGATTTCCTTGCAAGTAACAGCTTGAGAGGGGCTCCTAAAATAAGGTTAATCCACTGAACAGGCTCAGAGGTGTTTCCCTTCTGCAACAGGACTAAGATACTGTCATAACAAGTGTGGGCAAACTGGTCTGTGGACTTCAGAGCAAAGCCACACTCCTGCTGTCCAAGGAGGGACTTGAAAGGCATCATCTAGGGCCACATACCCATTGAGAAGTTTTGTTGGGCAGAAAAGGAGAGACTGCTAAGAGGGAGGAATCATGAAGTGATGTGGATATGGCCCAAACCAGTTGTTGACCATTTCTTGCCATCTTTGTTCTGCTGGAAACTGGGGTCTTGCCCTTTCCCTGTTTTCAGTTGAATTGAAGGCGTGATTAGGCCAAAAGATGACTCTAAAGAAGGTGTCTAGGTAAGGCAATGGGAGATGTTTGCCTTTGAGATAAGCACTTACGAGGCACCAGTGCTGCCAGGAAGCCAGGGCTCACTCCCCATCTTAAAATGTCGCATACAGTTTCTGCCTAGACCTTGCAGTCTCTACAGCTTCAGATTTTGTTTCCATAACTTAAATTGTTTATAAATATTCATTATTTAATATGAAATGAGTTAATATCAGCCAGGTGAATAGTTTCTGGGTGTAAGACCTACTGTCTATTGGGATGTGGGGAGGTATCTCAGTTTCCAAAAATTCAGCTCTGATCCTGCATGCACCTGGGCACTTCAGCTTCCTGTAGTGAGTATTTGCCTGTCTATACTTAAACACAGGGCGTCAATCTGTGTGTTGCACTGTTATGTTGAAATATGGAAAAGCTTGCCAGGACCTTATTGCGGTTCTTCATTAAATACCCCGTAAGCTCCACTTTCCCTAGGAAAATGAGAAAGAATATATGGTTGAAAGCCTTAAAAGCCTAAAAAAAGAGCTTGACCACACAGCTTTTCCTCTTTAAATCTTGTGTTTGTGGTGGGGATTTTTATTTCTTGATTTTCAAATTTGTAAACAATATACAGAAAGTATTTACTAGCAGAATGGCAAATGGGTGGCTGATGCTGGCCCCAAGCTCTTCTGTCTGCACTGCCCTTTGGAATCAGTGGTAACGCTGCAGGTACGGTGATTGGATGGTGGAACCTTGTCTTTAGACTTGTATAATTAATTCATCTCTGTTCTTGAAAAGGGGTCCCTAACATGCACTCCAGAGCAGTGATGTTAAGCCTGCCCATGCTGCCCTTCTGCACTGCCTGCATGAAGAACCGAGATAAAAGGGTTGGTCAGGAGGCATCTCCATGCAGAGCTGCCGTGCCCGTGTGCCACAGGCTGCTTGTGGGAGACTTGTGTGAGCTGCGTTACCTTGGCCACTTATATACATGTGCATTTTCGGTGTGGCTTCATAACCAACTGATGCCTGTACTGCAGTCATTGGGACTTGCTAGTACAGATGTATTTCAAGCCAGCCTAATTCCCTCTACAGGAGAATAATATCCTTTGGAGATAAAGGACTTGTATGCATCTTGACATCAGGGTCTTGCTCTGCATCTCTGGTGGGTTTTGGATGCAAATGTGTCTGGATAATGGTCGAGTGATTAGAGTTTACTGTTTGGTGTTTTATTTTCAGAAATGTTTGGGATAATGTGCTGAGCACATCTTGGGAAAGGCCTGTCCTGGCACCAGTTCTGTTCAGTATTTCTGTTTTCATAATGATTTGGATGATGCAGAAGGGAGTGTCCTTATAAAACTTGCAGATGACGTGAAGCTGGGCTGGGCTATAAATCCATCACATAAATAATCTTTTAAAAAAATTTGGATGTGATTCACTGAAGACAAAAGTAGGAACAATTGCTTGGATTTATGCAGAAGCCTTGCAAAAAAAGATCTGGAGCTGTGATGTGTCACAAGCTGAACATGAGTCAGCAATGCCATTGCTGTGAGAACACTTCTCACAGAAATCCAAACTGCTTGTTAGAAACACAGCCATCGTGTTGGCTGTGCTGCCTGCAGGTCACCTGGTGTTATCCTTCTGCTGAGTGAATTTACTGTGGCTGGTTTGGGGCACTGAGTTCCAAGGGAAAAGCTGGGGTGACTGAGTTGATTTGACTTGAGGCTGGCCATCCAGATGAAGGTTGCCAGGAGGTGTGATAATAGGCTTCAAGAGAGAAATGTGTTCTCTGTATTTGCAGGTGCAAGAAACTTAAATTTAATCAAGTGGAAAAGCTAAATGGTAAGGCTGGGAGGATTTGGGGAGAAAGTTTGAGAGGCCATGGGGTCTGTTTGACAGCCTTTGACAACAGGTGAAGTCTGTAGGTTTATGGAAAGCTTTGGTGCCTTGTTTCCTGTGAATTACAGTTGCTGTTCCAGCCCTGCTGAATCACAGCCTTTCTGTGAATGAAGGTCACCATTATCAGTGCCTTAGTGTCATGTTTCCTGGACAAGCTCTCAGCCCTTGGGAGCTCAGGGAGGGATGCTGCGAACATGGGGCAAATGAAATGAGGGGGAACATGTTCTATTTATCCATACTTCTGTCCAACCCCAATGCAAGCAGTTGTGTTGAAAGACTTTATAAAATCCCTGTCTGTTTGCTCCTGCTGTTGTGCATATCCAAGGATGTCATGGTGAGTCTGTACCTGCGTGCTGGAGTGCTGAGAAGGGTGCAGCACATCTGTGATTTCTAGGAGGGCCAGCTTTTGTCTTGAGAACGTGTTGTGGCAGGGTTTGATGCTACAAAGCTGTAGGAGGGAGCTCTTCTCTGCTCCAAGAAAGCATGCCAAGAGGAAATGCAGGAGTCAAACCTGCTCCGAGCGTAGCTTGCAGCCTCTCTGATATGGTGGCAGTGCGTGTTCACTCCTACTGCTGCCTCCTCTTCTGTTGTGTTGGCATCGCTTAAGGCACTACATGATGTTTACAGGACCCTTCGATGACCCTAGTCAATGAAGTGAGCTAAACTAAACTTAACCATTAAAGAAAACTCCTATTTTGCTGAAAGCTTTTTTTGGCTTAAGTGTGGTTCCCCACTTGAACCCACAGACAGCTGCACCAGCCCAAGTGGGTTTTTTGAGCAGGGAGTGGAATGAATGGAATGAGAGAGCTTGGAGAATGCCTGAACTTTTACTTGTGCCAGAAAAATCATGCCTTTCTACAGCTCAAAGGCTCTTGCACTCGGAGCAAATGGCTCAAATCCAACTGCTTTGGAAGCTGTGGACTTGAGGTGTGCCACGGGGGCTGTATGTGCCATGCAGGTATAGTGTCTGTCAAGTAGCAAACAGGTAATTTGTATTCTGTCACCTAGGTAAGCATTAAATTACATGCTGTTATAGTTTTGAAGGAAGGTATTTAAAGTCATCTAAACTTTAATAGAAACAAGATTTCAATTATTCTTGTAATGATAAGGATGAAAATTTTCTAGTTTATCTAGAAAAAGCCCTGTTCTTTAATGAACCTCAGTAATTAGAAATGCACTAGTCTATAACTGAATTTCTAATGAATAATCTATAGATTTAGCAGCTTCTGTCTTTTTTCCTCCTTGTCCTTTATAAAAAGTTCCCAGTAAGCTACATATTTCCCACTGTGCACTCATGGAGCATGCCACTGTCTTGCCATATGGTTGCTTTCCTCTAGCAATTAATAGGATTGTATGCAAAGGCCCTTGAATCTTTGGGGACTGTACATTTGCTTGTGGTCTTGTCAGAACATGCAGAATTTTGATAGGCAGTTTCTCACATTTATGTCCACTGAATAACAAGTTGCCCAAAACACAGGATAGTCAAACTTAAACAGAGCAATTTCGTTTATATAGTAAAAAGAACACATTAGAGTTGCTGTGCCTTTTCAAGATTCTTAGGTCATGTTAAAGAACTGGTTTTTATGACTGGATGCATGTTGCATGGATGCATGTAATCAGTTTCCTGGCGAATGTATTTACAGGGACATTGTTTATAGTCATTTTTTCCCTGAATTATTTAAAAATTAATGTGACCCGAAATAAGTAAACTTGAAGTCAACTAACATTGGTAGAGATGTAGTTAGGGAAGGAGGAGAGATTATGGAAACAGTAATCCAAGGTCTCTATCAAAAGGGAAAAAGGGATTAAATAATGTTTTGATGTTGCTACCCAAGGCACCCTTACCCCAGTTACATGAGCACTGAAGCATTTGAAGAATATTTTAGCTATTTTCCACACAGGTTTTTCTTCAGAGATTAAAACTATAGGCACCTTTTAAGAACATTTTTTGCCTGAATTATTTGCTCTTTGTGCTTCTGGAGCCTACTTACATGACATTTGAAAGTGGCTATGCATGATTTCCCCTCCTCACAGCTCTCCTTACGTGTCACGACAGAAGCAGTTCTGCTCAGAGAGCCCCAAGGCATTCCGGGCTTGGAGCTGCTCTGGGGTGGAGCATCATCGATGCTCCAATACCCAATTCACTGGGATTTTGTTTTGTAGGAGCAGGAAGTGTCTGTGAGGTGAATCTGACCAAGGCTCAGTGAGAGAAGTCTTGTGTGCTTGTGCAGTGTGCATTGCTCTCAAGGAAGGAGGTGTTTCAAAGGTGAAAATATGGCTCAGTTGTTTTAATGGAAATCTAAGAATCTGAGCTTGGTCATGAGTTTTGGGCAACTCTGAACAAGCCTCTTGCTTTAGGACTGTTTAGACTGTAAACTTGTGGAAGGTGGAACATGTTCCCCTCCTGTATGTACTACAGTGTCTAGTGAAAAGGGACAGTTTTCTGCCTCTCTTAGATAATATTAAGGATACCTTTTTGTGTGGAGTTTAGTCCTGTCAAAAGAAATGGGATGTGAGAAAGATGCATTGCATCTTCTATGCAGAAATCTGGACAGTACTGGGGACACAGTGGGCTAACGAATCTGACACTCCAAGGAAGTCAGTAGGTGATTTAGTGCACCAATATTATGGTGATTTGAGGGCCTGTTTCCCTGCCAGAAGGTTCTTCAAACCTCATTTTTTTTCAGTATATCAGGAAAGGGAGGCAGAGAGAGGATGATGGCAACTAATCCTCTTGTGATGCTGGATATGATGACTTTACTAAATCTTTTAGGTTTCTGTAGGTCTGCCTGGAAACTGGCTTAGGGCAAGGGATTAGAGAGCTTGAAACAACTATCAGATGCAGAGTTGCAATGGCCTGCCAGTGGGTCTCACTTCTTAAGGTCAAGGCAGCACATGTCTGCTTTATGTGCAAACCTTGATTCCAGCATGTCTCTTAAGCACCTTGGGGAAGAGTTCTCCCGTACCTCCAGCTTAACTCTGAAAGGTCAGCATCTGTATTTTTTTCCTCTTCTTTCTCTGCTGCCCCTGCACCCTGGAATGGAAACATGAGTACGTCACATTCAGCTATGCCCTGTGAATGTGGGAGAGTTTGGAGCAGATGCAAAGGATACCAGGTTAAGCTCTCTTTGCAAACCTGTTGAATCTACATCAGAAAATTTGACCAGGGGTTTTACTACAGCAAATGCAGCTGTCTCTGTGTTGTTGCTGTTAAAGATGCTTATGTGATCTGACAGTGTTAATGAGTGGGTAACATTAGTTAAGTCTAAAAAGCTATTGCACAGGAAGAATCCATTAAATTTCATGGTCATGGACACTTTGTGTTTTTAGCAACCCAGATGAGGCAAGAAACTGATTTATTGTGGAGTAACCCAAATGAATTTGGAGCAGTTGATCAACCTCTCTTCCTTTGCCATTAAGTGTCTTCAGGTAACACCTGGACTGGGAGTAACTGCAGTGCTTTGGTACTTCAAGAAAACTTCACGTGTTTATATCTGGTGCAAGAATATCAAACATCTGAGTCAGTAGAAGCTGTACTCTTATTTTGGGCTTTTCTTTTTGGCATGTGAGTGGTGGGGAGGTGTCGGCCCCCCTTCTGTAGTGGCTAATTACATTTCCCACATGACATTTCTCTCTCCTTGACATATCCCATCATTCGCATCAGTGATGATTGTCATCAGCCCCCCCCGGCATCTCCTGTGCTTGCTTGAAATCCGAAGCCATTTGTTTAGGGAAAAAAAATCCCAGTGTTTTTTTTTCTGCTGTCCTAATTTTCTCGCCAACTTAGTTGAGATACTCTGTGAGGTTTTTATTCTCATAAACAAGCTTATTCTCCAGACAGGCTTTTCCCAAATGTCCCAGCCCTGTTAGATACCTTGGTTTCCATGTGTTTACCTGCAAGAGGAGTTTGTCTGACATGGTATTTTCCTAACTAGAAAAATGCATTTATATTCCATACTTAATATAATACAGCTGTTCTGTATATTGAGTCTGAGCTGGTGAAGCTTTCTTTAAGTAGGCATTCTCTGCATGTCTGAGTGTCCAAACAGAAATATTCTGTGTACATAATGTATTAAAAAATGACACCAGCTTCATGTCTTCCGGAGGACAAGAAGGTTTTTATCATTTTAAAGACCTCTCAAGGAAATGAAACAATACAGTTGTACTGGTTTATTTATGTTGCTGCTGTAGTACCAGTATCCTGTTTAAATGGTTTTATTCCAGAACACGGATCCACAGGGAGGTAACAGCAATTGTAATAGCTATTCCAGGAGCTGTTGTAACAGAAACGAATGCAGTGCAGCTTTGTGGGAAGATGCTGACCTTTTGGTCTGGTCCAGAGCAGCCCTTCTGCCTAGTCTTCTTCTCTGCAAAGTCTCGTAGGAATGGGATTAACACCATGACTTACAGGAGAGTGCTGCCTACTTTTTATTGCTTCAGCTGAAAGCTGCCCAGAGTCTCTGACTTCATTTTTATTAATGAAAATAATTTCCCTATGATGTTGCCAAACTATGTTGAAAAGTTGTTTCCCCTTTACTTAGACACTGCTGTGCCAGCAGATGTCCAGTTTCTGCCTCTCTAATTGCCTTTTAAACTCTTCCCCAATAACTAACTCCCATCTTCTTAAATATTCCAGGATATGTGAAGCTTCACGTTTGTTTTTTTTACCTCAGAACTCTGGACTGAAACCTGGCCAAGCAATGGAAAATTAGATTTAGGTACGGGAAAAGGTTCCCTGTGCTCCTTACTACAATGTGTTCAATTTTCATGTGTGAGCTGAAAAAGGGGGCAGGAAATGATGCAGAATTATTTAGGTTGAGATTGAGGAGCAGTGGAATTAGTGTCAGGGATACCTGGCATGGGGGGCAGAAGGGTGATGGGTGCAGTTTGGGGCACAGAGTTAGACCTATGGCTGAACCTTGCTGACTTGTGAATTAGCAGGAGTCTCTTGGGGACACAAGACTTGGGCATTAAGGTGAGCTGCTCATTGCAACATGGTGGTGAATGCTTGATGACAATTATTGATTCAGGTCTCAGAAACTGGTGTATATATTGGATTTCGGAGGTGATGTGTTGGGCTATCGGAGAGGAGCAGACAGTTTCTGCTCCCCCTGACAAGTGGATTCAGTCATAAGACCAGCAATTGCAAGGTATTAAGCTTGGATGGATCTAATTGCCTGGGACAATTAGGGTGGTGCTCTTGTGCAGGGTCTGTTTGTCTGAGTAGGGAAAAACTCTTTGGAGGTAAAAAAAAAGCAGAAATTAAACCCGTTAAAGTGTTTGTCCTTTGCCAAAGGCAGTGCTGAAAAAATACAGTAAAGAAAGATGAGGGAATATCATATATATGTGTGTGTATATATATATATATATATATATATATATAAAATACATGCAAATGTTTTTATGTAGGGGATAGCAGGGGGGAATTTGAAAGGGTCTCACTCTTGGAAACACATAGCAGACCCCATCTCTTGAATAGGTGAACTGATACCAGATGAGCTCCCAATATATCCCTGAAGAACATGCTCCTGGAAAAGTCTGTCAGCCTTCTCTTGTACTGAAGCGTAAAATACATGAGATTCTGCATATCCATTTTAATCTGTTCTTAGTTAAACAGAAATGTTTTGAGAGTGCTTTTAGTCTGTCTGACCTTGGGCTTGTGTCCCAGAGGATCTGTGCAGCTAATCAAAGCTGTGTTGGACCTACGTGGTGGTAAGTGCCTGATACTCTATCAGGGTAGTATACTTTGAACACCTTCTAAAAGTGAGTTACAGTTAACCTGGAACATTGTGAGCAGGTACCAGGATAGCAGTGCTGCCCCAGCTGTGATATACTGGTGGCCTCAGGGACTCAAGATTTAGTTAATGAAAAACCCTGTTTCCTTCAACTGGAATTGAATGCAAAATCCTTCAAGGTTTTTGCAAAGGCAGAGAGGCTGGAGGTATGGAAGGAACCCCTAGCTGCACTTGCAGTCTGGGATATTTTACATAAGAAGAAGGCTCAGCAGTGAAATACCATCCAACTATAATGCAATAAACTTTAACTGAGGTATAACAATGGTTTGGGGAATTCTGCTCTTATTGGTATAAATCTGTAGATTCAGCCAGGTTATTCTGGTTCAAAATTGTGCATTTTAGAAAAAACTATGGCCCTTTATTTCTTTAGAGCTTTGCTCATCGGAGCACTTAGGGTAAAATCATGTCCTTGTTGAGTCAGTGGTGAAGCTCACACTTCTTTTGATGGTGTCAGGTTTCATCCATAGCAATTTGCTGAACATCATAGAATTCAGTCAGATGTAATCAAAATATAAATGCAAATTGGTATCATCTCATAATGTAGCAAATACGGGGGGAGTATCTTGCTAGCGGTGGTGTGAAAGACACATCTGTGCATATTTTTAATGCACCTATGCTGTGATGAACAGATTTAGATACTGTGTCATTATGATCACAGGGGAGAGGCATTTGCACTGTCATTGACTGATTGCTTCTGCTCAGTCCTCGTTCTTTCATAGCAGGGGATCTAGGGATTATGATGGACAAAGCAGAAAAAAGTGTGTCACTCTTTGCTGTAGTTTCAGATGCTAGTGACCTTCTCTCCACCGCTGGGATGTCAGAGGCACCATGAACAGTGAGAGATGGTGGAGTTTTGTTCTTTGGGAAATGAAGGGAAGGGAGAAAAAGTACCTGTGCATTATCTGTGAGTTACTGTGATGGTAAAATTACTGAGTGCTGATTTTGGAGTCCTGTGTGGATCTCCTCAAATCACTGCTATATTGGATGGTGTTTTCAGGTAGTGTCTAAAAATATCTGAGGTCATTTGAGGTAATTTCTGAAAATATAAGACACTTTCCAAAGCCCAATCTGATTTTTCACAACACTTTCCAGATAAAAAGTTCTCAGAACATGATAGGCTGATGATGGGTTTTAGGTTATTTACTTGGTGCAGTCAGTCAATTCACTCTTGAACCTTTAAGAAAATCCCAAGTTGAACAGAACTGCTGTTTTAAAACT
Source organism: Acropternis orthonyx (assembly GCA_035583155.1). Taxonomy (NCBI): domain Eukaryota; kingdom Metazoa; phylum Chordata; class Aves; order Passeriformes; family Rhinocryptidae; genus Acropternis; species Acropternis orthonyx. The sequence continues at coordinate 7,956,356 of JAWWEU010000023.1, read as the reverse complement.
CACCCTTTAAAACATTGAGGGGGAAGACTACCTCTTCCAAGTTATCTGAGTCAGCGTGGGAACCTTTGTTATCCAACATGGTTCTGTTTAGGGAATGCAGCCGGTGAATCAGAATGGGGCTAGGGTGTTGAAGTGGGGGAAAGTATCCTATTTTATCTTCCAAGCAATGATTTTAATTCTAAAGCTGATTTGTTCCTTTCCCTCCCTGCTAATATAATGGGACATAGCAGTGGATGGGAAGTATGAAAAAGCTACTTGGCAGAGTTGGAGACAAGCTGGACAGTGAGAGTTCTGGAAATGGTTGTGTGGAGTTGCATAACTGTCAAGCATTTTAAGAAAACGGGATCAGCATGTTTCTTCAGGTGGGGTGTGAAGGCAGTTCTGGATAAAATGAGCTATATATTTGTGGTCTGTTGTTTAGGAAGCTTTGATTAACAGCTCTCCATGAGGTTTCAGAGTCTGTTCAGCATTTCTGTCACCAAGTACTGTGGGAACGAGGAGAATGTTCCTGCTGTTAAGGCAGTCATAAAAGAATATGTAAAGTATTTCTGGTAGCATGATGAGTTGACTCACTTAGGGTTTTGAGTTAAAATTTCTCCATGAACGTGTACTGTGGTCAAAGGAGAGAAATCTGTAAGACTTTTGAGAAAGTTAATACATCATGCTGACACCTGTTATAGTGTGACATGAGATTGCTTTTATGCTGTATCACCGTGACTAGAGATGTTCCCTTCCTTTGTAGCAGTGGTTGGAAGCTAACCAGGAGATGTGAGCTCATGTCTCATTTCTGTAATGTAAATTCTAAGTGCTGCTATGGGGCTTTTAATAGTTAACTGCTTCAATGTCAACATACTAAGCTGCAGGGTGTCCCCTAGGTAAATGCAAATTATCCTAACAATAAATTTAAAAAATATTTCATAGGAGTGTACCTACACCAGGAGGATGGAGAGTGGGAAGGAGGAAGAAAAGGAAGGCAGTGGGCTTTTGCCTGGGCTTCTAATAAAACTTGTATAATTGAATATGTACTAAATGAGAGTGCTTCTAATGAGAGTGGATGAGCAGAATGACAATTGAGGCTATGCACTTGAAGCTTAAAACCAGAAATAAGGGTAGTAAACATACCTGGTATTAGGTAGCCAGATAACAGAAAGTTTAAGACTTAATAAAAATGAGCAATGTTCTTTCTTTGGGAACACAAAAAAGATTCCTGTAGCATTGTGTCATGTCCTTTCTTTGTCCTTAATCAGCTGCAGCAGAGGCTTGAAGTTCAATACATATTGACTTAGAGCATATGCTGAAGTCTGAACAACTTGGGTTTCAAAACTTGGATTGTCGGGAGCAGCATACTAATCTGGGTTAAGCTATCTGTTCTTTTAAAGTTAATTCTGCAGTGTAGTCACACTTTTAATTCTAACATATTAAACTTTGAGCTGTTTAAAAATCCATGCATCCCTACCACCGAGCAGTTTGTTGGAAGAGCAAGCATATAACTTATTACAGAACTCTGATTGCCTTGAGAGCAGCATTGCCTATGCCCATTAATCTCAGTAGCATTATATGCACATAATATATTGATAAAATGTTAATGACCTAACTTAATGCCAATAAAAACTGGAAATGAGGGTGTAGGGAGTTCAAAGTGTAGCACTCTTTAGCCTTCAGTCTTTCTGGTTGGTTTATTTGTTTGCTTACTGATTATTTTTTTAAAATCTCCCCATTCCCCTCCTCCCTGCAATTGCACCAGACTGTACGCAAAAGCGCATGTTGTGCTCAGATTCCAAACTAGCTATTCACACATCAGAGGATGAGAAATGTCCTCAGACTGGCCACTGCACAAATGTTTTGATATTCTGATCTCCTTTGCCAGTTTGTGCAGTTCTTTGGGCACCTTCTGTGCACAGTGCTTGTTGCACCAACGCCTGCCTGGCCCCTGTTGGTACCCGAGATTGAGTTGTCTCATGGCACACCCAAGCATGTAGTCCTGGACCTAAAAGGCAGCTGGTAGCTTAACAGGTCTTCCACTGCAAGTAAGAGCACACCAAGTTGAATGGTCTCATTTGGAGCCTCTCAGAGTATCTGTGCTAACAATCAGTAAAACCAGCAGCAAATGCTTTTGAGTTACTGCTGAGCCAGACTTTGCTGCTGGTACCTACACAGCGCTGTGAAACCTGATGGATTTCGGTAGCTGGAACTCGGAGAAAAATGCAACCTGCCTAAGGTATTAAGGCTGCCAAGTGTTTCAATTAAAATTTAAATCTGAACTCTTGCAATGCATTGTATGGACTGAGGAGAAACAGAGCAACAAAAATCAATATAAAAACTAGTTCATGCTAATGATATTTAACAGTCCTGCCCTGCGGTGTGTTCTCATTTGGGGAGGAGGCAAGTGTGTTGACTATTGAAATCTTACATAAAGTGTGAAATGAAGAATGTTTGCTGGAGGGCGTCACTATAAATCTTGCAATATATTTAAAACTTTCCCCCTCCTAATTAAACTAAACAAAGCTTATGGTGATCCTCATAGGATTTTGCTTGAGAAGATGGAAAAACAAACTGAGTCTGGATTCTGTATACTGAAGGTTAATTCTAATAAATCAGAAAGCAAAGATCTTGTAATAGGAAAGTATTTTCTACACTCACCCAATTAAATGTTAGAAGCTGGATAATGGAATAATTGTAGTTAGTCAATTGCTACAAAGTCATAATAGCTTGAGTACAACTAAGACTACAAGGCAGTAAAATGTCAGTGGTAAAATAATAAAACCATTATTTCAATAATAATCTCAAGTTAATTAGAATAAGGCAGTGCAACGTATTTTTAATACTAGACAAAAACAATTAGCATAGTACTTAGTAACAACAATATCCTTATTATCTGAAAGACAAAATAGGATTAATACAGCACTAAAGTATTGAAACCATATGTCAACAAAAGAACACGGAGGGAAAGTGATTTTGTAAACAGCCCAAGCCCCAGCACAAGTGATGGAAACTTACCCCTCCAAGAAAAGGAAAACTGGACTGTAGCAGATGTATGGATGAGTTTCTTAATAAGAATATGGTCTTTTCCCTATGCCAAATGTTTATCAGTGTGGATTCTTCCTTCACAAAATGTCTTGAGTATGTTCTGATTATTCCTCCCTCTTTTTTTTTTTTTTTTTTTTTCCTCCTGACAAGATTGAGACATGATATATTCCCACATGTCTGCCTGAGTACAAAATAACTAAAAGTTAAGGCTAGAGGGATTATTTAAATTATGGTGTGACCTCCTGCAAAGCACAGGCCAGAGCATTCTGCCCCATTATTCACATACTATCAGGCTGACAACTGGAGCAGATCTCTGTTGTAGATGCCCCAAGTTTCAGGACTATTTTACAGCATGTGGCAGTCAGTATTCTGACCCCATCTCTTCTTAACAGGGGAAAAACTGCAGCATATTTTGTGGCAGTGGACCTGATAGAAATCTGGAAGGCTGAGAAAATATTAAGCATTCAAACCAAGCCTCATCCTATGGCTGCATCCAGCCTTCCATGGGGATGTGTGAACATGGGCTTTTTACTCACAGGGAACAGTCAGGAACAAAATGCTGGTTTCTGTTAGTAAAATCCTTGTAGTTGCTTTCAAGATGAACCACTGAATGTTATGGCATTTCGCTTTGGTGCTTTTGTCCTTCTGGACTCCTGAGTCGTTGTTACATGCTCAGTGTTTGAGGTGGAGCAAACAATCTCCTGCTCACCCACACCTGCACTATTAATTGTGAGGAAAATAAGGTACTCTTTCTCGATGAGGGAAAAATTAGTTTAAGTCCTCTAAGCTCCGCTGTTTTCCTTTCTCTGGCTCGCATTGAATTTCAGGCTTATCTTGGATCAAGAGGCTGATCAGCCTCTCTTCTCACCCTTGTTTTGAAATTTTAGGAGGGATCCAAGGTGTGCGGTTAATTATGTCTAGGCAGGATAGGATAGCTTGGAATTCTCTTCTCTCTTTGGTTTCCTGCTGAAGTGATGAGCACAGATGAGAAGCTTTTGCGGGTACAGCCTGACAGTGGGCTCAGCAGAGGCGACAGTGAGGGCTCTGTTGGCACAGAGGGGTGGAAGGGGCGCTTGGCTTCCCTGCCGAGACACCCAAGAACTGCTCATCACCTCTGTGCTGGGTGTCATCATGCAGTCACCTCGGGGGAAATGCTGTCAGCTGGGTGGGCCCGAGTCAGAAAGGGTGACCTGTGCGGGCAAAGCCTTGCAGAGTTGTGGTGTGGAGAAGGGGCACAGGGAAACTGAGAATATGCAGCTTGTCTAACTTGCTTGCTGCTACTCACCATGGTATAGATCAGGAGTGTTTGATGTCTGTGAGCTCGCTAAAGTTCTTTGGAAAATTAATTCTTCCTTGAAAGTTATGATTTTTTTTTGCTTTCTGTATGTATTTTACCCAGAAGTAAATGTGCATGCATTCTGGAGAACTCCTCATTAGTATGGGTAAAAGAAAGGCAGTGGTTTTGGAGAAACTTGGCTGTTCAGAGAAATACTAAGCATTCCTGCACAGCTACTGATATCTGGATTATAATATCTGCCACGTTGCAATAATATTTTGCAGTTTAAGCCCCAGGACATAAATTCAGGAACTGCAGTATAGTCAATAAACTAAAAAATTGCTTTGTGGATAATTATGGCACTGATCTTGCATTACATTTTAACCTACATGAGACCCTGCTGACTTGACAATGTTAGTTACTTCCTTTTCTTGTAATGCATGTTACACTGCTTTGGTCTAGGCATACTGGCCAAATAAAATGGGCCGTCGATCTGTTCAATTATGTCTTTTCCTATTTTATGGTACAGCAATTTGGTAACCATAACTGATTTGCATCCTGAAAAATCTAGAAGGTGCACTGTAGGAGGATTTGGTCTAGAAGCATAACTTCAGTTGATTAGATGGGCTCCTAGCACTTTATTCCTCTTGTCATCAGTTAAGTTTTTGCTGTGAGTTGTGCATTCCCCTTGGGTTTTACCATGGAAGTAATAGCTGACATTTTGTTGGGGAGCACAGGGTAGCGGAGAAGGTTAGCAAACTTCGCTGTTTTATGTTGTGACAGCTTCCTCCTTAATCTAGATAAAATAAGAATCCTAATTAGATGTGTCCTATGATTAATTTGTAGCCTTGTACCTCCTGTTAATTATAACCTACTGTCTGGGGAATAGGTAAGAGAAGGCAAAGTCTCGCATACAGTCAGGCATTTGAAAGAATCAAACTATATAACCTAATTCCCACAAACCTGTCTCCAAGAGAGAGGCATTTCCCAAAGGCACTTTACACGATGGGAAAGCTCTTATTTTCTGCAACATCCTAATGTCTGTGTGTTGCTTGAGATTTTCATGATGCTGTCAGCTGCTGCAGACATATGGCTCCAATTGATTTGTCCTGACAATAACAGTTACCAGCACTCATTTCTCCACACTAAGAATGAGGCACATCTGTTATAAATTTGTTGACTGTCAAGGACCTGTAAAGACCTATCTGAGAAAGACCCTTTTTTGTCTTGTAGTTCTCCCACTCTCCCTGCCCCCTCCTAAGTGTGCTTGTGGCCTGCTGTCCAAGACCATGGCTATTTAAAGGTCATTTCTGTGGAACAGTGTATATCATGGCCATTGATTTTTATCTGGAATATATTGCTGTGACTAAATATTTCCTGAGCACACTCATTTTATTCTGGGAATTTTCAGTTGTTCACAGGGGGTTTTGGGGTCGGGTTTAGTTTCTAACTCAGACAGTGATTTTGCCCTTTAATCTCATTTCAGGCTATAGGTGATTATTTTAGCGTGTACTTTTGCCTTTGAATGACTAACAGGTTTATTTTATTTTGAGTCTGGACTAGAAGATTCCTTCAAACTTGTAGAAGGAAAAACCCCTCCTAATTTTTTACAATATAGCAAATATACACACAAATGCTTCTCCAGCATAAGGCTATGCTCACTTTGTTTCATGTACATCTTCTCCCAGTCTCTTCTGTGGTGGAATACCTGAGTGCACTTTGTGACTCGTGCAGTCTGAACTTCTGTCATCACCTTAGGTTTTTGAGGGACAAATAAGTGTAACTGCCTGGATGGAATATTCCACTGCCATTCAGGTCTGAGCCTGCATTTTAATTCTGATTTGACTGATAGACATCAGGTGATACCGAGTAATGATTTGTTTTCTCTGCACCTCTGTTTTTCCAATGCTGACTGCCTTTGCAAAGTGCTGTGGTAATGTTGTACAAGATTTACCCTGTGACAGAAAACCCTCATGACATGATGGGGGAGCAATGAGAAGTCTCCCTGTCCTTAAGCTCAAGTGTGTTGCTGCTGCTCTCATTCACCAAAATCAGAAAATGTCAATATCTAAGAGGTGGGGGAAGTTTAGCTCCGTTGGCACTGCAGGCAAGACATGCCTTCCTCCCAGCTGGAAGTGTGAGTAGGATGGTCAGGAGCTACAGGTGTTTTCCTTCCTCTCTGTCTGGCAGGACTCATTTTAGGATGGTTTCTGCTCCCCTGCTCCGTAAAGATGGATATATTAATACACAGCAATAGGACATACCCCCTATGCTCTATTTCAGCAGGAGGAACATGGATCTTGGCTTAGGGTCTTTACCCTTAGATTATGCAAAGATACAAGTTTTGGCTAAACAGGTATATATGAGGTTTTAGTCAAGTTTAGTTTTGCCTTTTCTTTGAGTTTGCATAAAAATGATAAAGTTTCCTTTCCTGCTTCTCATTCAATAGCACAAGCTAGGATTCATAACACTGCTAGGAAAATATTAATTTAAAAGAAAAATCCTTTTCCTCCACTTTAAATTAAATTTAAAATGAAGGAAGACATCTCTATTCCTCCCATAGTAATCTTTCTTTTGTTTTTAATACAACGTATTATAATGTCATAAATAGAAATGTAATCTTATTAAAAGACGCACAGCAAGTGCTACTTTTTTAGAAACTTTTTTAAAAGAATAATTTAACCAAGTTGAAATATTAATGTAGCTGGCTGGAAATTGCAGATTTTTACTAGGGCATAGTCATTCTTTTAAAAAGCAAATTAAAGTAGATATATTTTCAAGAAGTCAAATTTCCGATAGTGCCAGCCTTTTATTAGAGTATTCTGGCACCACTATATATATATATATATATATTTTTTTTTTTTTTTAAATCTCTATTATTTATTGAAATGTAAGGTTAAAAAAAAAAAGTTGAAAAAATATTCCTTTGTTTTTTCTGCCCCGTTTCCCCCCTGTACTTGTAGTCTGCATTGTCTATAAGTGGAGTAGGAACAAAACTGTATTATATCTCAATTTGACTGTCCCTTGGCTTTTATATAGTACAAATAAACTTACATCAGCCCAAGGTCCTTGCCTGTGAATGACATAGTGTGTGTAACACCTTCTCGCTTACCTAATTCCAAGAGGCATGAATGCAGAAACTGCTGAATATCTCAGCTGCATTAGTCCTCAGTGGCAATTAAGAACTTGCAGCTCTTTCAAGGATTTCTTTCCTCCCTACTTGATATATTCCTTACTGTGATCTGAGAAGCACCTTTTCCCTTACCTTACCTGTACTGAAAATAATGAATAGTTATTGATTACATGTTGCTTAATGGGCTGTAATAAATTTACACTTACAGTCAAATTCTCAAATGAAGTGTTTCCAGCTAAATCAGGACCCAGTTCCTTTGCAGGGAACACTGCTCTGCTGCAGTGAAGTGGCTCAAAATTGCAGAAGCAGCCTCCTGCTCTGTGATTGTTTTTGTTGTTCTAGGATTTAGGGTTGCCGAGTGGGTTAGTGATAAGAAAATAGTCAGTGCCCTTGCAAAGCATGACGTGCACCCAGCAAGTGCTGTTGTCCTGCTGACCTGTCAGAGCTGCTCCCTTGAATGTGGTCTTCAAGCCAGACCATACTGTGTCTGAGCATTTCGTGTTCTTTCTGTGTAGCACCTCTAAGAAATAGTCCTCCTGCTCCCCCCCACCCCACCCCCCCCCCAGCCCAGCTGCATATCTCCCAGGGTTCTGGCCCTGAGCAGTTTGAAGGATCTTCACTTGTCTTCTGTCTATTTAGCAAGCTGCTGGAAAGACTGACTTTCAGGTCTGTCTCTGAGTTTGGGACCTGTTTCTCTGTTGCACCAACCTCGTTCCGTGTGGCTCAGTCTTGTCCCTGATTCCAGTTGGGGCTGACTCTGGTCCCTTGCTGCTGATCAGTTTTGAAGCCTCAGCCTCTGTGCCTCTTTCCCATGTATGCTTTTCTCTTTTTTTTGCGGGATTTTTTGGGGTGTTGGGTGATTGTGTTTTGGACTTCCAAAATCCTGGCAAGTTCTAAATGGGATAATGGCTTGAGCCATCTCTGTTGGAAGCTAAGCTTTTTGCAGTTTCTTGGTATTTCAGCAGATACGCTTAAACTAACTTCTTATCTCATGTTTGTATCTTTATTTCCTTTCAGAGCAGTGCAGTAACCAGAGGGATACACTCCATGTGAGCAAAGATGATGTTTGTATATGCTGTGTTAAGATGGATCATATCAGTTGCCAAATGTGCTCTACATGACTCTTTATTTTTCTGCAGTTTTAAATCTAATCACAAACAGATGATATTTTACTAATCATTGTTAACTTTTTTTCTATTTCAAGTCCTGTCTTCAAATCTGATTTGGTTGTCAGTTGACAAGTAGTTTGGGTATATAGATGCCTCTTTGTAATACATCAGTTTGTTCATCAGAGAAAGTTACAGTATCAGGAGTCCTCTCTCTCCTGCTCCCTGAAATTTTGATACATGTGTTTTGAAGAAGTCATGAAAGGATTTAAATCCAAAGCTGAAAAGCCTGACTGGAACTGATTGCTTTGAGCTTCTTGTGTACAAAATAAGAACTGGGGGTTAAAAAAAGAAAGACAACAAGAGGTTTTCTTATGAATAGTCCTAATTCTCATTTCTCTAGCAAAGACTGTGGTGTGTATGGAGAATGTAAAAAGGAATAGTACTAAAAGCATATGTAATGGTGAATAGCTTTTTTTTTTTTTTGAGCAAAACTAATTTTTTATAGTCTGTGGCAGTATTGATAGAAGTTCTTCACAGTTGTAAGATGCAGTTTTGCAGATCCCTGTAATGGACAGGACGAATGCTGTCACAGAGTAAGCTCTGATATGCTTTCAATATTTAATGCATTTGTTACTTATAAAGTAATTTCCTTATTATAATGCATTTTTAAATTGCTTAGAGTAAGAGAGAATATCTGTTTTGATATGAATATCTCCTTTTTGTGGACAAACTAGAGCATAGGATATTGCCATGACGAAGTCTTTTAAGTATTGTATAAAAGGATGCATCTGTTTTTCGACACTGACACTGAATATACAAGAGATGGAATACTGTTACAGCTCACAGTGAAAACATAAAAGAAGAAGCATAAAGTACAGAAATAGCAATTGTGGAACACGTGCACATTTTGGAATTAACTCGCCTTGGGGGAGTTATTTTCTTGAGTAATTAAACTTTCCGTGGGTATTGAGGACCATTCTGGCGCTTTCAGAGTCAAGTGGGGACTAAGTACAAAGCTGTATTATAATGAAATAGCCAAGCAATCTGCTTGGGAAGTGAGAAACCTGCAGCAGTCAACAACCTTGTTTCCTGCAGGTGGGATGAAGTCTTGGTGAGGGTTCTTGTGATCCCTAAGGCAACAGTTACATTTGTCAGGCTGTGGGCTGTGCACCAGATTCATCTGGTCTTTCAAGGTACAGTGCTTTTGTTGTGGTTTTTTTAGTAGGTTAGGTGCTTTTAATAACTGTAGGATAAGTAACACTGGAAATGGGAATGCTGCACAGTGGTTGAGACCAGAGTGGGAAGGGAGCAGGTTCTGTGCCTGAGCTTTCCAAGAAGAGGTGCTCTGGGGGAAGCAAAAGTTTGGGCATCAAGTGTGCAGCTCCCCAGCTGTCCTCTACCCATACCAGGAGTGAGTTCTGAGTGGTTGGCCTGGCAGTGTGGAACCTGCCCAGGTGGGATGGAAGGCAGTGTGCCTCTCTCCAGCTGATCTCTTGTGCTTTGGTCTCGGTTCTCAGCCAGAGCTGATGTGCAGTGGCATCAGGCAAAGCATGTGTTGTTTCCAGCACTTGAGTGCACTGAGCCTTTCCTCTCAAACCTGCCCCTTGCCTAAATGATGGTGTTCATTTGAGCTCCCACTGGGGCGCCACAAGGTGAAAGCATCCCTTTGTTCTTTACAGAGCTCTTCATCTCCTCCTCTTTCACTCCTTGTGCTGTGAGAGCACTTCTTGCCTGAAGATCAACACTTCTGAGTGCTCTAAAATCTAGCTCTTTATGAGGCTTGTTATGAAAATTGATGTATGAAGCAAGGAGCTAGAAGGTGGAGTGGAGCATTGGAGACTTGAGAGGATGAGCACGAGCACACCAAGGCCTGAGCAGCCTGTGGCTCAGCTTTCTGGGCCAGCACTGAGTAGGGCACAAGGTTGGTGTTAAAGATGCCCTGATTCATTCCATATGTCATCCCCTGTCATCCCTCCCTTCCCTGCCTCAGATCTTGGATTTTTTGTTAAAAATGAATTTTTTTTTTTTTTTTGAGTAATGGACCTCAAACAGCATGTGGCACTGCAATGACAGCCTTGCCAAAAACTGTCTAAAACTGAGTTATTGCTTCCAGTGTCTCTGTGCAAGTGCCCCAGGATAGCAATTGCCTTTTTCTGCAGTGGTATTGCAGCATGAATTTTCATATAATTCATTATCCACCCTAATACTCAAGTCTTTCTGCATTACTGCTTTCTAAACAGCACTCTCTCACTTCATTCCTGCACTGATTATTATTTCTCCCCAACTGCATAGCCTTACATCTATCTTCAGTGGAATGTCTCACTTACATCAGCTGATTTCGCTGAGCTTGCCAGGCAGCTGAATATTTTTGAGGCATTCTTATTTCTCCTCCTCTTGGTTTGGCATCATTTACATTTACGGAGCGTGGCATTAGCTTTGTCCTCCAGATGGTTAAATTGGTTGTACAGAAGAGAACAGTGATCCTGTGCCTTTTCAGACCATGCTGCACACCACCACTGTATCACTGCAAAGTGAGCACCACTGCTGGCAATTTTGGTCTATTAACTTCATCAGAGCTCTCTTACTGCTTTTTATTGTGCTGGCTGCCAAAGCCCTTAGTGCTGTTGCTCTCAGTAGTATGAAGGTTCTGTGTCAAGATCTTTATTGCATTCTCTGGAGACAAATGACCATGGAACCAAGTATTAGTTTTAGGTCTTAAACAGCACCAGACCTTCCTGCTGGGAAATTTCCAGAAAAATTCTCGCCTGGGTGAAAAACTAAAGATGAAAGTTTGATTCAGCTTACAGATCAGCTCTGTAGTATTTATAGTTTCTTTTCCCTTTGAACAATGTAACTTATTTGGAAGGAAAGGAGAGTGTTCTCATAACGGTAGGTCACGTTTTTGGGGCATATATCCCAGACTAACAACTTGTTCAGTCAGCACCAAAAAAAAATTAATCTCTATTTATGTCAGTTTCCACTTTAGATTTATATTTTGGGAAATAAATGTGGATGAAACCCTTTGCAACAAAATCTGTATGTAATGCAAGCTGTCAGCATAAAAAAGATGAAAAAACCCTTGTTTTGTAGATCATAAGCCAAATTAACTACATTTTTACACAAATAAAAATGAATGCTTGTTTGCTTGGTTCTACTCATCTTTTAAGTTTGATGCCAAAATAATTTTTGTGGATCTGGCTGAAATTGCTGTCACATGCTGGAGGCTCTAAATCTGGCTACCTGGGCACTACTGATCTGTTTCAGTGCAGAGTGATACAAATCTCAAGTTATTTTTGCTCAGTCCAGGGGAATGCTGGTTTATGCTCTTCCATCTTTCCTGCAGATTGTGCAGCTATAGCTGGCGAGGCCTGACTGCAGTCTGAGAAGAAGATATCTCACAGTGTGACTAGAGCATTTCTCCTTTCTTTTCTTAAATAGTTCTTTATTGAGCTTTCCACCTTCTGCATTAATTTGAGAGCATGAACCAAATAACCAGGAAGTGATTGATGTGGCCTCACTTTATTTCCCCACAGTCAATAAATTGTTAAATGGGCCAAAGGACACGGGTTAAAAAAATCATTTTGTATAAAGAATGAGGAATTTTTATTAGCTGATGAGCCCCTGTCTCTGAAGACTTTATAATGGAACGTGTTTGATCTCATGCCATGCAGTGGGAGCAGGTCTGTTGGCTTCATAAAATGGCTCAGTGTTTGCCATGTGCCTGAAATCGGCTCTGTGCCCTGCATTTTCTGCTGAATGAATACTGGGCTTGCTGCTCCTTCCAAGTTAAAAGACAGGTGAGTTCAGAGGGATGCCTTGGAGCGAGGACTCCATGTGCTGTCAGTGCTCAACAAGAACACAGCCTCTCTCAGGGGGCTCTGCCTGAGCTGAGCAGAGAAGATGCTGGTTTGTAGATAGGTGCTTGTCTTTGCTGATAGAATGCAAAGGTGGCTTTAATGGGATGATGGCAGGAATGAATGAAATCACAGACTGCTCATGGGGAGGCGGAAATGTGTCTGGCAAAGCAGCAGCCAGGCTGGACAGAAGTCATGCACACAGCAGGTCTGTCACACACAGTCTTTGCTATGCTTATTTGGATGAGTCTAATATTTTTTTTTTATCAATAAACTTTGGGGAATCCATTTTGGAAATGCAGTAAGGCTATGCTACCACAAATGCTGGCAGTGAACAGAAGCAAATTATTTCTAGAGCAGAGAGTTGGAACTGCTGATTTTGAATAGATTTGTGTGTTTTTGTGAGTATTATTTGGTTTAATGAAATGACAATGGTATGATCCTGCATTAAACAAGGCACTGTAAGTACAAAGTACTCGATTAAGGTCACGCTTATTTGGTATTTAGAGGGTGCTCTTCAAACACTGTGTGTGCTGCAGCACCGGATTATGTGAGAATGAGAGTGAGACAGGTGGTTCTGGCCAGGACGTTTACTGTTGTAAACACCTAAAGGTTTGGGTACTTGCAATAAGGCAAGAAGTGAAATAAAGCCTCCTTTTACCATTGCTAATTCATTGTACAAACTTGATTTATACATGTGTGGTTTACACGTTTCCCACACAAACCATGCCATGAATAAAGGGACTGAGTTGGTTCCTTCTCAGTATACCTGGGCTGATGAATTCAAGTCTCTTCTGCACAAATGCTCTGGGCTCGCTCTGGTTTCCAGCTGGTTCCAAGTTTGACTTCAAGCTTGCCCATGGGGAAATAGTTCAGAGACAGTGGAGCTGGCTGTGTGAGCAGTCATTTTGCCCCCATACCTGGGTTTTCATTGCCTGGGTTCACTCTGGTTACCCTAGCTGCTGGAGAATGGAGTTTATCTGTTCTCTCCCTAGTATCTGCTGTGATTCAGGCAGCACTGGCTGAAAGAGCAGCAGCTTTCCTGTGGAGGTCAGCCTTGCGTATGAACCTCCGCTCTCAAGTTTTATTTCTGTGTTTGCATCACTCATTGTTATGAATAAAATTCAGAGGTGACATAACCCTTCTGAAGTGCAGCATGGAGAGAAGATGAACAAGGACAAGGATGTCTCCTTTTAAGAAATGCAGATAATGATGGTTAACAGAAGTCTGAGGGACTGTGAAGGATGCACAGACCAAGAGTTTTCAAGGTTACAGAGTTTTCAGGTGCTCCCAATTATTTTTCTGTCTGACTACCAAAATCAGAAGTGTCTAAAAGGAGTCCAGTTTTTAGGATGTGCTTTAGTCTTTAAGGTATCTCAGCTCAGATGCCTAGAATACCAGTCTATTTGAAAACTTTGTCTTAAAGGTAAATGGAGTGTGTTTCTGCATGCAGGGAAGTGTCAGGGAACAGTTCGGTGGCATAAGGATCTTACTGTTTCTCATGTGTCTGCAGCTCCCAGTGTTGGGGGATGAGTGTTTCTGAAGCTGGGGTGCTCTGACTTCATTTCTTCAGCTGTCATGTCATTGCATGCTATTGCAGTGTGACATGAACAGCAGCCCCTCCTTCCTGGAGGAGCAGTGCAGTTGTCTGGGCTATTTTTTTCCTGCACTTTCTTCAGGGGAAAAGTTAACAGACTGTTTTGTTGTGAGGTTTTTGGTTGTTTTTTTTTCATGACATGTTGCTCACACATGGGTAGATTGGAGCTTATGTACCACGGTCTGAGAATGCTTAGCCTAAGGGTATTCCCCAAATTCTCTGGCAGAAACTTTGCTGCAGGACATCGTCCTCTTGGAAGGGGTGATGCTGCAGTTGTTTAATTTATGTGGTTTTATCTTGAGGTGGAAATTGTTGGCACTGTTTGTTATCTGGCTGACTGCTTATTTCTAGCAGAAGTGCTGCAGGTGATGCCAGTTGACATCAGAGGTCCAAATTTACCAGCTATGTCATATCTTGCACAGCTGATGCCAGCCAAGTGTAAGCCATGAAAATGCAAAATCAAGGCCTTTCTAATCATCCAGCAGCATCTGTCTCTTCCTGGCCTCCCAAGCTTCTTTTTCTGAGTCCCCTTAATGGAGCATCATTAATGCAACTTGAAGTTGCCTTCCCGTCTTGCTAATGAGCTTTGCTCATCTCGCTGATACAGCCAGGCAGGCTGAGAGCAGGATCTGTGGGAACTGGTGGGTGATGAGACTGGTTTGCTTTTCCTTGGGAGGACATCTGTTCTGTGGGAGAGTGGCCAGTGGCACTGGGCATCGTGGGGCACTGTGTCCGTGGTCTGGCTTGGCATAAGGCTGGCTCTGATGGAGGAGACTTTCTTGTCACTCTTAAACTCCATCCCTTGTGATGCAAGAAAAAGACTGCACTGGAAATCTGTTTCCTGTTGCCTGTCCACATCAGCTCGGCTGCTCAGGGACTTGCTTTGTATTGGTACAATGCAGCAATGCAAAACTGCATTGCACTTAACTCACTGGCTTTGAACCCAACAGGTTACCAAGGGTTAATGCACCTGGTGACTGGTGTATTCATATTTGGGATAAGGGCTTTTAATTCTGCTAGTTAATTTAACCCCCATAGTTTGACAGCGTGTTCCCTGGACTATTTTTCATCTTCAAATTGCAGTCTGCTGGTTAGTTCCTGTAGAGGCCTGCTGTGCTCTGCATTTATGTTCTTGTTCTTAGGATTTGTGCTGTTACCACATCATCTCTCAGACACGTGAATAACAGAATGAATGGTGTGAAAAGTCCACGTGTTAGTTTTAGGAATAGACCTGTGGATTCTACTCGCACAGGAATTAAGAGGCTGGCTGGGTGACTGTCACCTGGGAAAGGGATATATATCTCTTGACAGATGTAGCATCTGGGTATCTGTTATTTCACCTAAGTTGAGAGAAACTTGTCATTTTTAAGTCCCCTATTTCATTAATGGAAAGCTGTGAAAACTGCCTGCGTGTTCATAGGAGAATAAATTTTGGCTTTTATCTGGTAATCAGAAGAAATCTCTGCAGTATAATCAAAGGACGAGGTCTCAGTCAGGATAGAATTTGTTGATGCTTTCTGACCACCATATGTTGTTTTAACTTTCATCTTTCTTTGGCAAGATATAAAATAATCTGCAAAATATGGAGATCCATGTTTGAAGAGTCTGTTTAAAACTAATGCACTATCAAAATGGATTAGCTGTGCCTGAAATATTTCTAGATTTATTTGCTGTCAAAGGGTGGTAAAATATTTAAGGCAAATAGCCTAGTGGTGTTTAGGAATTTGACCATGAAAGAGCCTAGAAAGATGAATTTAACCATTATTTATAATAATTGTACAAAATACTTTAATTGTTCAATATTACAAATTTATTACCTATCGGGTTTTTTTCCCTCCTCCTTTCTTTTTCCCTTCTGGCCCATTTGGCAACATTTATTCTAAGAAATTGCCCAGAAGCCTGAACTCTTTTCAGCAGAAGGTGTTACAGCGCAGTGTTGCAATGTCTCCAGCTTACCTGCTTCTCCTTAGCACAGTCCAATTAAAAATACAGTGAGTGCACCTAGATGAAGATGCTGGTTTTTTTCTGATGAGACTTGCTTGAAGTTTTAGGCTTGCAGATGGCTGAGTGTCTTGGCTCACTCATCTCTTTAAGAGATGATGCAAAAGCCCTTCAGGTATTGTTTCCGTGCCCCACCCCCTTTTAAAATGCAGTGCTCTGCAATCTTCAAGAAAATAGTGGTTTTCTTGGTTTTGAAAAGTTTCTTTTCTGCAGGCATTGATTTGATGCAGAGCTAATTACTAGCATTCTTTGATTTAGTGCTTTTTTTGTTAAACACTAATAAGGGTTTTTTTTTTTTTTAAATTTCCCTGCTTTAAGTGTTTTCATGTTGTGACACTACTCTGGGCTTCGATAGCCAAAACTCTGTCTCCAAAGGCTGGCTTGTAGCACCACGCTGAAGTACATCAGTTAAGAACTCTGTACACATGAGGGACTAGCACTAAAATTGATTCAACTGCTGCTTAAGTCCACAGCGGCAAGTCAGAATGATTGAGCTGGACAACATCTGTACCTTTAAATTTGTACCATTTTAATTGCAACAGCTGAAAACAGATTTGTGCACAACCCTCGTCTTCAAAGAAGGCTTAAAGGAATCCAAGTTTGGCACACAATCTTGTTAATCTACCATCATAACTAATGATTTCACCATTCAGACATAACATATCGACCTTAAAGGATTTTTCTTACATAGCTGATGGCTTGATACCTTTTAAACACTAATGCCAAGGGTATAATCTCTCTGAATAGTGTAATAGCTTTATATTTAAGGTAGATTGGGGATAAAATTTTGTGTTTTCATGTCAGCCATGAACACCAGTAAGGTATTCAGGCAGGAATTACCTTTATCGTACCTTTGAGGGCACTTATCAAACAATTTTTATTGGAAAGTTAATACGTTGAGACAGAGGGAATGGAGAGCTGATTGGAATGCTGAGGCATATCCAGCACTGTGCTGCCTTCGCTGTCCGCAGGTCTGCGGCACGGGCTGATTCATTTAGCACATCATCTGAAATCATGTAGCGTTCAGCAGCGATTAAAACTATATGAAATGGTGTGTAAGAGATTTCTCCATGTTAGCTTTGAGGGACCCTCTCATCCTCGCAGCAGCCGCTCTGGCGGGCCCAGCACAGCCCCACAGACTGCGGGTGTTACGCTTCGCAGGCGCCCATTCGGCCCCAGCAGCCAGGGGAGTTCCTCAGGATTTAATTTCACGCTTGTGTATCTGAGTGTGTGATCAGTCCCTTTGTCTTTTAATTGTGTATCTGCACGTCTCAGGCCATATATTATGATCTTTGTTTCTCCCCTGCTATCGGCACTGGCATGATGTACCACATGAAACCTTGCGGGACGAGGGCTTCAGCTGTCCCTTCTCTTCCTCTCTGCCTTCTGCTCTATGTGTGCGTGTGTGCCTAAATTCCACCCCTCTAATTTGGCTGCTCCATGTTGAGCCTTCCTGGAGCATGTTCCTGCCCCTCCTGTTGTCCCAATTTCCACTTCCCCAACTTTTGCAGGGTTCCCAGATGATTGGAGCCTACCCCTGTTTGCTCTATGTGGGACCAGCCCGTCCAATTGCTGGCTTTTCTCCAGCATCCAGCTCTGCAGGAGTGGAGCAGGAAACCCCTTGGCTGCTCCCTGTTTGGGAGCTGTTAACTGTCTCCCGGCTGAAAAAGACTGTGGAAACCTGTAGTGATTGGTGCTAATAAACTTAAATATTTTCTCCAAAACTTGTTTGCATGTTAGAAACACTGGAAGATGTCTGTTGCTTTTGAGTCACTTATTTGCACACAGAGTTTTTGAAACTGTGGAATTAGATCAAGTACAAAAATGAATAAATGCACTCTAATGGCTGGAGCTGAACAGAATATTTTAGCTGTATGTATTTTCAGCAAAAGAAGCAGATTTAGTAACACAAGATGCTGGCTAAATTTTCATTGGCAGTGTTGAGTAGTTTTGGTCAGAAGGTACATCCCCACCCTCCCCCAAAATCTGGAAAAAGGAATGATTCTACCTGAAACAAGATCGTTTTGATGTATGAAGCACTTCCTTTTTTGAAATAACTTGGCTTGAATGCTTTGGTTCTTCCAGACTTTTATCTAAAGAGTCACTGTATGCTCTGTTCTGTACCTTGCACCTCTTGAGTATGAGAGAGTCCATTGACCCCAGCTGGCACCAAAGAACAAAAGCACCATGAGATTGAGTCTGTGGTTTCCCGATGACTTTACCAGTATAAGATATTGCCAACAATAACTGTTCCCACAGTGTTTTCTTGGAGTGTTTTTGTGGCCTCATGGAGAAGTTCACGGCTGTGCTGTGCACACAGGGGAATGGACCCAGCAGAGCGAACAAGGTAGTGTCATGTCGTGGTTTTTGAAAGACACAGACCATTACCTTTCCAGTTTCACAGCATGGCTGGAGATCTTGGGCTATCATCCTTTTGCCAGAGTTTCTGCAACTACCCAGTAAACACGTATCTTCTCTAAATTGCTGATGATTGCTGAATTACTCCATGTTTTTAAATGAACTAGTGACATTAACATTGGGCTGTCTAGCGGTGATGCGGGATTTTATTTAGAACAAGATGTTCCAATTTGTTTCCTTTTCAGTCCTACAGAAAATATTTAGCAGTATAACCAGCAAGTCACTTCCCATAGTTCTCTTGAAAAAATACTCGAGCTCCTCTCCTGGTTTGTAACATCCTTGACGGTGGAAATAAATTTGTGTACAGCACGGCTCTTCACATTTTATAGATTTAAGTAGGTGCACACAGATCTATTAAGTGTCTACACAGAAAACTAAAACTGCATATTTTCATAAGAATGTCAGGTTTATAATTGCATAAATAAGATGCTGACTGAAGCAAATGTTCAATTTCATATTAAAGTTAGGCATTCATAAAGGCTTGGATTTGCATAATTTAATTTTCTCACAGAGGACACTGAAAATCAGTGGTGTGATTCATGGCCATACCATGGTTACCACGAGGCTTTTTGATAGCTCCAGCTAGAAGTACAAAGGTGTTTACAACTTGAGCTGCTTTGCACTGACTCGGGGCATTTGTACTTTCAACAAATACAGGTTGTTGAGACTGTTTCTTTCTCTAGAGGGTAAGGCACACAGAAGGGCTTGTGGAGCAGATACCTGCAGGTCTACCTTATTCTTTGGAGGAGATAGTGTGCAACCTTCCTTCTGCCTGAAGGAGACAAATTTTCTGGACAACAAAAATCCCACAGCTATGTGCCTGCTTTGTGCAGAGGATGCTCAGAAGAAAGCTGATGAAAATACCTTTCGCTTTGTAACGCAGGGGCATGTTAACTGTATTTCTCAACACGTGTGATTTTTTAAGTGAACAATTGAGCCATTTTTTTTCCTGACAGCCTTTCCAGACATCCACCTAGGTTATTCCTATGATCTCTTCCCTGGGATTTTCATCTCTGATCTTTGCTCGGTGTTTTTGCCAAGAGTGTTTAGTTCTCCAAATCCCATACCTGTTCTTTCCTGTTGAAATGAGTTCTTGTTGCCTCTCAACCATATAGACATAGAAAAGCAAATTAAAAGAAAAAAGGATGAAAATAAGATGTTCAATTTAGTATTTTAAAAGAGGAAAATAAGGTATGTGAGGTAGTGTTGCCTATAAAACCTGATAGCATCATGTGTTCCAGTGTTTCTAGTTCACAGCCTTGAGTAAATTAGCATTTAGAAAGTGGCCAAGAAATCTGGAAAAGTCATTCAAATTGCACAATTAGTACCTTTGCTCACACAAGAGAAAATTTGGCAGGGTCAAACCTGTACTGCTTTTCCTGAAATTGCATGACTTTTCCTACCACTTCAGGATTCCGAAATCTGTAGAAATCCATGATCCAAGTTGCAGAGGGAAGGTTGTCCACGGAGCAGTTTAGTACGTGTGCATAGCCTCAGTCTCAGCATGATCTCTGCTACTGTGGTGCAAGGGGGTGTCACCCAGAAGCTTTTTCAAAGGGAAAGAAAGGCAAATTCTGAGTTACCGGTGCATGATGTTCGATAAAGTCCTGTTACAGGCTTCATTGCAGCCCAGCTGTAATTGGCCTGGGAATAGAAAGGGAAGCAGTGCTTGGTGACTGCATATGGGTAGCACTGCTTTACATGGTTTTCTGAAGTTTTAATTTGAATTATTCAGCTGGTTTCTTACTGATCAAATAAGCGGTTTGGGAGCAGTTGGACTCAAATTTCCATAAAGCCATTTGGTGCATGCTTGTTCCTCACATTCCACTTCTGGATATAAGGTCTTTTTAGTTTGTGTGCGTTTATTACGGCACAAAAGTTTTCAGTTGTGCTCTGAGAAAGGTAGTTGAATTTATTACAGACTTTCCACTGACATTTGTGAATTCACACACCTCCAGCTTGCTTCAGTCAGATGCATAGAAACAATAAGCAAAATTTGCACATAAAAAGCTCAAATATCCCACGTCCTCATAGAAGCAATGCATTCCTTTACAAGAGGAAAAATAAAAATTATTTGAGGTATAAAACCCAAATAAAATCCTGGGATGGAATGTAGGATGTGTTCTTTTCTGGTTTAGTTGATTAATACCTTTTAGCTTGTGGCATTTTACAAAGACTTCTTCGTTCCTGTTCTCTCCTTTTGATGTGCTAGGCACTGGGTGTTTTGCCTGACATAGTTTGGTAGTCACTAACAAAGTGTGCTTATCTTTTGGGTCTAGATGGAGAAAGTTTGGTCGTAGCATGGCTCGTACTTGTTCATTTGTGCACATCAGAATTTCCATATGGAAAGTAGTGGAGTTGCACAGGCATGTGCCAGACCAGAATAATGGCACTAGTGAGCCCGGCCTCTGCGAATCACCTTGGGGTGCTGGGTTTTCTTTGCTGAGGAACATGCCTGTTCCATTTCTTTTGAGCAATACCAAGTTTGTGGTCTCTGCTTAGTAAAGATTTAAGCTTTGCAATGTAAACTCTGGGAAGTAAATACCGCTTTCTTAATGATGCCTGCTATTTTTCTTCCCAGCTCTGACTGAAGGTTATGTTGGCTCTCTGCATGAAAACAGACATGGTAGTTCTGTGCAGATACGGAGGCGAAAGGCTTCGGGGGATCCTTACTGGGCATACTCGGGTGAGTGAGTTTTCTTCAGAGGACTAAAATGTGAAATGTCTCCAAAATCAAATCATTTACTTGCCTTTTATTGCTACTGTGCTCAGAAATAGTTTAAATTAATTTTGCAGTACAATCCTAAGCTCACCATTTGTTTATTGTATTAAGCCTTCTAGGAAGACTGTAAGCATCCATATATATATATATATATATATACACACACACGCACACTTATCTCCAGATTAAAAAAACCACAAAATCAATCCACCCTAGAAATTTTGCAATTATTTCTTTCTGTGCCTGTACAACAATGAGACCTCTCAGTGCATCACACCAGGATGTGTGATACTGAAAAGGTAGGATATTGCTTTGTTGTTTGTCCCACTGCTCTTGTAAGTTATATGGAAGACCTAATGTGTCTGCACAGTCATGAAATACCACAAATAAAACTGCACTTCAGAGCGATGGCTTTGATTTGCTGGTTGGTTTGTTCCAGAAAATTCCAGGCTCATATTTGAAGTTGTTAAAAAACCCTTCAACCTGAAATTGTGTTCATAGCTATGTTGACTCTGTGAAAAATGCCTGATATCTAAAAAGGTTTTTAGGAAGATTTCAAGCATTATATTGAACTTGTGTGTGCTTTTTTGGAAAAAGAGATACACTGCAAACACTTGTTGCTTGTCCAGGAGGGATGTTTTTCAGGGTTAGTTTCAGCTGAAGGGAAGATATTACTTTCTAAGAAGTCTGAATACTGATGCCAGGTAAATATGCAAATGTTACTTTTTGACTGCCAATGCCTCCCTTTTATACAGACCATTTAGTTCCCTAGAAATGAATTAAGTAAGCTTAGAGGAGTTTTTTCTGTTAATACACACAACTTTTTTTTATTTGATATCAGAATACAAGCTATCTCATTTGCAAATGAGGTCACACAAGTAAAATAAATCTAAACATTTTAGTAATGTAGGAAAATGACAGTTTTTTGTTCAACTTTGAGATTATCAATATTGCCCTAAGATATACTTCCACATTGCAGCCTAAAATAAATTTTTAGAATATTTTAAGCTTCAGAATTCATAAAGAGTATAAAAAAAGTAAATAGTGTATGTTGCAACAAGTGGCCTGTTCCTGTTTGCTGTCTTGTGTAAAATATTACAAGTTAGGTGCTACAGGTTTGTTTCTGTTTCTGAAAAACGTATTTGAAATAATAATTTCAGGTAGTTAAATGAAAACATCTTAAAAAACATAAAGCACTAATTATTCTGTTGTCATATGTGTCAAAGCTCTATGCTTGAGTAATTGATTTGTTTGTTTTAACCAGTGCTGGTTTAAAACTTAACTGGGAGGTGGCACCCTTCCTGCCCCCCCAAACAAACAAAAGCAACAAAAGCCATAAATCCACCACACACCAGTTTATGCATAGTGAAATTTTCCAAATTCTAGTTTTGTGATGCTCTTCCTTTATGATGAATATCACTTGTTCAACCCTTCAAAGAAGTGATTACCATGCAATGAGTCCTTGTAGATTTAGGTCAATGTGTAGTCCTGCTGTGTAATCATGCTTTGCCTCTTGGGGTTTTGCATCCTTTTGTCTATTGATAAATCTGCTTCTAGGAGGAAAATAGTCAATCTTTTTCAGAGAACAGATAGCGACTTTGCAGTTGTCAATCCCATGCCATTCGACCTGATTAGTGCTATCTAATAAGGATGGTTTTGCCACTATTGCTGCTAAAAGGTGTAAATTAGGAAACGGAAAAGGTGGAAATGATATATTTACCAGCACTTGTCAAGAAACCAGACAAGAATACAAACCCATTTTCTTAGGATGCTTTACCAGGCTTCTGTCTGATGGACTTGAACTGCTGTTTCAGGAGAATGTGGTTTGGGACCAAGTATTCCAACTGCAGAATCTGGGTTTTCACCAAAGATTTCCTGGCATGAAATACAAGTGTGTGTGAGCAGCCCCAGGTACTGTGTGTCACATCTGGATGGGTTCTGCATATATTGCACCTGAGCAAAGGCCATCCTGGAATTGGATGGAGATTGCACGTCCTCCTGAGCCACGTTGTTGCCTCTGCCAGCAAGAAGGAGCAGCTCTGCCCCACTGAGCCCCACACAGGGTGACTGGAGCCAGGAGGGACAGGGCCACATGCTGAGTGTGGATGCAGAGATGCAGGCAATTATTTGGGCTGCATTCAGGAGGGGAAAAGACAAGGGTGTGTATAGAGTTGGGAAAGACATGGTTATTTCTAGGGGAATTTTCCAGGGTTGTTGATACGCCCTGCAGGAATGTCAGTATTGGCACCATCTCCCTGAGAAAGGGAGGAAATCAAGATGAGCAATTAGGTGGGGAAAGAAGCCTGGGCTCCATTAGAAATTGAATGTTTCTACAGGCTGCTACTTTGTCATGGCATTTTATATATCACTTAGTTCCTTCCAGCTCCTTGAGGGATTTTCAGCCAGTTCAGCCTCTCTTATCTGATGTCTCTTGTCCATATTTGCTCACTGAGGGGACCAGAGGTAATGAAAATGCTGAGCTTCTATGTTTAGGTTGAAGATGGGAATAAATGGTGGGTGGCAGAGCCCAGATGCCAGACAGATGTTTGTTTCTAGCTGAGCACAGTGAGGAGGGTGATCATGTTATCTGTTTCCTCGTTCCCCAGAATATTTCCCAGGAACCCTGAGCAGGGCTTGGCTAAGCAGTTTATGCACTAACAACATTTGTCCTGCGGGTAGGGTTTTGGACATGACTAGGAAGTTTACATCAAATGAGCCTACAGAGAGGGGAAACTTCACTCTGCAGTAAGCAATTAGCCTGTGTCAATGGTTTCCAAGCTCTTTTACAGACATTATCTGCTAGGCTGCTTCCCTTCCCTATCCTCAAATGGTCAGGCCAGCTCCCCTCTGGTTATTTGTACAACAGCTGCTGGCCCAGCCCCAGCAATTATGGGCAGGGAAGGAGGCTGTGCTGGGCTGTGCACTGGTGAGCCTGGAATTTCTTCCAATGGAATTTGCCAACAGGAGTGAATGAGACCAGGCCAGCTCCTGACAGGCGTCAGTGCACAGCTGGGTGTTGAACCCCAATATTGACCAGTGTGCCCATGTTTCTGCTAGCCTGTGTTGGGCTGAGCTATGCCTTTATATTGATTTCAATTGAGCAGAACTGATTCACAGCAGCAGAGGCCTCTCTGTGTTTATTGCTGTGCCTGCCTGCTTGCTGAGTTTTTGTATTTTTAGGCTTAAGTGTTCTGTAACGAATCCTGAGGTGGGGGTGGAGAGATCCAAAAGCAGGCAGCTGCTTGTGGTTTTCCTGCCTAGGGGTGGGAAAAGGGCACAGCCATGCTGCAGAGGGCCCTCAAATGTCTGTCTCCCACAGGATATACGTGTCCTATACTGTGATTTTAGAGTAATTCCTCTGTAGCCTATAGGAAGCCCTTTTGCTGCTCTGAGCTCTCATGGAGGGTGAATAGTCCAGGAGTTGCTTTAAAGTCTGGAGATCAGGAATTTTCCTGGTTTCGTGAGTGATCTATAGCATTACCCTGTGCTGCCTGGTCGTATTGCTCCTCTCAGGCAAAAGAGTTTGGAGGGGATAAACTTCAGTTATTAACCAGGACTCAAACAACTCTCAGATCTCTAGCACCTACATACCTGAAGGACCCCTGTGAGCAGAACCTGTGAACTCCAGTGCCCATACTGCATGTCCCCTGGACGAAACTGCACCACAGAGCTCTTGTTTCACTGTCTGGCAGTACAGGAAAGGATTTTTAAGTCTTGTAAAATAACCCTGTTGTCTACAGACACCATTCTGCCCATAACATTTATTCTAGTTTAGAAATAAAACTTGCAAAAATAAAGACTAGACAATTAAATGAAGAAGGCCCATTTTAAATGGGTTCTGTCATAAAGATGGCAGGAAACACAATCAGCCCTTTAGAAGAAACTTTGTTAAGTCTGTGCTAGCAGCTCTTTAAACCAAATTGAGAAGTAAGCAGACATGGAAAACAGAACACTAACTTGTCTTTAAATAGCATCTGCAAGACTGAACAGGGACTGAGATCTTCTAGATGTTCTTTTTAGGATTTTTCAGGAAGCTCAAACTACATTTCTGGGGGAATTTCTCTGTGCATGTGTATTTGTGTATGTTTTGGCAAAGTATTTATTCCAGGATTGGATCTTACAGTTTGCCAAAGACTGCCTAAACTGGGACTGGCCACATTACTTGCACTGTAACAGAAATGTGGAATAGGCACAGCACAGTAAGAAGTACATGTGGATTCTGAATGTGCTTTAGTGCAGCCTTTGCTTTTCACAGTCATCTTTTCTGTTAGGCTAACCACTGCATGGTCAGGTTTGAAATGATTTTTAGCACATCCTTATAATTGCCACAGAACTCAGTATGTTTCTAATACCCATCATAGTGGCAGATAGTAGCAGTTCAGATGCCTTTTCATCACTGTGGAAATATTTTCATAAATATTTAAGCTGTTTTTTAAACAAAACCCCCCACAACAATACCTGAAACAAAAGCCTACAGAAATATGCAATTGAAACATCTACTAGATCCAGGGCTTTCTGAGTGGCCCTCCCTTGTGTAATGTATGCTTCTTCACAGAGCATAATATTCCAGACATTTAAAGATGCCTCTTAAAGTCAAGTGTTGCATCTGTCAGTGCTGAGAACACTTTGCTGGTGACCTGAGCAGACCCTAGTTTCCCTTGCAGTAGCCAAAAAAATGAGTAGTTGGAGGGTCAGGGCTTTAGGAGGAGATTACAGCAAGAGATGCTGATGCAAATGCTTGTAGTTTAAGTGATAGTAGCTCTGAAGGAGCTGTACCTACTCATACCTGCTTTTCTGAAAGGCTGTTATCTAAAAACAACATGACAATCATTGCATGAGGTTGTGCAAAACCAGAAGGAGCAATGGGGAAATTTGCTCCTCACTCAAATCAGGAAACTCCTTTTTGAGTCTTCAGGTGGAAGATGTGCTGTCTAATTATTCCCAGTGTTTATCTGCATGATCAAGGGGTATGGAATGGGAGGCTGCACTGTTCTGGGACAGGATGTTGTGGGCCGTGGTGCTTTTGTCACTGGAGTTTCCCAGCTGGCACTGGCAGGGCTGGCGTGCCCTGTGCTCTTGATGACTGTTCTGCTGATGAGCCTCAGTGTTGTGAGCTGACTCATTCAAGAAATACTTGTAATCAAAACTATTTGGGCTTCTCAGAGGACAAAAAAGCAGACGCTTGCCGAGGATGTATATGTGCTCTTCTTACATGTTTATCTAAGTATGGCTTTGTAAAGAGAACTCTCTGTGTAGAAAATGCATGCAGTTGTTTTTTCCCTTTAATCTTACGGTGTATTCAAGTCATCTCTTTTCTCTTTGTACCTTTAATCTCTCATTTTCTGTGTGAAATTATTAGGAATACATATGATGCTTCTGTTCTTTGTGCATGTCCTTACTGGTGATTTTTCTGTCTAAACTTTTAAATCCTTTCTCTCAAGATTCTGTGCAACTGCCATGAACATTAGGAGAAGTTAATAGAAGAAAAATAGGCTTCTTTTCTTCAAGAGCAGAGATGACCCTGTGAGTGGGTAAAAGTGTCCATTAAGAACAGGAACTTTGGCCATGCTGTCAAGCTGGTGGACACTATCAGTGTGTGAAAGCTTTGTCCTACAATGCTTAGGCAGTTATTGCCGTCCTTTAAGATGCTATTATTTAAAATATAACTGGTGGTGAATGTAAGAATTGAGTGTTCTCCTGAAAAGCAATTGCTGGCATTAAAACGGGAGAGATCGGTAATGGTTATTTCCTGAAAGAACAGCAAATGGTGTTAACTGTGATGAAATGTAACTTGGTGATGTCCTTTGTAAATGTGTGAATTTCTCCCTTTGCTTAGATTGTTCTCATTAAATAAGCTGCTAATGTGAATTGGACAGGAAATAATCAGCACATAGTAAGGAAAGCATCAAGACTTATTGAACTGAGAGATAACTAATGGCCTATTTGCCGTGGTCAGTATTTCACTCTTTCTGTCCCTCAGAATAATAAATCTTGATATTGACCAAAACTTTGGCATACTGTGTGCTCAGTCATCGTTCCCCTGTAAGAGTACTCATCTCCCTTAAATGCAGGGTGGTCAAAATGAGCAGGTTCTGGCTCTCTTCCTTCCTCCCTCACTCTTTTGAGCTGATTTTCTAAAGAGGAACTAAGCTGAGAGAAGTAGGAAAAATATTCCCGTTAATATCTGATCTGATCGGTAAACTGAGCTTTGAATATTTTTATCTGCATTCATCAGAGATGAATGGTAGTCTTCACTGAACCCTGCTGAAACCAGCTGCGATGCATTCGTTTCCATATGCAATGTTATTAGAGGAACAGTTGTTCCAGAAATCAGTGCTAGACTCCTTCATAAGAGAAACATGGAAAACCATAGCTGGAGAGTTTGCTGTTAGTGTCTAAGCATGAACCCTGATTTTTAATGTGCACAGCTAAAGCAACTGCTGTGTGTTTTCTCAAATAAACAGGGACTGCCATCTGTGTATTTTGATTGTTTGTATTCTGACGGTACTGGGTCATGAGTATTCACGTCCATGAGCAAGACACTGTACAGATGTGCAGGAGACACATCTGTGTCTGCAGAATCTGCATCAAAATGTGCTTTTACTTGGAGGATGTTAAGGAGAATGCTTTTTATCCTTCTCTAGCTATTCTGCCTTGTGAAGTAGCCAAAAGAAAATACATTTTTTTTTTTGTTCTGAGAATGAAGAAATGAGTTTTCACATTGCTATCCCGGAGAACAGGATATATCTTCCTAGCCATAAGCCAGCATCAATAAGGAATTCACAATCATGCGTGTGTTGAGTATTTAACATTAGCAGTCCCCTGAGGAGAGCCAGCCTTGCCAGAAGCAGTCCGAGTAGTCTGCATCATTTTTACTAAGCCATATTGCTGGGGAACAGAGCTCTGATTGAGAGTCTTGTCATTTACTTTGTTTGTCTATTGGCAAGTTTCTAAATAATCTGCTAAGGAAACCTCAGATAGTAATTTAGTTTCTACTTAGACACAGACAGCATTTCGTTATTTAATACCATTAATACTGTTTACTCTCTCTTCTTGCCACCTTTTCTTGTGTGCCGTGCTTGCAGTGCTTTATTCCAAGTACTGTCATAGTCAATCCTGGTATCCAATCTATAATGAAATGGTTGACTGAATTTTTAAATGCTGGACGTGGTTATGATGAAATTACCTGGTTTATGTGTTTTGGGATTTTTGTTTTTGTGGGTGGGGGTTTTTTTGTTTGTTTTTGGGTTTTTTTGTGTGTGTGTGTTTTTGGTTTTGGTGGCCTTTTTGGGGGGGGGAGGGCAAGGTTCTCACTAAAATTTGATTGTTTTTCATGACTTAAAAACATTAAAGCAAATCTCTGATTTTTGAGTGCTGGGAATGTTTTCTTTACTGTTTTTGAGCAGATAGGCCATTGGTAGATGAACAGCTTTGGGAGGCTGAAATATAGGAGTTGCAAAGAACCAATTCCCTCAACTTTCATTCTTTCATGAAGTTTTTTCCTTAGCACAACAAAAAAGTATAAAAGAACTGCAACAGATGCTAGATGAAATCTTCAGAGCTTCAGATGCAGTTATTCCAATAGTGCATCAAAGTATTTTTACTTTGCACTGCTGCAATCACAGCCCCAGCGAATCTCTGCTGAAATGAGGAAGCACAAAGAGCTGCTTTAACCGGGCAGGGGAGACTTTAAATGTACTGTGCTTTTTGTTGCATTTTTCGTTCAGTGTGAACACTGGGACATTTGTGGAAAACCTCTGGAATTACAACAACCAGTGCACTGTTTCATAAAACTGAAAGTGTTCTGAAGTGCAGCAAAAACTTGTCAATTTAGCTGGTCTCTAGGCATTGAAATAAGCAACAAGATAAAGTATTTCAAGTTCTTTAGGCATAAAAGCATGTGAAATGCTTATATTTTAAGCTTGCAAAAGAAAGATGGAGTATTTGAGTAGCATCTGTGATTGGTACAAGCTCAACAAATGGACTGAAGATTACTTGGAAGGTTGGAGTCTGCTGTTTTCTTGAGCTTTTTGAATGATTGCAGTAACGCATTGAAGTTCCAATCCTGATTTCATATGTAACTGAACACATATAGGAGAATAACAATGAAGAAAAAAGTAGGTGAACAACAAGAGTACTTCAGTGAGGAACAAAGCAAGCAGGGAAGCTCTGAATAGTCTTGCAGCATGTGGATAAAAAAAAAAAAAGGAGCTTAGCACAAACATTATTGCAATAGTCCAAGCATGAAAAAATCAAGGAATGAATCAGAATTCTAGTTGCAGGATATAAGTGGAGTCTTTGTATGAAGTAACTGAGCAAGGCCAGTACTGCAGTTGATGCAGTAGATGTAGAATTATTTCTATTATTTTTGTGACATCACATGGCTTCTTTATCTTGTTCTAGTCACAATTCAGAAGACATTCAGTGTCTCTGCACCAGGAATTGCCCCATCTCTCCCCTTTCCCCCAAAGTGTCTCCATCTTGCATAATGCGGCATCAAAGACGTACAGTTTCCGATCATTATGATCCTTGAAAAAGGAGCCCCTGCCTGCCTGAGGAGCAGATCTGCCATGCTGGGTTCCCTTGCAGGGGGAGGAGTGAGCACAGGCAGGGCCGGGGTAGCTGCTGTCTGCTGCCATTGGGATAGAGGTGCCACGTGCTTACTCTGCACCAAATATCGATATCAAATATCTCGTGCCTCTTAGAGAGAGGAAGAATCAAGCGAGTCTCATCTGGATCCTTTGGTACTGAGGGGTGGGTGCTTAGCAGCTGAAGGGCTTCTAATACTTACAGTATCTCTGAGTTAAATGTGTTTTCATGGTGGGGACTGGAGGGCAGGGCAGGTTACAGAACCTCTTCGCCGCACCCCGTCTGACACACGGCGGAGTGGGAAATTCAGGCCAAGTCCCTGTGCTGTGCACTGTCTTAGGCCACACATCCCACCTTATCAGGTGCTGATTGAAGAGACCTTGGTTACCTTGGAGACTGCCTATTCTTGGGGGAGACCTTGTCGGTAGCACAGGTGTGACAATCCTGAGCTAACAGGAAGGTCTTCTGGAGGTGACCAGGCTATGGAAATGAATTCTTCATTCAGCAACAAACTCAACTTCTCTCTGTGCTGGTGCTTTGTTGAAGCTCTCACTGGGTTTGATGCTTTCAGTTTTTTCCAGTGGGGCTGGGACAGTGTTGGGTTTGAGGAAGAAGACATTCTTTTTCCACTCAATATTCAGAACATTTGGCTTTAAATTACAAAGTTTTTTGTTAAAGACTGCATGTGCCCAAAGAGTTGGATGGGCACACTTTTAACTGTCAAATTAAATAAATATGAAATCCTGCAATGGAGTGCAGAGCTATGCATATAAATTACATCTTTAAACAGCACTTGAGCGATTTTCTGGAAATGTTTTTAACTGTCCTCTGAACTCTTAAGGGTCATCTCTGTAGCCTTTCTCTCTGAGGAAGGCTATTGGCCCTGGAATGATTTATTGAAGAGGTATGTTTCTCTGCGGTACAAAAGTAATGTCAAGCCTTACTGAGATCCTGAGTATCAAGCTTCTGTTTTTGTAGAGCTGGGAATGCAAGTGGGTTTAATCTAATTGAACCCCAAATGAATGTTTTGTAAGTCTGTGTTTTTACACACTCCCATCTCTTAACACTGCTCAGTTGTGAGGTGAGTGGGACTCTTGGTTGATAATGTTTTCAGGACAGTTAACAAGATGACCAATTTCATTTGTGAGGAATTAGGAACCCTTTGTCCCTGTAGCAGAAACATGAAGGTTGCAACTTGAGCTGCCATAGTAACTGGTGGGCATTGCTGATTCACTGGGTCCTTGCAGTTGAACCCTTGGTAGGGTGAGAGACCTTTGAAACATGTAACTCCTTTAAAAATACTGAAAGCTTGACCAGAAAGCAACTCTTCCACCAAAAGAGTCTTGGATTACAGTCTTGCAGGCATGGACATAGGTACAAGTCTCTCCTAGCACAGCTGCTGTGAGGTCAGGTCAAGCTGAGATCACAGCTGTAGAGACGAGGAGGGCACAGGGGGCTGGGTGCTGTGTCTCAGGTCACCCCAGTGTAGCTGAACTGAGGTCTCTGAAACTGGCCTGTGCTGCTTTTTTTACCTTGATGTAAATTAAAGCATTCAGGCAGATATCTAAGTTATCCAGCTGCCAGAAAGCTCAGGAGGAGCTGTTCCATATGGGGTTCTTTATTTCTGACTCCTTATGAGGTTTTCTCAACTGTCATGGTGTATAAATTTCCTCAGAAATGAACAAAAGAGGAAATGTCCCTGCATTGAATGCATAAAGATGGTGAGTATCGGCACGTGGGCCACAGTTTCTGTTGCTTTCCTTATTGGAATAGTGAAACAAATGTCTCCTTCCCAACTCCCCTAATACACTCACAGCTGGAGCTGAAGTGACAAAGGTTCCCTAAATGTTGATCACTTGCTTTTGCCTTGTGCTGGGTTGGAACCTCGCAGGGCTCCTTTGCCGTATTTCACATCATCTGGTCCTTGAGCACTGGGGTCCATCCCACGTGTCGAGCTCCTGTATGAACAAACTGCTAAGTGGATGTGCTCAGAATGAAGAATTGAATGTTACGTGATTTGCTTTGTGTTTGTGTGAATGTATTTCCCAAGTACAGAAATAAGATTTACCCTGAGGTAAAGCAGCAGTGAAGTCATGGAGAGTTTGGATCACTTCATGTTCAGTTTTACATGCTGTCTTTTGCTCCCGAGGTGTGGTGGTGTGTCTCAGGCTGCTGAGCTCAGGCTGCTGCCGGAGCCTTCTGGCCCCTTGGGGTATGAAAAGCCATTTTACATGCCAGATGCTAGTCTGCTCCTAACCAGAGATGACATGAACTTTTCAAATAGACTCCAATTTGGAAGCTTCTGTGGCACTTCAGATCATGTATTTAATTTATGTTTCTGTTGCAGGAGACTTGAAATTGAGACACTTACCTGCATGATACCCTATTAACATATGCTGATCTCTGAGGAAGGGGATTTGTTATGTGAAGATAAGTTTGCAGAGAATTGGATGCGACTTTTGTAAAGAAGGGATCAGTGTATGTAGTTCAGTTACTGTTTGTATTGCACAAGGGCTCCCAGATGTTTGCAGGACTTAATTACTCTCAGTGCAAACACAGGAAAGTTACCTCTACCTTAAATTTGTGCAAGTTGTCTGAGAGGTGGATCGGTGTTAAATGCATCAGTAGCTGAAGTGGGGTGTAATGAAGTAAAGACAATGAGCTGGAGAAGGGACTAAGATCTTCCCTTTCTCTGCTGTTAAAACACCAGAACGGTGCAGCTCTATGAGCAGCTACGTGCTTCATGTTCCTGTGAAAAGTCTCCAGTGCCTAAGAAGCCTTTAGATTTTTTTCATGGCCTTCAGTTGTGCTCCCTGCCACTGTTCCCTGTGTTGTTGCTTGTGCATCACAAAACGAGGGGCTGTGCTGTATCTGTAAGGTCACCCACTGCTCTCAGATTTGGTCAGAGTTAGCCAGCACGTTTGAAAGTGCAGAAGAGAAGGGGAATTGGTAGCCCAGATGCAGTAGGAGGCTCAAATATGTAAGCCTGTTTCCTTAGGAAACTAGGCTAATCCATTATGGGCCCTTATTCAAAATGGCAAACTCTCACAAGTAGCTTTTCAGAGTACGTGCCAGTTAAGTTCTGCTCCCTGCAATTTCAGCAGATGGGTCCTTAAGGCTGGAGAATGTCTGGGTGGTTCAAGTGATCAAAATATTAGTCACAATTCTGTCCTATTGTGCTAAGTGAAGTATAAATGTTCAAAGGAAACAGTCCAAGACCAGCCTTTCCATTTGAGACCATGCATGGTCTTGATCGTAAGTGCCAATGAAGGAGGTCTGAACAGAACCCCTTGGAAGAGAGTGTAGTAAACAACTATCTGGTTGGCATTAACAGAAGACCTTAAATTAGGGAAGGTGTTGTGATGTTGCACCTGGACACATCATTCAACCTTGCATCTTATGATTCCAGTCTGAGTGGGAGTGCAGTGCAGGGTAAACATTTTCAGCATTTGTCCCCAAAGTACTCTTGGAAACTGTAATAAAAAGTAACTGCTGGGAAAGTAGTTTTGCTGAGTTATGCTATTTTTGAAAATGCATAATGCTCCATAGGCTTTTAAGTGATAGTGGGCATATTTAACATTCTTTGATGTTAATTTCCTGGCATATGGACATCTCGACTTATTAAAATAAATAAGTACTTTCAAATTTAATGAAATGATGGAGGAAATGGCCTTTTTTCACATTCACGTCCGCTTCGCTGGATAATTTAATGTTTTAAAATGTAAGTTCGTATTAAAGTTTAAAATTCAAGTATTGGTTTTTGAAATTCTGTAATAAAAAGGTTTTGCTGTAGGAGAGATGTATGAATTACTGAGCATGATAACACGATTAACAAAGTCTTGCTGGTGATTTCTTCAGTACAAAATTCTAGCTGTAAATCCTCCCACTAGGACTTAGAGCAATGGTGTGGTGGTGGGATCTTCTGCTACTAATGACTGTTCCTTTCCTGGGGCATTACTCTGTAGCTTGTCAGACCTGCCACTTGCCTGTATTCCAGAGTGAAGGTACAGCTGTAGGAAAGGTCTCCTACCTCATTCACTTCTTCTTTGTTTCCCCCCCCCCCATTCTGCTGTCCCTTGGAGCTGACACTGCAAGCTTCTTGGCGCAGAGGTGAACATTTGTTTATGCTGGCTTGCAACAAGATCTTTCTCTTTTCTTTTATACTAGATTTGTGTCTTTGCTTCCAAGGTCTTTGTGTCTAATGGGAAGGATTTCTTGATAGCCTTAGGTGTTACTATGTTATTAGTAAGTATAGGAGATGCACTTTGGTCCTCCCTTGTGTGCTGAGAGAGAGCAAGTATTCCCAGGAGGGTAAGTAATGCTCAGTGTAATTGACCGGATATAAATATTTGAGTCCTAAATATTTAATAGAAATCATTGTGTTTGTAGCGATGTGCAGATGATGGAAGTTTGCTCTGTGTCTTGCATGTCTTGAGAGACTGCTCGTGTGCTGTGTTGCAGCCAAGGATGGC
Organism: Acropternis orthonyx; assembly: GCA_035583155.1. Taxonomy (NCBI): domain Eukaryota; kingdom Metazoa; phylum Chordata; class Aves; order Passeriformes; family Rhinocryptidae; genus Acropternis; species Acropternis orthonyx. Next base: position 7,922,158 of record JAWWEU010000023.1, on the reverse strand, counting down.
TTTATTTCATTTTAAGGCAGACTAGAAACTGAAGAACTTATTTTCAGGGAGAAAAATGGCAAGGGACCCAAATGAAAAACCTACTCAGCTGAAGCAGAGGTGACAAAGTTCACTGTGATTATATTGATTTTAAATTACTGCGTAGAGCTGGGACTAGCCTATGTCTAGTCCTGCTCATGATGAGAAGAAGAAAAGAAAAAGGCATCAACCCTCTCTCCTCTGCTTCCAAACATTTTGTTACCAGTATGAAAATCTGAGAGCAGCCTTTTCCTCCTGATATTCCTGACAGGCAAAGGCAAGGGTGTTCCAGCATCCGCAGTGGAGCTGAAAGGGGATGAGAGGCACAGTGAGGCTGAAATGTGCATTTTCTCTCTCAGCAGCCCCCCTGTGCACTGGCTGCCTGAGTGGAGGAGCAGTGCCCTGTTCACTGTGGAACAGATGCCTCTAGTCTGTGTGTGTGCCCCCAGCTCTGCCAGAGATGACATTAATAGGAAACAGAGCATGTCTGAGCTTGATGCATTTTTGGTGAAGAGTACTACAACTGCCCATACCACAAATTAAAACTAAGCTGGAATTAATAGCAATTAACAGCACCAATATTCATTTACTAGAAGTTTTACAGAAGAGTCATAACTGTTTAACTTTATGTAATTTGCATTTGTTTCACTGTCAGTGAGAAAATTATTCAGTCAGTAAGAGTTAATCTTTTATTTTAGACCAGTCATGTGTTCTGGTATCTAATGTGCCTTTTGGGAACAAGAATTAAGAGCAAATAAAGCTAATTGTTGTAAAAATTTGATCTATTATTGTAATGAAACTCTTTAGTCTCCACATGACTGAAAGAGCACAGAAGAATGTCTTGTACCTGCAGTAAATCCAGCAAAGTTTTGACGGGAGATGTTGTGGCTCCTTGTTTGGTGTGATGGAGAGAATGCCTGAGGCACTTGGGTAGGGAAGATGACTATTTCTGTTTCTTCCCCATGGTTTTTCAGCAATCTGACATAGTGTGCATTCCTGGGTCCATGCCAAGCAGAGATGCAGCCTCCAAGTGAGACTTTATTACTACAGTCGTACATGATTAATTTTGTACCAAATCGTATGGGCCTGATTAACCCAGAACACAGCAACAATGCTGTTTTCAAGATCTATAATGCATCCATTATTTCCATTTCCAGACTGCTTTTTCACAAGAAAAATACTTGTTTCTTGCCATCAAATCTTCAGGTGGGATCTGTGCTAGAAAAATCACACTGAGCTCACAGTGGCTTGTTAGGTTTGACATTGTCTTCACTGAGGGAATGTCTGAGATGTCCTTACTAGTGGCACTTCTGTTGTAAGGCCAGAGGTTATTAATCGCCCCACCATTGCAAGGGAGAAAAGAAGGCCATTATCTGTCCCAGACCATGCAGAAGACTGAGGAAGCAGAGACTGGAATTGAAACCAGGGTTTGTAGATGGGCTTCATCCCTTTCAAGGCGCAGCCCCCACTGTCTGGGGTAGCACAGTTCTCTGACCCGCCCAGGGCAGCAGGTGCATTGTGTATGTTCTGACTGGGGAGGCTCTAGCTGGCTGGAGCAGGTTATTCCTGCAGAGCAGGGGAATGCAGCCTGCCTGCTGGTGCTGGGTCTCTGCAAGTGGAAGAGTTGGGGTGGTTCTGCAGGCAAGACAGGATGGTTTTGCATTCACAGCTCTCTTAGCTTTTTTTTTTTTTTTTTTTTTAAATAAGATGTTTCAATAGCTTTGGGGTATGTTTGTTGGTTTATTATGCTTTCAGTTTTAAGCTGCAAAATACTTTGTAGCTCTGTTGTAGAAGTGCAGGTTAAATAATCTATCCATATTTTGAAAATCACTGTACTTTAATACCGTTATCTAAAAGCACTTTTTTGGGCACTGCTTGGCTCTTAGAAACAAGCTGTTTCTTAAATCACTTGAGGTTTTGTATCGTTCAGGCCTTAAAAAAAATAAAAATAACAATCTACTATTGTCCCTGGAAAAGCCTTGCACCCTTATCAACATCCTCTGGCTTGTCTGGGGAAAGCAAATATACCCCTTCATGCCAATGGCCATGTACGGGCACAGCCTCATTTTATTTGTGTGGGATTGTGACTTCAGTGACCCTTTGGCAGGGGAGTGTTTGCATGAATAAATCCTGTGATACAGTGCTGCTGGTGGAACGCACCCATACTGGGAGAGCAGGGGTGCTGCGGGGCAGGGAGCACCCATTCAGATGCTTGCACTTGTTAGAAGAAGCACTTTTTGCCAAGCCTGGAAGAAGAAGAAAGACACTGTGTGGGAATCCTTTCCCCATAGAGTGTGCAGTCCAAGTGTAGCAACCCCATCAGAAGGCCCCTGCCCTAATCAGAGGTTTCCTATCTGGTGAAGACAGGTCAGACTTTACATGAGTCTTACTGGTGTCTTTCGAGATGAGGGTGCTTAGCAGCATCCCCTGAGGTCACCTCTGTTTCCCAGCTCATGTCAGTTCTGCTTCTCTGCAGCCTAGGTCATTCTAGTTGAAGCTACAGGTGATAGACTTGAGTCTCGCAGTTCTCATCAATCCTCATTTTCCTTGCTTTCACACATCTCTCTTCCTTGAATATCCATAGCAAGGCAGAGACCTCCAGCCAGTTAACACTGTTCAGTCTCTACTGCAAACACTTTTTTGAATAATTGGGCCCTTTCTCCCCAGGACTTGCTTTCACAAAAGGATCTGTTGCTGACTTTTTAGACACTAGATCCCTTTATCTTGATGCACAGATGTTGTCTCACGAAATGAAGGGGAAATTATTTTTAATCAAGGAAACTGTAAATGCCATTCCTGGATGGTTATAAACCCAAAGTACTGGAAACAATCTGACTGCGCCCTGCCAGCCAGTGCTTCTGAGAGGTGTTTCTCAAGTGAGCTGTGTGCCTGGGGGCTGACAGGAAAAGCTTACTTCTTAAAATAAACCAGTTCCAAAAAGTCAGGTTTTGCTCCCTGGAAGCCTATGTTTTTGCAGCCACCTGTCCTGACTGCTTCCTGGTGTGATTTAAACCTGTGCAATCTGCCACTGTATGCTGATAGAGATTGTTTTACGGTAGGCTGGGCTGTGGGACTGTGTCAAGATGTGCTCTAGGAGTATTTCACTGCCTCCTCTACGTGAAGGTGGGCAAAAACCCAAAACCCTGAGTCAAAGCTCCCCATGGTTCATATGAAACTGTTAGACTGTAGACTTAAACGGCACTCAGATTGAACTGTCAGGAACTGGGTCCATCTTCGCTTACAAAAAAGGACAGATAAAGGAAAAAGCACCTCCCGCAGGCAACTTCTACAAGCGGAATTTTGTTACATACAGACCTCCGGGACAATCAGACAAGGGTTCTGATATATGAGATAATGGTTACCTTTAAAAGAGTGAAGGATGGATTTGGGGGAAGGTTACTGTTAGATTAATTAGTGTTGATAGAATTGACACAGGTGTAATGTAACATTGCTGGGGTGGATGGAAGTCACGGGATAGACAGGCAGTGGAAGCACGTTTGTTTCATTTTGTGCTCACCTAATCTCATTTCTTGTTCTTCAGGTGACTCGTGAGCAAACCTGTATGAATGTGAAATGAGGCTTTCTGTGTTTAATGCTCTGATAAAGAACTAAATACTGTTTTCTTTTTAATATAGGAAATGCATTATCAATTTATTTAAAATCGGTTTCTCCTTTGATAATCAGTTTCTCTCCTTGTCATCCTTGTTGGCTTTTTTACTGAATGTGGGTCTTAAAGCAAAGCAAACTGATGGAACAGAGGAATATGTATTCCTCAGCATTAAAAAAGATTGAGAGTTTTGTCTTCAATGGCTTAAGAAGGCACTTTCAAGACCTTGCAGTATAAATAAATTCTGCAGACTTAAAGCTTTTTTGCTTGTTTAATTCAAAATGATACCAGTATCTCCTACAGAAACTGATAATACAGAGAAAATGTAGGACTTCGTTTTCAGGGAGATGAATTAGGATGAAAAAGATGCTATGGGAAGGGAAAATTTAGGAGAAATCTTAATAGAAATCTCCAATTAGTTGAATGGCTGGTTATCTGTGACAAGACATAATATTTACTAGACCCTGCAAGCCGCATGAATACGGACAAAGAAAAATGTAAAATGAGATCGGAGTTTGTTGTACTATGTGTTGTAGAATGTGGGTGATCTTTGCAAGGCTTTATGTCTTAAATAAGTTTTTGAGAAAATATTGGAAGGAAGGGTATTAGTGGAATGTAAGATTATGAAAATTACTGTGTTTGTGTACCTTATTAAAGCCTTTGTCAAACAGCCATTTTGTTACACTTGGCTCTTGATAAGCAAGGCCAGCAGAATTGGGATTTTATATTTTTTGTTAGTAAAGGCAGTTCTATGAAAATCAGGAGGAGGAAAATCTATCCCTTTCAGTGCATAAATAAAAACACATTGAAACTAACTGAGAAAGATAGATGATAAAGCATGTGAAGTGTGACCTCTAAACTCCTTTCATCAGATGCACCAAGTTAAAAGAAATAATATTGAAATCCCATTAAAAGTAATTTTCTGAAAATTACAAATTCTATTTTTAGTCTTAAAGATGGTTTGAAGCTTGCATTGATAGGTGCGAGGATCAGGTGAAGTGGCATTAGCTTGCTTGTAATTGCAGAAGGAATTTTATAATGTAAAATGTCTATATGTGACTGAAAATGCAAACAAAAAAAAGCAAGGTAACTCCTGAAACTCAGCGCTACCTGTGGAATGTCCTTCTGCATCCATCACTGATAGTTTTCCAGGTAATCTGCAAAATATGTCAGTCCTCAAACAGCAACATTTCCTCCTGTCCATATTGTAGTGTGATGTCAATTTGGGGTTTCACCTCTTCTCCTGAAGTCAGCATCAGATGGAAGCACACGCCTGGCTGTGGCAGGTACCCCTGCTTCTGCTCCTGGGTTTTGGTTTTCTGTTGAGGTGGAGCCTCGTGGTGAGTTATGTTCTACTGTCTTGATGATAACATTCTCACGTGGTGAAAATAAAGAACATACAGACTTTTAAAGTACTCTGACATGGAACAAAACAGGGAGATGTAAGTAAACTGAAGCTGCATCTTCATTTATTATCTTTGGTTTATTTCGCTGCTGAATTTTGTACCTTCCTACTTCACACAGAAGTTGGGAAGTGTCCTGGGAGGTGGTCCTGCAGAGGCCTGAGGTACACACTGTCTAAATCATTGTATCTGCTCTACAAACCCGGAGATGGAGGGCAAAGGGATGAGAATTAGTTTTTGTGGTTTTGTTTTGTTTTTTTTTTTTCCAGTGAGAGAAGAAAATAAGAGGCTGCTGACATGGTGGCCAATGACTAATCATCACCTGTTGCTCCCACAGGAGCTGAACAGGGGATTAGCATTCCCTGTGCTCCCCCTGCTAGTCCTGCCCTCAACTGGAATTTTTTTCAGTCTGTGTTTCAGATGAAAATGCAACAGTCTGGCATGAATGAACACCGATATAGATCTGTCTAAGCTCCTTTCTCACTTCAAACTCAGTGATAGTTAAGACAGGATTATAAAGAAGCAGGAAAATTCAGCTCAGAAGTCTTGAAATCAAAGCAGTTCAGTAAAACGAAGGTATTCTCAAACCTTTGTGCCAATTACCACCGGGCTGTGACAGCAGAGTCTCTTTTACCTCATAAAAATTCTAACTTGTGCTTATTTGGGTGGGTGGATTTAAGTAGGGGGAACTTATAAGACTTCCTTTTGATTAGCTTTCCCCAGGCGTCGGGTCAGATCAAGCAATGCTGACAGTTGGATTTTTATCACTTCAAAGAAGAAAATATTTAGCATGATACAGAGATTAGATGCCCATGCCGGTGCTGTTAACTGTGCTGAGGACACCTTTTTTTCCGCCAAATACATGTCTCAGAGGAGATGTTTCTTGCTACAGATCAGAAGCATTTAAATTTGGAAAAAATTTTACAGATTTCGGTTCAAATCCTACTTACATGGAATAAATTCCAGAGCTCGAATTCTGCAGTCACTTAAGCCATCATGAAATTTAATTCATATCAATGATTCTGTAAAGCTATTCATGTGAATTACACTGCATACATGCTCTTAATAATGTTAGGGCACTGATGTCCAACTGTGCATGAAATAAAGAAGAACAAATACTGTTGTAATCTTCTTCAAGCTTCTTTAAATATTATTGATTCAACCCAAGTAACATCATTACCAATACAGTAGGTGTTTATGCAGTAGACCTTTTCCATATTAAAATTCAATTAATCATGGCAGGCATAATTAATTCTTTTATTTTATTAATTCCAGGAAGAGAAGTAATTGGCTGGTTTTACAAAATGTAGTTGCTTAAAAAAATAAAACCAACCCAAAATCAAATTACAGCATTTTCAAACTACCTAGAATCCCCTGAGAGTAATGATGCTACAACATACAGCATTCACTCCATGCACAGCTGAACTGTGGTCAGCCAACTCCACAGTGAAATGAAAGAACCATTTAACAACACTTAAGAACAGCACAAAACAGATCAGTACATGGAGTGAAGAATATTAAACTTCACTAAAAGTTTTAGGTGCGCAGAATGTCATTACTGAAATTGAAATTGTCAGGCTCCTGGGATTAATATCCCTGTACTCACAAAAATTGCTGTAATGTCAATGACCACAAGTAGTCACGACCTCAGTTCTATTTGGAGGGCTTTTAAAGGTCTCCTACTGACCTTAAAAACCTAATTTCCAGTGTTTTAGATAAGCCCATTATTGCAAAGATAGGAACACAGAAAGATCCATACTGGAGCAAGGATTAGGTGCCTGAGTTCAAGGTTACATCTCCAGCTGTGGTCAGTGGTTTGTGCTTGTGAATTTCCTATTAAATGGCAGTAATGGTACCTGACTGCAGGCTGCGAGTCGCCTCTGTGTGCTGCTGCTTTGTGCAGCGTTCAGGCTGCCAGCGGAGTCAGAGTTTGCAGAGAGAAGGAGCTGTTGCCATGGGAATTTTGAAAGCTGTCGTTGTTTCCCCCTTTGCTACCAATTGTGGAGAAACAGGACTCTCTGGAGCGGTTTCTTCCTGGGGTGTAACTGCTCGGCCGTGCCGAGATGCCCCATGGATACGGAGCCTGGGATAGCTGCAGAGCTGGACAAGGAGCGAGGGCCTTCGTTTCCCTCTGCCCAAACCACGAGCAGAGCTTGCAAGTAATAGGGCAGATTTGGAAATTCATGACTGCTGGGGCTATTGGGCTGTCTTATTCTTTTCCCAGGACTTGTGCTTCTCCAGCAGTCTCCAGGAGGAGGTTTTCAAAGGAGTTCTCTATTCCTACAGAAATGGGAAAATGTGAAAATGAAGAACTCTTTTGTAAAGGTCAGCCTGAGCAGGGTGCTGGATTGACATTTCTGTCTTTCAGAGCTTCCTCTGAGTTGTTGCTTTGTTACACACAATGAAGAAACTTACTTACAGGGCATTAGGCAATTTTGGTTTAGTGTTTTGTTTATGTGTAATTTTTTTGGTTCTAGTACCTGTTTGATACCTCTCTGGGCAGTGCTGTTACAGGCAGCTGCTCTTGTGGTTCAAACCCAGATTTTCCTGGCAAAGTTCTCCTTCAGTCTGACACTTCACAAGCTTTTCCCAAGCCAGAGATGAGTGAATACTCTTGGAAAGTCTGCTAAGATTCTTTAGCCTGTTATTTTCTGTGCTGTCTAAGAATTTAATCCAATAACCATTTTAGTGGCTGTGTCAGGCTTTTGGATCAGACCCAAAGCATGCCAAAAAAAAAAAAAAGTTTTAGATGTTTATGAGAAACACTCTTCCTTGGCAGCAGAGTATTGTAGATATGTTAGTGTCTATCCCTCTAATTTTTCATGTTTCTGGTGTGTCCTCAGGTAAGTTTGGGTCTATCCCTCTAATTTCTTGTGTGCCCCTTTGCTCAGAAGAGGTGAAAAGGGAAAGTAAAGGTTTGACTTCATATTGTTCCTTGTTCTGTGCTTCCATTTTTCACTGTTTTGCTTTCCCAGTTTGCTTGTGTAGTGAGGCATGGAAGTGATTCCACAGGTGTTTTTATTTAAACCCTGAAGACTTCTTGCAGCTCTTTATGAATTTATGTGTTAAGCTGCAAAAGGACATCATCACCAGACCACTGGTTGATACTTGGCTTTTGTCCCATTTTCTGTGACTTTGTGGCTGGATGAAAGTTTTGGTCCTGCTGTCAACACATCCTACACCTGAATACAGAAACCAAAAGAAATCTGAATCTGTGTTTCCTCTTCCTGCTGCCTCTTTCTTGACGTACAAAGTATTTGTGGGCAATGAAATAAAGCAGATGAAGAGCCTTATCTCACATTAACCCATGGGAAAAGGCTTGTGAAAACATCTGCTCCAGCCCACATGCACCTTGGTAAAGAAATCAATGCCCAGTCTGCTAATTTTCTTCATGTGCTTCTTTGCCCATTTACTTTCCCCCAAGCGAAGGATGACTTCTTCATTGAGGGTTGTTTTTCCTCAGTTATCAGAGCACAAAATAAAGCAGCTGTTTATACCAATTTCTTGCACACTGTAAGGATCATTTAGTATGCAGGAGACCAAAAACTTCCCATGCACCACAAGAAATCATGTGAGTCTAATGGTGCCATTTAACAGACAGTGTTTTTCTTGGCATAAATTAAGACCCCTCAGAAAAAGGTTATAAAAATTGGAAGAAGCTGTGTTGTCTGAGGAAGATGCTGAAAAAAGGAGTAGATTGAGGAAGACAGTTTTGTGGTTTTAAGAGCTGATAAATCTTCAGCTGAGCAAGAAATTTATGTTGCCATACACTGAAGTTCAGGAATTGCTGTTTACTCAGTTGAGACGAAATTCCTCTGTTTATGGAAAGGCATTAAGTAGAAGGGTGTTTTTTAGCCCAGATTTCTGTAATTCTAGGGCGCACTGACTTTTGACTCTTGAAAGAAGACATTGCAGAGGAGGCAGTGTCTCAATTAAAAGAGATTTTCAAGAAGCAGTTAGGAAGAATTCATATTTCTAATACAGACATGCAAAATACATGCTAAATCGGTGATTAAATGGCTACCCACGTAAACGTGACAACTAAAACTCTGTTGTGCCTAGAGCCTGAATTCTTAAAGGGAAATCCCTTTCCCGAGTTCATGTTCTCTATTTTTATAGTTATAATTGACTGATGTTTCCATTGGTTTTGGTTCCCTTCTTCACTGGGCTGTCTAGGACTTCAAGATTTCCCATTGCTGTCATATGTGGTACCTTCCTTACAAGGCAGTCCTGGAAATCTCCTTTCTTAGGCTGTCATTGAGAACAAAGTTAGACTGATTGACTGATTTGTTTTTAATAGCAACATCCCAGAATCCCATCCCCTCTCTTTCCAGCATCAATTAGGTTTCTGTTACCCCGGGGGTGCTGTTGCTTTCAGCACGTCTTCAGAACTTGTAAAAAGATAATTGTTAACCTAAATGCCAATAGGACTTTAGCTAAGGCTTGTTTAGAGCTCAAAGGTTTCAGCAGTGATCGATTTGATAAAATAATGGCTTCTGTTCCCATGTGGAGATATTTCTGTCTTTTCAGGCACTTTGTTAAATGGAGGAAAATGGTCATCAGATCTATGGCCCATAGTAAAAGCTGCTGAAAGTAGTTGTGGCTTGTTCCCTGTAGTTTGCGTCTGAGTCCTTTTGTTTCTGGAAGTGAAACAGAAGCAAAAATTTTCTGTGACTCTTTTGGTGCTGGTCCGATGCACATCAGAGCATTTTATGCCACATGTTCCAATTCAATCCAACAGCATACAATATTATTTCTATTTTAAGTAGGGGCTTCACTGTTTCAACCCTTGACAGATGTAGGTGGTGGCTGCATTAATCATGGTTTAAAACCTGGCAAAAAGGTGTCTCTAACTGGCACCTAAATGTTCGTGCAAACCTCCTGCGTAGCCTGTTAGGGATGTCTCCACACTGCCGTGACAGCCTGCTGTTATTATACAATTAGCTTCAGTGGCTTGCACAGGTAGGAGGGCTGGGGAAGCCAAGGGGGTGTGTAGCTGTATTTAAGTGCTGTATTGTCAGGTCCCCCTGTATTAAGTGGTGCTCCTTTCCCCTTTAACTCTTACCCTTGCAGGCAGTGGAGCTGAACACTTCCCTGCTGCTCGTTTGCAAGCAGTTGGTGTTGCACTGGGGGACCTCTAATGTTGGCTTGGCTTTTTCACTTTAAATTCCTGTGTTGTAGTTCAGAAAGATAAAATAGCCACTTCTAGCTAAATGCCAGAAGAGCGGATCAGTTTCTCAAAGAAATAACTTCTCTGCCTTTTAATTTGTCCTCGGTGCGAAGTGAGTATGTTGAGACCTGTTACCAGGTTGGGAACTTTAGCTAGAGTATTTGAGGGCAGCAATCTGAGGCAGAAGGCTTTTCTAGTTTCCTTCATCCTCTCTCAGTTTGCCAGTAATGTGCTGGGGAAAAGTTTCATTTAACTTCTGTGTTCTTTGTAATCTAGTTTGTTTTCTTCTTTGCTACTCACTCCTGAGAACAGGAATATCCAATCGTTAGAGATTTTTCTGTGAGGAGCAGGGGATAGTAATGGAGCCCAGTTTTCTGTCTTTGGCAGCATAGCTGAGCTTTCTGATCCACGATCGGGGATCAGAACAGGTAGGAAGAACAAGAACTGATCCCTCACCTGACACTTCTCTCTGCTTGACTACTCAGGGTCAAGCTGTGACCACAGGCTACAGAGTCCTTCCAGATTTTTAATAGCATAAACACATTTTTTCAAATTCTACTCATACATCATAGTTTGTTTTGACTAAAACATTGTCAGGAAAACTTGCCATCATAGTGTCGATTTCTGTGATGTGACAGAGAAGAGTTTAATAGTTTGAAAATGAATGAATTTAAAATTGGATAGTTGAAGGTCAGAACTTATAGTGATAACTCAGCTAATGTAATATTCATACCTTGGTGTAAAGCAGTGCTGTATATCAATATGTTGTCCCTGTCTGCCATGATTATCTAGGCTAGAAATACATTTGTGCACTGACAAATATCTGAGGGAGAAAGAGGGTATTATACTGACAACGTATAGGAAAATTCAAGACTGAGTGAGGCACCTGGAAGAATTCATAGGCCATGAACCATTTGTCTCTTCTGACTAAAGCAAACTGTATTGTTTAAGCATTAACCACTGTCAATACTTGCCACAGCGGAATTACCTGGACCATCCTTCAGCTGGTTCTGTGCACCTGATTAATGACTCGTGTTTTTAAGAAGTACTAAACTGGGAAGAGGGAAAATACCTGATTTGTTTCTAATTGGCTTAGTTCTCAAATCAAAACTATGTCTTAAGAACTGAAAATTATTTCTACCTCTCCTGTGACAAAATTAATCTGGATGCATGAGGTACAGATACACTAACACCAAATACCAGCCTAATACAGGTCAGCATTCAATCTGTTCCAGGTCTGAGAAGCAAGAATTCTTGTGGGGATGTTTTACAAATAATTTTTAACATTTTCCAGTTTTACAAGGGTTATGTTGGCAAGGATTTCTTGGACACTGTTTCATTGGCTGCTGTCTCTCCCTGTTGTTTCTGAGTTGTGTTGCCTGGCTAGGGAATTTTTCAATTTACCATGTTCAAAATCTTGATTATCATTTGTCATCTTAAAATCGAAGATGTGATATTTTCCATGAATTGGTATCCATTTGTTCAATGAAGATGATCTGCCCCCCTTGGTTTTAAGAAAGGAGTATGCCTTTCCCTAAAGAGGCATAAGATGAGACTCCAGGACAAGGTCAGTTTGTATCCTGTGATTTCCAAATAAAGAATGAGAAGACACTGCAATTGTATTTGCAAATGTTTCCTTGGAGAAGAATATCCCAAAATCAGTATTTATGTACAAACTCCAGTGAATTGCTTACCAAGTAGACTTTGCTTCTCAATTAATGACAAACACTCATCCTGTTGTTGGCCAGATGAACTTTCTGTATGTATTTACGCTGTCCTGCTCCAAAAAGAGCACTTGGTTCTTTACTCAGCATCACAAGCAAAGGCCTGAACTTAGAGCTGAAATCACTTAGGAGAGGAAATATAGTTCTTTGAGCTGCACGTGGTGGGATCAGGATTTGATATCCCCTTCTTGGTGTACTTCTAAATATTCAGGGCAAAAGTTGAACTTGTGCTAAAGGTTTTCTGTGTTGGGTTTTGTGTTTGTTTTTAGTTTACTTGAAATGACTTGAGGTTCCTTCGAAATCCTATGTCTCTATGTACCATTCCCACAGATACAGTGCCAACCACAGTAACGTGGTCATTGCCAGGCTAAAAACATGATGCCTTTCTGCTACCTTGACAAAAAAGGGTTAGTCTGTGAGAGCTAATCCACTGCCTGAATAGGAGATGACTTGGGTTTTTTTATGGCTTTCAAAAGAATACCTTTTACATGAACATATGACAGAGGAGATTCTGCAAAGGAGAAGAATCGGTTATATGCAAAATGAAAGCTGGGAAAAAAAAAAAATCTTCAAACTTGTTGGACAAACCAATTTATAAATACAAGTGTTCTTCCTTTGTTCCTGTTACCAGATTTCTCAAAAGTCAAGAAAATTAATCAAAAGTAAGCTTCCTTAAGAGAATATCTAAATAGATATTGATTTTTTTAATGCACTTTGTATTTTGCACAGTTTTGCAGTTTATAAGCCCTTTTAACTCATGCAATGGGAGAAAACTCATTGTGATGCTTGACAGGTGGTTGCAATAATGATCAAATGCCTGTCACTTGTGATTGTGCAGCACTAAAGGAGGGGGGGGTTATGCTTTCATGCTATTACCAAGACTAGTATGGAATTGCATTATTCGTATGAATATGTTGAAAAAAATTATTTTAATGTTGTGTATTTTAGGTACAACTACAGTAAGATGGTGCTTTCTTTTCAAACATGTTCTAGTCAGCTACTTCAAAACCAACATTTTAAATTAAAATAATCTCTAGGGGTTTATTTTTCTGGATTTATATAAACAGACCTTTCTATCTTAAAAACCTTGTTTCTTACACAGCAAAGACAGAATTCAAATAAAAACAAGAGCAACAGATTTATTAAAATGTGCTTCTAAAATTCTGGTGACTAGTAGGAGAAGGAAGACACTTTGCCCCACACTCCCTGGTTTGCCAGCACAGCCTCTCCATGATGTACATGCTTTTACTGCAAGCCATGGGAAAGCTGCGTAGGTGATTTTGGGTGGCTTGTAGTTTTGGTTGCCTTGGTTGGAAGTTCACCTTTAAGGGGCTGCCATCTCCCTCCTTGTTCATTTGGTCTTAAATGGTTAACAGATGTGTATCTCTGGGCTTGGGCAAGTTGTGTGAGGAACTGGACACATGGGGTTCATCCTACCCTTGGTGAGGGGAATTCCAGTAGGTGGCAATTGCCTGCCCTGTCACAACAGGAGGTGCGAATTCCAGCCCAACCGGGAAAAGTTCACTGAAAGTAAGAAACCCTTAGGCTAAGGAAATTAATTTTCCCACTTGCTGTGAGGAATGAGAGCTCAAGACCCACCCTCCAGGGGGATCTGTGTGATGTGGCCATGCTGGATGGAATTCAGCAGTGTCCTGGCTGTAACTTCTCCCTTTTTACATCGTCTGTAAGCAAAACTCATCTGCAACGGGAGCACAGGGAGAGAACTGATGTGCAGTCAGGAGCTGGTCCTTGGTGTGATCAGCCTGGGGGTGCTCTCCCAGTGCCTCTCTGGTGGTCCAGGGAGAATCCCCACAGCAGTGGAGACTTATTGTCTCAGTAGTAGAGGACCATGTCCCACCTACCACGGCAGTGTTCACATCCCAAATGCCGTTCTCTTCTTCCCTGGAGCGGAGTCTTGAGTTTACCAACCCTGTGAATGGGCTGTCTGTACCTTGGTGGGGCAGCTGTGAACACCCACAGGCTCACATTGTGTACAACACATTAAAAACATCCTGTATGGCTGATGCTTTTCCTCTCTGCCATCAACACAGGAATGAATAAATAAATAAATAAACAACTCAAAAACAATCTTGTGAATTTATTGTTGGCAGTTTCATTAGGGAGAGTGTAGCAAAGTGGTTGATAATACTTTTAAGTTCCTAATGGATTTTTAAAAAAGTTCTTTCTGTTTTTTTTTCTTTTTTAATGGAGGCTGGAAAGTCACTGCTGTAAAATCTATTTGAGAGCTATGAGAGATAACAGATAATTTTCTTTCACATAAAGCTTTAATGTTTTCTTTTTCCTTAAGTAAATAACACCTTGCTGAGCCGCCTTTAAGTGTGCCAATTTCTCTCTGGAAAGGAGTCTGCAAAGGTGTTAATTACAGTGAACAAGCTAGTTATTCATGGTATTTTTACATTCTTGTCATCTATTGGTGGCTAAGGGACTATAAGGGGAAGGGATGCTTCATTTGTAATACAGGTTCCTTTCTAGCAGCAAAAGAGGATAGCAAAAGCAGGGTGGAGTTTAAATTTTTCTGTAAGGGTTAAAGGAGCTGGCATTTGTGCATGAATGGCTGGTTGACAGAAGTTCTGAAGAGTTTGCCTTTACTGCCTTTCACTTTAGTGATCCGTGAACTAAAGTGTCCCCAAGTAGGATATGACACAACAACCTGTGACTTGCTCATTAAAGGCTCATATTAAGGCCTGTCTGGGAACTCTCTAATGCCAGATCACTGAGACCATGGACTGGAACAGCACCTTTAGAGCTCCAACCATCCTTAATGGTAATGCCTCAGTATCTGGCTCATGGGCAGAATATACAGCATTGCTGTCCTGTGGGACTGTTAAAGACTGCTCTTGGAGTCCCCTTAAGGTGAAGATTGATTGATAAAATGGGCTTAAATTGTTAATGTTCTTTGTGCCAGTAATAATCATCAGGTGGCAGTAGACCCATGAGCTGAAAGATGTTGTTGTAGCATAGTAATGCTGTATACATAATTATAATCCCCTGATAGTGATGTATGGCCAAACTAGTAGATCTCTGAAAGGCTTATCTCTATGTTTACCTTATATTGTTGCCACATAGAACCTTGGTGTCCCTCTATTTTGAGTGCTCTGTGCAGTTCTGGTTATTTGCATCTCAAGAAAGGTATGGACCAGTGAACAAGTGCTAAAGGGAATTGCCAGAGATGCACCTTTTAACATTCCTTACTCAACACACTTTTGTGCACTTCCTAAACAGCTCCTTCAGTTGCTACTGCTGGAGAGAGAACAGTAGGCTGGCTGGGCATCTCCCTTGACCCTCCAGGACATCCCCTCTCTCTCTACAGCCCATTAAAGAGTGTTGAGCTGGAACCCACTCACAGTAAAATTTGACCAAAGCCAAATGAGACGAAACAGCAGGGAGTAACTTATGTTTGAACATTAGGCTGCTTTGATCATCCATTTCATCTCAGTATTTTTGAAGATACAGTTGTATGGTCAGCAAATGTGTCTGGCAATGTCATTTCTTGCTGACAGAGCATAGAATACAGGCTGATTCTACTGATAGGCCTTTTTTGGTGAAGAGATGCAACAGAACTTGGGTACAATCAGTTATTCAGCTCAGAACAAAGATATATGGCACTGTCTTAATAGAAAATGGTTCTGTGTGCAGATGTGTTGTAAGGAATTCTATTGTATTACAGAGAGATTAAATGTGACTCAAGTATAGATGGTGTTGGGGGGACGCTTTAGGAGGGCTGTTTAGGGTTATTTTGGGAGGGGAAAGTTATGTGTATTTTTTTCTCCCCCCGGATAACAGCATAGATTGCAGCATTTATGTGTCAGCAGGAGCAAGGAGAGTAATTTACATGCAAGTGTAAAGCTGCAATCACATTATATCTATGCTGTAGGTGTATGTAAAGTGGCCTGTGTATGTATAAGAAAAAACTCTCCAAGTTGCTACATGTTTAACAGCTCCTCAAGCCACAGTTAGTCCCTTGCAGTGAAGTCACAGCAAAGCTAAAAGCTCTTGCTGCAAGGTGAGTTCTGGGAGCCTTGAACCTGGCTTGGAAAAGTCCTGTGTGGGGCATAGGCACTGGTGCTGCTTGGGCTAAAGCCCTGGAAGGATATGGGCACGTCTGTAAACTGTGAGGGCTGGTGCTCATACTGGCACAAAGTTTGATAGATGGGAAGTAATTCAGGGATTTAAAAAATGTATCAAAAGGGATTTTGAAGAGTGTGGTCCTCAGTCTTGGTCTCCTGTTTTGAATGAGAAACATAATGAAGATGTATGTTGTAGTTTAGTATTTGATGAAGTTGTGTTGTTCCAGGATCAGTGTTAGCCATTTGCTTATTTTAATTTTTTTTCTTTCCTCCCCTAGTCCCTCAGAGTTTTGATGTTTTCTCAGTATACTGTATTTTCTTCCCACTTTGAGCTATTTCTAGTTTGGCTTGTCTGTATGGGTTAGCATGTGTATTGTTTATTCCTGTGCTGCTGTTATTGAATGGTCATTGTTTTTGATCCCTCTTATTTTCTTAAAGACAGTTATTGCTTTGATAGTTATTGTTTGGTGTTAGTTAGTTAGAGGCTGTTTAGCTCTAGGTCTTCCTCAGAGATTATGGGTCAAACCTTTAGCTGGGTAAAATCAATGTAATCAATAGAGCACTGCTGATGCACATCAGCGCAGATGAGCCCTTGTGTAACATCAGCTCAGCAGAATCTTGCTCAAACCTTTGCTTTATTTCCCAGTTCAGCTTTTGGAAAGAGTTTATGGTCACAAAACCCTTTTCTTTCTGCAAACCCTGTGGTTTTCAAAGGATAGAGCAAACAGAACTCAATTAAGAATGGTAGTTTCCCATTAGGCATGTCAGAAATGTACCCCTTTTTTCAGTAAATTGAAGCTTGGAATATTTAAGGTGAAGAATTGTGATCTTTTCCCCAGTGACTGAATGTATTAGTTCACAATTCCCATATTCCAGGCATTAGCCATTTGCTATATCTTGACACTTTGAAACAACGGTCATGTCGCTTTATGTGGAGTATAATTAGGGAAATATCCGATGCCTTTTTGCCTTTGCTTTGGCAATAAATCCCACATACATGTGTGGGAACAAGGACAGCCAGCAGTACTTGGCCGGCCAATTTCTCAGAACATCAACCAGCAAATGTTCCTTCTGCAATTGCTTTTCCACCGACCACAATTTAAACCCACTGGTTTAAATACCTGACCAGCCACCGCTAAAGAGGCAGCAGAAAGCTGTCAGTGGAGCCCAGCAGTGGTGACTTTGTCTCCTTCTCTAACCTTTATATATGCTGCCTCTGTGTGTCAAGACACAGTAATACATCTTCCTAAAATAGATGGCTGCAGGATGTGCTGGTAAATCAGTTGCATGAGCAAAACCATCAAGAGATAACGTGGTTGCAAGCTGTGTCCTGCACCCTGTCCTGGAGCATCTGCATGGACAGTTAAAACTCTGGCAATTTTCAGTGAATTTCAGAGATGTATCTTCTTTTCTAAAAACGTCCATTGTCTGCAAAGGAAACTGTTAGGGTGGAAAGCGAGGATCTTTCAAAATATGACAGTAATTATGATTTGTCCCTGATGAAAAGCCTCTTCGCTGATGGGTGGGTACCCCGCATGGTTCCGATGTGCAGCACACCCACTACCTGTCCCCATTTCAAATAGGAAAGGCTTAAAACAAAGAAGGGAAGAGCACTGATTGCCAGGAAATTGCAGCACAAAATGAAGGAACAGCAGAAGAGAGTTGTGTTACAAACAGGCCTGTCTTTCTGACCTGAGCTGTGGTGACTTTCGGGTCACAGCACAGAATCCAGCTCTTCATCTGTGGATGCTGCTGGGCAGACTGGAGGGGAGTTTAGCAGGTTTCTTCTGGTGGAGGTCATATGCCAGATGAGGTGAACTTGGCACGAAAGAAGCAAAAAAAGCCAAGTTTGAGATGTGAAAGATAGAGACAACATCATATTAAATATTTGTTTTGCCTCAGTAAACTCTGAGTTTCCACCTTTGCAATATCCTCCAAAGTCTGCAAAAAGCAAGCTCGTTATTTTCCCAAATACTTGCGTTTTTAAGCACGTCTGGATACACACTTTTCAAATGCAGATGGAAATCTGGGCAGAAAAGTTGCTTCTCCTTGACATGACCACCCCTTCTGCCTCAACCTGGCCTCTTGTCAAGTTTCCAAATAATTTTTTAGCAATCCTGCATTTTCTCTTGGTTTTTCAATGACCCATAGTCAAAGCTGTGCTGTCACCGGTAAAGGATCACTGTTATACCGCTTCCTTGATAGCTTAAGAAATGAGGATGCATTCATGAGTTGTTAGGATTTATAGAAAGCAGCCCAGTGTAATGCATAGTTGCACAAAACTCAATGCAACGCTTTCTTGCATGTTTATGAAAATTCTGAGTTCATTGGAGGAAACTGGTAGCCCCTTCCCATCTGATCTCTGTAATCTAAGTCCCTTGTGTATTTGAGCAACTAATGTGTTAAATAAAAATTAGGTGTTTAAATACCTTCATGAATGTAAGCTTGGTGTTTTTATGTTTTGGAACCTTTTTCCTTTTCCTTGGTTCAACTCTGTGCTTTGGTTGTAAGTGGTGCCACATTAAAGACACTTTGCAGCTTTAGAGAAACCACATCTTTCAAACTGAAAAACAGTATCTTAGCTTGCATTTCAGATCTGTCTTTGAAGCTATCCTTGATTTAATTCATCAATACCTTAAAGGAAATAGAAAGGAGACTGCTCTCAGTTAATTACAGAAAAAAATATCATTACCTAATCATATACACATAGGAAAATTTCAGAACACTCAGTTTGATTAATCATATAATGTATAATACTTGGCAATTAGTCTAGACTGACTGTAAGGAGTTTTATGTCACAATTTTTAGGCACAAAAAACCCCCAACCCCCAATTTTATATTTTAAGATGTCTTATACTTAAAAATAAGATTGTTGACTTATTTAAAAATACTCTTTAGAGCTCCTTTGAGTGCCTGAGTGTGTGTTACAGACCTGCCAAGGTTCTTCCTGCAGCTACACATTCACATGTTAATGACTTTGTCTTAATCAATACTTACTCAAATGGAGACGCTCAGATATTCCAAGAGTCACCTTAAAAGGCCTCTGGCAGATAAATAATTAAATGACCTGCTGGCTGCCTTTCTGCCTGCAGAGAACTTCTGGTAGATACCCGATGGTTTGATTTCAAAAATCAAAACCCGCTAACCTCTTGAAAAAAAGGCAGTTTTAGCTGTTTGAAGAATCTCATTGCTTATAACAGGTCATTGTAGCTGTTGAGTGAAAGAAGAGAGACTTCTATTCATTAAATGTTGTAGCGCACAGAAGAGAAGTGGAAGGGAGAAGGGGGAATGTTGAAAATAGTACTTGAAACTTTATCTTGTCAGGTGGCTAACTAGGGGCTTGATGCTGGCGTTGCTCAAGTGTTTGTACAACTTGGTAGTGTGAGTTGTGTTACTGCATTATGCATGTGCACGCATGTTTGTAAGATGAGACACGGGAAACCTGAATCCATTTCCTTTGCTACCCTGACATTAATTTCAGTGGTAACAGGGGAGTCTGACTGTCGGGGCTGGCTGTCCCTCTCCTGTGTGTCGCTCTGACCAGTGAATCCTCTGCTCTGACTATTTTGAACTTGACAGATGTAGCTTCAGCATAGTGACAGGATGTGTGTTAAGCTGCACAAATGTGCATATTAATTCAGTAATGAAACAAGTTAGTATTCATCATTGTTGCTTATTAGATTGATGCATTATCTATCTAGACAGTACCCTGTATCTTTCAGAGGCAGCGCTCGAGGGTGACAGCTGCCAGCACAGAGAAGGGCTGGAAACTGGGGTCTCAACCTCCTTATCTTCAGGAAAAAACACTTGCCAGAGCCGTTCTGGTAGTAGCCTTTCTGCATTCCATACATCCTGTTTGTAAATCATTGCAGGCTTCAGTAGATGAGCTCAGACACCCCAGAGAGTTGATCAGCAATTTAATTATGTTTTGTATATCGGATTGAATATTAAGGTGGCCTGTCGGATCCTTTGGAAAATGTGCTGGTTGGTTCCTTGAGGAAGCAAGACGTGCAAGTCCAGATTATTAGTTTTTTCGGCAACATCTGGCATATATTTGACTTGAGAACTATGTGGATAAAGTTTCCTGCTGCTTTGAGACTGTTCTGAATGCCAAAGGGCTCTGCTGTCACAGTCGGGATTTCAGGGACGTGGGGAAGCTGGTGGGTGACAGTCAGACCTCTAGTGCCACACGGGTAACCCTTCCCATGGAAGGTGTTTGCAGGGAGTCAGGTAATTGGCCTTGCTAGGATGCAAATAAACCATGTCTAGGATTCACTGGCAAAGGGTGGTGTGTTGCTGAGGAATTCAGTGGGATCAGCACAGCTAGAGCTTAGCACGGAAGCTTCATGAACGGGAGTGGTTCAGTGGATATTAATAAGAATGTTCTGGAGAGCCCAACTGAATTTTTTCACCCCCTTAGTGTGGATTAGTTTTTAATTTTGGTTACCTGTTTCTAGCTTCTTCATTCATGTTTGTATCACTTCTGATGTCGTACAAGTATTGACTTTGCTTTACACTGAAGATCAAAATAAAAGTGTCTCAGATTTCTCAAGGAATTAAAAGAATAATTTAGCATAATATCTGGAAATAAAGAATTTGACAACCTGTGAAGAGGAAAAAAAAAAAGTAATGCCTGAAAATGCAGAAAGGGTTGTATAACAGTGATTTTTGAGGGTAATTGTAGTTGATGAGCAAATTTTTTTAAAGATCATCAGGATCTTAAAATTAGGAAGAATTCAACTCTTACTTTTCATATTTTTGAATCATGGTCCATGTATTGTAAGACAGTGTGTGGTCTTCCTCCCTCTGATCTATTCCCTTTCCTATCCACTTCAAAGATGGGTGTGAGGATGCTTTTTCTGTTCACCTGCCAAGTACTAAGTTGCTCAGATAAGCTGCAGTTTTATTTAACTAGTCTAGAGCTTGATGTGTTTAGCTCTCTGCAGTTACCAGGGGAGCCTCTTAGTTATGGCAGCTCAATATGTAACTTGTTACTTAGAAACTTAGGAAGGTTGGAAAATCTGAAGTCAGCCATGCTCAGCATCTTCTGTAAAGTTCTCTGTTCAAATTTTTCTGCCACTACCAAGAAAGCACTTGCATCAGACCATTCCTTATTCCCTAGTCAACACAATTCTACTTCAGATAGAGTTGAAACTTGAAAAGGGGAAATGCTTTTGAAGTGCATTTCTCTGCAGCAATTTGATTCTGTGGAAAAGCCCTCAGATCCTACAGTGATGAGCTGCAATAGCAAAGCTCATGACAGGGATAGGTTAATAAACGTTACTTTATTCTGCTTCTTTTAACAAAGAGCAATGACACTTAATGTTTAAATCACCAAGGTTCACTTTGTATGAGCTTGATTTTAAATCCTGCCATATCTGACATGCAGAAATGTAGTTGCTGTTCAGTGGGAACAGATTTGCAGGTACAAGTTGCATTTGATGCACTCTAGAGCTTCCCAGAGCAGTATGTTCGTTCAAATTTCAGCAAATAATGCTCAAAAGATGCCCCAGAACAGGCCTTAGGGAACCTCATACTTAAAGCTGATGTCAGGGTTGTTTCACACCCTTTGAATCTGACATTTGATCCTCATGAGCACATTTGTCACTTGACAACTGCTTGTCATTGCTTGCAGGGGGAAATGTTTTCTGTCAGGTCATGGTTGAAGTACCAAACTTTGTCCCATTTCAGTCTGTGATGAGCCTGTAGATGAGTGTTTTTCCCTAAACCCTGCAATTCTGCCTTCAAAGATGCTCACTTTGAGTCCGCAGTGTAATCTGATGCAGTAAGTAATTCATCTTCTAGAGAACCAGTCGAAGCAGAGGCACAGGCATGAGCCCTCACTCTGTTTCCTAAGTGACCTTCACTGCTGCTTTAGGACTAAATTTCTTGTGTGCTCCTCTTCTGAGACAATTTAGATAGCATCGCAGTCTCCTGCCCCGTCTTTAGCTTGTCTATATCCATAGGTACTCATGGAAGTAGAGGGATCTTTGCAGAGCTTATAATCCCATAATAAAGGTGAAAGATGCCTGAAAACTTTCCCTCCTGCTTCTGGCATCTCTCCAGTCAGTCTGGAATTATTCAGATTCAGCCAGTTCTCTCAGACCAAATCCTTGAAAAGCCCAATCTATCAGGAGACCGGTATTAAAAACCTCACTATTGAGGGGAAGGAAATAAAAATAATCCTCTGTTTTTTCTTTTGACTTCTCAGAATCTTTTTGGGTGACATTTATGTAGCTTTTCTGTGAAATCTGTAATCATTGACTTTTATTTCCCCCACCCTATTTTCTGGCTGGAAGTTGGTAACATCCCCCCACAACCACAAGATCCCAGAAGTTGGCACATATATGGCAACTGCATCTCCAAAAGGTGGGATGAAATACCTTCTGAAGTTTCATTTGACTGTCACAAGCTTGAAGAGGAGATACTAAATGTCCACATCTCCTCTAAGGTGGTCAGCTCGTGGCCTTGGTTGCTGTCATGCGTTTGGGCAAATGGTGCCCTCAGACCATGTCTCATGGGGCAGATCTACTAGGCAACGCTCTGGGTGAACTCCTCCATGGATGCATCCCCAGGAGGGAGAGGGTCAGTGTTTTGTGAGCTGAGAGCTGGGGTGAGCTGTCAATCTGCTCTACTTGTGCCTCCACGGCCGTGAGGCGTCTGGGTGGACCTGCCATCACCGCATGTGCTCTGCAGGTCAAGATGTGCAGTGATGCTCTCATGGAAATAGTCATTAGGTCTAGCAGGCTCTGGCTGTGTGGTTTCCTGCTAGATGTCCCCCCCTCAAGGGGAGACATTCAGCGCATTTTGCCTCTTCCTAAGCAGATTTTCCTCTTTCTTTGGAAGCCTTCCAAGAAAAAAATGCAAATAAAGTGGTGATGGAGCACATGGTAACACTGATTAGTTTTATTCTGGAAATGGCATACACATGATCTCAGCTAATCATGCTATATGTATTTAAAAAAAGAAATTGTATTGTTTGTCAGTAAGGAAAAGGGGTTCTTGCTCTGGAAAATTAATTTTTAATTCCTTATTCCTACTGAAAATGGTGGTGTACAGTCACAGATTTAATTAAAGGTATAGCAGGCTTTGTCAATCAAGGGAAGCAGAATTATACTTTGGTTACCTTCCAAAATGGCAGAGGCTTAAAATCCAAACCAAAAAGCCTTCCTGAAAATGCATTAACACACTTTGACCATTATTACAGCTCACATTTGTTGTTGTTTTTCTTGTGCTGATAAGAGAATATCATTATACTGAAAATCAGATCTAACAGTTTCTAGTCATTGCTGGCTTGGAGCTTTAGATCTTTCTCTGCTGCTCTGCGTAGCTTTAATTAAGCACTGGGTCAATCTTGGAGGGAGGAAAGTCTGTCAGAAAGTAATATGTAGGGAATGGTATAATAATATTTCTTTCATTTCAGCAGAGGTTTTATTTGTTGTCAGGGCAAGAGATGCATAAAGTTAATGGCAAGTCTGCAAGGAAGAACATATCTTCTTGTTATGATAATGGAGCTTTGTTTACCTGACCTTCCAATTAGTCAAATGTGGGTTCTTGTTTGTATCCTCACTGCCTGATCTCTGTGGGTTCAGCTGGTTCAGGTACAGATGCACTTAAAAAAAAAAAAAGAAAAGCAACCATCTCAAACCTGATTTCCTTCATCCCCCACCCCAGCTTTTAAAAACAAATAAGATTTCAGCATGATATTAATGAATAGTAGCAGAGTCAGAATAATTGGTACCTTCCTGGTTGTGATTAGGATTCAGGGGAGTTACTTAACAACCACTGTTTCTTGAATATGAATTCTGATTAATAACAGAGACCTTTTTCTCTCATCTACTGTGTCTGTTACTAACACACTGTGCAGTTGCAGTACTTTGAAATTATATATTTCTTTTTTATCACTGTCATGTCTGGAATTGTAATAACCTCAGTGGGAAGTTTCGAGCAGTACATGCCTCTGTGGCCCTTGATTTATTTTTTTTAAAAATTATTTTCATTTATTTATTTGCTTTTGCCTTTATGATTGAGGATCACACTGGTACTGTTTAAGTCTGCTGCCTCTTGTAAGAGATACTGAGATAAAGGTTCTTGCTTACCTCTGGCAATAAACATGCTTTGAGAGTGGCTGTTATGTAAACAGGTGGATGCTGTAAGTGATTTCATTGTACCCAGTGAGTCGTTGTGAACTGTTAACGTCACAAAAGTAATTTAGGAAATAAACTTTATTGTGGGCGGGGGTTCTTGTTAGTTTGGTTTAGTTTTATGGAGGTCATACAGCTCAGGAAGAGTGTTGGAGCTCTGACAGCAGCCCTGGCCATTGGTGCTGCAGTAATCCCAAGCTCGCTGCCGCATTCACCGCTCCCCTCGCTGTCACAGTTTGGGGCATGTCAGTCTTCATTTCCTGACTATTTTAGAAATCTCCAGCCATTCCCAGGCTGCAGCTCATTAAGAGCATTCTAGTGGGAGGAGAGCAGGAGGTCAGATGCTATTTTATGAAGTGCAGTTATGTGTCCAGCAACCCTCCAGCTGGTGCTCCAACGTGTTGTGCTGTTCTGGAAATCTGTGTGAAGTGATGGCAATGAAAGACGCTGTCAGAGCGTTTCATCTGCCTTTTATTCTGGGACACCGTGTTGTGTTGGACGCAACAAGGAGCAGCAACACACTTGGCTGTTCATCAGATTTGTCGGTGGTCTGGGGGGCCAGAACTGTTTCTGTGTCTTGGGTTTTTAGGATTAGGTTTGAGAGTGTCAGAGAAAAAGTGCAGCATGGAAAATGGATATTTCAGGGTTTTGCATCAGTTTAGTAAAATTTGCTGTAAAAGGAGCAAAGTGACGGATTTTTCATACCTTTTGAACTTGCTAACAGGTTTTCATATAAATTTAAAAGTTTCCCCACTGATGTCAGCAACAGATATTTCAGAACTTACTAGGTCAGTTACAAGCAAGAAGCACTTACTTAATAATAAAGTATTAATATTTATGGGGATTGCATATTTATTCAGGGATCTCAAATCGTGTTACAGATTAAATGAATTACTACATTACCACAGGCTGAGGTACAGGGAAGCTAAATCAAATGTGAGTCATCCAGGCTTGGAGCCGGTGAGGTTCTTCAGGGAGCGCAGTAATTTTTATCCACATCCCAAGCATTTGCAAGTGCTTTGTAGAATCAGGTTTAGTGAATCATTGGCAAGGCTGGGAATTGAGTGTTGCAGTCCTGTCTCCCCAGCCCATGCTTTAACCAGCAGACCATACTTCTGCACCTTACTTCAGCTTCTTTCAGTGCTAATTTGAACTTTGAGTTACCCCAAGCAGAAAGTCAATTTGCCATTGTCAGACCTCCCCACTCTACATCTCTAGTTGATCAAACAGCAAATTCCACTCCAGATGTAACCAGGTTCTGTTAAGTAGTTTTTATTTCTAAAAAGGACTGGAAATGAAAGACTCACCCAAATCATGTAGAGATGACTCAGATAGCAAACTTTTTAAATCCTCAGGCATTTTTTGAAAAAATCTGTGAGCAAACTCCAAAAGGAGTGTCAAGAGACTTGTACTGAAAGGAAAGTGTGTGAGCCATTCAGAGTACCGTTAGAAGCTGGTGCTATGCCAGCTCATGGTTGGCCACTGTTGTTCAGTGTCATTGATTTTACTCCTAAAACAAACCACCCCCACTAATGGCAAACAAAAAAGCTTCTTTCTTTCAGGTTTTGATTGTTGAATGAAAGGATTTGGTAATAAGCAAACTCAACCCACTTAAATTTCATGGCATGCACCTTCACCTAGGACTTCTTTGTGTCTCTCAACTTTTTCACTCTACGCTTGTGTTGCTGTAACTGTGTCATTCAGATCAGAGTAATAGCCCAGAACCTAATCCCAGAGTATTATCTGTGCCTCACCTGGGCTTTCTGGCCATGGCTTGCCAAGTGGATAAATTGGCTCATGCTCAGGGGTTGAATAAAGGAGTATTTGTGGTGATTGTAAATCCCATTGAACTAGGGGGGCTGCTAGTCAAAGTGCAACCTTGGAAGGATTTTTCTGCATTGCAGGCCAGAGGAATCAGTCCTCTCAGCTTTGCCTATGTTGTGAACTAAAAACTGAATTAAATGAATAAATGTAACTCAATTAAGACTCATGTTTAACAGTTTATTTTAAAGCAGAACATGACTGAGATGTTCAAGCTCTTGAAAATACAGATATTTAAAAGAAGTGTGAAAGCTTGGAAACTTTACAAGACTCTGAGCTTGGAAAAATTGGGTATGGAATTAGTATTTTGGAGTCTATAAACATCCTCTGGGTGTGTTGCCCAGCAATATCCTGAAAGATGATTGAACTGAAGTTTTCTAGAACAGTATTGTTTTGATCCAGAAAATCACCAAGATTTGTAGGGATGTTTCAGCTTCCCTCTTTAGGCAAAGATTTGAAAACCAAGTAAATACACTCATTAAATAAGGGTTTGTGCTTGAGTTTGCCTGCAGTTCCTGGGGGGGGGAAGAAAAGGCCTGTTATGAGAAATTTTAAACAAGGTACAGGTTAAAGTAATTTCCAGTTCTGCATAAGTGTGTCGCTTTCTGTGCGTGCTGTTGGCATTGTTTTGATCTTTTGTACACATGTAATTTACTCCCACACAGGAGCCATTTACGCTGCTCTTTGCCCTTTGGGAATGGTTTAAAATAATCTTAATGTAAATGAGAGCCCTACCCTGAGGTCCACTGGCTCTGCCAGCCTCCTCCCTGCATCTTACTGCCTGAGGTTACTGCAATCAGCGTGATTGCAAAGCGTGGATCAGGGCTGCAGCTCTGACCCCTAAACTGTACCTCTGAGAGCTTTCCAAAAAGAAATTCTCAGAACAGCATCTCATTACTTCTGCAAATAATTTTTTTAAGCAAATGAAAGGAAGGCCCTTTGTAGCCTCCAAGGAATCTTTCCAGGGACCAACCAGACAAGAAATATCAATCAGGTGTTTACAAGAAAGGAAATAGTTCAGGTGAGAGCCCCTGAAAGCTGTTCTGCATTGTGTGAGTGCCATTTAGAGCAAGTGGCAGAGAGATTAGTTAAATAACGTGGAAGAGTTTTCAAACCTTGGAAGTTTTTTTGGTTTTGTTTTGTTTAACTTATCTGTAGCTTTCAGGTGTCAGAGAGATTTGATGGTGTATTTTTGGGGTTGTTTTTTTTTTTTTGGAGTCCTCAAATCTCCTGACGGGTAAAACCTTCTCTGGCTCACCAGCCACATGAGAAGTAATTTAGCCCCTGCACTTTTTGCTTTAAGTCTGATGTTTTTACATCTTGATTTAAGAAAGGTGGGAGGGGAGAGGCATTTCCAGAACAAGAAATAATTTGTGCTTTTACTGCAGTAATATGTATGTCCTAGAAAATGCCATGTTTTGACTTTTCTTACCAGTGCACACAAAGCCAGGTTTCTTAGCTGAGGATCTGAACTAGAGTGAGCAACATCCTGCTACATACAAGTAGCTGAACCAGGCAGTCAGATCTTGTGTGGATTTCCACTGTACCTCCCCCTCACTCATCCAGTGCATACAAGGTTGGGGATGGGTTGTTTTGGGGTAGAAAGTAATGAGATTGTTACCGAGTGACCCCTCCCATTGTCTCAAATCAGTGGGAGGGGGGGAAAAACCCAAAAGGAAAGTGTTTCCATCAGTTACACATCAAAAACGTGCTTTGCCTTGTTTTTTTTTTTTAAAAAAAAGGTAGTTATGAGACAAGGCAGTTGTGTACAATTGTGTGCATACACACACACATGAAGGTGTGCTGTATACGTGCAGGATATCTAACATGTATGTCCTACATATAGATAGAAAATGTTATATGTAGCCATCAGAAAGTTTTGCAATTGAACATTGTTTTTTTCAAGTTTCTGTACCATTTCCACAGAGAACTAGAAAAATATAAACCTATCAGAAAGTAAACAGCTCTGGTTTTCTTTGTGTTAGGAATTTTTTTTTATAGAGCTTGCTTTGCCTTTAGCTGTAAAGCCTAAAATTTAAATTGCTGCAGGCTTCCTTGATTTCCATGGTTGAAATAAATGCTCTGTATCATTTTGCTATTCATGTCATTACTCCCCATAATCACCACACTCATCCTAGCACACTGTGTAGTATGCTCAGTTGAATATCTCTGACTTTCAGGAGGCTTCGTTGCTGGCTGTTGTTTGTTTCTGAGGCTGCACAATGACATACTCTATTGGGCTAATTTGATAGTTTGCACTCCAGTTGCTGTGAGTTACGACCTGTGTTTTCTGCTTGCCATGTAAATGAAAAATTGAAATTTGCAGGGAACCATTTGCTTCTGTGGTCTCTTCATCTGAATTTACAGATTGTGATTAATGGTCCAAGTTTGGTGAAAGTTCAAAACTTTCAGCCTTTTCTCCTCACTCCCCACCTCTGTAAAAGTTAATTGCTGCTGCTGCATATTCAGCAGAGAGCTGGGATGGAAATTCAGGAGAGTTAATTTCCTGCTGAATAGAGGAGCACATCTCTGCTTGGACTCTCTTCCTGTGATCAGATTCATGCACTCAAGCGTTCAGGTCCTTGCATTCACGGGCTGACCAGTTAATTTCCCCTGCACATGTCTGGCTGGAGCTGCTCAGCACGAGCAGGGCGAGCTGTTCCTCCTCAAAACAAACAGCAGTGCAGGGGTGGAAGCCAGTGGAGATTGCAAGATTCGACTCAGTGCCGCTCTAAGTATAAGCAGTATTGTGAGACTGAACACGTGCAGCTGCCTATGTTGGTGAGAGAAAATGATTTTATCCTAAACACTTCTAAAAATCCTTGAAATTTTTAAATATGGCTTAAAGGAAGTGACTTGTCCATCAGCCCTGTACTCCTGCATTGCCAGAAAAGGCTCAGATTGTGGCATACATAGCAAACACCCAGCAAGGTGGGGTGTTCAGAGGCCGGTACAGCTAGGGGATTTGTAAATTAAGTTGGTATAATTACAGGGGAGTTTCTCTCTTTGTGCCCCTGCAAGAGAGAACAGGCAGTAGGCACTGAAGATGCTTCCCTGTGATCAATGCTGGACAAAGGTAGATAAGTAGGAAATATATTTTAGTATGTTAACTTTCTG
Organism: Acropternis orthonyx; assembly: GCA_035583155.1. Lineage (NCBI taxonomy): Eukaryota > Metazoa > Chordata > Aves > Passeriformes > Rhinocryptidae > Acropternis > Acropternis orthonyx. Next base: position 7,893,066 of record JAWWEU010000023.1, on the reverse strand, counting down.
TGGCAGTGATGTACTTCACAAAAAAAAGGTCTCAAATAATCCCTTTATTTTGCTAGAAACACTTGGGAAGTCCAGTGTTTCTCAGTGTGATGAGAAGTTTTAGCATATATGGCTTTTGCAGTTGCACATATTGTGAGAGTTAGGGCGATCCATCCCTTCCCCACATCAGAACGACTCTCAGCACCTGCTGTGCTTACAGATTTGGACTAATATTAAAGCCTTTCACACTCATGAGAAATTAAATTCTCTTTCAAAGACTGACCAGTGAGTGAAAACTGTACGTAACTTGCCCTTCTGGTCATGGTGGGAAGGAAAGAAGACCTTGTGTGGATGTTGTTTTCTGGCTTGAAACGATTTTTAAAGCAGTCGTGAGAACTGACATCTCAGGAGTTCCTGGCCAGAGGTTGCCTTACTAATTACTGTTTCTATTACAATCCTGAGATCCACATCGTGACTGATGAGAGAAGTGAAAATAAAGGCAAATATGCCACTTGTATCCTGTTTATTATCTAGTAGGTGAGACAAATGACTTCGTGCCCTGCTTACCATAACCAAACAAATGGTTTTAAAAATACATGTGTGGATAGGTACATGTATATATATATACAAATACACACACATATGTATTCATACATGGGTTTATGAGTTTAATCCGTAGAGATGTGGGAGTCTTTATCACAGAAGCCAATTTTAAATAATTATATTTAAAGAGTAACACAGGGGAAGTCATGCACAGCCACGGAGCAGAAAGACTCAGTGTGTATTGTAGCTCTGTAATAGCTATTATTTATCACAAATGTGCCGTCTGTTTGTTCACACAGAGTAATGAATGACCTTTCTGTTTCCACAGCTAGACCTGTGCAGACTTCAGCTGATGGGGCTGTAGTGCAGTAGCTATTTATCATGCTTCACTTATACTGATCACTGGTTTAGGCTGCACCACCAGGGAAATACGCTGGACTTACGGTTCCAAAAAAGAAGCTTTTATGGGGTTCACAGCTAATAAAAGCAGCTATTTTGTGTCCCTGGCTGCTATGATTCAAAATTGACTTTGCTGGAATTTGAATCAAATTGCTGCCAATATTGTCATAAGCAAATTTATCAGCCAAGGGCTTGTTTACTGTGTCTTAGCAATGCAGGGCCTGATTTGTTGTCTTTTGTTTTTTTTTCTTTTTTTGGTGATTTCTTTGTAAAGTTTCAGTTTCTTACATTGATAAATGGGGTAGAATATATGAATGAGAATGAGGTAACTCAGGAGAGGAAATGCATATACATTTTAGCACAGAGAAGGTATATGAAGAAGTTACATTTTTAGCTCCTCGCACTCTTCAGGAATGAATAATGTAAAGTACAAAAAGGATTGTATGTGGGAAGGCAGGGGAGAGGTTAGGATGGGGCGGGAGGGTGAAGTAACTGAACTGTTCTTAGGAACAATTGAGGTCTCCTGTTTTGTTCTTGCAGATTACACCAATTAGTTTTGTTTTACTGATGCAATCTCTGGATGTCAGAAGTCAGTCTTTTCCCATGTGACACGTTAAAAAGCAAAATGCATTATTAATGCTTGAGGTGGGACCTCTGCAACTGTGGTATAAAGCGTTAAATGACATTAATTTAGACAATAATACTATCATCACACTGTTTTACAAGCCAATAACCCAGCTCTTGTTCCCTCTAGTAGTTTATCTCAAGGAGGGAAGTGGATTATTGGCTTATAAAATAGGCACAATAGTATTGGTGCTGTTATGCTGCTATTACTTCAAATGTTTCAGAAATACTGAGCAAGAGAGGTAGCTGAAGAAAGGTAGAGAGAGACGGAAGACTGCAGCATTCACCTTGTCAGGGAAGTGAGCTGAAAACTACAGAAGAGATTTCCCATGTGAAGACAGGGATGGGAATGTCTTCTCCAGTGTAGGAACGTGACTCGGGAGGCACTCCCCCTTCTTTCAGCACAGACCATTGGGTTGGAAAGACACCGGGAGAACTGTGGCCTCGAGGCCAGGCTTGCAATTGCAGCAGCATGCTGGGGCCAGGCTGAATTTGTGAGAGTTACAGCACACACTGAAGGTAACTTTGCAATTGTTCCTGAACAGCTTTTGCTATTCCAAATAACAATTACAGCCTTGGTCCAGCAAATTCCAGGCTCTGCAGGGTGTTTCTGAAGGACAGTACTAGGCTGAGAGCAGCAAATTCGGCACTTGAGGTGCCACAGGGAGCCTTGGTTTTGGAGATGCAAAAGGAAAGCTGCAGAGCTCTTACCCTCAGACCTTGCTCTGGGATTTGGGGAGCTGGGGAGGTGCTGCTGTAGCTCCTGCTGCTGAAGGGAGAGGTTCATGGTAAATTCTTCAAAGGGAAGAATTCACTTTTCAAGGTACAAACCACTTTTCTGTTGTCTGGCAGACGAGCAGTATGTGGTTTGGCACAAAATACCTTGTAGCATTGCTTTTTGCATGTGAAATTAATGGTTTTCTGCTCATTTGATCTTGAACTCCTTTTCGGTAAAAGCTTTTCAATAAAAACCTTTACAGTATTCAGTAAGATAAGTGGTAAGACAGCAGCATTCGATTATTTAACCTTCGCTGTTATTTGGAACACGGTCATGTCCCCTGACATTAGTTAATTACTCTGAAAATTACCTCGGTTATCCAAAACCTCAACTCTCCACACACATCCTGTGTCTCTGTGACATTCACATACCCAAGGTTGTTCTACATTAGCATAAATATCTGACCAGCTCCCAGAAACTAAACAGGCAGATTTTGGCTCTCATTACATCTACGTGTATTTCTGCCAACCTCAACAAGTCTGCTGCTTTATATTCATCCATTTAAAGTGGTGATTTCTGTATGGTACTTATGGCTTCTCTGTGCTACATATTGCAGCAAACCATACCATTATACTGTTTCCACCTGAATTTTTGTCTCATCAACCACTGAGTCCTTTTTTCTCCACTTGTCAGGAAAAAATCCCAATTCTTTTTTGCTTTTGCAACATTTAACATTAAATTGTATTGCTGCTAGTACTGCAGAAATATCCAGGAAAGCTTCAGGTTCAAGAAAGACAAAAGTATTTAGTTTTTGAAGTGTTTTTTAAATGTTTATCTTACTTTTCCTTTGAATAACTGTTATTTAAAATTAGATTGTGACTTGTTTTTCAGTAAAAAATTTTGGATAACATTTTGGATAATGTTATTAGTCTCTGTTTTCAACATTTATATATTTGTGTTTTCAAAAATACTGCAGAACAGTTAAATGACATTATGAATTGATATCTAGGAAGTGTTTCTCTTACTGCACCATTCCCTTTACTTCTGAGTCAGAAGAAAACGGGAATTAAAAAGGAACAAGAATATTTTTGTATTACCAGGTTTTGTGTTGGAAATATTGTGTGTGTTGCAGTTTATCAAAACATTACTCAGGGCATGTGAGGTAGTTTTCATGAAACAAAATACTCTGTATGTTTTTTTGGTCTCATCATAAATTACTCAAGAGAAAGTAACATGCAGGATTTGTGGGAGAACACAGAGCATTATATTGATAAATCTGGGGTTGGGGGGGATGGAGAGGTAATTTAGAGTGATAAAGATTAAAAATTTATTTTCAAACCTCAGTATGATTTGAGTGAGTGCTTGATTTCTTTCCCAAAAAGTGATCATAACAGGAAAAATACTTCTTTGCCAGGAGGGAGCCATGCTGCAGGTGCTTTGGTTTATTGGACTGTTTGGGTTTTAGTGATTCTGTTGCCTGCTCACACCCAAACCACTTGGCGTTAGAGGGGCCTCTTATTGTGAAGGTCACACCCTATGTGTGCAATTATGCTTTGAATAATGTGTCTTGATTGTTAAATGAAACTTGATTGTTATTTTTTTCCTACTGGCATAAATAATGAACTGGTAATCTATAAATCTGTTGACTTAACAGCAGTTAATAAGTGTTTTATGTGGATGAATTGAGTTGTCTGACAAGTCATACCTAAATATGTACCTCTGGATGTGGGTTTGTTTCAAATGAATTATAGAACGTGATGCTCCCATGTTTCTGCTTGGGTTTTTTTCGCCTTTGCAATACCTTAGGAAATGAGCTGAATTCTCGGCAAAAACATGCATTGTTAGTGTGGCAAGCACTTTAATAGGTTCAGAAATGCACTTTCATATTCTTGATCATAGTTATTTTAAAAGTAGTTTGAAATCAAGGGAGCTTGTAAATAAGGGAATGTGCTTATATTCATGTTGTAATTTAGGAGGCAGGGTGGTGTTACCACCCTTGTCAGAATAGAGAGAATATACATATACCACTGGATCTTGTCCTCAGAAAATTGTTCCCTGCCAAGATGCAGCTCTCTGCTGCACACCTCTGTTTCCTTCCTCACAGATGGGTTGCAGAGGAGAAATTTTGGAGAGTTTGCAGAGGGTGGAAAACACATCTCTTGCTGTTTTGGCGGATTGCCCAGATATCTTCCCTAAATGTGGAGATGGCAGCTGATGGCATGATTGCCCCTTCTGCTCTCTTGGAGACCGTCAGTGCTGTCCCAGAGCTGGTCGAAGGGAGCAGAACTGGTCCTTGGCTGCTCCGTAGCGTGTGGGCTCTGACTGGCAGCAGTAATTCATGTCTGTATTAACAAGCCAAGTCACAAACCAGAACACTGAGCCCTGGGCTTCTGTCCCATCTTGCCATTTCCTACATCCAGCTGAGGGACAGTGCAATAACATCTTAAGCCTTGCAGAAGGGCAACAGTGAGAGCACAGCTCTGATTTTTGGCAGTGTGGTGGTTGGTAGCGAGGACGTTCTAATCCTGCCTGCTGCAGAGCAAAGAGCCTCCTCCTCTCTCCTTGCTGAGCTCACGAGTTCAGTTATTCTCTGCTGAACAATAGGACAGTGAACATTAAACATGTCATGTTTTCTGCTATTCCCCCTTGGTCTGTACAGTGAAAGGTGAGAAGGTGGTAGGGCTGGGTAGTTATTTCAGAGAGCCAGGAGAATAGATGAGAACAAAGTCAATTCCTGCTGTGTTTCTCTGTGGGAAATATCAGTTATAAGCAGCTTAGTCTTGGTCATAAGCGCTATAGACCAGGATCTGTTACCACAGTAGAACTAGAAAGGATTCCATTACTGAAAACAGTGAAAAAAAAAGTCCTTTTATTGTATCTGAGAACAATGTGATGAAGTTGCTGTATAAGAATTCAAATAACAAAACATGGTGTTTTCTACCACCTAGTAAAAACACCATGGAAAATGGTAGTCTCCTAAGATAAGTGACGTATTAAGTTTGGGGTTGCTGCTTTTCCTCAAAGCAACTACAATTTTAAAATGTCTGTATCTTTCTTGGTAGGTGGTATCTGTTAATATTTTAATTTGGATGAGATTTTAACTGTGATCAACAATATCGTTGGTAGCTAAAACATGCATGACTGCATAGGTACGGTTCAGGAAGAGTTCCATTCTCTCAGCCTCCGTGTTTGTCTTTAGGTTGACTTCAGGACACCCACACACAGCTTGCAGATGAGAAGCCATTAGATGGGCTAATGGGGCATCGAACTAACCTGAGGCAATGTATGTAGGGAATGGCTTCTCTCTTAACATCTTATTAGAACTCCCTCAAGTATAACAGGAGGCCAGAGGTAATTAAGCTAAAAATGCAAATAAACATGATGTGACCATTTTTATGCCAAGTGACCAGCTAAAAATAAATATCTGCTTGGCATAGATTGTTTCTGCGGAGCAGGGCAAATACCAGCTCGCTGCTTGTGGCGGGGTCGTGGTCTCGTGCTGTGGCCCAGATTGAAAGGTGAAGATTCACAATATTTATCCTTTTAAAAAGTGTCTGGGGTCCTGTTAGAAGAAACAAAAAAAGATGGACAATTCAGGAGGTTGTTCAAATAGTCTTCCCACACTGGGTCACAGCTTATCTCCAGCAGAAGGGGGACAGCCGCTATCACTGCTGGCTCTGTGGGGACAGTAAAAATGAATTGATGGCTCTACTCCAGCTCTTAATACAGCAACTTGTTCTAATTGTGCCTCTTTGTAGATTCTATAGAGGAGAAATGTTTGGCAGAACATAGAGGATTAACTAATATTATGCCACTAAAAATCCTGGACTCTGAGGGAGAGCATGATGAGGACATTGGAGGCAAGACTGCCATGCAACAGCTTGTCTTCCAAGCTCAGCATCAGTGGAGAGTGAAATGAGTCCCTCAGTTTTCACGGGCAGTACAGCATTTTCTTTAAAGGCCGGTCCTCCATACACCCATGGAAGCTTTGCTGCTGGCATCCATGGATCTGGAGTTCAAGATCTTTCACTGTCATCATCACACAAGTATAGATGGAGCTGAATGATGCTCACCTGGTTAGCCCCTTTTGGCAGTGACTTCATTTATTGCTCATGTTCACAAGACTCATGTCTTCTCATTGGGTTTCTAAGGATTACAGTGCAAAGCTGGTGGTGTGCTGGTTTCTTACTGCTTCAGTTTTGGAGAGGAGCAGTCTTCTTCGTCACTCAGAGCCCTTTCTTTTTCCAGGAGCAGTTGAAAGATCTGCGCAATTTTTCCTGCATGCAAGCTTTCTCTCAAGGGTGCCAACTTGTGATTTGGGCAAGTTGTGTTTACATTACATTTTATTCTCTCAGGAGGCTTTTCGTTCACCAACTGTCTAGCACAAGTTCACAGTAGAAATTTGCTTGATGCCGAGTGCCCTTTCCTCCTGTTGGCTTTAGAAAGACTTATGGCTACTAAGCTTCTTGCAGGATCATGTGCCACCTTTTTTTTTACACAACAGTCTGTTTTACATAATAAGATTTACAACATCAAAGACAGCAAGAATGTTCTTTTTAAGAAAGAGAGTGTGAACCCCTTACATGCTTAGGGAAAACATTCATATTCTGTATGTATTTTTCACATACTGGAATGCCTGCTATTTAACAATGTCTAGGGATTTAAATGAGAGCTGACAACAGAAATATCCCAGACATACCTCTTTTTTAGATACCTTTAGCTTCTTTTAGCTGCCTGTCTTTTGGCTTTGCTTTGTCACAACAAAAGCCAACATGTTAGAACTACTTTGTTTACAGGATTTCCAGGATACTCCAAATCATTTCTGTGCGTGGTGGAAACTCAGTAAAGACGTAGGAGAGTACAGTCAAAAATGCACCAAGGAGAAAATATCTGGCATGGTGTTTTTTCCCTTTCAGTGAAGGAGTTCCATTGCTATTGACTCGAATTCAGGCAGAACCTGGCCCTTTCCTTTCCATTGTTTGCCTGAGGAAGGAGCCATGGAGTACAAACCACGTTTCATTGATCTTACAGGTGCTGCTGAATGGTGGGAGCATCCCAGAGACGTGTTTGGAGGGCAAGGTGGGGAACTCTGCTATGCATCGCCCTAGCGAACAGAGACCTTGTTCCATCCATTTGTCAGATAATCTTCTCTTGCACAGCAGTATAGGGAAGGTTAGAACAAATCAAAGGATATCAGTAAGATGCTTGCAAGTCAAGTGATTGAATACACAAAGTGCTAGGTCCTTGTCTTATTCCCAAAAAGAAGACAGTGAAAAACGTGGAAGAGGTGAACTTTTAATGTCTGTGGACCAGGAGGTCAGGAAGGATCACTGCACAATGCAGGGATTTTTATAAGTTGTTTAAAGAGCTGTTTGGTGAGCAGTAGGAGTGAGGGGTTGAAATTAAGTGCAGAAATCAGACCAGTTCATTAAAACAAGTATTTTCAATATATTGCTCTCTGAAAATTCTAGACTCCCTATTCACTGTAGTCCTTGAAAGACATTTGCTGTTTCAGTGTCCTTTGTCATGCTTCTTGTAACCTTGTGAAACAGGCTGGCTCTGCAACCTGAACAGACTTTCTGGCAGCTGCAGTACCCCAGAATTGTGCAGTTTGGGATTTTGTAGCAAAGACAGATCCATGGCAAGAAAGATCTTGACTTCTTTTTTTTCTTTCTTTTTTAATTTTTATACCATTTCAGTTCAAGGAACCACTTATTCTTGCTATGTCGCACGTAGTTGTAGGGTTAACTAATTTTGTTAAGATCTAGAATGTGCTTTTAAATGTACTCTGGAGAAAAATTTTGCCATGGCAGGAAATGAAGAAGATGAACTAATCAGTTGTCTTTGTCACTGGTTTTATGATTCATTTTTATGGTGCTGTGTCTTTATGAAATCATATGAAATGGATGAAATTGTCCTTGTTTGCAAGACTCTTCTAAAATGTTTTGGAATTCCTATTTGCAAGCCCTGTTTCAGCTATAAATACATCAGGAGATTAGAATTTCATTGCTGCAGTTTTTCCGAACTGCTTCAAGCACAATCTTCATGCAAATGGAATAATCCCTTCGCTTTGCAGTCTCTAGGTCAAAACTGGAAGAGTGTTTGCAGATACCTGACTGCCTTTTTTTTTAGCTGGCTCCTGCAGAAGAACAGACAGACAGCCATTGGAACAGCTCATGACATATGTTTGGCAGCAAAAGTACCCCTGATTCCAAGTTCCAGATTATACTTCTCAGCTATGGCTGGCCCTCTTCCTGGGCACTCATTAGCTTTTCTTTTAGTCATTTTACACCCTACAGAGGTAGTCTCCTTCTGCTGAGATTTTTCCTGTAATTTTTTCCTTTCGCAGAAGACATGATCTCTCCTCGGTAGTGGTGTGAATGTGTTGGGGTTTCCTTTGGCTGAAAGGGTGGCTGGCAGTGTGTACGTTTTTTCTTAATGAAGAGGGAGGTGTGAGCTGGGGAGAACAGCTCATGAGAGATCTGATGTGTGTCGTGAGTCTTACCTTGCACCTCAGGTCTTGTGAAAGACAGAACTGTGTCATCCCCTCTGTCTCAGATACCCATGTGCATGGACTGATCCTGTTGTGCCTGAGCAGCAGATTTATCTGGGATCATATTGGTGCTGGCCCCTTTCCAGACTTGGGGTCATCTTCCATTCCCGGCTGCAGCATCCTGAAGATAAGGACCAGAATGATGAAAACCACCTAGAGCATTTAAAACTAGAGGATGAATAGCAACAAGAGAAACCTCAGAATGCAGAGAGGTGACTAGCTGAGGTAATTTAAAATAAAAAATGGCTCTTGTCTAGCAGCTCCTTTATAACACATAGTTACTGTCCCGAATATCTCAGGAAACCATTTTGTATTCTGCTAGTGTAAACCTAGATAGCAGTTTTATCTTTAAAGATTAGGAGTTATTTGGGAAAGTTTCATTTCATAGTTGTATTTAAAACAGAACATTCTTGCTTCTTTGTCGTCTAACTGTGGTATATATTAAACTAATTACTTTAGTGAAGCTGAGTTACACAAATATTAATCAGACTACATATTTGAGTCTCTTTATGGCATCAAGATAAAAATCCAGTGATCCCACATTATAAGCGCTTCCCTTCGCTTCCCTTGACTTCCCAAAAAAAGGTTTAAGTTGTTTGATTGTTTGTATTCTTTGAAGAATATGAACGTTTTGCACTTCAGACAAGCCCATTTCCTTTTTTAATGGGAAAAGCTCCAAACATTGCTTTTCAAACAGAACTAGAAAGTTTATTTTTGCAGACTTCTGTTGGGCAGTTGTGGACAACACCCTATAACAGGAAAGCATGGCTTCTCCAAAATTTCTCCAAGATGAAAACATAACATTACTGTTCTAAGTTACTAACCACAATTAATGGTTTGAGATGATCATAGTAATTTATAAGTTGTTTTACCCTTTTACCCTTGTTATATGAATGAGTTTAGTGTATTGTCCAACTTGAAGTTCGCTATGGAACATACGGTATTTGAACCTGCAAGGCTTTTTGTTGCAAAGAAGGGCAAAGACAACCAACTCCATACGTAAATAATTTGAAAGAATGGGCCTGGGAGTAGACCCAGTGTTGAGAGTAATGGATTCCAGCACAGGTTAGAAAGGAGGCCAGATCCTTCAGATAGTCTGGTTCCTTAAGAAAAGAAGTGATGGAATTAAAGGAACAAATATTTACAGTTGTATTCCTCAAAAACATTTTGTACTTTCTCCTTTCATTTCGTGTCTGCTGATGAGTGTAGGTCATAAAAATATTTCAGGAATGAAAACTAAACCTAACCACAACTCCACAAATTATATATAATCCCAACTTTACAAAATATCAAAGCATTTTTGCACATGGAATCACGTAGTGCCTTCTGAGAAAGCATATAAATGTCTAAATCCTAAACCCTTCATTTGAGGAGCAATAAGTACTACATACGTGTAGCGCACACATAGACATCCAAGTGGTATTGCAAGGGCAGAGGATCTTGTATTGCTTCTTGCCCCTTTTGGGTGTTGAGGGTCATGGATGACTAGATAGGGACAGAGACTGAAACTTCTGTTTTTGCTCAATAGGATGATGAATAATTTTGTGACACCTTTTTCTTAGCCTGTACGGTAGAATAACGTATTCAGCACTTGACCAAATTCCTATAGCAATTTTAGTCGAAGTGATGAAGTGAGAGGTCAAGATTGCAGGACATTCAGTGAATGGTTTTTAAGATAAAAATGCTATTATTGAAAATTTTCAGGATTGCAGATGCAGGAGAAATTGTTCTGTTTCATTAAAAAGAGCCTGTTAGATATATCTGATGGGACCAAGACAGCCAGAAATTTCTTACTAAGAACCAGTTCTGGAGGAAGCGGAACATCATTTGAACTTTGCCTCCCTCATGTTCTTGGTTCATCATATTCCATGGACAATTCATCAAAGGCACTTACTGCATTCTGTTAGTTTAAAATAGGAAATAGAACACCCCAGAACCACCACTAAAATGTGTTATATGATGTTTAGATATGCACATTTTTAAAAAGACTATATCAGGGTTTTTGCTGATTTCTGGATTTCCAGAACCTTATGCTAGCCTCTTTTTCCTTTCTTTTCTTCTTCTCTTGTTTATTTGAGCGATGAGTATAAAGCAGAAAATAGCTTTCTGGCAGTAAATGCTCTCTGGCATTGGAAAGTATGTGATGGTTAAGTTAAGAATGAAAAATATGGGGTTGGGATATGTGATGGTTGAGCTGCTGTGCTGGCTGTGCTTCCTGGATGGCCAGACATGTGTCTTGCTGCCATAGATTTATACTGTGGCATTTCTGTAGAAGGGGGAAGAAAATACTCTTTCAAACTGGGGAAGGGAAAGGCTTTGAAACAGAGAAGCTGTTTTTGCTTTGGGTTTTAGATGGTTTCTGAAGTCATCATTCATTTCTTGCCTTCTGAAAGACTGAATTAAGGAGTGATGCCTTACAGATTGCCTCACGCTGGCACTTCCTTCTGCAGAGTTTGTTGTTGTACCAGAGCTTTCCTCCTGCATGTTTGTGGAGCATCTGGCCCATGGAAGACCAATGCTAATGGAGGCATATAGGCCACAGTACATTAATAATATTAATGCTGAGCTACCACATCTGCGTTATGTTTTCTGTGCTATGGAATTACCCTCTTAGCCAGATAAGTGACTTAAGTGCCTGCTTTCCACTTTCCATTCCCTGCAAAAGCGAGATTCGTTTCACTGCTCACTAGCTCAGGGAAAGGCTTTCAACATGAATTTCTTCTGCAATTGCCACAGTGGGACAGCCCTCGCACACCAGTGTAATTTGCATTGCTGTCTGAGGACACTTCCAGGGTTTAAGCACTTCAGGAGCCACCAAAGCAATTTATGCAGTGGGCAGCCAAGTGCATTCTTTCCTGTACCCTGCTGTGCAGCAGATCTCCCCGCAAAACAGAAACCCTGTGTGCTGCCCCACCTTCCTCCTCCTGCCTCCTCCCCAGCTCTGCTTGCTGTCTATGAAATCAGCTTTCAAACCAGAGCTGTCTGCAGAGGTGCCCTGAAGGAATCTCCCTCTCTGCTGGGGTTCACAGCAGCAGCTGGGGAGTGAGCAGAGGGAGCATTCGGTCCCTCTGTCGTGATTAGTTTAGTGCACATTAGGGGCTGGCGATGATCCTGCACTGCAGTCAGCCTGACCTGACCCAGAGTGTGTCTCATGGAAGAAACCTGCACTTAATTACAAGTGTCAACTTAGAAAAACACTTCTGTCTCATTGTTACTAAATACATAGCTTAATCACCGTTGTAAACGGGTTCTGTGTTCTGGGACTGAAGTTCAGCTTATTTTTAACCTGAGACTGACTTTGGTGAAGAACATCCTTCCTACAGCCTGTTTTTAGTGCTAAGGCTGAGCAGCTGGAGGAAAAAAGAATGTGCTGCTTCCCATAAATAGCTGCAGAGCCAACAGGAGTGCTACTAAGGACCAAGATACAGTGGGGCAGATGATAATATGGATGTTTATACGCTGGTATTTTTGTTTGTTAGGAGAAAAGTAGAAGATTTAGCAAAAGGAAAAGAAATATAAAGGTAACATTTGGTCTACATGGCAATAGTGTCCTCTTATCACATGGATGCTTGCTGTTTTTTAACAATAGATGCCAAGCTAGTCCTTAAAGCATGTATAGCAAGATTTATATTCAGGGGCCTAGCAACTGGTACTGTTTTAGGAAGAAAAGGCATATGGTTTTAATATGTTAAAAATTGTCTTCAGCAGCATAATGGTTTTAAAATACTATTGCTCTTCCCTCTCTGTGCTCTTCTCCTATTTCTCATTTCCCAAATTCCACAAGATCCAGCCATCTGGCTTTCTCATTATCTGGACCATTGTATATTGTTAGTCTACCCTTCTCTAAAGAAGAGGAGTGAAAGAAATTCAGTATTTAATTTTGTATAGTTACTCATTCCCTATTTGGAGTCAGATTTTAGTTTAACTTGGATTTCTTTACATATTTCTTGGTCCTGCCTGGTTGTACAGTGTTAATGCCTGGAGATGGTTGCTAGCTAAGTGTGGAGGAAACATGTTCCTCCATGGGATGTTGCTTTTTGCTTGCTGGTTAAAGTGCATTGAGCTTTTTCACCCTTTGTGCAGCAGGGAGACGTGCTTTTCCTTGGCTTGGAGCTGCCTGTTTGTTTTCAGGAGCTGTGCTGCCAGATCCTTTCCTTGTGGCTCCCCTCTGCAGGGCCAAGGCATTGACAGCAATTGCCTGTGCTGGAGGCTCTGTGATTTTCCCTCAGTGCAGAGAAGGGGAAGTGATGGCTGAGATATAAACCCTTCAGAGCAGGTGGGGTGGGTCCTGGGAGGAGTGGTGTGGGGCAGCGGGGTGATCCAGGTGATGAGGGCTTATAAAGGAATCCAGAAGTCTCCTCTGCTTTATTGCACCTGAATAATCTCGAAAATCCAAGTGCTCTGTGGAAGCTGCTTTTAAGGACTGAGTGGGTTGCGTTGGACAGGAGCGCTACAGGATGGAGTAGGGGCAGGGCTGTTTCCCTCTCTGGGTATCCAAGCTCGGTTCCACAAGAGCTGGAAGGGCCTCCGTGGCCTCGAGGAAGCACAGGAGGCAAGGACTGGGAGAAGTTAGCAAAATCCATTGACATTAATCCAAATTAACCTTTACACACCTCTCGTTTTCTGAATGCAGTGTTTTAAATGGCAGCAGACAGCGGTAAATGATCTTGTTTAATATCTCTAGCTTCAGTGAATGTGAAACATTAGTATGAAATCTCCTTATTGTTATAATAAATATCTGGTTTAGCCTGATAAGAGGTGAGATGGTTCATAAAATGCTGGATGAGTAAGCCTAAAGAATCTGTTTAATTGAATCTTCTTTCTTACAATGTCAGAGTAGTCAAAAATAGAGTTCTGGGGAATTGTGGTAAAATGCTGCTTTGGCATTTTCTCATTGGTGAGCGGGGCTGGTGATGATCCTGTTTTGTGTCCCCATGAAACCAATTGAAGGCAAGTCACTCCTGACAGCAAATGAGGCATTTTCATATAAACCTTGACTGGATGAAAATGTGTGCATGTGGGTTGGGAGGCACAGAGCTTAATTTCATAGGTCAAATAAGGATGTGAGGTTGAATTTAACCATACTGCCTGAAGTAGCAGGAAATGTGTTTCTTAATGTCACCATTTTTCCTTTTCTTTTAGAAACTGTTTATTGCATGGGGAACATTTAGCAGTTGTGTCTCTGAGTCCCCGTTGTTTACTGATGTGACCTTTTATAGGTTTCAAATGTGGTGGGGATTTTTTTCCCCCATGTAAAATGAAGCTTAAATTTAAATTTCCTTTACCATTCACATTGGCATGGCTTTGTCTTACACAAGCTGAACAAGTATCCCTGCCTTGAGCGAGTAATCTGCTGGAGCTAGTTGTATGAGAAAAGGCTCTGAGAAAGGTTAGTACATGTTGCATTAAAATATCCACGTTGCATAGACGAGACCTTTGTTCTCGGTGGCTAAAAAGGAAGATAGAAGCACAAAAAGTGGTTAGCTTTCACTAATTTGTAAACCCTAAGCACTTCAAAGCAGGTTAAGAAGTAGTTAAGGGGATCATAAATCTTATGCCTAGGTGGTAAATACCCACATTAAACTCGGCAAATACAAATAAATGCTTATTTCTTTGTCCATGGGTCTGAGCTCTGACCTATAGATTTCTGAGACTTCTTAGAAGTTACTGATCATTTTATTTCATGATCTTACTCTTTCCTGCCATGCTGTAGCCTTCTCATCATCTGGGAAGAATCATGTCAAGTTGTCAAACGGACTAATTGGTTTAATATTTTGCAATTCTTTCACTTGAAAACTGGTTCTTAGCTGATGATAAAATCACTTTTGTTTCAAATGTTAGTGCCTTTGACAGATAGAAGTATTAGATACTTTGATAGGATTTTCTATGAATTGCCTATGGGTTTTGGACATTTAATTCCCATTAATTTCTGAGAGGTTCTTTGCTTCCCTCGGGACACTTTCAAAATCTCAGCCTTTGTAAACCTTCTGGAAATGGCTGGTTTTAAAATCTTCTCTGTTTCAGCTTAATAGCAAATCTGTTTCTCACCCAGTTTCTACAACTATAAAAGGAACGTAGGACTTTTCCTTGGAGCACTGGGCAAGGGAGGCAGCCAAAACAAGCACAAATAGAATCACAGCGACAAGCTCACAGAGACCCCGACGCCTCTTCGGGAGGGAGCTCTGTTTGCCTTCGCAGCGCTGCAGGCAGGGTGCACATCCTCTCCTTGCCAGGAGCTGCTTCCCACCGGGAATGAGGGAAGGGACAGGGCTTACAGGCACAGCAGTAACCCAGCTGTGGCTCCCGCTGGTGTGCTGCACCTCCCTGTCTCCCCAGTGCGGAGGGATGTGCAGAAATTCCGGGTAGTTTTGCTAAAATAGGGTGATGGAAGAACAGGGGTAGATCTCATCTCTATTCACTTGTTATGTTTCGTATCTCGGAGTGTGAGCCGGTAATAGAAGGACCCTCAGCTGGAAGGTTTGCAGATCTGAGGAGATTAGGGAAAGGCTGGTATTTACTGCAAAACCTTTCCTACGGTTTTGTTCGGAAACGTGAAGCTTGAGGAGCTTAGTCAATTCTGGGTTAAAACCAGTAAGGGAATTCAGAGGCAGACAATATGGCCTGTGAAATCTGGGCTGATGATGGTGAGAACACAGAATGTGTACAACAATGGGGCTGGAAGCAGGCTGGGAGTGCGGGGCTGGAAGCAGGCTGGGAGTGCAGAGCTGGAAGCAGGCTGGGAGCACGGGGCTGGAAGCAGGCTGGGAGCACGGGGCTGGAAGCACGGAGCCAGCTGCGCAGCCTTGGGCGAGCCTGGGAGTTGCAATGCACATGATGAAAGCAGCCTGGTCCACCAGGGAAATTCTGCCTGAAAACTTCACTTCTGCCCTGAAATCATCAACCTTCATCTCCGTATTGCTGACATTTCTTGGCTCGACAATTTGACTTGTCAGTAGCAAAAGACAACGTGAGAAAAAACATTTTGCAATTCATGTTGTTCCTTTGCGTTTGCTCAAAATGGCTGCTGGGCAAGGGAGAGAAAGTCTTTTCCCAAGTTTTTAAGAAAGGGAAGCGCAGCAGAGTGGCCCTGGGTCATGCTGTGTAGTCTGGCTGTGTCAAGTCTTAGCAGTGATCCTCCAGGAATTACTTGGGAATGCCTGAAGCTCCTGAATGGTTTCCTAAATGGGCCTTTTCCTCATCGCAAGGAAGGGTGTGGAGACAAAAGTGACCTTTGAAGTGGTCTTGTCAAACCAGGGGTTGCAAAAAATAAATTGCCGTTGATCAGAGACACCGCTGTTAAAAACCAGAGCATCCAGTGTGCTGTCCTCATTTTCCTGACTTGCATTTGTCTGCTGTTAGTAAAGTCCCATCCTTTGTCTTCAAAAGCTCTGGAGAGATGCGCAGTATGAAAGGAACGATCCTGAGGCCACCAAAGAATCCCTTTTTTTGTTGTTGTTTATACCAAAGTATTATGCTATGCTATTGGCAAAGTAATTTTCAGCTCCAAGTGAGACAAGATCAGTCACAGTGGTTTTCACAAGATTGATGTGAAGAGCTAGAGTGGTGCTAATTAATCAGAGCTGGGGAGAGCGTGTGCCTGCATACTCAATTAGTGTAACATTTCCTAAATTGGAGCGGATCTCTGCCATACAGTAACACTATAGCAAAGCCTGAAGGGTGCAGAGATACAATTCATAATGAACACCTTAACTCGTTCCTTGAATGCTTGCACCCCGAGACACTCCTGAGTGGCGAGCCCAGAGGGATTTCCTATCATAGCTACTGCAGTGCTGGGAATCGCCAAGAATGCTCCAAAGGCAGCATTTCCTTTTATTTAGAAGATGTTACATAACAAGCCTCCTTAATTGTATTTTTAGTTAGAAAGAGGAATGGTTGTTTGTTACAGTAAATCAGCTTTGACATAAACAATACTTAGTTACAGATGCTTTTCACTGTTCTTTGAATTTCAGTCTCTTTTAAGAAAAACTGCAGGTTGTGAGAGCTGCTACAATGCTATAAATAACAATAAAATGTTAGTTCCAGATTTGTTTCAACACTGCACGTGGAAACTTAAATATGAAAACTGATCTCCAACATGAAAAAGGGCATAGATCATAGGATAGAATACTTTCTGTGCTTGATATCTGAATTAATTTCACTCTTAACCTCTAGTATTTGTATTTGTTCTTGTGTTACAGCAAAGATACTTTTTTGCCTATAGGTAGAATAACCTGTAAGCCATTGAGACCTGAAGTAGCAGAAGATTTTTGTTAAGTCTTTGAAAATAAAGTGATTTAGTGGTATAGCAGCCCTATTTTTATCCAGACTTGTACTTACATCAGGCACAGCTGTTGACTAAACCTGCAGAATGAATTAGAAATGGATTAATGAAGCTCTAAGACAAATACATCAGAATATTTTAAACAGCTCTCAAGGAAACAGTTTTATTTAATTTTAGGCGTGTAATGGCTTTATACTTTGAGCAAAATAAAGTAAAACAGTAGACCCACACTCTAAATTGACAGCCAAAGTGTAATTTTTTCCACAGGCTTTTGGAGTATGCAAACCCTTATAATTGTTTGCTGACTAGTGAAATTGGTTCATATGGCTTAAGAAGGAAAGGAACCCTTCTAACAAATACGGCCTGTGGCAGCTGGCCTGATACCTGCTATGCCACTCCAGTGGCTGTAACACCAGAGATAACAGTCCAATTTCATTTGCGGTTACTCTGCTATAAATCTGGAGTAAGTTCGTTGGTTTGATTCCAGCCTTAGAATCCTAAGTTATTTTTCCTCTCCCAGGCTCTCTCATTTCAGGCCGTGTTCAGAGCATTGTAGTGCGGATGAACTGTGTCTGATATCTTTGATATCTTAAGTCAGAAGTAGGTCACTGGTATTTGATTCTCGAAGGGAAAATACTCAGTTCGGCAGCCAGACAAGGGGAGAGGAGGGATGATAGCTCCTGATAGACTTACTCAACTTAAGAAATCCTCAAGCTGATTATGTGCTTTCTTCCAATTCCTGCTTTGTTTATGCTTAAACAGTCCTTAAAAATATGAATTTCTCCCCAGTTTGCTGGAGGAACCTGAGAACTAGTTGCTGTCTCAGTCTTTGGGTTGTTGTTGCAATTCTCTGGGCATGTGTTACTCCTGTAGCATTGTTAACACAACAGGAGCTGCCGAGCAAACATAAGAAAATGCCAGCAGGTTTATTGGTCTTAATCATACTGCTGTAGTTAAACTGCTGCAAATCTCTTATAATTCAAAATATCCTCCTTTTTGTAGTTCGGCTGAAGTGTTACTACTTGAGAGTTTAATTTGGCAGGAGGAAAACTGTACCTGTAGGGAAGGAGGGGTGGTCTCCCACTGACAGACACTCTTGCTGAGTTCTCTGGAGGATGACTGTTGAAACTGGCTAGAGATGGCTTTATTCTTTGTTCTGCTTATTTGTGCCGTTGCTTGCTTTACAATTGAACCTATTCCTGTAAGAAGTTGAGAAGGGATCAGGAATGCTTAACAGAAGAGCAGGTACTTGGGAATATGGATAGAACAGTGCTTGTAAGAAATAATTACCCTTGCCTTACACTCAAGGCATACAAAGTATGCTCTTCACCTAACCAAACATAGGTCAAACTGAGCATAGCCCACTCCTGAGCAATGTGAAAAGGCTGTGTATGTAGTTAAATTCTAATGCAGGGGAACAAATCCCCTGCTTGACTTCCAGAGCAGATTGTTGTTCTAAAAATGCTACTAAAGTTAGAAGGTGGATATAGGAGTTTTTCTTGGCCCACTCTTTCTTGGAAATTGTTCAAGATTTAAATTGCTCAGAATTTCATACCTCTTGGCCACTGAGCATGGCTGGTCAGCCTCAGAGTCACCCATTCTACACCCTGCAGGATCGCCTAGAGCAGCATATACTTTTATTTTCTCATTGCAATGACTTGGCTGTGCTTAAAGTCTGTGTAAGTAAAGAGGAATAAAATTCAAGTCAATAAAATATAATAAATAGCATCCATGATACAAAATAATACTGCTCTACCTCAGTCACGCAGTTGGTACAGCAGAAAATGCTTCTTAGACAAACTTGTGATCACTGCAGTTCAGAATATGTTTTTCCCACTTCTGTGTGACTTTATGGTTTAGTCAGAAAAAACTCCCAGTTTTTTCTCTTAGACTATAATTTTTCTGTCTTTGTTCTTACTTCTCTGAGTCCTATAATCAATCCCAATTATCTCCACGTCTCTGCATCTGATTTCAAAGGGTGGTCTCATGCCATATGTAAAACCACTGGGGTTACCAATTAAATAAAATATCGCAGAGTGGGTTAACATATTAGCAACCTTTGTTCAGACTATTTTTGCAAAGATAATCTGAGTTATTAACTGTCTGAGCAGGAACACAAGTTTGGTCATTAAATGCAGCTGACTGAAAATTGAGATAAGTCTTCTAATTGTATGGACAAACAGCCCTGGAAGCTCTTTCTGTTCAAGCCATTGTTCTTTGATCAAAACGAGTTTGTGATAGAGATTGTTGTTTTTCATGAAATGGGAAATGTGGGTTGTATGAAATGTGCTACCTTAACGTCAGCTGTCATGTATTGATGTTTTCAAACTTTTCAGAATGAAACATGATCCTTCAGTAGGCTGTAATGATAGGGTTGTTTGGGTTTTTTTTTTCTTTGTATGGAGATCACATATTTCTTGTCTTTTTCTCACTGGTTTAATTTTAGCCTTGATGTTAGCTGTGCCATCTGATGTTTTTGGTGACTTGCGTGAAATGGGGTGATATTTTAGCCCCCTTTCCAAAGCAGCAGTAACTTCCCATGAACACAGCCCTGGAGGGAGGAAACACCTCAGGCCTTTCGATCCATGAGAGGAGCAGTGAAAACTAGCACGCAGGAGCTGAAATCTCACAAATGAAAAAGATGCAGAATCATGTACTGTTGGTCTGAGCATTCGTTGTGTTCCCACATTCTCATGTCATCTCTCCAGGAGCAGCTGTGTCGGGGTTCTGGGTGCTCTTTTTGCTGATGGATGCACCCAAGGACGGCTGTGTGCCAACAGGACTGTGTGCCTGGCACAGAACAGTTTGCAGTTACCTCAGCTAATTCACTGTACAGCAAAGCTGGGTGTCCCTTCCCAGCACCTTCCAGTCTTAGGGAATGAGTTCCTGTGTAGGACCATTGATTTGTGAAGCCCCTGAGCTAACGAGTCTCCTTACAAAGCAGTAGCTCAGTGTTACCTGCTCAGGACGTACGAGCTGCCTGCCTGGTGGGAATGCTTAGAGGCTGGACCAACAGCAATGTCTGGGCTTTTCGTCCTCTGTTTGCCAGCTGGTGAGAAGCTTGACTGAAAGGCACAAATTAAAATCTAAAGAGAGCCTTAAAGGAAGGGCCAAGCAGATGGATATCAGCGTGGGGAATGGTGAACAGGATAGTAGAGCATGACACAACTTGTACCGTTTCCCTCAGGCTGCACCTGTTATTGGAAATAAAACTTGAGCTTACCATTATTTTAACTTGCCAGAATATACGAGGTGACATGAAGCAATTCTCACGTCCCTAAGGATTTTCATGATAATGCATCTTATGTTTCTGCATTGGGACACCACCCTGTTACTGCAAATTCACCTTTTAATTCAGACACTGAACACGTGAAGCAATTGCATGTAGTCACACCCATATCCAACATCATGCATTTGCTGTTAATCCTTGGGAAATTGTATGCCAGGCCAGCTGTATAGTTTAATTTCTGCCATCTCTCTGTTTGTAAATAGCATGGCTGTGCATATTGAGTCATATTATAGATGTTTATTGACAGTAGCTGCTTATAACTTTATACCCGTGGCTATGTTTGAGTGGCTTATCATTGGCTATTTATCTACAAAATGAATTAAACAGTTATTTATAACACAATGACTCTCCAAGTAAAGCAGTGAAGTGATGATGGTATTTTTAATAAGCAAAGTATTTGAAAACCACTGTTTTTCCTTTTTTTTTTCCCCCAAGAGAATTAGTATAATTACATGTTTTAGTTACTAAAATAAAAAAACTAAATTGCAAAGCATGTTTTTATTCTATTAATAAACGCTGTGAAAATGCTCATTCTTTAAATGCATGCTACTAGGCAGGAAAGGATGAGGTAAAAATTAAGAGAGCAGGCAAGACACATGGCAAGAATGTAGTAAAAAAAGTTGAATTGGAAGCTAAGACACAACACAGTCCTTGGGTACTGGAGGTACTGTGCAGACAGTATAGTGTGTGTATACTGACGATCTAAATGGCTTTTTATATGAGCTGCTCTTTACTAAATGTTTGTTACATAAACTTTCTGCTTTTGATTAGTGTCTAGATGTAAAGACTTCATTTTATATGTCCTTTTATAATTTTGTATAGAAACAACCTAAACTTAATGGAATTTTGCACTGTTTGTATGGTAAATCAGTCCTGATAGTCCTAATCTAATCTGTAATTAAAAACAAAGTAGACTTGGTACTTGATTGAAATATAAAGATGTTGGTAATTCAATGTTTCCTTCTCTAGAACAGTAAAGTTTTGAAGGTTTGGTTTATGTCAGCATTTCACAGTCATTCCAAGAAGTTGCATGTTACGTCCTTGGGTTGTTTTGGGGTTTTTTTCCCATTTTTTTTTCCTTTGGGTAAACTGATTCTGACTTGTGCAGACACGTGGCAAGATTCACACAGGTCTGACTGTGATTACTGTGTGCTCTGGAGTGAGCTGCGTAACTTGAAGCTGTTTTGCGGGGATTGGCATCCTCAAGTGGATGCTGACAAGTGGTTGTGTAGGGAATTCTACAGAGCTGCTTTGTTGCATAAGGGACTGGATGCCGCTATCTTCCTATTCATATAAATTCTAGGCATACTGGAAGTATTGCATGGTCTGAGTCCCTGTGTAGGACAGGTATAGAAACCTCTCCAGTACTTTCAACACCAAGAAGTCGTTGCCATAAACAGTCTGACTTCACAGTAGTTTAATTCCCCTCACCAGGTTGATTTCTGCCCGGTCACTGTGGGGTAGGTTGGCCTGGATGTCTCCTTGGAGCCCACCAGTCAGCTCTTGGGCAAGGAGCCCGTGTGGCTGACAAATTAACTTCTGCCCTATTGAAATTAGAAACAAATAAATAATTGCTACAGGGTGACTGCGCTTATTAGTATTACTAATAAATCCATGGTAAATTATATTTATATGGAAACAGGGAGGCACCATGTATCTTTGGTAATTTATATACACAAACTGCCAAGTTACTGAGCTAATATTAATTTGTGGGAGGTTATTGACCTTGCTCTGCAAGATAATTTAGATTACTCCTTGTATGATATCAATGCATTCACATGAAGCTGTAGGAACAATAAAAGTGTTAATAAAGGAATTAAAAATGGGAATGCTTGTGGGTAAGGAAAGGCCCCATACATCCCTAAGTAAATTCTGTCCCTTGCATGCTAATTTCTTTCTCAGTGCTCATTCTATTCTAGTATATTTTCTATGTTTTGGTTTTGGTTTTTTGTTTTGTTTTTTTTTTTTTTTTTCCCTGTGCTCATCACTATGGTATTTGAATACTTTCAGGTAGTCCATTAAGTAGCATGTTCATCAGGTCATTATGCCCTGTCACTGAGGAGAGGATTAAATAGTGATACTGTATCTATTAATCTGGGAAACTGTGCTTCAATTACAGCAGACTGGAGAGTAGATGGAGATAAATTTTATTGGTGTATGGCTTTGATAGAATATTGGTTCTTTACCTAATCTGGTATTTTTTTCTAATGCATTTGTCTTTTTAAAAAACAAAACTGATAATCCACATATTACTATTAGGAGAATTACCCATCTCCTACTACGGAAATTTCAAATTACATGTAATAGTCATATAAATAAAAAATGTTAGAACCTGTCTGCCTATTCAAGGAGGAAGAAAAAATAAACCATCATTATTTTAAAAATACTGTGCAAGTAAGTAGTCAATCTCCAAGGAAGAGGTGAGGAATAGAAAAATTACTGAAATATATTTAGATATGAGTACATCCTCTGTAGGGGAAAACAAACCGGAAAATTCCATCTCCTGATTGTTTAAAAGGGAAAACCTCCATCTGCCAACACCTGAGATTGGCAGGGACACAAATGAACATCCACTAAAGCTATGATAAAATATTAAAGAAATATTTTAAGCTATTCCCATGCAGCATTCACACTTCACTGCCGGTATGCGTGCAGGGACACAGAAAACTGTGTTGTTGGGTTATATCAGCTTGCTGGAGCTAGATGGAAAAATTCAGAAATTACATAAAGGTTTTCAAACACAGATATTGCATCCCAGCAGGAGAAACAACTGTTGGGAATGGTGACATGTAAGAGTTAGATAAATTTTTAATTAATCAAATTCATTCCTTTTTTTGAAAGCTGCTGACTACATAATTGAAAGTTTTCCAGAGTGGTGGTGTTCTGTAGTCTTTGCCTTTTTTAAAATGTAAAAAAGATCTTACGAAACCAACCCGTTAAGATACTTGTCTTCATCAAGTTATGCATTTTCCTTTATATTTATTTTGAAAGCAATCTTGTAAAACCTGGGAAGAGACTAACTAGCAAAACCTGTGTATTCAGCTGAGACAGCTTTGTGGCCAGAGTTTTCCAGGTGATACTGATAAGATCAGGATTATAGCAGCAGCCAAAGGGTCTGAAGTGCGTGCTGTGAGAGGGCTGCTGGCAGAGATGGAGGGGCACCGGCAGAGGCTTTGCACCCCCTTGGACGTGACTCCTCCAGAATTAAGAAGGTACAGGTTTTAAATAGGGGATTGCCCTGCAGTGTAATAGGCTTAATGCTGGCTCTGTAATTACTGATGCTCTTGTAATGGAGCCAGAGTGGAAGGGGACGTGGTACCCCACTTGGGGTCGTGCTGCCTGAGGTTGGCTGTCCCAGCTCTTGTTCCCAGCACTTGGTGTCATCAGAAATAGGGGAAGGGGGGTTGGCAGGAGGTGATGTGAGGGAACACAGAAGTAGATGTGAAATGTTAGACTACCACGGTGGGGGAATGCAGAGAGTGCTTCCTGAGCGCTTCTGAGGGTGGATGTTTCTCATAAATGGGATGACATTTAGCGGGGTGTGTTTTGTGTGCCTGCTTTGCAGCAGAAACAAAACTATATAAAGAACAGAGCAAAGTGCAAGCTTGGGAATTGCATTCCTTCAGTGTATTGCTGTGCCACCTATTTCTTGACACTTGTAATTTGTTTCTCTTCTGGTTTTACTGAAACAATTAGATCAGCCCGACTATTCACTTCCAAAGTGCTGGTGATGAGCAGTTAATTATGAAATCACTTTGTCACAGATTCTTAAATGCAGTTTGTTGATTGACCGATGACAACATACAAATAATTACCTGTAACTCTTTCTGATTTATCTTGTTCTACGGTAAGTTACATTTAATAATAGCAACCTTGCTTTGCCTCCAACCCTCTAGAGGCTTGTTTCAGTAATCATTACTTGCAGATGCATCTCATTTGTGCCCTGATTTGTGCCCATCAGCCTCAGAGAGGTCAGGCCTTTCACATTTGTTTTTTTCCATTTTAAGCAAAACAATATGTTGATAGAGAATAGAATATGAAAAAGAAATAGGGCAGAGTTCATGTGTGGAGGCTGCCCACGGGAACAAAAGGCTTTGCTTCACAACTTTGGGAGAGTTTTCCTCAAGAGAACCTGGCTGGCCCAAGGTAATAGGGACTGCCTTCCTTCTGCTAGGTTATCCACTTTGGCTGAGTATTTGAACAGTTGCTTGTGACCAATTTCACAACCTGAAGCACAGATCAGGTGGCTTAATTTCTCAGGCTGAAGATTCTGTCCACCTGTCTGTACTCACAAAAATCTTTGCATTTACTGGCATGGCTCCAGAAGATGATGAGATGGGAAAAGCAGGGTTAGGAGTGTTCAATATATTGCAGTTGGACAAGTTTCATGAAAACCAAAGCCAGGGTAGAAAAACACAGCTCTGTTGATGCCTCTCCCCGAAGGTAATGGTGCTGCAGGGACTGTGCTTTCATCAGACACCAGCGAATCCCTGGGGAGACATCTGCTGTGAATGCCTTGAGTGCAGGATGGGGGAACCTTAAATGAGATTACACACGCTATTAGACACTGGTGGAGCCAACCACAAGATGCAAAATCCATTACAAATCCAAGTTCCATTACTTTTGCTACCCAGCTCCCCTTCGTGTGTGCAAGGGTTTGTTCCTGTGAGATGCTGAACACTTTTAGCTACAGTAGAGTCTGATCACTGCTGTGCACTTGTCTTTGGCCTCTCCAGGCTCATATGGGGATTTGGAAGGTTTTGGGTTGCATAACCAAACCTCTTGTGAGTAGGCATTAGTGAACAGGACATGGGAAATCATCCTATGGCAGGTTTTACCCACAGAATGTCAAAAGTGCTCTTGCCTGTGTGTGCCGAGTAAGGCAAACTCCATACAGCTGCATGCATTCTTTGGGTAGCAGTGTAAAAGATAACTGACCACTTGGTTTTCTGGGAAAGTGAGGGGCACTGTCAGGGAAGATACTGAAAAAATTAATTATAGTACTAAATGAGCAAGTATTTTACTGTTGTTACTTTAGCTTTTCTAGGAAAAGAGATAACATTAATTACCTATCAGAGAAATGATGAAGGATTATGACAAATGAATACGTGAGATACAAGATGAACGTTCAGATACAGGAGAAATAGGGCAAAACAAATAATATTAATAATAATAATTTGTGAATGTATATGTGTCGGAAGTAGTTGAAAAATGTTTTTTAAAATTTAATTAATCTTGTGTGTGTGTGCATGCACATGCATTTTTTTTATTGGATTAGCAGGGACATCTTTCAGAATTATGAAATACAAGATGTATTCTCCTATACTGAGGGCTCTTATAATTGCCAGAAGTACAGTAAATGTCCCTATCATTCCCTGGTTTTAATCTCAGCATAATTAGCTCCTTGCACAATAGAGTGTTTAATTTGAATGGCTGCCAAGGCTCATTAAGTGAGAGTAGTTCCTGAGATCTCTGTTGTTAGAATTGGGACTCTTGTTTGAGAGAATGTTCACTGGAGGTGTCACAGGGTTCTTTTTGATATTCCAGTATTAATTTTAGACAGGAAACTAAATATTTAAAGAGATACTGCTGCATCTTTCTACCAGATGCTAGAAGTTGGACTTCACACCTTCCTCAGAAATGGATCTGCACTCTAGCAGATCTTTCAGAGCAACCTGGGACAAAATCAGTGTGCAGTTGGTATTGCCTTGAGCAAAAGAGAATTTTTTTTTTTTTTCCTCATGAGGAGTACATATCCATTTTTGCTTGTGCTAATAGCAAAATAAAGATTCTTCTTAATTTAGAGGATAGGAACCCTTACAATGAATAATATTGTGATTTATTTGTAATAATTAAATCCTTTTATCAAATGTTTTCACTCATATTTTTCCTCATAGCAAATGTCAGTTTAATATGAATTCCTGTCTCTGTCTTTGTTCTGCTTCTCTGAGTTGTTTCCCCACCTCCAAACGCTTTCTTGCTTGCACCTGACAGTGGGACTGTGGTGCTGACTGAAGGCACTTGTGTTCCTCCTGTTACCTGGCAATGGCCTGTGACCCATTGATACTGTCACTGAAATTAAAGCAGTGCTGGACTGCATCATGGTGATGGATCTGGTATTTCTGGGGTTTTTTCAGATTAGAATACTAATAGTGCTACTTCATGTGACCTTTAGACTGTTTGAAACTAGATGTCAAAGGTTGTACCAAAACATTTTGGAAAATATCAAAAGCCAGCCAATGTGTTTGTGGAGTTTGAGGCCAGTTCTGTGCAGAATCATGAGCTGGATGTGAAGGAAAAAAGCCTCTCAAAAACCAGCTGAGATATCCGTGGACCACCTTCTTTTTCTTGGAGTTTGGATATTTTGTTCTTTCAGAAATCTGATCTTTTTTTGAGTTAGAGCAGGTGGTATCTGTTTCTTTATAATGTTCTTTGTGATAGTCTTGAGACAGTAGAAATTCTGCGATTAAAAAACCAGACCTCTCAAGAAAAAGCTTCTTTTACTGTGTTCATCACTGACAGTGCTGAAGTCTGAAATTTGAGAAAGCTGTACCAGATTTCTTCATGTGCACATCTTGTACTACTTTGTACTGAGTTGTGTTTCCTATCCCATGAGGTTTCACAGCACTAGCCCAAGACTACTGGACATGATTTCCATTTAAATTGCATGCAAGATACAAGACTGTTACTGTTGGGGGTCCATTGTGGTTTATACATATGTGAAGTAAATAAAAATGTTTACGTGGATCATATTTCTTCAGTTGTGGCACATTATCTGCATAAGATTCTCAAATGTATTTCACATTAGTGGAAGTTAGAGGTAGGTAGTTTGCCTGTGTGGAAAGATCCAGTCTTGTCATTTTTTGAGGAAGTGTGGGAGAAGTGCACGGGCATTAACTTAAACTGAGTTCTGTTCCTGATGCTCTGGTTTGGAGGAGGAAGAGCTGCCTCATCTCTGTTTCCAGTCTCCTATGATCCTCCTGCTATGTTTTTGGTTTGGGGTGTTTTTTTTTGGGTTTTTTTTTTTTTTAAATATTACTGGCTCTGTGAGGAAAGAACTCTCTGTTCCTCTATTTGCAGAGGATACGATGGGACTCCATGCTCAGCTGAGCTCTAACTTCTACCAGGATATCAACATAATTAGTATGAGCTTCTGGCTGCAGAGGATGTGGAGGATGAATTATTTGTTTATTTAAGAAAAGCCTAAAGAGCTTAGACGGCAAAATTTGCATGAATTATACATTGCGTCAGAGTGGGTCTTTACATTTTCTGCTTATTCCTGTGCAGGTGATGGAGCTTTGAATATCACTATTTTTAGCGTGTGATCCCATTGCACCACAATTAAATGTGTCTCAGCTTCGTAGCTTTTCATAGGAAAATGCTATAGCATAGAGTCAGACTAGAGGTCTGTTTAGCTCAGTGTTTTGTGGCTTTTGGTAACCCAATAGGATGGGCTACCCATGTGTCTGGGACCTGCCCCCCCCCGCCCCCAGACAGTGATTCTGTGGGGCTGAAGGGCTTCTTCAGCCAGAGCTTGTATCTGCATAATTGTTTTTAATACCCCTTGATTGGATTTTCTCTTAAGCATTTGTCTAATTGACTTCTTGCATCATTTAAATGGTTTTGGCCTCTGCGGTGTTCTGTGGCAATGCTTGCATTGGCCAAAGAAAGAGGCATCCACCTGATGCTCTGGAGCTCTTGTGTTGGCTCAAAGTGTTAACACTAGCTCTATGTTAATCTCGTCCATTCAATTTCTGATTTTTAAAGACTGTGTTTTTCTCTCTCCACCCTAAATCATTTCTTATTCAGGCCCAGATTTTTTTTTTTCCTTTTTGAAACAGAAATCATTGCACATCCCTTCTCATCCTTCGTGCCTTTTCTGGTCACTCTTTTTACATCCTTTTCGAGAGGAGCAAGCAGAGCTGCTCTCAGCGTTCAGGGTGTGAGTTCATAAGATGACTGTGATGGTGTTTCTCTCTTCTCTAATTCTTTAATAGTAATTCCTTGGGTTCTGTTTGCCTTTCGACTGCTGTTGAGCATGGAGGTGACACAGAGAGAACTGCCAGTCTAAGTGATTACTCTGAAGTCTTCCCTGAATATTAACAGCTAATTTCAAGTCCGTATGTAATTAGTGTTGATCCTGCATTGATTGTCATTGAATTTCATCTGCTATTTATTGCACAGTGCTGTGAGATCCTTGTACACACCTTTGCAGTCATTTTTGGTGCAACTTTTATTTTGATGTTATCTACAGATAACTTTGAAACTCCTGTTCCCAGATAAATTAAGGTTTGAATGTCCGTCTGGAGTGGGAATCCTGTCAGTGTCAACTTCCTTCCATGGGAAAACCTGTGCATTTATTACTCCTCTTTGCTTCCTTTTTTAAAAGAAGGATTGCATCAACTTAACGTGCCATGTGAATGTGTATTTATTTTGATACATTAATGCTGCCCCACCTAAGGTCTGTTTATTTTAGGGGGAAAGTAGGTTGCATTGTTGCAAATTAAGTTAATTGGGAACATGTTTAAGTTCATTCACCCTCATTTATAGCCTATCAGGATTTATACCAGTTTGATGCAAATGGATTAGAATTTAATTTAAGTTGATATATTAACACATGAGAAACCTTTGCAGTGATGAGCTTATATGGAGCTGACAGTAACATTTAATTCCAAAATCTGGGTGAAAAAAAAATCAATAAAATTTATTTTAAAGTAATTTGGTGCTTAAGGCAGCTGTTTAATCTATAAGGTTACTGCTCTGAATTTAGATTCTGTAGATTTGTCTGGGTTGCTGAATTCAGCTAAATATTTCAACATTTAATAAAACCCTACCATATATTATTTTTTAAGGATGCCAGAGGCTGTCAGTTAGAGACCTCTTCATCACATAATTAAAAGCAATGAACTACATCAGCCAGTTTTAAAGTCAGGGTAATGCTGGTCATTCTGTGTTGTTATTTTAAAAACAAAACCAAATTAAAATAAACATCCATATAGAGATGCTTAAAATCTTTAGCTCTTCCTGCTTACAGGCTCTGACTAAGCCAGTGAAAGCAGACTGGATCTGAAAAGGCTGGGGAAGGAAATGAAAGGTCCTCAGAGAAATCACACAAGAAAATTGCCAAGTCTGAACTCCTAGTGCTTTGAGCTGTGAAGAAGATACAGCTTTCATCCTACCAAGTGTCATCCTGCAGTTTGTAGAAGTGTAAAACTGAGTTTCCTTACCTTGGTCCTGCTCAGTACAAGTAGTCTTAGACACAGCAGTCCTTAGAAATGATGCCCAAGGCTGAAGGGCAAAGGGTGTGGGCATGCAAGAAGTGATTTTCCCGTGGAACTCCCCACCTCCAGTGGACATCCTGGCAAGGAAGGCCCATTTAAGTGGGGAAGGAAATTCTTTTGTAGTAGCTTGCATTTAGACCTATTTTTAATGACCACCTGAAAGTTGTTGGAAAACATGAAAAAGTAAATATAGTTCCCAGGAGGAAAGCAGTGAAGGTGCTTTTGCTCCACAGCTCCTTGTGGGAAACGTGTAGGTCTGGCTGCCCAGGGGCAAGTAAAAAATTGCAGGATCATGTGATAAATTGCACTTGCATTGTATGTTATGTTATTTTGCAATAGGGCTATTATTTTGGGTTATAGTATTGTATATTTGAGGGTTTTTGTGTTTAGGTACAAGAAGCTGCCTGCAGCATTGCAGAGGTATGACAAGCCCAAGGCAGAGCTGGTCTTGCCAGCACAGGTTTTTTTTTAAAAATGTGTTATATGCTCTTTTTGGATCTTTGTAGTGAGAAAACACAGCTTAATGTGACCAAGGGATTCTAGCAGAAAACAGAAGTGGGATGAGGTTTGCAACTACTGGTAGTCTACAAAGAGAATCTTGACTTTGCCTTCTGTTGGAAGTATTCTTCCACCCAGTGCTCCGTTAGCCCAGTGAGAGCACACAAAATACAATATTGATTAGACATAAAAGGGAGAGCGTGGCCCATGGTCCTGCAGTTCTGGGTAGACAAATCCTGCTGTTCCTGGTGCTAATGGCTAAATTATGACCTCAGCCCTGTCAGCCCGATTGTGGCCCTGCTGGAATTAATAATGCAGTTGGAATGGAGCTATATTTTGCCTTTCATCTCCATTAGGTCTGGGGGTTGACAGTAGAGTAGGAATTGGCAGTTTGCCTCAGACTACAGAGATGGCCAGAAGTATGAAAATACGATCTTGTTGTTCACTCAAACAAACGTCTGCCACAGGCTACTGAATCTTATCACACTTGTTTTGCTTGTGAAATATTGTTTGAACTGCAGTGATTACTCAGCCACTCTTTTATTCCATTCATATTTTATCTATATCCTTCCCAAAGGAGTAGGGGAGTTAGTTTATGCTTAATTAAGTGTAAATAAGTGATTGCTTGTTTCTTTTTTTCCCCGAGTTTTCTGGGCTTTTATTTCTTAATTTACATGCCTGCCTTTGGTCTGTGCTAGAAGACTGATCTGTGGAGGGACTGGCCTCTTTTAAAGAAGTGAAAGCTTGATCAAAGTGCCGATCGATACATGCATGTAGTTCCTGGGTGCTAAGTAAACTAATGAAGTGCTGTGTCTACCCTGCCAATAAAAGGTGAAATATGGTTCTTATTTTCCTAATATTACTCTTGGAGCTTTGCAGCTGGAACTAAAGCGCCACTTTTCTTGTAAATTGAGTTGTAAAGTGCTTGTGCCAAAATGACAAGAAGTTGCTTGAGAAGTTGGATGAATGCAAGCCTGCCTTTGGCCAAATGACTGGGCACCCAAGTTTAAGTGTATTGTGAGGGTGAAGAATGTATCTGTTGTGTTCGCTGGGTGATGTGGACTGTGTTGGCCAGGAGCCACCGAACTCTGAAAGGGATTACGTAGGGTTGAGATTTATAGAGGAATTGGAGTCTGCAGAGAGCTTGACAGAGAAGGTACAGCAGAAATTGGAGACCTCTTCACTGCTCTTTTCTGACACTTTTTAATCATTTTGTTTCCGCAAAGAAATTGTGAATTCTTAAGGATGCAGTCTTAGAGAAATGTGGAAAACAGCCACAGACTGCTTGGATATAGATGTGTCCTGTGAGAATGAATGTGACATTAAATGCAAAGCCTTTCTGTCTTAGTGATTATCTCAGATAGTATTGAAATGGGGGGAAAAATACCATTTACAAGTTCCTTCAACGTTTTACATGCTGCCTTGTTAAATCCAAAATTCTTCACAGTAATTATTTTTATTTTTCTATATCTGGAAGTCCAGCACCTGACTGACTGCCTCTTGCCCCTTTTCTAGATTTACTGGATAAGCATGCTCATCTCTTTAATCAGAAGTAGTTTGCTTGCATGAAGATTTTGATCCTGGTTTTTGCAGACTCTGACTTCTGAATAACCAAG
The DNA here is from genome assembly GCA_035583155.1 of Acropternis orthonyx. Classification (NCBI taxonomy): domain Eukaryota; kingdom Metazoa; phylum Chordata; class Aves; order Passeriformes; family Rhinocryptidae; genus Acropternis; species Acropternis orthonyx. Next base: position 7,861,285 of record JAWWEU010000023.1, on the reverse strand, counting down.
TGACTGTACAGGGATGTGGCTTTCATTTGTAATACAAAAGCAGTTTCCTGGCCTTTTGCTTGGAAATATGACTGCAGTGCAATTTTAAATTATGTCTTTTGATAGTCTCACAAGAATATTCTCTCTTTGAGGGCAAGTCTCTATAGTTCTACAGGCACTAGACTACTGCTATAGTTGGTGGGAGAAATGTAACTGTAACACTTCAGCATTTAAAAATGGTAATTTCTTCTGTTGAGGGTTTTTGGAAAACTAAATGAAGGCTAACAAAAATGGCTTGCCTTTTTTTTTTTTTTTTTTTTTTTTTTTTTTTTTTTTGGTGTTACTAACAGCTCCTGGTATGTGTAAGTTAAAGATATTTCCTGCTTGTAATGCTGTGGGGTTTCTTGCTGCACAGCTCGTGGCAGATCCTCTGGGTTGCTGTGGGCTCTGTGTCCCCTGCAGCGTCACAATCCTGTCAGCAGCTTTTGCACAAGGCAGTTCCTTTGAGCCTTTCCTGGCTGGCACATTGCAATGGTGCAATGTGGATGTTTTCCTCTTGTGAAATCACTGCAGGGATTGGGTGCTTGGAGTAAGTTTTGGAAATTGCAGTGTGCTTTGCTTTCTGACGAGCAGCAAGGAGCTGCCAGTAGATAGAATTGAGCTGATTAATGTCATTAGCAATGACATGAATTTTTATTTCCATTATTCTTATGTATCTATGGGCTTAGGACTGATCAAGGTTAAATCTGTCCCGTAGGTCTTGGACATATCAGAGTTTGAAACAGCCAATTACAGTAAGTGCAGCTGACTGCACTTTGGTGGAGCATTACCATAAAGGCAGAAAATTATACAAACACCTTTTTTTCTCAGGTAATATAGATTTAGATGCTCTTTGTAGGTTCTTGTTTCTTTCTCTTGGCTTTGGAAGAAGCTGAGATGGCTGATGTAATGTTTCTCTTGGGTAGCTTAGGTGAGGCTGGACCCCAGTTTGCCCTCCGGGAAATGAGGCTGAGGTGATTCAGTTTAATTGCATTGGGCTGTGAGCACCCTCACCAGCATGGGCTGGGTTGGTTTCCCACTCAACAGCATGGAGTAATTGCTGCCTAATTACTGCAGCACTGACGTGATTGGGAATAGCTGGCACTTCAACATGGAAGTAGTATATTTGTGTGAAGCATTTGTTGCTGTAATTCTTTTTTTCTTCAACATTTTTGTCCCTTAAATTTAAACATCATTGGGCCTCTGTGGTCCAAACAGGTGGTTTTTGTCTCCATATATGTATTTATTTCAAAAAGGCATATGGTGGCACGAAAAGGAAGTGTTGTACTGTGCCATATTCTGAGAGCAGCACGTGTGTCCTGGGGGACAGCAAACACAAGTCATGAGTAAAGTCATCTTGTTTGGGGCATGAGTGGTTCTGTCCTGGCAGGCACATGTAGCAAATGGCAAAGCAAATCTTTTTTTCCTGTACTACTGTAAGCCCTCATGTTGTTGTAGTTCCCATTTGTGATTTTTAAAGTTTTTTTTTTTTTAAGCCATTGCACTTTCCTGACCTCTCTATGAAACGTTACTCTGTGCAAGCAGGTGCTGGAAAGAGAAGCGTTTTGTGTAGTTATCCATGTGCTATCATTTTAATCATGAATAGAGAACTCAGCCCAATTTAAAAGAAAGGGAATAACGTGGGCCATGATTATAAAATGCAACACTTCTTAATCTGTGTCCAGCTGCTCATAGCTGTTCTAAGGTAGCACAGCTTTTCTTCACACCAAAAGCAGAAGTCATAACTTGATTCAAAAACTGCAAAATAGATGACATCCATTTTATATTAAAATTTCTTGGTCTTTTTCATATGGAAACATTATAGGACTCAGTTTTATAGTTTGTAATGTGTTAAATGGACTTACAGGGTAATGCTGGTTAATAGCTGAACAGAAGGTGTAAGAGGGTAATTAAAAGTCAAATTTTACGTGTTCAAAAACTATGTTGCTAGTTTCCTAACAAAGGAATGTAACAGATGTTTTCCCATTCAGACTTTAATCTTGATAGGTGACATATCATTATCAACAACTGTAGATTAAGAGCATTTAATACCCTAGGGACATGATGTTGTAGAGGTGAAGAAGGCTTCACTGGAACACGCTTCTGTGTGTGTTTAAAATTTAAAAGTTTTACCTGAGTTATTAAGACTGTTTCTTCCTTTTTTTTTTTTTCTTCCCTTCTTAATTTTTCTCACTAGAAAAAGCATATGTGTTCATTAACACGAATTACCAGCACTGGAAAATGTAACATAAAGTCAGCAGATCTTGGCAAGTTTGGTAAAATGAAATGTTCCTCCATTTAACTTCCCACACAATCCCCAAGTCTTTTATATTTGCAAGTTATCATAAACTTGGAAAACAATCAAAATGTTGTATATTTTGTTCCTTTTTGTAGATGTTAAATTTAAGTATTTTCAATGGCTTTCTTTTGCTTTTCGATGCATGGATGTGACTCATTATGTATTTTCTCAATTTTGATGCCATGCAAATAAATAATGATCAGTAGCTAATTTTGTAAATTGAACCACAGTGGATGACCTTGCATTTTTCAATGAAAGTCCTTGGCCCAGAAAATGTACATTGTATTTCAGGAGCTGACTTGGCTTTGGTGAAGAGTTAGCATGTTGCCGTATTGATAGAAAAATCACACACAACACTTTGTCACCATTCAAGTTTTGGACTCTGTGGCGCTTGGATGCTGTAAATTAAAGGGGGGGATAGCCAGGCAGTGCTCCATGAGAAATCTTGTAGCTCAGGGAGTTCAGTACTTTGGCTTTGATAATCTTTAGTTGATGAAGAAAAAGTGTATTTTATTTGAAAAACATCCTTTAAAAAGATGCTTTATAAAATTACTGCTGTTTTTGAAGCATTGGTTTGCTATTACACTGAACTCCTGTCATAGTTATGTGTTTTTGCTTGTTTAAGGCATTTAAGAAAGCAATATATGACTGGGTTGCTGCCTATAAATTCAAATAAATCCTCAGTTGAACTATTTAAGGGCAATAGACACAGACTTTTGGGGGAAGTGGGACTTCATTATGTTTCTGAATGTGTTTAGATACATTCAAACAATGTTAAAAGTTTTGTTTAAACTGACAAATGGTGGAATATCTCCAAGTCAAAGCAGCAATTAGGGCAAATAGAGCGTGCAAGACAGAGATGTGAATCCCTGCAGATTCTGATAAAATCCAGTTTTATGACCCCATATACTGATACACAACTTTCTGACCTTGTGCAGATGGAAAATGAAGCAGGAAGATGAGATCTGCTGCTCTGGTGCTAGTTCCCACACCCACTGGATATGGGACGTGGGAAACTTCAAATACAGCCTGTGAAAGGCCAGGCAAGCCCTGAGCTGTGCCTGGGGATGGGTGCCCATGTGAGATGCTGTGAGAGCCACTGTGAGCCCTGGTGAGCTGCTGTCTCTGGCTGCAAAGGGGCTCTCCCAGGCAGGGACCGCCTTGGGACTCAGAGGGATGGGAATGTTTGTGTGCGATGGATGAGATTTCTTTAGCTGGGTCACTTTTTTGGGTTAAGTAATGGAAGATAACAGTGATGAGAGAGGGAAATGGAAGGATTTGCCCAAACTGCTGATGGCTTTGCTGTCCTTTTGATGCTGAAATATGGGGTGCCTTACATGCTTATCTGTCTAAGAAATCAGAGAAGGGGAAACCCTCGGGAATAACAGTATTGAATTTTTTGTGGGTGTGATTTGAGAGGCTGACAGGAAATACTTTAATGAAGGACAAGGGCAGATGAGCAGTGAGGACAGGAGGAGTCATTCCTTTTTTTCACTTGTCTAACACCTACGATTTCTAACCTCTTATAACCTTTGAGGTTGCATTTCATGACCCATAGAGACATTATGCTGATGAAACAGCACTCTTTTCAGGCTGCAGATTTTCAAGTGAAACAGTAAAATCCATGTTTCAGTTGTTAAGAGCAAAGTGTACGTGCAGATGTGCAGTACATTCCTGCAGAGTTCATGCAGCTGTCTGGGTCTGTAGTACGTGAGTGTGTGTCCTTGGCCTCTCCTGCATGTGAGAGTAATTCAGTGTCCAGACTGAAGTGAGGACTCTCAGTCTTGTTGCTCTAATGCCCTGTAGCAGCCACAACTACCACAACAGAAGGGCACTGTGGAGAGCTGTATCTCATTCATAAGGGCTCAGTATGCTGTTAAAGCAAATATTGAATTAATATTTTTCTTCTTCTGATGTTAGACATTGTCCTGATGCTCACATCCTGCTAGAATAATGCTAACTTCCCCATTTAGGAGAGTGACTCCTGCCCAGGCTTTCCAAGTAGCAGGGTTTGTGGCTAATTCCCTGTCCATAGCACTTGTGAAATGCAGCGAAGGTTTGCTGGCGGGGAGTGCAGGCATCGTCGTGGTTGGAGTGGACTGAGGGACTGTAGACTCTGCCCAGCTCCCCTTTGAAGAGCTGTTGGCCAGCTGTGTCTGCTTATTTGTGCCTTAGTTACCAAATGTTATTCCATCGAGACTGGCTGGGTGATTGGCACGTCAGATTCACATGGGGGGGAAAAGTAGATGTTTCATCTTGACCTAAGGAGCTGTCAGAGTCCCTAATGAAAGGAAATTGCTTCTGCCATAGTGGAGAGAAAGGTAAAAGCTTTTGGGTCTAGCATCATCTCACAGCAAGAATTCTTCAGAAATCCTGCTTCAGCATCCCTTAATTGTATCTTTAGACCTTCCTCCTGAAGCGCTTACCTGCAAGAGTTAAGTTAATCACCAAGCCCTGGTGCTGTAGCTCTTTTCTTGTTGTTTTTCTTGTGCTGGGAGATGATTAGCTGCCTGGACAAGCTTGGCATCTTGAAATCTGAAACTGTCTCTTGGCAATTTTTTATTGCTTTAAAGTCTTGGCTAACATTTAGTACATAGTATTAAGTGTTACTATACCCTGGGCATTCTAAAAATGGATAAACTCGTCAAGAGAAATTCAGGGCAGGTGAGCTTTTGAATAATAGTTTCTCAGAAATATTAAATATGCTTTTATACGTACTGGAGAATGTTTTTCACAGGGTAAAACTGAACTGGAGTGATTTGGTTGACACACCTGTTTAAGTCTTTGTTAGTAATACATCTTCATGTAAGTTGAAGTTGAAAATTATTTCAGATAGGAATTAAGTGGGTTTTAACTCGCCTGAAGGGCAAACCTACACTCCACATGTTTGCATAAGGAATATACGTCCTCCTCTCTTTCCATAATTAAGAAATTCTGGAAAGCAACAGTTAGAAATACAATGCTGACATTTTCACTTTTTTGTATCTATTTGTTCATTCTGTTCCCATCCATCACACTAAGACTCACTGCAACAAGTAACAAATTAACTGGCTCTGGTAAATATTGTTTCTTTCTGAAAATATTGAATAAGATTCTTTCGTAGTAGAATTTGAATATTAACACCTTGGCTATGAAATATTTACCCACTGTTATGAACAGTAATCTTTAGGGATTTGTTTTTGGGATCCTCTCGCCCCCCCTAATTTATTTTTTTTAATTTTTTTTTTAAGCTGGTTTACATCTCAGACTTGCTTCATTTTTTGAGGAGGTGAGCTGACTATCCAAATCATCATTCAGTGATGTTAAGCTAATGTCTCATTTCTTAGAGGTGAAATATTTTTGGAAAGTTCTACTTCCAGCAGATTGCATTAATATACAGTACAATTATCTTATTTACTAATAGTTACAAAAGTGCTGAATTCTATACATTGTCTTGAGTAATTGAGTCATCAAAGGGGATGTGCCGCTGTTGTATTCCTTCAGGAAAAGCTCATAAATTTTATACATGTTTCCGTATGTCTTGTTATGATACATCAAAGTCGGACTGTGATTCTGGTAATGCAAATAATGTCTTTCAGCCTTGCCCGAATCAGGGTAGTTTCAGATCGAGTACGTTGCTCATCTTGCAACACTGAGTTGATTTCCCAGAATCTAAATATCTGTCAGAAGTATCCAAGTGTGGAAGGAAGGACTTCATTACTGCAGTCTGGGTGGATCCCATCCCACAGTTGGCTCATTCATGTGATCCTTCCCACTGCTTTCCAGTATGGATCTGTGCATTGAAGGTCCATGTTAAACAGTGGTCACTGTTCTTTTGTTCATAAATTAAATTTGGAGCTCTTCAGCTACCAAGAATGCGGCAGTCTATGTCAAAGGGTGTGGTACAGACACATCTTCCTTCCTCTCCCTTTCTCTTCTTGTATTTTGTGACATACTCTGAAGTCCAGGAGGTCATAACTACTTGTAGACCAATCTTCTAAAGCATTGGGGAAAGTGTGAGCTAAAGAAGGGAGATCTTTATGCTGAATATGATACCAATATTTCTTTTATTTGTGTAGTTCTTCTAATGCATTTGCCTTGAAACGGAAGCTAGTGTATACTACAGATTTATAAATTATAGGTTTCTTGGATGGGATTTTTGAGTTAATAAAGCATGAGTATTAATCCTGTGGTCTCTGTAAGTGCATAGACATATATTTATGCAGACAATCAGAGCTACATGGGATATCAACCATGCTATTTATCCTACAGAGAGATGGCCCTTCTCTAACTTCTCTGACTAACACAGCTCAGCAATGAGCACTAAGCATCGATCACAGAGAGCAAATAGGAATCAATTATGTTTTATGAGGTTAAATGGACCATAATGAAAAGTCTGTTGATATAGCATATATTTATTATAATTAATCTACCTAAAAATGAATGATACTGATATAAAAATAATGTTAGCAATATGAGTGTGACCAGAATACTAAACTCCTTTTGAGGTCATAGCATTGTATCTGCTCAGCTCAGGCAGGGATGGAATAGCTGTGATGTGTATTCACAAGATTGGATTAGGATTTTTGTATTTGGGTGGTTATTCATTAGGGAACTCAGCAGGAACTGCCCCGAATTTTTGTAGCAAGGTTTCTGTTACTTCTGCAACATTTCTGTCGTCAAGATGATACACAAAGAAAGCTCACAAGGGAACATGCCGGATAATTTCATTGCTCTGGGAAGTAAGTCCCTCATTCTGCAAGGGTTCTGATGCTTGGAACACATTTGCTTTTTCATCCAGCACCTTCAAGTAACTTTACGGTTCCAAGTTTCTTAGGTAGCAGTAGCTTAATTTTAAAATATGTTATGCTATTGTCCTTCACTCTTTTCAATCAGATTTATAGATGATAGGAGCCTCTGGAAATAAGACACGTTTGTGCCAAATTCTGGGTGCTTCCTGACCTGTGGGTCACACTAATGGTCACCGGGAGCTGTGCACTTAGCAGAAGAGCAAACTAATTTGATTTCATGTGCTGTAAAAATGCAAACCAAGCATAACGATAATAATGCAAAGTGTAACAGTAATATTGTATTACACTAACCCTTTGACCCAATGGCATTTTAATCTCAAATATTTATGTATTAATGTTCTTCGAGAGGTTTCCTTCAGTATTGGAAAGTGATGTGTTCAGGGGATGAATTTGTGGATGTTTTCATCTTAAGTAAGAATAAATATTTACTGCAGATTTTCATGCTGCTTGGAACTACTTACCAGCTAGTGATTACATTTGCTGATGCTCTTGCACTACTAACAAAATAGATGGGTTTTTTTATACATTAATTGTCTGTAAAGCAAACTGATGCTTTATAGATTTATTCTTGGTTCCATTTTTTAATTAAAATTTAATTACTGATTCGCATTTTGGAGTTTGTCGTCTTCTGGCATTAGTTTTTCCACATTAGACTGTGACCACAAGTGTCACATAAGGACAAAACAATTGCCCTTTAAGATTATGTATTTTTGTCACTATGGTTGACTTGAATATACAGTATGTGAACATATATGAGATTTGAAGACACTTGGATGTTTGTATTTGCTCTTAGAATGGTGCATATGATTTTTGTTCTTCATACCCTTAACGTTAAATCAAGACTAAAAGCTTTAAAGACAAGTAAACATTTGTAATAATTCTTTTTTTGCACTGAACAAATCATCCTAGATCTCTGAAGTTCTGAATCATTGCAGAAGCTGGCAGAGCATACAGTCAGAATTATTTCTGCAATGCAGAACATAACAGATTCTTAAACAAAATGCATAAAGATGTGGGAGTCACACATTGATCTGATTTTTCTTAGAGTTATGTTTAGCTAAGGTCTCAGTCACTTTATCATTTATTCAATAAACATTGTTTATTAGCATTGGTTTTTCACTTACTCTACCTCTGTATCCTGTTATAGTTTCTCTTGGTCTTAAATTTTTCTTAGTATCTGCATAATCATCTTCATAAAAGATACCCTTAGAACATTCGGTTCCCACCGTATGTAACAGAAAGGCAACTTGGGGTGCGAATACACAAGGAAATGCCCAGGTAAAGTCATCTGCTCTATGGCTTTACTCTATTTACAGCCCTTACAGTAACCATGGGATGTGTTTGGGAAGCTTCTTACTTGGCCTTGGAAAAGACTGTAAGGACTGGCTGCAGATGTTTTCACCACTCACTCACCGTTTGTTAGTGTTTTCCTGGAATCCTGTGTTGGAAGGGACCTTAAAGATCATGTTGTTCTAACCCTTTGCCATGGGCAGGGACACCTTCCACTAGACCAGGTTGCTCAAAGCCCTGTCCAACCTGGCCTTGAACACTTTGAGGGGTGGGGCAGCCACAGCTTCTTTGTTTTCTGTGTCCCTGCCAGAGATTTGCTGTGGGTGAACTGCTGTCTGACCTGTTGCTGCGCTTCCCTTTGTGCCCTGTTCCTGAGTGAAAGCCTTTGGTTCTGCCATAGCTAATTTGGGCAGATATCACGGAGTGTTTGCCCACTTGAAGCACTGCTCCTGCTCTGCTAGATGCTTTTGCTGATACCTGGGGAACACACTTTCTTTTGGACGCTTGACTGAGTAAATAAATAAACCTCCCTTGTAACATACAGGGAAGAGGAGTGTGTGGAAGGGCACAGGGCAGTTTCTACCCAATAGCTTTGTGTTCTTGCCTGCTGAATGTACTCTTGGAATGGATTAAGTTGCGTGCAAAAAATTGACTGTCTTCTAATGGTCTGATAATAAGCAGACTCTTAAGAGGTAGCTTGTTCATATAGTGTAACAAGTTAATCTTGTTAGCTGGAGTTTTATCTAGCTTCATAATTAGTGAGTTTGGTCATTTCCTCTTGGATGCTCCTCTTCCTCCTGTTCTGTGCATGGCCTGCAATAACCTCCCCTGTGTTTAAGCTTAAGCTAGAAGATTCTGAACAGCTGTATCCCCTTTCTGCACAATTCAGAGCTGCAAAAGGAGGATGCAGGAGGAGTTCAGGATTCGTGCCACCTTCTAGTGACATGCAAGAAAAGTAATGAATTTTTTTGCAGCATAGGCATGTCTAGTACTTACAGCCAAATTCAAGGTGGTGTGTTGCAACTGTGCAAGGATCCTGTGTGTAGAGGGGAGTGGTGGTGCTCCTCTGATGGAAAGGGCTCAGCCTACCACAGGGCAGGGGGCTTTATGCCTTCCTTTCTGCTCAGGCTGCAGCCACCTTCAAACCCCATTCTTGGACCTTTTTTTTTATTTCTTTAAGTAATGAAATTTTATTGAAAGCATCGGCTTTTTTGCAGTACTGCAGTGGAAAATAGCTACCAAGATGATCAGACCAGGCAGCCAGGCCACGGTTCTCAATTGCAATGCTTGGCTTTTCGTCTTGGTTTTAAAAAGCTAGATTGATCCATTAAAATGTACATTTTAATTTTATCAAGAGTGCTCGTTGCAATTAAAGAGCCACTGAAGGTCAGTAGTAAAAGGCTTGGGAGGGTGGGAGCTGACTCCTGAGAACGTCGAGATTGCAGCTTCCTGCAGTAAAGCTGTGGACACTTAAAATGAGCGTAAATAACAACGTATTCTTGGCGGACCTCTTTCAAGCTGGGATGTTCGATTCCTCCCTGGGGAACTCATTATCTCTTGAGTGTGCTCATCTTTACATGGGCTGCTTTTTGACACAGGGGATGGATCTTGGGCTTGCTGCCTCGCAGTGCTCAGCCAGCGTGTGAAGGGTTGTACGGAGGTGTGCTGTACACAGTTTTGGCAGCATCTTTTCCTACTCCTGCTAATCTGATAGGAACCTGTGGCTGTGACAGTCTTCAGACAGCGGTGAAGAGTGAGCTCCCAGCTGGGAGCTATAATAACTGTTGTCAGGAGTGTCCCAGCAGAGGGAAGAAGGATGGATTCTGGTTGTTTGTATCTTTATTTCTGTGGGGAGGGGCAAGCACTGAAAGCCCTTTTTTTTTTTTTCTTTTTTCTTTTTTTTTTAAATCTCATCATTTCCTCCTTTAATTTTTACCCAGCACTTAAAATGAACAAACAGAAACGAGTAAAAGATGGCTGGCTGCCCTCAGGGGTGTTGTGTTAATGTCCCTCTCTGGGCTACTGCAGCTACAGAGGAACTGTGTTTGGGAAGATAATTAGTATTTTCAGTTGTGGTTACATCTACAGCAGTGAGGACCTACAATATCTGTTCAATCCCTATGCTGTCCCATACAGCTTGCTCCTTGTGTTGTAAACAGCAATAAAATCAATTTGCAGATAATTTAACCCCCCTTTTTGCCCTACTTCTTGCCTCCAAACCCCCCCCCCCAAAAAAAAACAAAAAAAAAACCAGCAGTAGAAATGTGTTATCTGCATTTCTTTTAGAAGACAAAACAATGATCTTGAACAAACATAGCAGAAAAGGAGAGGCTGCCTCCAGTTATTTTTTTGTTGCCCTCAGCGTTTCCAAAGAGAATTTCTTGATGATTGGTTTGAGAACCTGAAGGATTGTGCTGAAATCCTGATTAACGCACACGTTTTTCAAGCCTCTCTAGTGCTTTCAGAGTGAAAGGAATTGGCATTTGCAAGAGAAAGAATCATTGTTTAAATAGCAATGTCACATTTCTTATTTATCTTATTTTCACTGCTTTCATGATTAAGGTAAGTGCTTGAAGCTTGCAGTCCTCGATTTGCAATGCACTCTGAGCTTTGTATAAAAAATGAACAGCTGAGGCATTCTTTCCTTTTTAAATTTTGGTGATGGAAGAAGTGGTCTTAATTCTGTAATTCTGTGATTGTTTTTATGTAAAAGAAAATTAATTTTCAGCAAGAAAACTGAACCTACTGGGAACCCATTAGAAAGTGCATAGGATGACACTGTCGCTACTTTGATTTAGCATTCTGTACCCTAACATCTGCATCTAAGGGAACAATAGAGCAAATCTTATGCAATGACATTGAACTGCAGCCAAATCAGTTTGCATTTACTGCCCCTAGCTGAATAGCAAAAAATAATTGCAGCCAATTCCTGAATTAATGTTCCTGTGCCTCTGTGGATTAGAAAATATGTGGGAAAATAAAATACAGTAAACTGCTCATCTACTGGAGTTAATTCTAATAAATCCAGAAGCCAAGAAGCAAAGTCAAGTTAGGGCAGAAGTTTTTAATAAATATTTCTGTTCAGTAAATCAGATGATGTATTCATATTAGATGTTGGTGATTTAACTACGTACCATCACACTGACAAGTAGGCACGATATTGGACAGGAGGTATTAAAATCTGTCATTTTTATATCAGTGGGGACAGATAACTTGGATATAAGTGTTCTTACAGAGCCGAGCAGTTGATTTCCACTAAGGATGAGTGCTGCTAAACTGTTTTGAAGGAGATGCATACCCAGCTGAGAGGCAGGATGCAAGGCTACTGTCATGTATTCTGAGGCTTTTCTTTCTCCAGCCCAATGGGACTGGAGGTTCATTGTTCCAGGGTCAGAGCTTGGTGACCAGAACTAAGGTATAAAACTTCACACCTTGTAAGTGCAGCAGTGGAGGCATTGCTGAGTCTGGACTTTTAACTGCAACTGTCCTCAAGTTCTCTAGAACCCTCAGGTCTCAGGGGAATTCTGGACAGCCATTTATGTTGTGCAGGAGAATGATAGCGTATTAAAAGTTAGGAATATGATTTAGGGGTTACTTTTTTCTTTCTTTCCATTTTGTGACTTGTTGGTGTAATCTGAGATTTTATATCAGAAGAGAACCCTAGGCTTTGCTTCCTCTTCAATGCTAATACAAGATAATGCATTTTACAGTAAAATATATATAGAAAACCACTTTACGCATAATTACTAAAAATAATTGTCTTCTGAACTACGTACTGTGTGCGGGACTAAGCGATTACCCGGGAGTCCTTCATTGGCACTCATAATTCATCCTGCTGTAAATGCACAAGAATAAAATCTAAAGCTTTAAATGTCTGTCTCTTCCTGTCCTTTAAATCTTTGTGAATAGATGTGACATTCTTACCCTGATGACAAAGGTACAGACTCAAGTTGGTTAAATATTTTAAAGCTTGTGGTTAGATCAATATTTCACAGCCCTGTGTAGTGTATGTAGGATGTCGTAGGTGCTTTGTCTCTTTGAAAGCCAGCAATTACAGTGATACGGACTTTCAAGGTGTGTTCAGAAAAATCATCTTCTAATCAGGTGTGCTGGCTGACAGTGGTTGTGTTCTAGGTCAGAGCATTAGTTAATGCTCAGTGGGCTAACTGCAGCTGTTGAAACAATATGAATTTGGTTGGTGGAGACATGCCAAGCAAGACTTGTGCCTCCTTATTATGCTTCAAGAACTGTAGCTTTGAAGAAGCCTCCTGCCCTGCAGTGGCTCAGATCATTGCATTGCTATGTCATGCTGAATAATTCGCAGCATTTAGCACTTAAATTGGCTCATTGCAGACAATCCAATTAGAATAAAGTCTATTATCATTTTGGAACCTTGGGATGAAATAGTGTTTAAGCAATGAGTGTACAGCCGCCTGCACTTCCCGTGGCTTCCCCCGGCCTTGCAGGTCTGGTGTGCTGTGCTGACACTGACAGAGGGATGCTCCTGCTCAGCTCTTGCTTGCAAGCTGCGCTTTCATCTGAAGATGTATGGGAAGCCTACAGTCTCGAGAGGGACCTGAGGTGCTTCATCTTTTTGCTTGTTCACATGTAGAACTTTCTAAGCATTTTTCTTTTTGTCAAGGCAGACAAATTAAAATGCTGGCTCTGTGAGGTGAGCACCACAGCTGGTGAAATTTGGTGTGGCCCTGCTGGCCTGGGCTACGTTTCCCATCACAGGCTCAGGAAGCCACATGTTCTGCTGTGAGTTTTGCTCTGGACCTTTTGCTCAGACCTTGAAATTCAACAGAAGCCAAGTTTGAACAAGATGCAGTAAGGTGTGTAGGGAAATTCACAAAGCACCCCAATGATTTAGGGATTAAAATTCCATGGACTAGCTGGAAACAGCACCTGAGCTACAGAGGTGCACTTGAACTTGCAACTAGATATGTCTGTACCGGGCCTTTAGGGTGTTTCTGCTTTAGGACAGGGTTTTTTTAGTTGTATTTGTTGGTGACAAATTGGGTACGAGGGTTTTTTTGCCCTTTTTCCTCCAGCCTATACCCAGCCACATGCATTCCTCTTGTGCCAGTTTTTGAGTTGCATAATGAGCTGATTTGGGAACTATCCTGGGTTAAAAATAACTCTTTTCTTCATCAAACTTTAGCAGACGATGTAGCCAACGCATTCAGATATTTTTGCTTGTATTCAGTACAAAAACTGTAATAAGGTAGATGGGAAACTGTACATGAGCAACTGTCTATGCTGAAGTGTTGTATGTAAGCTAAAATACTGACAAGAGAATAATACATGAATATTACATTATAATACTAATATTGGTTACTAATGCTTTGATAAGTCTCTTGGCACTCAGGATGCTTTAGCAAGGGGAGATAAGGGCCAAATCCATTAGCTCTGGGGAGATTTGGATCTGCTTACCTTTGGATTTCATGAAATCAGGTGCTTGCATCCCGAGCAGCCGTTGTGCTGGGTTGAATACAGCTGTGCAGGGCCAGGAGCATTCACAGCAAGCAGGGGAGGGAGTTCAGTAGTGAGAACATTTTTCAAGCAGGGAGATCAGATGTGTGATCTGTGTGTCATTCATCTCGTTGAAAGGTTTTTATTTATGTACCTTAGATCTGACTGTGTATCTAAACATACATGCATATAATAACATTTCCTCAGCCCTGAAAGATGTAGGCTGGGATAGATTTCTGTGGTGCTTTGTGTTTAAGTCTTTGCCTTATTTCTCAGTGACATTAAAGAAATTTGTCCACAAAATAAGAGTAAGCACATTAATCTTCTATCCAAGAAGGTATATCATGCAGTGTTTGACATGCAATAGCTGCGTATTACCAAAACCACTTTGATAATAAAATTCTGCTTCTATTAAAAAAGAAAAAACAAGTGTAAGTATTTATGCATGACACTTACATACTATGACATATTGAAAAGTAGTATTTTAAAATACTAATTTAAAGAGGCGCCAAGTCCACATATTAGAGTACACCTGAACCTTGTAATTTAACCAGCTCAAGATTTGTGGCCAGAGGTAGCTGGTTAATATGGACAAATTAATTGTGCTGCAGAAGTTGGACTCGGTTTTTTGCCCGGTCTCATGGTATATGTGGTACCTGAGATGAAAACTGTGTAGCTTTTAAAGCCTCAAACTTCTAATTGTGGCTGAAACATGGCTCCTATTCTCTGTTGGTCCATCAGTTGCAAAGGAGTGTTCCATTACATGCAAAAGCTTTTTTGTCCAGAAGGAATATTTTAAAATATAATTACCTTAGAGTCACAGTTTTGTGGTACACCTGAGCCAACTCAAGCTTGTGCCACCCTTGGAACGCACACTTCTGTCCTCTGCTCCAGCCATGTGCTGCTGCCTCTCCCGGGGCTCTGGTGGCTCTGCTCTTCTGAACCCCTTGTAGTCTCCTTAGAAAGAATTCTCCTCAGAAAAATAATAGTTTCAGGCCCCTGTGGGATCAACCCACCAGCCAGAGCAATGAGAGTTGGTAGGTGCCTGAGAGAGAAAGGTCCAGCCCTTTTGGGAGCAGTCCCTGCTTAGGATGGATCCACTATATGGGTGGGTCTTAACCTCAGGCGCCTCTCCCCATGTGCCTTGCCATCTTGTCCTGGTTTATTTCATCGTTGTGCTGGGAACCCTGTGGAGTTGAAAGAAAATTTTCACGGTGTGAATATTTGCTTTGTGTTTGAGTCAGAATAAGGCTTTGAGAGGACCAGGTAGGGCCAAGGAGCACCATTCCTGTAGCACGGCCTTTTCTGCTCTCCTGACTGCAGCACAGCTCCAGGAAAGGTGGTGGTAGAAGGTTTGTCGGATTCAATGAACGCTACTTGGAAAGGGAATTTAGCTCCTGCTGCTCTCTTCCCTGCTCAGCAGTGTGTTGGCCAAGCAGAGCCTGGCTAGTGTGGTACTGGTTACATTCTGTGCGTTCTGGGGGGTGCAGGAGTCTTCTGTTTCAGGTGGTACTTTGTGGTTGCTTTTAATACACCTGTTTCTGAGAGATGGAGAAAACACTCTGTGTCTTCTGGGTATACGTTGCTGTAAAATGCAGGAAAGAAGTGAAGTTTAGGTTGATTAAAAAGCCTCTTTGTTTATTCAGTGGTGATTAGGTTCAGACAGGGGTTGGGTTGTGTTTTTAATTTGTATATGCAGAGTCTTGTAGAATAGCCAATTAAAGAAAACATACAAAACAAGCACTTATTTTTAACTGCCCAGAAAAGTGTTACCTCAACTTTAACTAAACAGTAGAGTAAGCCATAATGATGTGGTGGTAGTTGGAGTTGACACAGCAGGTAATGAATCTTCAGCTGGATATGAACTTTATTATCCAATGTATGGCTTCAGCTTGAGTCTGTCTCTTGTTGTCACAAGAGTAGCATTTGCATAATTAAATAAATGATCTTAAAACTGTCTGCTCCTGTGTGGCTGTGAAATACAACGCTTCTTTCTGTCAGTGCTGAAGCTCATGCTCATGGATTATTGGAAAATGCATCACAGAAAATTAACATCAAACGTTTGGTCTTTATGAAATATACAGTAAGCAGAGGACATACTGAACCAACAGCTTGGGTTTTGTTTCTCATCTCACTTAATTGATCTTATCAGCAATTCTACTTTGAAGAGAAGAATTGCAAAGGGTATTTTGAGGGCCTTTTTGCCCTGGCTAAAATTTATAAAAAACATGTAGGGGTACGGAAGACTGAAGGTATTAGATAGTCTTGAAAGGTGGAGGCGTTGATAAGCTCGTATTCCTGGTTTTTATTTACTTTCAGTATTTCGTGAAGCCGATTACACCAAGGCTCATTGCAGTGCATTAACATCAAAAGGCATTTCAAGGGTGTAGCTTCCACTGTCTTCCTGTGTGGGCTTTTTTATTATTTATTTTTATCCTGTTGTTGCTAAGGGCTACATTTTCTGTTTTTAATTGAAAAAGTCAGTGCAGTCTATGCACTGGTGTGTTCCCACTGCCGTTCCCCTGGAGAACATTGGCTTGCCATAGCTGTGCTCCAAAAGTGTTAGAGCTTGAGCTCAGGATGCACACCTGCAATCACTTTACTTCGGGAAGTGACCAGTTTGTCCCACGTTTTGGAAAAAGCAGTGTTAGAAGCAAAATAGTATGTCCATGTCATTTATTTTTCCAGATTCTTTTTGTTGTAGTGGTGACTCCAATGAGTTGTAACGAGGCATAACCTCAGAGCTGTGGCTGTCAGCTTGTGCTTCTCACATGGGAGGTCCTTGGGTCTGTCTCCTACAGCTGACGGAGAGAGTCCTGCTCAGTAGGCTTAATTGCTAATGAAGCTGGCAAAGCACAGACATGGTGACTTAGAGCCAGTGTATCACTGAGAAGGAAGCAGGTGTGTGACCAAGCACAACTTTACAATATAACATTACCACTTTGGGATGTGTCTAAGATTGGGAAGGAGACTACTATTAAATTTGTGCCTCTATTTGAGGTACAAAATGAACAAAAAACAAAGAAAAAAAATCCATGCTGAATTGCAGAAATGATTTTCCCTAATGGCTAAAGGCAGCCTCTCAGGGCATGGAACACAGCAAAGGAACTGACCAGTGAAGCAATGGCAGTGGCCTGGATATTCTCCTTCTGTTCTCATCCAGCACCCACTAAAGCCAGTGGGAGACGTTCAGCAGGATGTGTAGCCAGGGCCTTGTGTCACTTGTGAGATGTTACACAGACATTGGCACTTCTCAGGGAGAAGAAAAAGAGAAAGAAACACTGCTGAAATGCCATGTATGTTTCCAAGCTTTGTGTTTCTGTAAAGGTGACAACTGTACCATGGTATTTTCCAGACATAATAGAATGTCATAGTTCTACCAAAAATCTGATTGATTGCCACTATAATGAAAGCCAATGTACATGGATGTACACATTTTAAACTATTTTTGCCTTTATGCTTTTCTTGTTTAACCTGACATTTCCAATTACTTTTTCTAGGTGCCTAAATATATCAAATGTTTATAGTGCTTAGAGAGATTCCCTCCCTCCCTTTTTTTTTTTTTTTTAATAGCATTAATCCTGTGTAAACCTGCAATTTCTTGAAGGTTTTTCTCCACTGTTGGACAAGATACTCTTTTAAAAAACCCCAACAAAACAAAAAACCTACTGTGTGGCATGGGAAAGGAAGACAACTGATTTATGACAGCAGTCCATTCCTGTCTTTTAATCCATTCACTGAATTCAGCTTGTTCATCCTAAATTTATTTCCCAAGACATGGAGCAAACATTTAGTTGAAAAGTGAGTAGCTTATTCCATTTCCATATGTTTTTAATTGTCCAGTTCCTCTGAGAAAAGACCATTAACTGAACTAAATTACAGTTTGGATGTGAATTTTTCAGCATGGATCTCTGCCCAAAAGGTGATAAATTAGATGCTAAAGTGTCTTTGATAGTGACCTGAGAGATTAACACAAAACTGTTTTGAAAACAGAAGGAAAGATTTGTTAGGCAGTCAGTGACTGTCAGGTTCGGGCATCATAAATTCCTGCAGTACTTGCTTTATTTGAACTGAATGAGGATAAATAGGAAGATTTCAAGCGAAGTTAACCCTTTGGCATCCCCATAAATCTAGGAATTAAACTTGAGCAGCAGTAACGTTGAAATTGTAGGGAAACAAAAAAACCTGCTGTTTACTGTTTGGATTTTTGGTACCTTTGACGGGTGCTGGAGCACGTAGAGGGCTGGTGGGAACCTATAAAGAATATGAGAGCTGTAATCCCAGAGGGGCTTCAAGTTACAAATAAAGCAATAACAAAATACAACTGAACAATTAAATCTCAGGGCCTCTGTGGATTTGGCTCATGTTTTGATTTTATGCAATGATATAAGTAATAGAGAGGTGTGTTTTAACTCCACCACTTTTAACAGCCCTCGAGTTAAATGAGAAGCCTTTAGAGTGTTTTGTGTAGCTGTGTTTGATACATTAAATGCACAGAGGTGCTGGTTGTACTGACCCGAAAAAGGAGAAGATATGCATTCCTGTGATTTTAGCTGCTTTGTGGTCATAAGAAAAATGTCACTGTTTTTATGCTTACATCTGCTGTTTGGTGATGACCTTTGGTGAACTCTCGGTGCCTCTCAGCCCATTAATGCGTGTTGCTGTGGAAGGCAGTGCTTTGCCTGGCCCAGACACGGTCCCCCTTCTTGGTGCTGGTGGAGAGTCTGGATCTGGTCAGTGTAGGACTCTAACTCCTCTTAACCAACCATGATTTAAGAGATGCTTGCTTAAAAGGTATCTGTAACTGGATCTTGCTTCAAGGATGAAAATGGGAAGAAACTGATTTTTCAAAGACTCTTGTTCTCCTTTGTTAAACATTTTTTGCTGTTAGAGAAAATGTCTCCTTCAAGGGATTTGAAGAGAGCCTGGGCATGGCTTTGGAATGGATAATCTTTGCAGCTGCCTTTTTCAGCAAACCTCTGGGGAGAAGGGGGTGAAGCAAGTGTCTGGGAAGCTAGAAGACAGGATATTTCTTCAGACAAGTTGAGAAATAATCAGGGGCTATGGGAGGCTTCTCGGGATGAGAATGAAAAGGAACAGATGGATTCTGGAGATTACCCAGCGAGATTTAGTGGCCATGTGAACATGTAGGGTGGGGGGAGGATATTCATTTTTAAGAAAATGCTCTGATTGCTTTTATTTTAAGGCAGCCCTAAAACTAGCAGCAAAGCTGGTGCTGTGTGATGCTTGGTGCTGTTGCTAGCTGACAAGGTTTTGACTAGGTCAGTCTTGAAAAAATATGGAAGTAGTGAAGAGTGAGTGCCAGTGAGGAAATGGTACCTCTGAAGAAAAACTTGGACTTAGAATTGTCACAGGGTAGCTGGGAACTCGTTTGTATGTTTTGTTTCCATTGGGAGATAGTTGGGGTTCCAGGCTTGCAGCTATCTCCCAGGTCCCCTTTTTCAGGGCTTATGTTGTTAAAGTCCCTGGTTTTGTACTTCAGTGTCTTGGTCAGGTGTGAGAGCTGCAGGTCTGGAGCAATGTCCCTCTCAACAGGCAGGTAAATTGAAGTCAAATGCCACCTTATTGGCTAAAAGGAAGCAAAGAGATCACGCTTGGCTGATGCTTGATCAGGACAATTATAATACTTTCCTCTGTGAGGCACTTTTTTGTGATGGGCATGTTCTTCTTTTCTTAAAAGAAATAGTTAAAATTGCTTCTGCAACAGAAAGATGATGAAAAGCACCAAGTAGGCAGATTATTTCTGGTCTCCCAAGAAGAGCTGAAAATGCTGACTTTTGACAGATTTTTTTTTTTTTTTTTTTTTTTTTAATTTAAGCTACAGTATGGAGCCATACCTATCAAACATTAAACAGCACTATTTTTGGGCTGTCAGCAAAGACATGAAGGACATGGGGAGACACATTTGTCTCCTGCTCTCTTCCTGATGACCCTATTCAATACAGTTTTGGAATTCCTACATTTTTTTTCTATCTATTTTTAGACATGGTTATTCTTTTGTTTCTTGTTGCTTGGCAGAGCCACTTGAATGAAGAAAATCTCTGCAGAAAAATGATTGTAATTACAAAGAAGCAAGTGCCTACAGGGTGATGCTAAGAAATTACTTTAAATGCTTGCAAAATAGTTTGAATTGATTGGCTGGATTGGTAAGTTACTCTAAAAGCATAATGTAGAGTAAATGTAAATAAAATAGGAAACGCTATTCTCCAAGGACAGGTAGCACTGATGTCCATTCTGCTCAAAATGGACTGTAAAAGGCTTGTAGCTCTTTGTATAGATCATGCTCCTTTCAGCTTTGTGAAAGCTTTCAGTGGAGCTTTTGAATCTTAAACAGGCAAAGCAGTCGTATCAGATGTAGACTTCTTTCTTTCTTTCTTTCTTTCTTTCTTTCTCCTTCCATGGGGCCCATAACAGTAACCAGATGCAGTAGCAGAGGCTGAGCAGACAGCTGTAATCCCCACTGCCTCTGCCGCCGCTGTTGATCCCTTGTATTATGTAGCTCATTCTTGTACTTTTCACAGTTCTAACGACCCATCTTCTGTGTTGCTGAATGTCATTTTTAATCTGCAAGAGCTGCCTTTTGGGTTTTCTGTGTGTATTTCCACTCTTCAGCTTTGAGAATGTCACATAATTGATACAACTCATAAACATCGTGAATTACAGCTCCCCATGAGACAACAGCTGAATTTAGTGCTGAATGTGTTTATCAGGTTGGCTTTTGTAGCAGCATTGGCCAAAATTTTGTGTAGAAACAATTAAATGTTTTGAGACTTAAATCCCACCTTGGCAGTAGACACTTTTGCTTTGGAAGTCTACATTTGTAGCTGGATTTTTAAAAAGAATTTGAGCCAGTTGCATTTTGTGTTTAATAATTGATTTGGGACAAATTTGGTCTTGTGGCTGACAACTATGTATGGAATTGACTCTTGTGGCACAAGTGGCTTTGGATGAGTGAGTGTTCCCCCTCCGAGCTTTCTTGTGTATTTATTAGCAGTTCCTAAACCCATTGCAATTACTGATTAAACACGTTTTTCATCTTTACAAACTGCTGGTGCTCCAAAGAAGCTTTCAGGCAATGTAATGAAAGAAAAAGAAATCCTTTATTGTAGTTTGAGGAAGAGCAGATTCTTTGGAGCAAGTACTTAATGATAACCCAAAGGATACCAGCATTTCGTCCTACTTGCTAAACCATGTTGGTTTCCTGTTTAAATCAAGATTAATTTTGACTCAATGTCTATTGCAGTGTTCTGTTTCCTTCTCTAGACAGTTAAGTTTATATGAACTACTTATCCATGTCCTTACAGTTACTGTTAGGTTCTTGTCTTAGATTTTACTTCATTTTTATGGTGGATTTGGAATCAACTATGACTTTCACTGGAAATGTCATCAGAATTATTCTTTGACAAATATTGAGGAGAAGAAACAAGCAACACTGTGGTGTACAGATTGTGGAATCTTCAGTTTGGACATGCAATGTTTGGGACAAACTTCTGACTTCAATTTTGGTTTTCTTTTTTTTTCTTTTTTCAATTATGGTTTTCTTTTGCTTTTGTAATTGATACATAATTTTGACCTGAAGCATTGAAATACCTTGATTCGAAATGTTAAAATCAATTGATTCTACTTTTTGGGAAAGAGAAGCTTTATTCCAGTCCGGCCTCCCCTTGATTGCTTCCAGTGGAGACATCTGCCAAATTTATCTCAGATTGTAAACCCTTAGCCCCCAGACATGATGGCTGGGCAGAGGTGCAGAAGCAGCTGTTTGCAGCTGTGCAGAGCCTGTCCTGGCAATGGGGTGGAGCCCAGTGTGGCTTCCTCATCTCTAGAGACAAGTCATGGTGCTGATATTGATCTGTGATGGTGTCTGTAGTTTGAGGCTTGGCTGGTGAAACTGTTTTTGGGGCCAAGAGCTGTCAGGATGGAGGAAATCAATGGGAGGCATCTTTGTTGTGTGTTAGGAGGAGGGTCTGTTCGCTCAAGCAGCCTTAGCTTGGAATTATGTTCACCTGGTGCCTTGTCAGCTGGTATCTGCTGGCATTTGGGAGACCGTGGCAGGCTCATCTATCGCCTGTGCTGTTGCTCACTGGGCTGATTGCAGATTGTGATAAACTTAATCTAGGGCGAGAAGTCTATTTTCCCTGACGTTAGTCAATAAGCCATATATATTCTTGTATACAGGCCTACAGACCACATGGGATAATGCATTAACAAATCCCTGAATAGATGGCTTGCTTTAAACTTCATGAGCACTTTTTATATACACAGAGAATGTAGCCACAGACCTCTTTCAATATAGTCAGTTTCTGCTGCTCTTTCTGTAAAACCCACATGATTCATTTCTCACATCTCCTCTGGGAATGTATGGTTAGAAGTGTGTAGCTAAAAAATACATTGATTCGAAACATGCCTCTGTCCTGCTTTACTGCTTCCCCCTCGGAATCCCACAGCTGTGTGGGCTGACTTGCTGGTCCCTGCTTGGGTGGATGTCTCCATCAGACAGATCTCTTGCAGCAGCCCAGGAGCCGCTGTGTAGTCAGCTGGGGTATGGGAAGAGCTTCCCCCGTGGTCACATCTGCTGGCATTGCCCCTCTGGGATCCAGCCATGCAGCAGGGCTGGAAGGAGACTGCAGAGGTTTCCCCCATCTTGTCTTGTTGGAGAAACCTTGATGGTGTTGAATTCCTGCCCCTGTATAAACAAAGGTGGCAGTGGAGGAGGAGGTGATGGTGTTTTGCAGGAAGAGACAGAACAGGTTGACCTACAGGCCATGGGGACAGAACATGTCAGGGAGAAGGGATGAGTTACCATGATAAATTTGTATACTGAGGAATTGCCTAAATGTATAAGCTGTCTGCCATGTTGTGTGACTTTGTTTCAGAAGCCTCTCCTTTTACTAGCTGCTTTTTCAATGCATAAAACAGAAATGTTTGCAAACCAAATGATTGCAGTTTGTGCAGATCCATATCACACATTAAGCATTCGCCAGGACCGCTGACACATGGCTCTCCAAGCAGCCAGCTGGCCACTGCCATATATAAAAGTTTTGGCAAAACTGTAGAAACAGATTTCACTTGGGAGAGAAAGATATACTTGAATATGTCTGATGAACAAGGTGGAGTCACCGAAACAAACTTCAGCGTTCATGTCCCCACCTCTCCCTTGCACCCTGAACCCTTTTTGGAGGGTGATAGTAGTTGTTCTGGTAACTCCTCCAAGCCTTCAGGTATGTACAGGTAAAACCTTGGGGTGTATTTGCTTTCCAGCACTAAGGCTATGAGGTTTTCTGAAGGCTAGAGCCTTAATACTATATGATTGTTGCACTCTTTGGTCTCGAAGGACATTGAAAGTAAGTCAGAAATGATCTCCAATGAGGAGAAAACACAATACCCTAGCTATCACACCTGCTGGTTTTATGTGAGCCTTTGAACCTCTGAAATGTGAAGTGCTATCCAGACACATTGGATTGTGTGCTTTTTCTCTCCAATCAACCTGCCTCTGGTGGAGGCAGCAGTTGTTCATACCAGTATGTACTGGTATTGTGGACATGAGCAGTTATTGTTTCTGGATGGGGATTTCTTTCCCTATTCCTAACAACATGAGCAAACACAAGCTGCATTGTTGTCAGGTAACATTTTTTCCTCTGGACCCTAGAGAATTCATCTCAGCAGCTTCTTGGGGAGAATTCCTCATGGCATTTATGTTGTGAAAAAGGGCCTTATAGCCAGTCTTCAAAGTCACTTGACAGTATTGTACTACCTGTGGGAGACTGAAAAATATAAGCACTAATAAGAGTGAGACAGTCAACACCAGAGAATAAGCAGGAAGATTGGAAAGCTCAGATGATAATGCAGCTCCCAAAGGAATGACAAAACCTCCTTGGCTCTTTCTCTGGGGATAAAGCGTTGAGATAAAAGCAGGAGTTGGGTGTGTTGTGTTTCACCCTGTGTAACTCAAAGAGCAGAGAAGAATCCCTGCAGGATCCCATTCCCGCTGAACTTCAGCATCTCCCCCATTCTGGTACCTCTTTCCCCACTGAAACAGACCTTATCCCATCAGACCCCTGTTCTGGAATTACCCATCATATTCCACATGCTAGTGTCACATTTCCAGGTGCTCCTTCCCAGCTTTGAAAGGCTCCCTTTCTGCCACAGTCTTCTGGCTCTCTTTCTGGTTGTCTACCAGCTGTGCAGTCTGCCCTTGCTGGTCCTGCACCTCAGAATTTTTCTTTCTTTTTCCTTTAAAGAGAAGGACATCAACATCACTGCTGCCCTGGGAGTAGTACTGCTCTTGCAGCCTCTCTCTGTTTGGGGAATCTTAAATGAGCACCTTCAGCCAAGCTGGAAACCTTGGCTGACCTCTGGCAGGAAGCTTAGTGGTGCTCGGCTGTGATGGCAAACTGCCACGAGAATTACCTGGGCTCAAAATGCCAAGGAAATTTATTCCATTTCAATTAATCTGTGAAAATACCTTAGGAGTTTATGTGAGAATCAGAATCTGATGTTGTAAAAGGATTTCACATGATGAGACTCTTGATGTGATAAAATGTCAGAAATCCTTCCCCATTACTAGGGAATGTAGATGGCTCTGTGAAATTGGAAGGGCAGGAGACAAGTACAGGAGTTCTGTCATTGATGTATGTCCAGGGACTGGGAGGAGGGAGAAATAGGGCCACCTTTTTTGGCATTACTCAGATGTCAGATTATCTCCTCCCAGTTATTTCACTGACCTCTCTGAGTATATTTCTGAGAATCCAGAATCCTGATTTGGGTCTAATAGAGTTTAGGACTGTTTAAGGACAGGAAGCTTTACTGGGTGTGGGATCAGTTTTGCCTTGTTTCCCCAACAGCGTGCTAATGTTTTTCTCTAGTTAATATTTAAATAGCATGGTGATTATTTCTAAGGAAATGAGATCAAACTATTGGTAGTGTTGGCGAGGAACACAAAGACAGGGTGCGAGAATATTTTCTTTCCGGTTGTTTTTTAATTAGAAACCATGAATTCTGTTTCACCATAAAGCCAACATACAGGGAACTTTGCAGCTAGTGGCAATTTTGCACTTGTTAATTACTGTAGAGCTGTTAATTTGTGTATAGCTTGATGCCCTCATTGCTACTGTAGTAGAAACTTGCACATTCTTGGCACTGGGACTCACATTTTGGGATGAGGGGAAGATGCTCTGGTAACCGATAGGACGAGGCTGTGGTCCGGTCCATAGGAAGGAGAAGTGCAGCCCATGAGGACAGGACTGTGTCAGCTGCATCCTCAGAGTACGACACATGTGGTCTCCTATTCTGCTTTCCCTCCATAATCCCTGACTTTAATGGATGTTCTCCCTATGATGTTTTTTTTCCCCCCTTTTTAAACACTAAGGCTGTTTAAAATGAATCCGTTGTAATCCATGCAGCAAAGCTGTGCAAGTTCCTCATAATGCCTGTTGGGTTGTTTTTTGAATGAAGATCCCTAATCTGTTATCTGGCTATGACTTTAGACTCAATTTTCACAGCTGGGATTATATCTTCCCTGGGTAGTTGTGTCATAGTTCATTTTTTGAGGCAGTGGCCAAACAGCAAAATAAGGGAGAGGAGGTTGGAGATAGGAAAAGCATTAGACCGGTCCTGAAAGAAGGAATAGCATTTATTCATGCTAAAATGTAAAACAAACCCAAAATTTTTTAGCTGAACAAAACATTTCTTTCAAGTGTGTTCTTAATTCTCTTCCAAAATGCAGCTCCACTGAAAAAATGTTTCTTCAAAACAGAAAAATAAAGGATGTACTTTAAAGCTGATCAAAGTGAACATGTTGGCTTTTCAAATCTTAATTATTTTTTTTTTTAGCTGAAAACAGATTAGACTAGTTTGAATTGGATTTGTTGGAGTCCACTTCAAACTGGCCTTTTTAAGCAAATAAACTCTTTATGTGAACAAACCCCACAGACTAACTTGTGTGTATCCATGGCAAATCCTGAGACCTTCGTCTTCTGATGAAAATGATGTAACATTTAAAATGGAAGAAGAAGTTCCAAGTGAATGGTACAGTGTGGGATAGAGGGATTCAGCAATCCCATGTTTCTAATTGCAGATCAGGAGGAGGTGGTTTTGGTAATAGGGTGGAAATATTGTAGTCAAAGGGAGCCATCTGTTCCCCCTCTAGAAGGAGGGTTGCAAGAAATTCCTGAAATAAGGCATCAGTCACTGTCTTCCAGTGGCCAAGGAGGCAGTGGATGGTGATGAGAGCCAGGCTGTGGCAAAGCAGCCCTGCAGAATTTGCTGGCATTTCTTCCACCACTGAATCTGCCTGTTTGTGCCGAGGTCAGGGAATAACAGCACCATATTTAGGAAAGGCTTGTGTACAGAAGGAAATTGTTCTATTAATTGCCACTGAGGTTTAAAAAAACTTGTATCACCTTGATCCAGGAAGCTGAGTGGTTTTCAATAATCTTAGACTATGCCCTGGAGAGGTGTTTCCAAGAACAGAAGCCAGGAATAATTAAATTTACAGATAACTCCCCCCCCACTTTCTTTTTGGTTATGCTACAAGCACAGTAAAAGTTTTATAGGCTTCATAAACCTGACTGGCACATACCTTTCCTCCAAGCTGAAGGATCACTATATATTACAGTGCTGAGCAGTGATCAATAGAACAGTAACAGCAGTTACAAAAGGCTTAAGACCCAAAAGATGCACTAATGAGAGAGCACATTTTGCATCTTAAATAATAAATTATGCTGAGTGTTGGTGAGGGGGAACTGTTTTCTATTCAGGTGCTCTTGCATCATGTCAGACACAAGAATTGAGGACTGAGTCT
The DNA here is from genome assembly GCA_035583155.1 of Acropternis orthonyx. Classification (NCBI taxonomy): domain Eukaryota; kingdom Metazoa; phylum Chordata; class Aves; order Passeriformes; family Rhinocryptidae; genus Acropternis; species Acropternis orthonyx. The sequence goes on along the minus strand of JAWWEU010000023.1, from coordinate 7,834,590 downwards.
AAGTCCTCCAGTGAAAAACTGATGAAAAACTGCTTTTGAGGATGTTTCCAGTGTTGTGGGATTGCGCTGTGAGCGAGCGGGTTGGGGTCAGGCCGTGCTCAGTACCCAGTCTGAGTATTTTGCAAAACTTCTGGAAGCTGACTTTCAAAAAAAGCCTTCCGCTATAGATACTTGAAAGTAGGAACCTGATCTCTGAGCTTTGAACGGAGCTGTCTATCTGTGGCAAAAATCTCAGCGTGTACCAATAGTGAAAACCGTTTTGACAGGACTTGCCCCTTTTCTAACAACAGGTATGTGGAATGACATTGGTTGAATTTTGGGATGTTTCTTGAAAGATGTCAGGTTACATGCCAGGGATGATCCGACCACTGGCAGTGGCACAGTCACTGATGGAATACTCAAGTTGTCGATACTGTCTTGTGCTGAAATATTTGTTTGCAACCTTAATAGAAGATTCTTACCAGAAGAATGTTACTTAAAAATCGAAACACTATGAAAACGTTTTAGTAATTGTCGAGATAAGAATTTGCTTTGTTGCAAGGAAACTATTTTGTAAAACAGTTTTGAAAAAGATTTGGAAAACCTTAATTAGCAGGTTGTTTCAACCTTATCTTCTTCCATACCAGGAGGGACAGTTTCACAGACATCTTGTGGGTGTTATTTTGTTGTGATTTGTTTGTTTTAATTTAAGGGCTACATATTGCCTCTTTTTTTTTTTGTTTGTTTGTTTTCCTTGCTGAAAAATATTAAACTGAATGTTAAGAATAACACACAAGCTGCTCATTTCACAAAACTCTGTGGCTGAAAAAGATTCTCAAAAGTGAGCTTATTTCTATTTGTGTATAATACCAATTTTCCTTTGGTATTTGAATATCAAATCTGAAGAAGCTTAAGGCTTGCTTTCAGCATATTGCTGTCTTCTGGGCAGCAAGCTGTTATCAGCATAGGTATTTCCTCTTTAGATCCTGTGATTTTTATGTGTACTGTGCAGTCCTTGGAGAGCAAAATGAGGAGTTAGCAGAAAGTTATGTGGTGCCTCTGCCATCTGCTTCAATTTTCACTTTTCTGCTTCTTTTGTTTGTTTTTCTACCCACCTTCTTTTTTTCCCCCCCCTTCCTTCCTCTCCTCTCTCCAGTATTTGTGTTTAAAAACATCAACCAAGAAGAAAAAAAGCTCTTAACAGGTAGCTCCAAATATACTGAGAGTTTGCCATGCTGCTGACTCTGGAGTGTGTGCAGGACAGACTTCCATGTATCATCTCTTCCCAGCCTTGTCCCTTGTGGGTTTCTCTATTGAGCTGCACATCTTTTTCACTTTGTTGGTGAAATCTTTCTCATAAAACCATTCACTTAGATTAACAGTCCAACCTATCCCAATGTTCACAGGAGATACTCTGCAAGGTTTTATGGCAGCCAAAGATGGTTTGTCTGCTAAAGGGTGGATGCAGAGTGACTGGCTTTCTGTGTATCTCTACCTTTTATCTGTTTCCAGCAGCACTGTTAATGCAGGCAAACATGCAGAAATACATATGTGACTAGGAGCAGGCTGGGTGGATATCTAAGATTTAAACCATTTTCTAAACACATGCCAGGAATGAAAGTGAAAAAGTGAATTTGCTTGCGTTCCTTCACAGAGCTGTTAAGAAAACACTTTGTCTCTGAGACTGAGAATTAAATGGGTTTGCAGTCTTCTTAGCCCCATTTGGCTTATGTGATATACAGATGGGTATAGATGTAAAAGAGGCCTATATAATGCATGCATCCATGCACAATAGATATAGATACACATACACATAAACATTTACAGTGTGCATTAAACTTCTGATTGATTTAGGCTTCAGAGAGAAGCCCAGGCTATGGATTTTTCAATGCTTCTCGCAGTAGTATTTCTCACTCTCTGTGGAAGCAAATAGCCACTGTAAAAGCAGACTCCCCTGGAATAGTTAAAAGCAATTAGGTCAGTATGTTTATAAGTAGTCTAACAAAGTGTCTACTGAAAAATAATCAGTGAAGTCATGGTAGTTCTTCAGAATAACCTGTGAAGAGAATGAATACCCAGGGGAGCACCAGTCAGCGAGACGTGCAGTCCTCTAGCACTTCGCAAATCAGCTGACAAAGGGAGCTTTGAAAAGAAAATCAATTTAGGTGAAAAGAATGCATTTATCAGAGTTTGATTAAGGATGCAAATATATCACTGGGAAAATAAAGGTTTTCAGAGCTGTGGTCATCAGGGCCATTGGTGTGCCCGTGTCTGTGTTCTGGGTGTTCTGTGGGCCTGGACACGCACAGAGTACACCTGCACTTACCTGTGTGGGTTTGGGTTTTTGGACCCTTGAGGATCTGGGGGGGTTTTTTTGAGGTAGTTTATGAATGGTATCTGGGAAAAGAAAACCAGTTATCAATAGGTCTAAATCCATGATTACTGGGCTCTGCACTCCCTTGGGAGCCGTTTTGCAGCGTACAGCTCAAAAAGGCTGCAAACCACTGGCCTTCCAGTATTTGCAGCAGTACAAAAATTAGTAGCTGCAGGATTAGGCACCTGGCCCATGTAAGAGTTCCTCTGTGTGTTTACATCCTTTCTTCAGTGCTTCATTAGTCTTCAAAGTGTGGTGGGGTTTCTTTGTTGGGTTTTTTTTTCTTTTTTTTTTTTAAAACCTGATTCTCGAGAGTTTTGTGACCCCAGGAGTTTGTTATTGCAGCAAGGAAATGATGCTCTTTTTTGTTTTATGAGAAATAAATGTTAAATAAATTGAATTTTAATGTTTACCCTGGTCCCAAAGGAAGATAAAACCATTAGTTAATGACCATAATGATGAACAGATTTTATTTAAATTTGGGATAATATTTGATCTGCTATGCTATTAATGGTGATTCTGTTAAAAAAATCCTCTATAAATATAAAGGAATAAGTGTGATTAATTCAAGCAATATGAGGTTGAAAGCGATATAAAGAATCTGTTTGGGCTGGAAGCTGAGGTGCTGAGTATAGGTGGAGAAGCTTCCTACTTGGTAAAAACAGAATAGTAAATAACCCTACAGTTATCTATTCCTTTGGAATATTATTCTCTTAAATTTACCTGAGCAGTAAAAAGAGATTAGTAACACAGAATGATCTTTTAATATGTAATAGTCATAGTTCTTTACATCAGAGATTTTTCTTTTATTTTTTCATGGAAGGGATTGCAAAGTCTACATTAAAAATATTTAATTATATTCTGGATGTATATATTTATGTGTTTTCATATATCATCTCAGAGGAAATCTCCAACATTTCATTTTTCTTCTTTTTTCTTTCTTTTGATTGATAAAACTATGTGCAAGGTTTAAAAAAACAGAAAAGCCAACTCCTTGTGTGGTGTCAGTTACCAAAAACCTCTCAGAGAGATACTGTTCACATGAGTTACAGACTTCCAAGAAGCATATTTATGTATTTCCACACAGGGCAAAGCCTTGGGCCGTGCCTGTGAGGTTATTCTGGTTACACTTGCTAAAGAAAAACAGAGTGCTGTAGATCTGGGCTTGGTGCTCTGGCATTTAGAAGACCCTGCCCTGGTCCCTTGGGTCTGGAATGCCAGAATGCTGCTGATCTCACCTGCTCGCACTGAATGAGGGTTTGCCAAAGCCCCTCTGTGCTGTTAAAATCTCCTTTAAATCTCTGTGTGCTCGGGGCTCCAGGCAGCCTTCATCGCTCTTGTAGGCTTCCCCTGTGCTGCTGAGGGAGCGAGAACAAGGAACCTGGGTCGGAGGGGCCTTCCAGGGTCCCGGGTAACATCTGGAATTGCACATGGAAGGAAATTGCAAGCCCGTAGAGGATCTGGAGAACAGATGGAGCATGTTTCCCATAGTTAAAGGGGTATCATTATCTTGAAATACAGTCAAATTAAATAAAATCTGGCCTAAAAGTCTCTCATTGTTTCTAACCTTGGCAGTCCTGCTAGTATTTGTTTCACAACCATGATTTATGAGAGAATGAGGGGATACATATATCATCAAATTGGTTGTACTTCATGTGGGTGCTGCTGATCCCAGCCAGATGCTGATGATAAATCCAAAGAAATTCTCCTTTTATCTTTTTCAGCATTAGTGAAGTTGGATGCTCTTTGGGACAGGAATGGTTAGGGGCATGCTGTTAAAGCTTTTTGTGTCCTTGTAACATCTGCGAAGGAAGCTCTGGGCTGCTGGTGGAGAGAGCTAGAGGCCTGAGAGATGAGTCTGTAGAGCTCACCCATGTCTTTGCAAAGCCTGCAAGGGAGGAAGGACCTGTGCCTGCCTTGTGCCACACAGCCTCCAAAGCACAAGGCTGTGCATCACTTGGAGACATGTGCCATGTGAATCTGGCAGAAAAACCCCATTAGCATGGAAATGATGGACCCCTTCAGCTTTAACTTTGGTGGAGCTGCTCAAGGGAACATTTCAGGGTGAAGCCTTTCCTGGCTCAGCGCTTGCATTCAGATTTAATTTGTGTGTCTATTAAGAAGCCACCCTTTAAGTGGCTCCTTAAATACTCTGTGAAGAATTACTGACTGCTTGTAGGGGTTGAGAACGTTGCAGTCACTGGTAATTCTGTCTAAAGTCACCAAACTGTCCTAGAACATCAGCTCTCCTCCAGGCGCTGGGGATCGCTGTGGGATCTGTGTCTGATGGGCAGCCAGGGGAGCAGAGATGCTGCTTTTCTGTAAATGTTTGCATGCATTACCTGGCAAAGAAAGCTCAGGATGTTCAGCTGTGAGGACTCGTGTGTTAAAACTGAAGGAAAATATTGTCATACAGATTAGAATGGAAAAACACACAGCCAGATCTCTAATGTCTTCTCTTTACTGTGCACATTGAATAATAATTATTTTATGAAGATAGTACATGGTAAATATTTATAAACAAAATAGGAAAACAGTGAGACCACAGGGAATAAAGAGCTATAATATCAAAGTCCTGTTTCAGAATAACCACAGTTGCATTCTTTGCCATAATCAATATAATTTTTCCTTTCACAGGGAGTTATATAGTTGTCAGTGTTCAGTTCCAGTGGGATGACACTGGATATGTTCTGGCTAAATTTTGGTTTAATATAAAGGTAGTATTCTTGTTCCGTGCATAAAAGCAAATAATTGCTAAATATAGATCTTTTTTTGGTACAGTAATTACTGCTTCTTCACCAACTATAAGAGCAATTAAGCCCCAACTAATGAGCAGTTTTCTACACTATAGTTATTCTGCTCTATCTTAATAACACTTATCTCATTAAATAGCTTTCTTCCTTTGGAAAAGAAATGTCTAAATTCATTGCACGTTTTACGGCTATTGGTCAGAAAAGCTTAATCCTTTTATCCTTTAAAGCAATTTTAGTTTCTGTTCTCAGGTCCATCTGGTTCTGTTTACACTTTTCACCCTCTTTAATTTGGCTTCTCCAGCCACCTGAGAACATAACCTTGCTTTACCTGCAGGGCCAGAGCAGGGACTTTCATCTGAAGCAGTGGCACTTAATGCCAGGCAAGGGAGATGTCCTGCTCTGAGGGCAGATGTCTATAAAGTGTGAATTTCATTCTTTGCCTTTTTTCATAACAAATTTTAAGAACCATCTTTCTAGAAAGCTGTGGTTTTGGCAGTCTTTTTTTTTTTTCCCATTAATTTTGCTAATAATTTACCATATTTTGAAACATCTGAGGCAGTAGATACCAAACTAGAAAGGGCCCCTGCATTGTGTGGTTCATTTGGGAGCCACTTGGAATGGAAATGGCCCAAAGGGCTGAGGCAGCACTGCCAGGTCTGGGAGTTTTATTGTTAGTCTCACAGTATTTGGTGTTTTTCTTAAAGGCAGAGCTTCTGGAATCTTCTAATGAGAGGAAAATTTATCAGCTTTCATGTAGAAAGTCAGCAGTGGTTATGGGAAAGGAACTTGCAAGTCTTTCCCAAGTATTTCTGATTGGGGAGAAAAAGTCACATGACAAGATGCCTTGAAGCACTTTGGTCATATTATTGAAATCAAATATCATACTTTGGAGATGAAATGCATAGCAGGACTGGGGATGCTGTAAATTAAGAGGTAAGCTTTTCAAGTTGACCCTTTTCCCTTCCCAGTGTACCACTGGCTGCAGCCCCTGGGCAGGAGCCCTGCGTGACCTGTGGACAGGGAGGAAAGTTCTCTGCAGAAATAGTTTTAACACAGAAATTTTTCTTTTTTCTTTTTTTTTTAAATAACGATTTAAGGTGCAAACTCATCTCCTCAAATGGGCTGAGAAAAAATAATCCTAATGCTTTATTGACCCATGTAGCTACAAAGGGCCAAATCAAGGTAGAGATATGCAAGAAAGTAAATCCTGTGGTTACACAGTTTTTCTTTTTAAAATGCTTAACAGTTTAGAACTGAATTTGTAGAAGCCTTATTAAATAAACTCTGACTGTGGCATGTTTGCTTTAGGACCTTGTTTAGCAGAGCACTTAAGTAAATGCATAATGTGGAGCCCATGAATGATATTATATCTGTGCAGTGGGTAGAGCACACAAGTGAGTGCTCAGTGTCCAAGATATGAGGAGCCCTTGAACTGGAACTATTAACACAATTAAAGTTAAACATTTGCTGGAAAGACATTGAGTTATTCAGCTGTTTAAAGTCAAGCATGTGCCTAAGTACTCAGCTGAATCGGAGCCTATAAAAAGAAATGTTCACAAAAACATGGGAATGCTGAAAATGGAAACTAATCTCCTGCTAACTGATACTGTGTCACAACACGAGTGAGCTAAAGCTGGGTACGAGGCTGCTGTCGGCTGAGCTAGTGCTGAGCATCCCGCAGCCAGGCTCTACACGGTGAGCTTTGCTCAGGAGTGTTTGTGCTGGCTGCTCGAGGGGAAGTCTATTCCAGGGTGATAAATCCACTGCGTAGTTTGCAAGTCATCATACCAGGAGCATTATGCTACATGATATGCATGCTGTAAAATGCAAGGCTTCTCTGAACCACTTAATCGAGGCATAAACTGGAGCTGTGAGGTAAACTCTGGAGGCTGAGTGTGAGTAAAGATCAATAAGATGTGTCTCAGTAACTCTTAAATTAATAAACTTCTACTACTGATTTACTAGCTTCTCTGTGTTAGTGGAGTTATAAGTGGTTACATCCAAAATTTACTTCAGAATAAGCTCTGCTTTTTTTAGCTGCTGTGAAAACGTGACAGTACCAGCAAGACCAGGAGTAAATTGGTGCAACCACTCTCACAAAAATCTTACTATTTGTGTGAGCTTCGATTCTTCCAGAAAACAATCTCCACCCAAAGGTGTGCTCCAGGTTGTGTTTCTGAGAGCAGGTAATTGTACAGGACACATCACAGTCAAGGCAAAAACTGGAGTCATTAAAAAAGGGGCTGGACAACATCCAAGTAAATGCTTACCAAAAGAACTCCCCCCACCTCCATTAGTGCTGGGTAGTATGATGTGTGTAGGTGTCACCTGCACTCTGAGGTAAATAGCAGGCTGTGGGGTTTCACCCTTCTGCTTACACAGATAATGGAAGTGGCTTTGAGTCGAGCACCAAAGGGTGGGTGGCCCTGGGACACCTGTGTGGGTTGCGTGTATTAGCTCAGCTCTTGGTACTGATGACTTTGGTTTCTTTCCTTATTTCCCCTGGCGTGAGTGTGTTTTGTGTTTGTCACTAAAGCCAGGTACTCTGGAGTACTGCCAGGATCAGTTGCTCAAAAATAATGAGACTGACCAAAACAAATCAGGGGGAGATTGGAAAAGATAATAATTTCAAGCTTCTTGTTTGCCTTCTGGCTCCTGGACCATTATTTTTTTTTTTCTTTCCAAATTCTCCTTTGAAATGACAGAGCCTGGAAAGTTTCTAGTTTAAAATGATGGACCTAATTCCTTCTCAAGAGACCAAGATTATGGTCTCTCAAGACTGCAGAGTCTCAAGTCCACCAACTATGGCTTTAATTAAGTCATTAAATTATTCTATAATCAGGAAGACTGTTTATTTATATATTTTGGTCCATGTTCCCAAACACTGCTTGTGTTGATTACCTTTAACTACTCAGAATACTGTAACTCATCCCTATATGCTTGAACTGGCAAGAAATTCCAGTCACATGTTGCAATCTGTTTTGTATTTTACTTTGAGCAAATAAAACCAGAAAGTCAGTCTGCTCCTCAAAAGGCTCCTGACTTTAGTGTAAGATCACAGATAACACAGGAATAGAGACAAGTGCAACAGTGCAGTAGGATGGCATTGCTTAGCATTGTAGGAATTGATCTTGTCCCCACAGTGAACCAATTGGCATCTGGATTTTTGTAGGTGAAACTATGAAGGATTGCCCTAAAGGAAAAGAAAGAACTTTTCTGAATATTTGTATGTGGTACTTGGGCTGGATCTGTTTATCTGTTTCCTCCCTCCATTGCTTTTTGAATGCTGCAAATCCATTGACAAGTTCTATCAGAGCTGAAAGAAGAAATACGGGTATTTAGAGGATATCTGTGACTTAGGAGAGACAGTATTCCTTTACACACCTCTGGTCCAAGGAACATCCTTTAACTAAGGCAGTTGAGGGCTCTGCTTTGGGTCTGTTCAGTGTTCTCACTGAATCTCCAGCCTGGCTGCCTTACTCACTGGATGGTAGTTCTGGGGAATGTGTGACCTTCCCTCAGGAGAAAAATTGTCCAGCCCCGCTGCATTTGCTGATCAAGACTCTCGGTAAATGTCCGGAGGAGTCCCCTTGAGAACTCTGCTTCCTTCTTCAGGGGAAAATGCTGCCTCCTGAAGACCACTTGCAGTCTGCCACTGGAAGGCAGATAAAGACTGGGCTGGAAACCTTGGTGAGCTGGCATTAGAAGTATGTGGCAGAATGAAACTTGGAGAGCAATTAAGCATGGAAATAATATTTCAAAAACAAAACTGAAAAGACACAATGACTGCTCAAGATTTGATTTTCTTTCTGTGCTCAATATCTTTCTGAACATGGTGAAAACTATTTTTAAGGCTCTGAGAGGTGACTTTGTGAAGTGTAATGACTCATGCTTGTCAGGTCAGTATGTGTTATCCAGCTCTTTCTTCTGGCATGAAATCCTGTTACTTTTTGCTGATACTGTAAGCATGGAAAACCAAACAAAACCTGAGATGCCTTCCCTGGGAATAGAGCAATTTTCAGCAGTCTTCTGGATATTTAACAAGAGTTTCCTTGATTAAATGAACTGTTTACAGACCTGAGTAACTGTCAAGAATGCCAGTGGTTAAGTGAGACACTTAGCCAGATTTTGTTATTTCAGATTTTCATAAAAAATTTTCCTTCCATGCATTAATACACCAGTTAAGCAACTGGAAATACTATTTAAGGAACATCTAGTTTGTAAATGAATAAGGATTTCAGGCCTGGAGTAGAAAATCTGTGCAAACTATGAAGCGAAGGCTGCTCTGTTGGAGTGTGTGGTTGTGCATAACAGGTGAACTGAAAATGATGGGTATGACAGGAGCTATATTTAAATGAGCCGAGTTGAAAGCAGTGCAAGATTAGAGGAAAAGTATCTACACAAATCACAGTGAATTCTGTCCTCTGCAGATCTATTTCTTTTGTCACAAGCAAAAGCTGCAGTGCTGGAACACCAGGAAATAACTTCTGTGACCAAATGAGTTAGAACAGTCTGAGTTTGGCACAGGTACATGCCTTGTGGCACATGAAGGGGAAAGAAGCAAATGTCTTCTGGACAAAACTGAGCAAAAGAACAGTTTCATTTCCAGGACTTCAGAAGGATTTTTCCTCATGTAGAAGGAAACTTCAAGGTCCCAATTTCCAGTATTTGAGGTCAACACATCATGGATTTTGTGACCAAGAATTTGTCATGAAAGTTCAAAGTTGGGATGAGTAATACTGTGAATGGGTCTTTTTCCAGAGAAGTTCACGCTATTATTCAAGTATTTTTACATTTATTTTGGAGTTTCAGGTACTTTTGGTTTAAAGGAAGGACCAGGACCCTGTAGAGCAAGTGGTGCTGTTTTGTATAGCACTAGCCAGACTACACCAGTGGTGTGAGGATCACATGCTACCTCGTCTTTGGTACTAGAAAAATATTACAGGGATTAAAGTCATAGTTTAGGATGAGGTCAGATCAGAGGAGTGCCTCACAAGGCTCTGATACCTTTATATTCTAAAGGAAAAGTCCTGGTGCTATCAAAGTCAGTGCCAGTCTTGTCACTTCAGTGGGCGCAGCCCAGTATCCCGTTGCTGCTTCTCTGCTGAGTGCCACCATCACTTTGTGATAACCTTTCATCCTGTGGACAGATAACAACAGTAGTAACCTCAGTTTTATTTCTTGACATTACTGAGAGAACTTGAATATTTCAAGTCGTGTTCCTGAGTGGAGTCTTGTGATGGGGCATACAGTAAATTCTATATTGTTATTTACAGAGTTTTCACTGTCATTGAACCCTAGGCTTAAAAGCACTCTTTGTTTAAATAGCAAATTACCTTTTTTTTTTTTAATTTGGTGTTAAAGTCAAAGTACACTGTTCTTCTGTACTGCCAGACACCAGTAATCTCAGAAATGCTGCATTGAAATGAGTCTCCTCTTTGCTGTGTTTTTCCCCCTTGTTTTCTTCTATACCATATCAATCTTGTGTCTGCCCTTGTTACATCAGACTTTCACAAGGACCACTCAGGTTGAGCTCCGTGCTCACCCTTTCAGTGAACATCTACTGCTTGCCAGTTTTTCCCTCTAAAGAAACTTCCTACATATTGAGCAAAAGCGATAAAAGTTATGTATTTTTTATTACTTCTCAGGAAGCTCCCGTTGGTACAGGCAGTGTGGTGTGTGTTAGCAATGTATTGGAAAGAGCTGCATTTTTCCTAGTAGAGCTTTGTTATGAAGTTCATTTGACTGAAAATATTTTGCATGCTTAACTACCTGCTGGTGAATTTTTCTATGCCAAGTAATGTGTCAGGAGCTAGCGGAGCATAGTAAGTTAATTACTTGTGTGCATACTGTGAAGGAAAAGCAAACAGCAAGGCACCGGTGATACGAAGAATGAGACTTCATTTCAGTCACCAGAGATTGTGTTGTTAATGAATCCGCTCAATCAGCAGGGAATTGGTAATGTAGATAAGCCCAGGTATGTCTGTGTACTGATAGGAAGATTAGTCCCTCAACCAAAACATTGGTTTTAGTGAGGGTTTGCTAACATTGAATAGTTTTTCAAAAGCACCAGCGAGATAGAATAACAGCCTGAATAATTATGGCTGTCTTGAAAAGACATGATGGTGATGATCTTCTAATGTGCTCTGTAGACACCGTATAAATTCAATATCTTAGAGATTTCACAGTTAAATGATACACTTCAGATTCCATTTTATGGTATATGTCACCCTGGGCTGCCCAGATGCTGCTGTGACTAAACAGCGCAGGGAAGCGTGCTCAGAGCTGGCTGCTGCCTTCTTCACATGGGGCAGAGAGGAGTTGGGGGGGAGCCCGGTGTGAAAGCACCTGCCTTGCTCCCGAGCATCCATGGGGGGCAGCACGGGAAGATGCTCCCATCGGAGGCAGCGAGCAGCTGTGTGAGCTGCAGGCAGCGGGGTGAAGCGACATTGCCCTGGGGAACGTTCATCCCAGTAACAGCTGCATCCCAAAAGCCTGCAAGCTGCAGTCTGGGGTGAGGAAAGAACATTTATTCCTGCTGGGGATTTCGGGTTTGGTTTTTTGTTTTTTTTTTTTTTGTTTAACTCTGTTTGAATGTGCACCACAGGTCCTGTGCACCACAGATTCTGTGGGAGTGGATCTCCTGCAGCGCTCACTCCGGCTCCATCCATCACAGCAGTACTTTGCTGCCAGCTCTCTGCAGCAGCTGGTTTTCCCCACAGCAGCTGCTCAGGTGTTTGTGTGCAGGTTCCCTGCCACAGGGTAGTGCTGGCAGGAGTAGAGGAGCTCTGTCTGTCCTGACCAGGCAAGGCTGTGGGGCAGGAGGGGTCTGCTGCTACTGCCCTCCTCCAGCACTGACAGGCTACTACCTAAAATTTGCCTGGGCAGAAGGGCTACAGTGGAATAAGATCCACCTTAGGAACATTAGGTCCTTTTCCTCACTTTGGTTTGTTGGGTTTTTGGCTTTGTTTGGAGGGCTTTTTTTTTTTTTTTTTTTTTTGGGGGGGGGTTTGTTTGTTTTTTACAAATGCTGGA
>JAWWEU010000023.1:7651871-7822439 GCA_035583155.1 Acropternis orthonyx | reverse complement strand
CGCCCGCCCCCCGGTTGGTTTTGTCCTACTGCTGGACTTCCCTAATTGGAAAACTAAAGCTGGTTTTGAGCAGTTTAAGCTGTTTAGCATAACATCCTGGAAATGACAGATAGAGAAGAAAAATGAGAAGGATTTGTAAACATTCTCTGTCAGCTACAGAAGCGGTGCCTTCTGATGGAGTACCTCAGGCTGGACACTATGGCTACTTACTGTCCTCCCTTTCATTCCTCTTGAATTAATGGTAGAAACATAGACTGAATGTTAATAGACGTTGAGGCCAGGGTTCATGATGTGTCGTTAAGTAAAAGCTGGCAATCTCCCAAAAGGTCTCCTGGGAGTTATTTTACTGGTGCATATTAGTGACAGGGACAGCTGGATTGAGAAGGCTCTCGGAACAGGGATGCTATGAAGAACTTAGTTCAGTAGAAGTTGATTTTCACCTTAAAAGGCAATATCATGGCAAAACCAGCATATATCAAGGTGTGATGAGTGATTTGGGGGGCTGCAGTGTTGTCTGTGATATGATTAAATGGTAATGTCCTGGTCTGGTGGCTGTCTCTGGTCAGCTTAGGATCAACAAAGGGTTTGGAAAAGCTGAAGGTGATGTGTTTCAGCAACAGATGATTTTATCTTCCTGGTTTTATTTTTTAATCTGCTTAGGACACTACTGGTTTTTGTAAATGTTAAACCTGAGCCAAAGCAAGAAGTGAAAATCATTTTTGTAGCAGGTTTCTTCTGAAATCATGAGTACTTTCACCCCACCAGTGCTTCTGGATAGACTTTATTGATATCAGCCCTCCCTCCCTTTATTCCCTTTCTATATTGCTCTGTGCTCTCTGTGGGTGTTTTATTAACTTGCAACCTGCAAAAATTCAATAAAAATATACAATTTTTTCCTGTGTTTCCTCCTCCTTTTTTTTTTTTTTTATCCCCTTTTTTTTTTTTCCATGCTGTCTTTCAGAGACAAAGCTCTGGGAAGGCTTCTTTGGTTAGTTATGAGGAACAGATGGGAATCAAGAAAAGGTACTTTCTGTTCGGTACCCACCCAAATTGGAGGTAATTAAGTTACAGTGAGGCATCATTTACGTTAGCAGTTTCTTTGGTGAGATCAAGGCTATTAAGGGTACATGTGAGAAGTAGTAGGATCCAAGTCTGTGGTGCTTTGAGAAATAATTGGAACTGTGTTTTTCCTAAATGCATTTGCAGCCAGCCTGGGAACAGGGTCTGTAGTGGGACAGTTGAGTCTTGCACAGCTTTTTATCTCTATAGCTCTCCTCAAGTTTTGAGCTATCCTTGCAGGTGCTCTGATGAGACAGGTGAACTTCTCCCTTTATGAAGAAGGGAGTGAAATGGAGCGTGTAGCTCCTGGTGGTAGGAAGGAGACAGAGAAGCAAGATGGGAATTTGAGTTTTCCTGACGTAAATGCCATGACTTATTACTGTCACTGTCGTTCAGTGTTCATCTCTGAGCCGCTGGGCAGGTTCAGCAGCACAGGAGCCTTGATACTGCAGCAGAGTCTCAGTCAAGCCCTCAAAAAAACCTGTGATCTCCGGTTTAAAACCGTAATAGGGTTCCTGAGCCCATCATGCCTGTTCTTGCAGGTTTTCTGCATTCCTCCTGCAGCCTGAGGTCTCCCACACTTTCAGCTCAGCAGATGCTCCCAGGCTGTTGCCCAGTTTCAGCTCTGGGTCCTATGGGGACTATCATGTGCAATGTGGGGATAAGGTCGCAAGCACAGACCAGCAAGCTGTCTGCTCATCTCCCGTGTTTTTGCCTGCTCTGGGTGTTGGCAAGGGATATGTCTTAATTTGCACCAAGCCAAATTCAGATCCTCTTCTATCAACAAAGTGTCCTTGAAACCCTCGAGGCCTCCATCTGCATCCAACAACTCTTGGGTGGGAAAGTTTTTCCTGCCCAGTTTCTTCCTCATGTTTCCTCAGTTGTATTTTCTCAGAGCTTCATTCACGCTGTGCTATCTCCTTGGAGTAATCCAGGTGGAACAACGGTTTACATCAGCATTACATAAGCTTGTGCTTTCTCGTATGTTTAATTCCATGAAACACCAGACTCATTTCTTTTTTTAGTTTTGTTCTCTGGAAGAATTGGCATTTCTTTCTGTCTTACGGGAACGTTGATCACCTTTCTGGTGTGTTAGTGCCGTTTCTGGAAGATGGCTTTGGAGAAGAGAGCATGAAGCATGGTGTTACAGAGAAGGGGAAGTTAGCCCAGGGGGCTGCATCTGTTCAAATTTGAGATGCTTTGCATTGGGTGGCTTGTCATTGTTAGGTTGAAAGCTTTTTGAGGCAGGAGCTGTTTGCTGCTCTGTGCAGGGAAGAATGGAGCCCCTCTTCCTTCTGCTGTCATAGGTCACTTCAGCAATATAAGTATTCCTGCTGTCAAGGTCCCTCATTATACAGCTATTGCCTATAAAGGAGCAAAGAGTAGTGAAAGAGGGAGACCCCTTCACAGGGCAAGTTGTCCTGGATGTGACCTGTCCGAGATGCTTGTGCCCTGTCCAAGACACCCATTACTGAAATATATGTCTTCCTCCCACTAACACCAAGTGCTGTCACTGAGCTAGTGCACTGATTCATAGTACATCTTCATTCTGTGATTTCCATTAGGATTTATGCTTTTTAAAATTATATTTAGGAAAAAAAATCTATTTTTATGTCTGTCTCTAGCCTTCATGGGGCTTTACTCAACTAGTATAGGAATATAAGGTAGTTAATTTACAATGTCTTCCTATAAATTAATCTCCTGTTTTTCCTTATATTGCACGTTATCACCTCGTTTATTATGTGCAGCTCAGGGTGAGCAGTTTTTAAAAGGCCTCTGACAGTTGTAAAATGAATGGTGTGAGATGTCAGATACATTTATTAAAAATGTAGAAAATTATAAAAAACAGAGGATGTAGATGTACATTGTCTCAGTCACTTGCCACCAGCAGGCACCTTCAATACCACAATTTACCCTCCCAGTCAATGAGTTGTGTGACAGTTTCATTGATATTGTTGTGCTCTGTGCTCAATATAAATAGTTTTGAAATATTTGTTATAAAACTCAACAGGTGATTAGGCAAGTCTGGCAAGAGTTTATTGTGTGCGACACCCCTTAAAAAGCCCCAAACTATCTCACCAGCACAGCTAAACTTAGTGCCATTTTCACTTTTGAGTGGTGGTAAATTATTCAGCTCATGAATGCTAAAACTTGAAATGTTTATGGAAAAAGCTTATTTTAGTAATTACACTTACTCCACTTTATTGTGATCTTCCTGCAACATCAGTCTTAAGGCCCTGGTGTTTCCTGATGTTGGATATTTATCATACATTTGTGCCTCTGGCAGGTTGACAGGTGCAGTGGGAACTTCATACAAGATTCATGGCAGCTTCATACTTTTTTGAGGAACAAAATTATAATGCAGAAAGTCTGTATATGTGCATGTGGGGGTATATATTAAAAAATACAGTGTCTGTGACTATATAATAGAGATATTAATGTCTAACTGTCAGGAAAGGTTTTGAAAACATGCATTAAAACTTTGCCAAAGGTAATTGAAGGTGAGGAAGTTTAATTAAAGAATCCAGCAATAACTGTAGCATCTCTAGATATGAAAGTTTAAGGAGCACTTGCACATCACTTTGTCTTTTGGTTTAAAAGTTGCAGACTTTATAGGATAGTTTATATTTAGTAGTGTGATTTAAAGCCTTTCTTTGCATCTGCCACATTTTGGCACTGTGACAGTACCAGTGACACAATCAGTTCTGAAGATCAGCTTTCCTTCTACAGCCCCATGGCTGTGTAGTTCTGTAGGTATGTCATCGGTGCTTCTGGTGCTGCTGCTCGTGGTTGCTCAAAGGTTATCTAAATCCAGACCCTCTTTGTTCTGTCTTCCTGTATTTTGTGTTTGTTCCGGCAACTGCTGGTTCAGATATCCCTTTTCAGAGATCGCTCTTGGGGAAAATTTCTTTCACATTTTTTAAGTTCTCAAAAAACTATCCTTGGCTGTTTGCTGCTCTCCCATGCCTTGCACACACACGCCTCTCAGACTGGAGGATGCTTAGAGCTGTTTGGGTCTCAGCAAGCTCTTCAGGATCTTGCTCTTGCAATTCAGTCTCATTTTTCAAGCAGTAATTGGAATTTTCTGCAAGCACGAGTGTCTCATGTTAAACAGAGTGATGACAGAGAATAATAAAATGAAAAGCCCTTTTCCCTCAGGGCAGGAAATTTTTGTTCAAAACAGCACTGTGAACTCTTAACTACAGGCTCTCCTTCTCCATCCCTTTGATTTTGGTATGCCATCATTTTAGAGCAAGACAGTATAATTTCAGCAACTTTTCCCACTAATATAATGATTCAACAATCTGGTTGCTTTCTCTGCAATGGGAAGACCCCTGAAAGATGCCACTGAATTTTATCAAGGCTTTCAGGGATTTTTGTACCTTTACCTCTGCAGCCCCACATTAAATCCCTCAGCAAGAGATAAGTCATTCAAATAATTCTTTTTGGCCTTATATCTAAATGCAGTCTTTAGGCTTCATCCTGCGAGATTCGCTTTATTTCTTCTTCCCACGGGGGACTGGAGGTGAGAAGAGAGGTTAAAGGGAGGCTGATTTTTCAGCCACTTTGGATCTGCAGTACTTGCTTTGCTTCCTGTCACTACTCACGTGGCTTAAGCACCTTCACCAGTGCCTTCCTGGCCTTACTGATACAGCTCCTTTTTAAATGGCAAAAAGTGATGATGAGGTCTTATGGCATCAAGTAACAGTTTCAGGGTTTTTGTACCCAGATAACAGAGAGAAGCCCCAGACTGAGGTTTCTGAAGGATCTTAAAATGGATTCAGTTCCGTATTGAATTTCACTGGTATTTGTTTGTTTAAAGCAATATTTTCCTGTTTGAAAATCCAGCCTGCAATTGAAGTTCATTGCTTTGTAGTGGAGCAAGGGCACTGCTTCCTTGCTCTTTCTCAGTGTGGAAAAAAAGGAACCGGTTTTGTTTACTGGTGGTGACATTTCTTTTTCGGTGTTTCTTGAGATTTGACTCCTGATGGAGCAGTCCAAGTGTGATAGAGACTCAGAGGCAGAGATTCAGATCTTTAGTGTTGCTCAGCTAAATGCTGAGATGGTTGGGCATGTCACAGCTGCCAGACCGTGCAAAGAAAAGCATCCCTGATTATCCAGAGCCTGTAAAACTGGCAGAGGTTCTTACCTGTTGTGGTCCTTTAGGTATTTAAGCTGCCCATCTAAAGCTGTGCAAGCAAAGCTTGGGGCGTTTTTGTTTTAAGAGGAAATGCTATTTCATTCCATCCATCCATAATAACTGATTGGATTTTGCCCTAGGACAAACCTGGATTTTTTCCTTTTATACCTGCTTGCACTGAGTGGCACAGTACTGTCACACAGCTGATACTTCTAGAAATTCTGTCAGAGGTGTTCCCATTGACTTTCAAGTGAGATTTGGGTTTTAAGCATTTGAATTCTTTCTGATTTTTGTTTCTTGTGCTTTAGTCAGCAATGCAGGCTGTGGGAGGACACTGACTTCAATATCTGGAAATGCCAAATGTTATCAGTTATTATGCTAGAGGTAACTTGCTTGGTTGGCATCGCTAACATCCTTGATCAAACACAACTGCCATCCAAGCCACTGCTGGGCAGGTCTTTTGCCCTGTTTTGGATGAGCTGGTCCCACATCCTTCCAACCAGCAAGAAAAGCGCTTTTGCTACTTTATGCAAACCAGGGGCATGCTGCCTGTGGTATTGATCATGTCTTTGTATGAGGATAACGTCTGTCTGCGTGTGGGGCAGTGAGAACGAAGCAGAGCTGGAGAAGAGGGATCAGGGACAAAAGCCTTTCTGCAGCATCCTTTTTCTTACACCTCTTGTAAATATCTGCCTTGCACATAATCATGGGTGAATTTTCTCCCATGTTAAGATGATGAGAGAGGATGTCCCCCACAAAGTGACCAAGCTAATTTGCTTTCATTGCAGAAGTGAGCGGTTTTGGTTGTTTTGCAATAATTACTACCATTTGCACTCAAAAATGAGAATTTAAGAGGCATCAAATACAGACAAAGACTTATCTGAGATAATCTTGTTTAAAAAAACCCCACCAAACAACAAGACCAAATAATAGAAAACCTCCAAAATTTAAATGTCTAAAGTAGCTCTTTTCATGTCAGGTTTGGGATTTAAAGTCAGATTTTTGTGAAAAACATTGAAAACACGTGAAAAGTGTTGATGGTTTTACCTCTTTCGAAACTTGTAAATGAATGCTCAAACTCACGTTACTCAGAAATTGTCTGATTTAATTGCCTGTTCATCTCTATCTGGATATTGTGTAAAGGCAAATGTGTTACAGACCAGTCTGTATCAGAGTAACTGATCCATTAATTAGAAAATTATGTAAAATCAAGGAAATGCCAGTATATTTAATAACAGATGTTTTAAACCGAAGGATTGCGAGAGAAAAATAAATATATTTTAATTTTTTGAGTGGAAGTTTTTATACAAGCTTTAATTAGATTTTGTCAGAATACAGTATTTTAATGGTTTTCATTAATGAAGATTTGCTTTGTACGGTAAAAAGAAGAAAAAAGTAATCTCAGATTCTATTTAAAGAGCAGACAGCATATTATAAAACTATTAAAGATACTGCAGTAATTGACAGAAAGATTTTGCATGGGAAAAGAATCTAGGAAGCATCAGATTATTTCAGACAAGGATGGGTGATAACATCTCTGGCCTTAAGTGTTGTTTGTAGCTCTGTGTGTAAGACACCACGGTGTTGCTGAGGTCCCTGACCCCAGCTCTGCTTTCACGCCTTGGAAGCCAGTGGCCCTTTTGTCCCTGCTTTCAGCCGAGGTGTCAGGGCAGGTCCCCAGAGACCTGGCTGCAACCCAGAGTGTGCTCGTGGGGTGTCCAGACACGGGAGAGTGAGGGGCTCTGCAGCCCCTGAGCCCCAGGCACACACAGGGCAGGGTCAGCGGGGCCGGGGTTCCTGGGGCTGCGGTGAGAGATGCTCTCTCCTTGTACCAGCCCTGGCAGGGAAGAGAGAAGTGTCCCTGCGGCTCTGCCTGGTGGGAAGGGTGAGAAAACACCCTGCGGTGCTCGGAGCATCACTGAGGCTGAATTCCCTTTGCTTGCTGCTTTCCTCAGCCCCGAGGCGTGTCCCATCGCTCAGGAGTTCTCCAGTCACCATCCCCTCTTGCTGCCCTGAGCTGGGGGGTGAACACAGCCCTCCTTCCCCAGTGTGGGCACCGAGCTGTGGGACCCACGCCCGTGGTTTTCTGGAGGCAGCACACTGACTTCAGTATCTGGGAATGCCAAATGTTATCAGTTATTAATCTCTTTCTGTGCTGGTCCTGCATCAAATATTCCAGTCTCCAGGATGGGGCTGTCTGATGTTTAGCTTCGCTTGCAGGCTGTCCCACCACTTCAGTGGAAATGTGCATTATTTAACACAGGTGAGGGCTCTTAACTTGTTTGGGTTTTTGGAAACCAAATTATTTATCAGCCTTAAAAGGCCAACTCAAATTCACTCAAAATTTTGTTTGATTAAAGCCACCATGCTTACTGTTGGAAAAATGAAATACAAACAGCCCGAAGTTCCTCTGTTTCAGATGGGTAAATGTCACATTCAGAATTAAGGCTTTTTTTTTTTTTTTAAAAAAAACCTAGGTTTAAGTGAAACAGAGTCTTTATTTAGTGTCATGTTTTTATTTAAAAGCATTTATTTAAAGTTCTAAAAAACAAAGAATTCAATAAACCAAGACAGGTGTAACTGCAAATGATTAATGATATAATTCTCAGTACTTTATAAAGTGTCTAACCCTGAAGAGATTTATACAGTGCAGAATGGCAATTGTGCTTTGATGGAAGGAATAGGTAATCAATATCTGCAAGCTTGGAAAAAGTGTTCTATTTCCTCCTCTAATGATATAGGGTTTTTTGCAAAGCAAGGATGTCTGGAGCATGAGACACTTGGAAGAAGAATTAATTTGAAATCTGGAGTGGAAGATCAGTTTCAATTAAAACTGCACTTGAATGTCCATGGAAAGGAGCAGGCAGCTAGGCCTGAGCCTTCTGATGGCTACCAGGGAATAAGTGAATCCCACTGTGCTATTCTTGATTACATTTTATAGGTTGTTGAGGTTTTTTGGTTTTTTTTTTTCCCCCCTGGGTAGAGGATATAATTTAGTTTGGTCTCAAAAGTTTTCCTCTGGCCTCCCCCAGCCTGCCTTTGCCTTTTTGTGCCCATTGTTAAAGCCGGGATGGCCCCAATTCTGCGCTGCTGGCAATGGAGATGTTGGGGTCGTGGCCTCTATTTCTGTCTAGAGTTGCTGCCATAATGGTGTAGGTCATATTGCATGTAGTAATTTACATATCAAAAACTTCTGCAAGAAATTAATGGCAAACCTTTCCGTTTATAAAATCCTGTGCTGATTTTAACTAGCAGGTCTTGAACCTCTAAATTGGAGCTCAGCCTTCTGACTGTAATTTGGGATGTCAGAACTTGGAGTCACAGCACCAGCACTAAGTTGGGGGTTTGAATTGCTGAGGGAGTTTCATTGCGTTAGATTTTTTTTTCTTTAATAATTCAGCACCAGTATGGAAACATTTTATGCATGGAAACTAATACTGTCACGTGAAGAAAGCAGATACTGCTGGGCTGGGGTTTTTTTGTAAATTATAGATTCATAAGCAGGTGAAGCTACTGTGTTTATAGAAAGAGATTTATTGCTATTAAATTAATTCAAGCAAGTAAAATTAATTAAAAAGCAGACAATGGGTTTTTTTTGTTTGTTTGTTTTTAAATGACACAAAGCTATACAAGCCTTCAAAGGTCTGTGAAAAACTACGTTTCGGCAAGAGTCAGTCCAGGTATCTAAGTCACTTGAGGTTTTAATTCAACATGGTGGTTGGTTTGTTTACCCTTATGGCTTGTTTTATTCATTTTGACAAGGAAGTTTTCGCTGCAAATAGACTGAGAGTTGGCTATACTTTAAAAAAATAAGCAAATGAAAAATTGTAGCAAGATGCATGGAAGGAACCCTACAGTGCCTGTTAAAATAAATCTGCCTACTCAAAAAAAAAAAAAAAAAAAAAAAAAAGAATTCCTCATTGACACAGAATACTTAAAAAAGAAAAATTTGAGAGCACAGCTCCTTTTGAAGGCACAGCTGAAACCACTGAGATAGCCTCTGTGAGCAAAGTGCTTTTGAAAAGCTCACCCCTTGTTTATAACAAAGCCAAAAAATGAGAGCTGGCAGGTTTGATTATGTGTAGTGCTAAACATTTTAAAGCAAATTCCCAAATTTCTTGGAGTAGATGCAAGGTTATATGCAAAGTAAACCTGAATTTCCAATTAATTCACTGCAGTCTAATTACTAAGAGCATCCTGATTTGGGAAAAATAGCAGTGTTTGAGTGGAACACATTAGGTTTCCTCCACATAAGGTTTTTAATAATTCTGTCCTTCTTGGTTGTGGTACATTGGGAAATTAACTGGAAGCGGCTTTTGCTGACAAAACAAGTTGAACTTCGAGATAAATGAAACTGATTTTTAACCTGGGCAGATGATGTAAGTGATTTTTAAAGGATGTTGCAGTTTTGACTAATTGTACTTAAAAGTAAAACACTTTCTTGTTGTGCTTGGGTACCAGACAGCTTTTGTGTGTGATGAGTGCAGCACAAAGTCTCGCTATTGATTAAGTGTCCTGCATTAGCTCACTGGAAGAAAGCACAAATGCATTTTGCAGCTAGACAGATTAAAACCCAGAGTCCAGAGAAAGTGGCCTTCACAGCTGCTGGGTTTGGAAGGCACTAACTGAATTTGCATTTGCTTCTCAGATGTGTAATAAATGCACGTCAGTGCATCCTTTACTGCTGTCTGCCTGTCGAACAGACCTGCTCACTGGGTAGTTCAGAGGTACAATACAGGTGTGACATCAGGGGGCTCAGGAGAGCAGGCTTCCACTTGGGTTTGGTAGCTGAGCTTGGGCAAATCGCTTCCCTTCTCAGCCATCAATTTCCCTGTCTCCACTTCTGCGCATGCTGTGCCTCACCTAAAAAATCCACTGCGCAGGCTGGGAGGGCACACCCACGCAGGGAGAGCCCTTCCCAAGATCTTTGTTCCCGAAGTCTGGCCATACGTACATCCATGAGAATAGTGTTGCTGATTCCAGCTGTAAAGGACTTCAAGAACTGTGAGCAACAAGTGCTTTACAAGAACTCTCTGCTGTTATTTCAGGAGCTCAAACCACTGTTTGCACTCACAGGAAAGTAATCTTTTAGTCTCTATTAATACAATTCAAGAGTTGGAAAGGGAGATCATAAGAAAAATTGGAAATTCATGGGAGATTCTCCTGCTTATGCTGCTGAGTGTTCTAGTGCATCTAGAGCTGGTATGTGGTGCAGATGACAAGGTCTTTGTCTCAAACTTTTTGTTTTTCCATATTATTTTAATTGACTCTTCATCAAACACAGAAAACTCTTTTAAGAATATCAGCAAAAGAAAGTTACAGTGTCTTCCTGACAGGAAGTCCTCTTTCTTTCCTCCCTCCAGAGTAATTTCTTTTCTCCGTTGTTGTTTTCTTCAAATTTACTAATATACATTTAGTTTAATTTTCTTTTTATCTTTTCTGGCTTCAAAACATCCAAAAGAAATGAGATCATTAGTAAAGATTATATTATCTAAGCAGAGTATTGCACAAACACAAATTAATGGGTGGCTGATACATTCTTTGTCCATTGTGAAAAGGTAAACTGTGCAGTAATATATTAAGGCTGAAGCTTTGGGGGAGTTCCCATAGCCATGCTAATGGATAACACTTGCACAAGAGGAACTTGGGAGCTGCAGATAGTTTTATAGAATAGTAATTTTAAAAAAAGGCCACTGTTCATTAGTGCCATAGGCAAAGTTGGAGCATGGGACAAAGCGAATGAATTTCAGTCTCCTTGTAAGTTTACACGTCTTAACCTCATTCAAATGCTAGAAGTGTAGCTGCAGTGGAGTTACCTGGGGAGTTTAAGTGCTTCATCCTCACACTTAAGAGTTATCCAGCACTGTTGAGCCACTGGAATGTTAATTGGCATTGGTATTTTTTAAAAGGTACCTATGGTCCTGAGCACTGGGTTACATCCAGCGAGAAGTGTGGAGGGTCTCACCAGTCTCCCATAGACATCGTAGACCATCTGGCCCATGTTGGAGATGAGTATCAAGAACTGCAGCTTGATGGTTTTGATAACGAATCTTCAAACAAGACTTGGATGAAAAACACAGGGAAAACGGGTATGTTCTCTTCTACTTGTCTCCATAGCCTGCCTACAGTCAATTAAAAATTCAAGCCATGTTCCACCTTCCTCTTTTCTCATTGTTCTGTTGTTTGGGCTTTGTGGCTTTCTTTTATTTTTAATATAATTTTCCAGTAGGAGCCACCTGCCTCTGCCTCTGCATTCTGTGCAGAACTAGTTCTGCAGATAGATTGATTTTAAGGGGGGTCTTTTTAAGGTGGGGCTTTTTTTGTTTGTTTTTTTTTTTTTTTTTTTCCTCAGTATAAACTAATTCTCTTGGTAGTCAGTTGTTCTTCAGAATAAAAGGCGGTGTAAGAGTTTCAAGGTGTAACCTTGAATTATCAGCTTTGGGAGCCTGTAACATCTAATCCAAAAGAATGCTGAGATGCAGGGCTCGGGGGGAAGGAAAAGGGAAGTCTCAGAAATTGGAAGATTTTAGAGAAGAAAGAGCAATAACTGCCTGAAATAGAGGGGGCTTATTAATGTGTTTCTGATATGATTATAGCACAGTATTCTTCACTGAACTGAATCCTTTTCTGCTCTGTCTGTTCTGGCTTTTAGAGGAAAAAGAGCAGGCATGAGTACTGCTTATTTTTACCAAAACAGTTCACCGAAAGGTCAAGGTTGATTTATATGCAAAGCCACATGCATTTGATTACTCTTTAATTCTAAAAATGTAAAAAGCAGAAATTATAAGGCCACCCTCTTCATTTGACAAGGTCAAATATTTTTAGGGAATTGGATTAAACCACTAATTAATTCAATTTTATTTATTGGAAGTATATTTTTATCTTTATTAACATCTGACTTGCATCTCTATAGTGCTTTCTGTACCGTGTCCCTAGCCAGAGGTCTGCTAGCAAAACCCTGGGCGTGTACCTGCTCCGGGAGTTTGCAGCATGACCTGGGATACACCCATCGCTTCCAGGGGACTTTGGCTCTGAGCCACAACCTGGAGTCCAGCAAGTGCTTCAGATTCAGCTAGAGCGGATCAGGGTCTTAGCAGGAGTTGGAAGTTATTGCCTCTCAGATGAAATGGAGTGGCAGCCTGTGATCCTGTTTTCTTTTACTGCAGAGCAAATCCAGTAAACATGAACCACCACCAAGAGTAGCTGGGGGTTTTGGTGCATTACTGAGGGGTTTTTTCAGCTTCACTGAGAAATGCTCCTGTTTGCTTTGAAATCCTGACTTTTTTACCCTTTATAGCAATGTGAGGTTAAGGCAGGGTTGAGTGCTATGGAAATTTGGTGCTTAATTAATCTATTCGTGTCATGAACCCTGCCCTTATGGTCACAGATGCTGTTTGTGGTAATCAGCAATAAATGTAATTAGAAATACCGTGAAAAAGTGATGGTGCTATTCTGCAAAGAAGGGTGCTAATGCTACACTGTACATGTAATAATAACATTGCTGCACATCTTATAGTAGGAAACCATGTTAGAATTACAGAATCATTTAGTTTGGAAAAGACCTTGGAGTTCATTGAGTCCGACCATTAACCCCGCACTGCCAAGCCCATCACTAAGCCATGTCCCAAGTGTCACATCTACACATCTTTTTTAATACCTACAGGGTTAATGAGTCCACTGCTTTCCTGGGCAGCTTGTTCCAATGCTTGACAACCCCTTTTGATGAAGAAATTTTTTCTAATATGTGATCTAAACCTCCCCTGGCACAACGTGAGGTCATTTCCTCTTGACCTATAGCTTGTTATCTGGGAGAAGAGGCTGACCCCCATCTGGCTAAGACCTTCTTTCAGGTAGTTGTAGAGAGTGATAAGGTCCTCCTTGAGCCTCCTTTTCTGCAGGCTAAAGACCCCCAGCTCCCTCAGCCTCTCCTCATCAGACTTGTACTCCAGACCTTTCACCGGCCTTGTTGCCCTTCTCTGAAATTGTTCCAGCACCTCAATGTCCTTCTTGTAGTGAGGAGCCCAAAAGTGAACACAGGGTTCCAGGTGTGGCCTCACCAGCACTGAGTACAAGGGGCCAGTCACTGCCCTGGTCCTGCTGGCCACACTGTTGCTGATACAAGGTAGGACCTTGTTGTGTCGAGCTGAAACATGCCAGCAGATTTTCCAGTCTCCACACAGTTGGCAGTGAAAGCTGAACCTTCAGTCTTCTCTGCTGGATGATTTTAGCACTGCTGCTATATTTGATTTCCTCACCCATTGGGGTATGGGTTTTTGCTGACAAGTTATTGTTTCTCAGAGCAACACTAACTGTCACTTTTCTGGGTAACTTACAGCCTTTTTCCTGGTAATGTGAAGACTCTTTCTGCCTTGCTGTCAGCCCCGGTTTCTTCTGCTGAGCTCCTGACTCCTCCCTTGTTTTATCAAGTCCCATTCCTTGGTTTTCTGACCTTTTGAAGAAACTTGCCTGGGATTAGTTTTTAAGGTGGTAAATGGTAGAGCACCAAACCCAGTAGGATCTTTTGGCTTATGGGTAGAAGATAGAGGAAGGCTGTGCCATAAATTGCAATGCATTTTGACAGCAGAGTCTTGGAGCAGATGGCCACAAGAGACCTTCGTATTGCAGACTGACAGAGACAGTAAACTAAATAACTGTTTAAGCAATGGTGACGGATGTAGAGGGCATTTCTCAGCAATTAATGACTGGTTAAAAGAGACAGGGGTTCCAGGGAAAGCCAAAGGCCCTTAACCTTAATGCTCATTAACTGGCAGGAAATGTGTTACGTGGGTTATTGTTATTGCTATAGGACCTAGTCTTGTTTTTTTTAGGGTGGAACAATGAGTTATTTTTATGCTCTGAAATGTTAAAAGGTAAAGAGGTTATTGCTGTTTAGATTTGTTCTGCTCTTTCTTTTGTGTCCCCCTAGCCCCATATCAGGTAAAGGGCATACAATGTACAGAAAACAGCGTTTCATTCAGAAAATGGAAATGGATTTGTTAAGCCCCTGTCTCAACTAGAAGTGCTTTTGTGCACAATTACATTGGCAAAGGCACTAAGTGGGTTTGATTTCATCACCATAGTAGCTGGCCATAGTATTAAGTGGCAAAGATCAGTTGGAGAGTACACACACATTTCCTAGTTGTGTTTGCATTAGCTGGTTTCATTTGTGTCATAATTAAGTGTCAGCTGGGCCTGAGGTTGACAAGGCTTCTTTGAGCCTGACCTGGCTCATGAAAAAGCACCCATGGGAGCACTACCCCCACCAGCATTACACACACATTGCCCCTTTACCCATTTTAGGTCACTGAGAACTTCTTAAAACTCTTTCTGCAAAGAAAGTGGCTACCAGAGATGTTTGGGATTTTTTTAAGTACTTTTCCTATTTGATATGCATCAGTTGGACTGGTCCTGACCATCAGAGCTGCTCTGTAGGGCAGGGGAGCAGCTGCTTTGAGTCCCGGTTTATTCCTGCTCTCACAGGGGTTATGGGGCCCCAACTCCAGCCCTGAACCTGCAAATGGCATCATACAGTTGTGGTCCTGGTGGCTGCATGGCACGTGCTTTGGTTTTGTAATCTCAGTTATGTAGTATTTTAAATTAGTGGGCTTTGGGAGTTGATTCCTTGCACTCTACAAAAATCCGTGGATAAAAGCAGTGGCTCCCAAAGCTCTATAAGGTGATGTTTGTTTATTCCAGTCCTGAGTACTAGAGGTCACATGAAAGGGAGGGAGGCCTCCATATTACTGGCAGTAAGGGGATGCTGCTGAGCTAGGAAGGTGTACATGTTGTACAGCTCAGCAGTGTAAGAAATACTGTAAAATGAACAATTAGATGAACATTTCAGATTGTACATCCTCCTAATTATCCTTTTAATTATTCATCTAAAACAAGTAAAATGACCCCCGACAGAACCATAAATTATTTAGGAACTATCAAATATTTATTAGATGCAACTGAATCTCCACAGAGGTTTTTAACGGATGCGTGGGAATCCACTTTCCCCTATTCCACATCTCCTACAATTTTATCTATGGAATTTATAACTAATTGAATGAGATTTTCACTATTTAAAGTACAGCTGAGCTCATTGAGAATTTTTTTAAGGGAGGTAGAGAGCAGCGGTGCTTTCAGCCACTTATGTTTCACAGATTTGGTGTAAGAAGACAGTGACTACCAGTAGTGCCCTTGCTGACACAGCCAGTATCCTATAGCCAGTACTGCACCACCCACCTTCCCACACAAGCGCTTGGATGCAGGGGAAATTCTGAAGGAAGCAGAACTCATGGAAGAAAACAGCCCCGTGATTTCACTGGCGCAGTTTAGAAACATCTGAACATCTCATTCAATTTAACATGTAGATAGTTTTGACATAAGCAGTTTAAAGTTGAGCTGTATGGAAATACTGTGTTGTCTCTCCTTGTGGGAGGGCAGAAAGCCTGGCCTGCAGCAGAGCCTGCACTGAGCCACCGACAGAGGAGTAACTTTTATTTCACAAGTAGCTTTTGTTGTTGGTTTTGTGGGGTTTTTTTTCAGCAGTGAATAAAATCCTCCTGTTACATAATAAAATTGGATTTATATTAATGTTCCCATTGTGATGACACAGTTGGCTTGAGAACACAGAGAAATCCTTGTGCGTTGGTTTTGCTATTTTCATTTTAAAAAAAAAAAAAGAAAATCCCTAAACCAACCCCAAAACTTTAAACACGGGATTCTAGGCACAGCAAGCAGTGGTCTCCAATGGCTTTTACAGAAACAAAATTCTAGTTTTAGTTCCGTTTTTAAGCAACAGTTTTGTGAGGGATGAGAAGAAAGGATTTTGTAGGGAGTAATTTTTAGGAATTATATGTATTAAAAATAGGAGATGCTGGAAAGACAGCGGATCTTGTAGTCAGAGTAGCAGACAGGAGTTTTTTTGAGCTGGAATCAGTTCTTGGTTGGACCACAGACCTCCCCTGTAACATGTACCAGCTTCCACCATACGATTTTGCCCTCTGTTTGGACCTACAGCTCTTACTGTTACAGAAAATACAAAGGCTTTTGGAAGTGAAAAGAAAATACAAAGAAGATCCTTTTGACCCTTATTGAATCACGTAGTAATAATGTCAGAGTCAGTGTAATAAAACCAAGTTCTTATGGAGGATGCCTCATGAGTGGGTCTCAAAAATGTTATTGTCACTCTCCCCGTTTTACAGAGAGGAGCAGGGAGGGTAAGGAAAGCACTCGCCTTGTCCAGCAGTAGAGGTGGGACAGGGCACAGGGGTCCCCACCAAGAAAATAGAGGAACTCCAAGAAACAGAGGCTCTGTTCATTCCCTACCTTGTGATCTACAGACCTTCTGTGGTTTATAAGGGCAGAGACTATGGTCAGCCATTACTTTCTGGAAGCATATTAGTTTTGATGGAGTTTGCCATTTAAATTTTAATCAAAGTCCAATAAGGAGGACAAAAACTCCTTGAGAAGTTTGGACATTGGGATTCTCTGTGGTCTGTGTAGCTTCATAATCGCTTCCATAATTAGCCAGCATTACTTGCAGAATTTTTTTTTGAGCCAATCCTTGTAAAAAGAAAAGTGATGACCCAACATTTTACTTGCATTAGAAAAAGTATTCTAATGAGCAAAAACTGTAAATGCTTCAGAAAAACTGTGCTAAGAGTTTCTTTCTCATTGTTCTGTGTGTGCAGTTGCTATCCTGCTGAAGGACGATTATTTCGTCAGTGGTGCCGGGTTACCAGGCAGATTCAAGGCAGAGAAAGTGGAGTTTCACTGGGGTCAAAGCAACGGATCGGCTGGCTCTGAGCACAGCATCAACGGCAAGAGGTTCCCTGTTGAGGTGAGTGGAAAGACACACACTTATGTTCTCAGAGAAAGCAAAATCAGGATGTGTTGCTGTAGTTTGAGGCGACTGTGAAATAGGGCAATGCTTCTTTCAGTGAACATATCACTTTGCAGGCCCTTCCGGCCCTCGGAGCGCTCTATCTATCCATCTCTCGTGTGCTTTTGCAATGTCAGCTTTGAGCTCGGCTTTGCAGGCATTGCCAGCCCTCATGTCCCAGGGGTTCGGTTGCAAACAGCCACTTTTCTCGTCTCTCTCATAAGCTTTCCATGTGTGGGAGGATCTCCTTACAAATATCCTCAAAGTGACCTCATTGTCCTCCAAACCTTTCCTTTCCCACGATGCTTACAAACAAATAGCAGCGGTTTGGGATCCGATGCCGCTGCCGGCTGTCGGAATTGCTTCCTTGCACACGCACAGCGCTCTCTCTCTCTCTCTCTCTCTACCTGGATTTAGGTGCTATCCCTTGCCTTGCACTAACAGGATCTCTACACAGATCCGTGCAAGCAGCTCTGTGTTTGCTCTGCCTGTGCTGGAGCCAGCTGGACCCGTGCCAGCCCCCGTCCCGACGGCCGCCCGGCGACCATGGCAGGGCACGGTGCCACAGCGGGAGCGCAGAGCGGCGGCAGGCACAGTGCCCTGGGAATGCTGCCGTGTTGGGAGCACGGGGCTGGCAGACTGTCTGCAGCTGACTGTGGGGAGAGACCTTCAGGTGGCCCGGAGAGTCCAGGCCATGGGCTGCTGGGGAGCCTGGGGCGGTTGGTCTTGGCTTGTGACCGATGATCCCAGGTCGCTCTGTCGTCAGCGCAGTGTTTTCTGTGTCAACAGAGCCTGTTGATGCTTTTCACTCCACAGTCGAGGCTTTGCATGGTGAGACAAAGCAGGTGTTATCTGGTATCACCTTCGGCTGTCAGTAAGCAGATACACGCTATCCGAGCGTGGCATTTCGGAATGTGCATGCCCGGAAACGTCCCTGGTGGGCAGAAGTGGTTATCTTGGGAGCTGGGTCTGCCAAAAACTTCATTCAGCCCCCACCGTGCTGTAATTCATCACGTGTGGCTTTAGCCAAGTCACATTTTCCAGGAGGTGGAACGTGGCCTCCAGAGCTCAAAAGGCAATTGGTGCATGACCAAAACCTCTGGATTTCACCTGCCTGCTCAAACTGCCCCATCACGCAAGATTGAGAGCCATTTTTTGTCTCCCAGTTTTATACCTCTGTTTTGACTTTCTGTGAGGCAGAGTTTTTCTTTTTAATGACCTTTTCCAGTATCATCTCCTTGATGTAGCTGTGGTGTCTCACAAGGGGCCACCCCTGAGCACATGGAGCAAAGACCCAAACACTGCCAGGCTGCCTAGCCTGGCTCAGTTGGCGGTGCTGGTGTTTGTAGCCCTCAGGAAGGTGCGCTCAGGAAGTCTACAGAGCCAGTCAGCTCCTCCTCTGAAATTTCAAGGAGTGGAGGTGGTGAAGAAGGCTGAACCTTCTTGTTTGTGTCAGAAATAGTATTTCCACTGCATGAACACTT
The DNA here is from genome assembly GCA_035583155.1 of Acropternis orthonyx. Classification (NCBI taxonomy): domain Eukaryota; kingdom Metazoa; phylum Chordata; class Aves; order Passeriformes; family Rhinocryptidae; genus Acropternis; species Acropternis orthonyx. The sequence goes on along the minus strand of JAWWEU010000023.1, from coordinate 7,803,883 downwards.
TCTCATGATGCTAAGGCTATTTGATACTGGCTTGATAAATGGAAGCTATTGTCCTTTGGAAATAAGCAAATTCCTAAGAACTAATTTTCCTATGGCTTAAATATTCCTAATTTTCAGTTGGAATTCTAATTTTTTCTACTTTAAAACTGAGGGTGAAAAACAAAGGAAACTACCTTTAAGAATTTGTCATTTGTTTTTAAATGCTGTATGAAATAAATTGCTGTATCAGATGGGTTTTGTTAATCCTAATAATGAAAACAGTTTTCCAAGTGATTTGTGTTTGTTGCAGTGATATGGACCTCTGTCCTTCCTTGATATGATGACATTAGCAGAATTCCCCCAGCCGTTCCTTTGCTGTTTTTGTAAAGGAAGAACAGTTCCAAACCAAGCCCTTCCCTGTTGTGATGCTATTTACCTCCTACACAAGAATTCTGAATTTCACTCATGTGCTGAAAAGGCTTTCCATGGGTGGATTTTGAAGGGTCCAGTAGGTCTAAGGTGAGGAAATTGAGTGTTTATTGCCAATACACACAAAACCTGTCCTCAGAGTTGGGATTCCACCTCTCAAACAGTAACACTACGTGAATGCATGGTGGAGCTTTTAATTTGTAATGCTAATTGTAGTGCAGCTTGCAACTGTCTGATGCAATCCTAATTGCCTGATGCTGGGAGATCTGTGCCAAAATTACTGTGCTTCACTTGAGAAGTGGCATTTCTAGGAAGACTGTAGAAAGGATAAACCAAAGTTCTATCCTACAGAAGCCAAAGCCCAAATCATTCTGGTTATTCTGAGCCCATGGACATAGCTAAAGCTTTGCAGTAGCACACAGGTGTTGGCATTTCAGGTCTGCAGCAGTTACAGTGGTGATGCAGCTGAAAGGAAACATTTTCTAGGTCTAATCGTGCAACCAGATGTGGACTATGCAAAACCCATTAGTTCCAAAACACATCCCAAGGGAACGCAGACAGATCAGCTTCATCCATAGACTGAGCTCTGTGCACATTAAGTTTAGAAGTTTTTTCCTCTGGGAAACAAAGTGCTTGCTGGTAGTCTTTTCTCTTGAAGAGGATGCAGAAACTAATTAGAAATGTCAGACATAATACAGAGCATTATTGTTTGACCATGTTGTTTGGTTTTTATTATTACAACTAATGTGTCAGATGGTAAGGCTGTCTATGTTAATTGGTTTCCTTCATTGAAGCCCATCTGGATCATATTTTTTTGTGATTTATATGTTAAATTAGTTGGTAAGATATATGAGAACATCCTTTTGTTTCCTGCTTTAAAGGCATGTTGGATCAAAGACTTATTATCTTGCAGTACTTTTATGCGTATGTAGCATATTGTGATTCCTTTTTAAACCATGGCATGTGTAATGGTATTCTTTCATTAGAGGTCTTGATTGCTTATTTATTGATTAGATCTTCCTTGGTGATACTTGAGCCTTATGAAGCCATTATAAGCCTGGCTGTCTCTGAAGTAACATTCCTGAACAGAGCTGTGCTTCAAACTTCCATCTACAGCCAGGATCCAGACTGATACCAGGCCTGCTCAGCACTGGCAAGAAGTCTCTTTTTCCCCCCTCTTTCTTGCCATTTTAGCATCAACATCTGGGTGAGGCCAGGAACTAGTGCTGTGATGCTGAAGATTAAAGCAATACCATTAGTGTATTGCTCTGAGTGGAGTGTGAATCCTAATGAGGACGTGGGCTCTGTGCCAGTTTAAAAAAAACTGACTTTTTTTTTTTTTTCCAAGTTAAGAAAAGTTTTTAATGTTGCATTCTCTAATTTTTAATGAATTGCTGACTCTTTGTATTTTGTTATTGTTCTTCTCTGCTGTAATTACTCAGGTCTTTCTTTCTGGAGCCGCAGCAGAATAAATGAACATGCAAAAGCTAGAAACCATTTAAATGGCTAAGTGACAAAATTAAAATAAAGAAGATGAGCTTCCCTCGGGCCAGGAGAGAACGCAGGTTCCCCTCATTAGAGCCAAGAGGAGTAATTGCAGCACTTTAATCTCCCGTGTCACCGCACTGGTTACCAGCGTTGGCTGCGCCGGGCTCCGTGCGGGCTCCCTGCTCGGAGGGAAGCCCAGCACTTAATATTTCATAGCAAGGAGGAGCTGATGTGGCAGGGCTGTGCTGTGCTGGTGGAGTGCAGTACCACCATAACCATGGCTTTATTTTTTTAATTTTTTTTTTTAGCTGCTTCATACTAATTTTTATGCAAAATGCTGATTATTTCTGTGAAGAGCAGAAATCAGAAGAGTGATTTTAATCATGACTGTGTTAATTTGATGTGAGCTTTGGCTGTTTATAAGCGTTCTCTTTAATGGTGCTAATTGTCAGTTATAATGTGAATGCCATTATACAGCACTATACAGTAATTTATTTAGTAAATGGGAATCTTATTCCAAGGACCATACTCCAATATGCCGTAAAGACCTCATCTCTTTACAGTTACATGAACAAACTAGTACTGTCGAGGCCAAATTGGTGATAGGAACATCAAGTTGGCCTCCTGAAGGAGCAATGTGATTTCATAGCCACAAGTAGCAACATGCATGTTTTTGGGAATATAAAGTTCATTTCCATTTTTTAAAAAAAGTATCCAAAAAAAAAACCCCAACAAAGTTTCACAAACCATCCCAGCAGAAAATGAGGAGCTGACACCCTTTCATGTCAATTAACAAGCTTTTACATTATGCTGACAGATTCACTTTACTAAATTATTATTACAAAACAATCATTTGCATTAACAATTCTTTCTGTTCTTTAAGTGTGTTTCTTAGAAGACTTTCCAGGTTCTAATGGTGTCTTTTTTCTTGCTACTTCTTTGATTTTCTTTCTTTTCTCTTTGAATCTACATACTAACTTCAGTGTGGTCTAGAGCTACAATTAGTTGCTCTAATTTGAATGCTCAGGTAACCTTGCCAAACTTTATAACAGTGTGCTAATGCACCTCTAGTTATACCACTAAATCCTGATGTTTTACGTTATCACAGGCAGATGAAAATCAGTGTCATTAATATAGAAGAAATGTGTGGTATGCAATTCACATGAATGTTTACTATGGGGACTAAACTGAGACTAGTTACTGGATTATTTTTTTAATTTATCCTGAATATTAAGACTTTCTATCACAACTGGAATCACCTACAGTATATGTCCAGCCCTCTGTCCACCTCTGAATGGAAGCGAATATTTACGTCATAATGTCGGAAACGGAACCATTTCTGTTTTGTAGTTCTACATTTGGTGGTGCAGTTCTGAGTCTGTCTAGATTTGCAGACACTTTATGACATTCAACAATGAATGTATCACAGTATGATCTCTTGGTGTACAGGAGAGAACTAACACCCCGTGTTGCAGCTGGGTTAATTATTTCTGGCATCCAGCATATCTAGTAATTGTAATTTTGCAAAGATCTTTGGTGTTGGCTTCAAGCACAGTAAAGACTAATTGTGAAACAGGGAGCCAGCGTTGGTTTTGTTTCCTTATATTCTGTTTACTTGTTGCTCTTCAAATTTCCTTACCTCCGTCTGGCAGGATGAAGCAGCGTAGAAGGCAATAAATGATAGAGGGATCTAAAAAGGACCACAGGAATATATCATAGTGAGAGACTCTGACTGTCTGAAGTAATTTTACTATAATATTCTCTCCAAGGACGCAATCCACACTTATAAGGGGATACTTAGATCTCCCAGTGACTTTGATGGGAGCTGTGCTGGTGAAACTCTGAGTGGCTCCACACTCGGGCTGTCTGTGCTGTAGAATGTCCAGGGAATTCAGCATGCTCTGCTTATTCCATCTGCATTTCTTACAGCACCCCTGACTTAATAATTCAGACAAGGCAATGGCTTGGGGATTGTCACATTTAATTTTTTTTCCCCTTCAAAATGACATGGGGTTTTTTGTTTTTTTATGGTCTTCGGTCTCCCCTTTTTGCAGAGTCTTCAGGGGTCCAGATAGTCATAAGGTACTCTAAACATGCAGTATGCTGAAAAGCCAAATCTGCATTTCTGTATTATCTCCAGGAAAGTAAGATTTTATTCCAAGTCTCTAGACTTTACTTCTTTTTGCTCTTCACTGCTTTTAGATCTTGTTAAGGTTTCTCGTTGTCAGGAAATCAGGGTGTCATAATTTTAAAAATTTTTAAAAAAATTTTTAAATTTTAAAATGGATGGATATATTGAACACATGGCTGAGTTTCCCTCATGTTTCAGTGTGAGTAGTATGAGTTAAACATCATCTTATCACTGTCTGGTTTACTGTTGTATTTTCCTGAGTGTAGCTGGTACACTGTCTCCTCACGGTTGTCTTTAGTGCCTCCTGTATACTGACAGGAGAATCAGTTGAGACTTTAATTAATGACTTTATTGTAATCAAAGTTCCATTTTAGTGTAGAATGCTCCATCTTGTAGTAGTGAAATATTTAGTCTCCATCTGGCTGATCTTTTCTGTGAATGTCCCGTGATAATTAAGAAGAAACAGGAGAGGATGGTCTGAAATTAAATATGTTTAGTGAAGGGGTTAGTGTATCCTGGGACCATTCGTATAGAGACTCAGACAAAATTTAGGGATGTACAAGCAGTTTGGTTTTATGGATTCATCTTCCTTCTGCCTGTCAGGCTCCAGTAATTTCTGGAGCGAGTTGCAAATGTTACAATGCATCCAGAGTTTTATTTTTGAAATAACTGTCCAGTAGCATGAACCAGATACGGCTCTTTTCACGTTGGCTGGGAATGTCCTGCTTTCCCCAAAGGATTCCCCCTGACTTGTTGAAAAGGTCAGAGGCAGTAGCACTACACTGCAATTACAGTATGTTAATGATGAGCTAAGAGTTGTACATTCTTCTTAACATAAATCCCTGATTTTCTACATGATTAATTGGAATCTTGAAAGACTGACAAGGAGAAGGAGGATCAGATGGGGTGAAAATAAGAGATAAGACGCTGACATCCAGCTCCTGTTGTAAAGGAGAGTTATTTTGAATAGGAGAAAAAATCAATACAAAGGTTGGAGAATTTGACAGAGTTGTAAGAGCTACTTTAATGAAAGGCAGCAGATTCAATAGGATTGTTACTTGAAATGTGGGATTGTCTGACTTAGAAAAATGGGACTGTCTCTCCCCAGCTGTAAAGGTGAGCTCTACGTGCTGAGCTTCCCCAGGTACTTAGGCCACCAGATTTACTGGCATTCGCTCTGGGCACTCACTATAGCAAAAAAAAGGGAAAAACATACGTGTGTGAACTTGTTAAATTCTGTTCTGGAATAGTTACTTGATTATGGGAGGAGAAGGAGGAGAACAGCAGTTCACACCTATTTCTGGGATGCTTCAGCATGTTAGCTGGCTACCATAGAGTGTCTGTCAGGCTCCTGGAAGGAAAAGTGTTTCACTCTGTGGAGGTGACTTTGCTTGGCTCTAGCCATAAGGAACAGCCTAGAACTTTGACAGACTTGCAGGGAATTTTAGCAGGAGCTCTTCTCTGATGTGTTCATGTCAGCCTCCCCTCTCCCCAGCAGTGATGGTGAGAGGTGAGCACAGGTAGGGAGCTGTGCATGGGGACTTTCTAACCTGGGTTAGAGCTGAGGTGAGGATTCAGCTGAACTTCAGCATCCCTCTGTGCAAATACACCTTGGACAGAAGTACCATGGCATTTAGAATGGATAGATATGGGGGCTTCACTAATGCTGTGAAAGAAACTTACTCCTGCAGCTATGAAAAGGCCTGTTTGATTGCTCCCAGTGAAAATGACTCCCTGTTTAAGACTGAGGTGGCCAAGTGTTTCAGAATTGCTCACAGCTTTTCAAGTTCGGCAACTCAGATGGTGTTTTTTCCAGAGTTCAGTGCACAGCCATGAAGCATGTGAGGCTCACAGGGTTGGTGAACCGCAGGTCCTTCAAGTGTCTCTGGGCTGTGGGCTCTGAGCACGGGTACGGGTGCACTGAGGGTGCAGTCGGGGTGTTTGCCCTACACTGTGTGCCAGGTGGGCTGTGCACAAAGGTCCTGGGCTGCTGGTTAGAAACAGGTAACTTGGTAAGCACTCAGCACTGCCCCTTTCTGCTGGGCAAGCCTAACAGTCCTGGGAGTTTTGAGATGGCTTCCCCTGGAGATCTGCTATCCCAATAGGCCTGCTGGAAATAACAGGGAGAGATAATACTGGGGAGGTGGGGGGAAAGAAACACTGCACAAATGTGTTAAGAAGTGATAATGTTTCCTTGGCACACAAAAAGATCAAAACAAAACTTTAATATGGTTAATGGGCTGGTTGGTAGTTGTTGGCCAGTATTTCCCATGGAAGTCATTTCACTGGGGCTGAAACAATGGGAATAGATTTCACCAGTGTTAATCATGATTTAAGGCAGCAAGCAGGAAATTATTTAAATTGTCTATTATACTGGTACTTTACTGATTGCATTTTAGTTCTTTGGGGGTTTTGTTTGTTTTTTTTATTTACTGAAGAATTTTAAACAGTTGCTATAATTTTGTGCCAGGAGAATAAATTACGTCAGACATGTTTTTCGCAGTGAGAAAACTCAGTGCATTTATTCAGATGCTTTTTATTTCTTTTTATCATGTGTGAATTGCATTCTAAGGGATGAAGACCAAAAGCCTTTGTAAACCAGAAAGGAAGACACATCTTGCTCTCTGGTTATTTGGGTGTACAAAAAGGTTTTCATTAGAACTGATTTTATAATGTGGGTCACCAAAAGGTTTTTTAATTGTAATGAGGGGCAGGTGGTGAAATGCATTCACTGGGACTGTGCTGATCAGTAGTGTCATATTTACCTTCTTACCCTCCCACCTGAATTCTTTTGCTGTTTCTAATATTGAGTTTAAAAGCTCTTTGGGACAAAGTGTCTTTTTGCTGGGTTTGTGCAGCACCTGCCCCAGTGGAATTCCAGCTCTGGGATGCAGCAATGCTGCTGCTGCTGCTACCACAGGTTTTGCAGGCATGAATTGCTTAGCTTTTTCTATGATAAAGCTTCACATGTTATAAGAGATCAGGCAGCAATATGAGCATAGTCCTTGTTATTTCCCCAATTCATAGGCATTGTATTTCCAGACAGGATGGGAAGGTTAACTAAAGTTGAAAAAGGATCTAAAACACAGAAAGAGTTTGCTGTCTGGTAGAAATGAAATAAAAATAAAATGCTGGAAAACAAGGGGGGAAAAAAGTATGTGTTTGCTCATGCTTTGAGACTCTCGTCTTGCTGTAAAGATAAAACAGTTTGGGGAAAATAGTTGTATCTCTGAATACATGCCCTTTTGTTTCCTCTTTCTCTACCTGGCTTAATAAGAAAAATTCTGTATTCACTAAGCAGTTGGGCTTTTCAGCACATTCCTCGAAAGGCCAATAATGCCCTTTTCTATCACTATCCTATCTAGGCTGGCTGTCTGCAGAGGGGACTTTCCTTTATCCTCTGGCTTCAGAGAGGAGGCAAAGAGGGCTCATATTTCCAGGAAATGCCTGCAGCTGCCTTCAGTGTTCACTGCCCAGGCAGGAAAGCCTTTGTTAGCATATCCTGCAAGGAGGGCTTGACTATCATTGGCTGTTGACCATTCAGTAGGGTTTCTTTATAAAACACAGTTCCTGACCTACATGTGTGTAAGAAATACAAATTCAGACTTCCCACCAGAGTTAGAAATAACATTACCATGTGGGAAAGAGCTTTTCCCCCTGCAGTGGGCTAACGGTTTGTTAATAGTTTATTCAAGCACAGAAAATGGCATCTGGTCTGCCAAAAGATTATTAGTTTCTCCAGAGGTGCCTGTTAATTGTCCAGGAAATGAAGACTGAGAGTGTCTCCCTTATAAGTTAAGGATGAATCATTCTTCTGTGGGACTGGGGGCAAATCTGACTTTTTAACAGACTCTTAGGCACCACATAAAGGGTGGAGAAGCAAACGTGTTCACCCTGAGTGGTGAATATAGTTTGAGAATTAAAAGAATGCGTTAGTACTACATCTATCACGCATTTGTTATGAAAGGGAGAGATATCTTTGGGATTTGATCATGCCATGAATGGATTAAATTTCTCGAATTTTGCTGGTTTTGTCTTGATATACTTTTTAAATACATTCTCTATCTTCAAGTTCATGACTCCAGTACTGCTTGTGTTTGATAGTTACCTTAACTAGATTGCTGTAAGGGTTATTTTAGTTGATTTTTATACTTACATCAAGCCCTTCCATTCCTTCAGGGTGGTTGTGCCTACAAATAAGATAACAAATTCAATACTCAATGCCTGCGTGCAGCACTCAAGGATTTTCAGGGAGTATCAGATTTAACTTTTTCAAATGCAAAACTACCCACAGATGAGTAGTCAAAATCGCAAAACTCATTTGAAAGGAAGAGGAAACCTTTTTTGTTAAGTTTCTCGTCGTCCTTGGTTGAGTGGGAAATTCTATTGTCCTTTCTCTGTGGTCTTGATCCTCTTAGGGCAGGCTGGTGCTCTTTGAGGAGAAGGTGGCTTGCTGAGAGTTGAGTGACACATTTAATCTTCAGGTGGCATGTTCCAGGCAGGACCATAATATCCCTTAAGAAAAAGAAATGTCATTACATCCTGTTCAAAATAGGAGATTGGTGATAACGGGAAGGTTTTAAAATAGATTCATTTGAAATTCTTTGCTTGAGAGCTCTCATTCTGTTTGGGAGCCAGGAATGTGAGCACTTACTTAATGAGCTGCATTCAAAAGATGAAATTTCAAGAGAGTAAAAGTGAAACCCACTATTTCCTGAACATAAATGGAGTCACCCATCCTTAAATCCATAGTCATGTCTTTCTCTTCAACCTCATCTATTACTCCCCTTGCTTCCCAAAATAGATGCCTTCAGTCATATCAGTCACTAATGTTGGAGCACATGCTGTTTACTAAGTAATGCTGGAAGCTACATGCTGTTGTTGCTGGCATACCATTTCTAAATGGCCTGGTAACCCTCCCACCAAACCATATGGTGATTAATCAGACAGTTTAGGAGTAGCAAGACCAAGACCCAAGTTGGTCAAGAGTGAAAATGAATATTCCTTATGCTGCTTCTGATAAAATGTTCCTGTTCCTATTTCCTTTGTGGCATTGAGGATGTGTGTGCTGGGCTGTGTATCCCCACACTGGGCATAGCCTGGAAGGGATATTTCCAGGATACAGGATTACAATCTTACAAGTCACTATTTCAAGAAACTGAAAACAGCAATTTATGGATTCTTGCAGCTCAAACAACTGTTGTGTTTTTCCATTTTAAAGAAAAGAAATATGAAATATATATGAACGATATGAAAGCTCAAATGTGGGGCCCAACTCTGAGTAGTTTAAAGGTGAGACCATGTCAGAGGAAATTAATGTTTTCTGTAGAAGAAGAGCAAGCTCTCATTTCAAAGAAAGCTTCCTAGCAAACCACTTTGGCCTGTTTAACACTTGAGGCAGCAAAACATCCACAGGTGATCTCTGAGACAATATTGCTGCATTATTAGCAGAGTTAGTTCAGATGTTTTCCCATCTTAATTAACTAAGATAGAAGTGGAAAACATTTTGGTAACACTACATGGAATAATTTGGCAGCAGCCAGAAGCTAGAACTGGAAAAGGGCAGTAGGAGAGAAATAATTAGCAAGAATAATTGTCAGGCCTTGACAGCCTGGTGTGTCTTTTTAGCAGTGAATGGATTCACCTGACACCCAGAGATAGCCATCTGATAATGGCACTCATAAGATCAATACATCGATACTTTATCCTTGAAACAGTATTTAAAGTCTATTATTAGGTTCATTTCTTTATTTCTGTGAAGTTACAGCAATCTGGGATTTGAGATAATGCATTCATTACAGCCTTATCGGGCCTTCTTCATTTTTGCTGTATTTTAATGCATCTACCGTGATTGCTGAAGAAAGATGCTCAGTGAGCTTAATCTGCTTATGCTTTAAAAAGAAAGGATACTGAGAAGATGAAAATGAGGCCTCATACTTGAACAGGTTTGAGACTTTGCAATGTTCACACTGGCAGGGTGTTTTGTGCAAGAGTAATTTTGAATTTAGAGCTTCCATGGTGCGGGCTCTGCTGACCTCATGGAGAGGAGGGGGGGGGAGCTGGGCACAGCTGGGATTTTGCTTCTGCAGATTGAGATACTGCCCAGGCTCTAATAATGCCAAATTGCTGCGGGGTTAAACATGACGCGGCTTCTTTTTATTAATGGATCTTGCTGGTCCACATCTTGTATTGTGGGGAGCTATTTGTGGGATTGTGATGCGCACCCCAGGACCCAGAAATAGCGTGTACATGCTTGAAATAGTGCTCATGCAGATAAGTACCCTGTAGATAAGTATGGCAAGAGATTTAGCTCTGCTTCCTCTGTGTACTCACCAGATTCCCCCAAATGCATGGGCATTGGATAAATTCAAATGGACTGGAAATTTTATTTTTGACTGCTGCTGTGGAGGACAGGAGGCATTCAGCAGGGCAATATTGCTTCCCTGATTGCACCACATACATGTGCTGTAAACTAGCAAGGGAGAAGCTCATGCTGGAAAAAGACCTAATTATCTATCAATATCAACAAAAAGTCCTTTTTATGATAAAGACTGTAAAGATCAGTGGCTGCTCTCTGAGCACCTGGGAGGAATTATTGGTACCTCTGCCTCTTGGTACTGAGGGGTGCTTTACTGCAGGGCCACTGCTGTGCCACCTCGCTGGCAGGTGGAAAATTCAGCACTTTGAAAACCAGTGGGTTTTGTTCGTTTAAAGAAGATTATGGCATGAAAAATGGAGGAGGAGATCAGAACTGGCAGGAAGCTGTGATTTGAATAGGACCTTCAAATTGACACATGTAATGTCCTTAAGAGAGGAGTCGGCGCCCGGTTTTTGTTGACAGGTGTGGCGACAGCCTTGAGGGATGATGGGCACTTCGCTGAATTGCTAAATTGATTTGATAATCAGCAAGTGAATTTGCTAAGAGCGGGTACTACATGCCTTCTTTGGGGCTTGGTTAACCTAGTGACAGCTTGTTTTAAATGTACTAGGAGGCCTTAGTTTATTTTCTGTTCTGTGTTCTGGAGAGAGCTCCACACAGAGCTGCTGTCAAATAAAAGAAGCTGTTTCTCCTCTTCGACTGAAAACCAAGCTGAAGATGACCAGACGTCACTTCCACAAAGGAGCTGCTGTCCCAGGTTAAATTCTCTCCGTTTTCTCCAGATATGCCCGGATAGCAGTGACCATCAGTGTCAGGTCTGATTGTTCGTGTCTTCTCTACAGGTCTATAACATTTCACCATTCTCTCTAGACAGCATTGCAGTACCCTTTGGCTTGCTCAGAGCCTTGTCAACTCCCATTTCCAGCTGCTCGTTCCCAGCTGGCCCTGTAGCCCATGGACTTTTTCTCCTTTGGAGCAGAGAGGAGGTTGTTCCTTTCCCTGGTGGCACAGTGGCCCCTGTCCCACACCAGTGCAGACGAGGGTGGCTGGAGATGATCTCCCCCGGGAGCCTTTCTGTGTAACATTGAAGCTGCTGGTGTGGCTCGTGGCTGGATTTGCAGTTGTCTCCCCACTAGCCCTGCTTATTTACTGTGGAAATTTGACACAGGACAGGTTTGTCAGATTAAAACAGTCTGCCTCCAGCATCAACCATACTGATTATAGTTTGTGTTGGTTTATACTGGAGCTATTCAGAAGGGGAATTTTGCTTCAGGTGTTTCCAAAAGGCAATACAATTTGTGGAAGTTCAATATATATTTATTTTATGGTTCCCTAGCAATGTCCATGTTGTTTGCTTGGGTTCACATTAGAAATGTTTGTGCTCTAGGTAACTCGTTCATTCACTATCACAAAACAGAGATTTATTTTTTTTTCTTATGTGCATTTGTATTGTCCTCTGTTCATAAATTGAAATTGTGTCCTTCGTTCCATGATGCTCAAACGATTTCCTTTTCAACAAAGAGTACGTAATAAAGGTTAAAAATGATTTTTGCAATCCATGCATTTAAGTATACATTACTATCTGTTTTAAGGATGGATAATCAATGTAAAAAATGATACTTCCGTGTATTCCTAATAGGTCACTGTGTAAATATCCATAATGGAATCGATCCCCTAGGTTATGGCAACCATTAGTACAGAAGGGGTTTCACAATTAATGTATCAGACATTTGCCTTTCATACTTACATGCAAAATGATTATTTATTGATTATTTTCAGTCCAGGTTAATGATGTTGAAGAGGTTTCGGTATCTCAATTTAAAGTACTTAAAGTGTGCTTCAAACAGAAATATCATATCCCTTTCAAGAAGTTGTGACTAATATCTGAGAAGTGACTTTGCCCTACATTCTTTCTCATTTATATATACAAACTCGTATATTATATAGAAGTTAAGGATGTTTGTGTCCCTAGAAAGTCTTGGTGCCACATGCGTGGTCATGAAAAATGGTTATATTTTCACTGTTACCTGAAAAGCTCAGATAAAACTGAGCTGGATTCTAAAAGACTTGCTTAATTATTACAGAGCATTTTGGATCTCTAGATAATTTTCCAACTGAATATATATATATATATATATATATATATATATATATTCCAGCTGAATATATAGCTCTGTGTCAATAATAATGAGGAGTGGGGAGTATATTAAATAAGAGTATAAGTGACTTAGAATCCTGTGTCCCATTTGCAAAGGGACCTGGCACATGGCTCTGAATACTTTCAGGTCAATACATGGTGGCTTCCTCAGTTCCTGAAAGTGAAGCCCACAAACATCAAGGTAATTGTTAGTCCAGGAAGCGCTTGATCTCCACTTCTGGCCCCACTGGTTTGCATTTGTGCTTGTACTCTGCTGTCTCGTGCAAAGAGCATCTGAAAAGACAAAGATGTGTGCCAGGCAGCCTGTCCCACTACATCCAAAGGGACAAAGCAATGGTAAGATGAGGCAAGAACAGTCTGTTTTTTATTAAAAGTGGGGGGCATTGCCTTTGTCTGATACGCAACTGAAGAAACTGAGATCCAGAAAGTAACTCAAATTCAGAAGGGTGCTGAGGTGACATGTTTACCTCCACTTGTCCATATGTACAAGCAGAAGGTGGAGGTTCAGTGACAGCTCGGTGAGGTGGTGACTTGGCCACAGAGCAGGGGATCTGGTGTGGATTCCCCGCTCCATTCGGAGGAGAAGCTGGCATTTGAAGGCTGCTGGCATGTGCTGCTACAAGTGCTGTATGTAAGCTCTAGGCCTGTAAGGCTGACATCTGCTCTTGAAAGAAACTCTGCACTGGAACCTGACACCAACCATCTATGCTGCTTTAAATTCATACTGTCCTTGGAAAAAAAATTGTCTAGTATTTCAGTGGAGGTTTTAATTCTTTTTATTTGTGAGTCTCAGAGACATTTTCCTGATGAAGTGTCGGCCCTTCTTCAGTGAGTTTAAGCCTACTGACAGTAGACTGACTTTTCTTAATTATCTTCTCCAGAGCCCTCTAAATTAGTCCCCCAGGGGTCTGCGAACCTTGTATTCAAAATGACAGCTTTAATATTTCCTTACTAAATACATACAAAATGTTGTCCAGGGATGCTGACTCACAAAAGATTGCAAATTCCCCCTTGGAAAACAAAAGAATCTGATTTTTAGTAGCAGTCCATCTGAGGGGCTGGGGCACAGTGTGGAGGAAGAGGAGAATGACTATCAAATGTGACCATGGCTTTGTCCATGCTGGAAATGGGAGACTGTGGGAGGGGAAAAACCATTTGAAACCATTGAACTCATGCGTAAACGTATAGCTTTCAAATAGCTAATTTTTTTATGTCATAAAAGAAAACTGGCTAGGGCTGGTTCCTTTTTTATAGCCCTGTCATAAACTCTGAAAAATGAGGTTTATAATTTATGGTCTGAAACCACCTTAACTATTGCAATACAAACAGCATCACTGTACTGCAGTTTATTTCTAGAATGCCTCTGGTGAAAATATTGCAGTGCCATAATTAACTAATACCAAGATCCTGTTTGTGGAGTTTTCTTCTGCTTTCCTCAGAATTCTGCAGTTAGTTTAAATCCTCAAGGCTCAGAAGATGGCTATGCTTCAGAATAATTGTTACGTCACCATGTCCCTTAAGACAATCACTAATCGTGTTTCTGTGGAGTCCATCCCATCACTGGCTGGATTTGTGAGGCGGGAGTTACATAGCTACATAGCTTATATATATATATATAAAATTTTGCATTCATGTGGCTGTGAAAGAAAAAAGTACAGAGGAGAACAGCATGCCTGCTGTCTCCTAATTACTTTGTTTTTTGATATCTCAGCAACATTGATCTTTCAGAATGATCTCTTGCTGGTGGCATCAGTTTTATGTTGGAAAATATTCCTGCAATTCTGGCAATGATAAACTAATTACAGACTATACATTTTTAATGATTTAATCTCCTGTCATATTCCTAGAGAGAAGTGATCCTGATTCCAAACAAATCTCCCATGCATGACCAAACACTCATCATGAAATGTATGGTTTTCATTAAACCCTGTTGTTAATACAGGCTTAGGATTGTTTTGTTAAAATGGGGAGAGGTTGGGGAGTAAAAGCATGCTGAAAGATTACTGTAATAATGCTGCAGTAAGCGTTTTGAATCACACAGAGTTCCCAGCAACATTCCAGTGACATGTGCCTCCCATTACAGAGGGCTCTTGACAAGCTATATGTAATGCAGCCACACGTGTCAGAGGGGTTTTTGGCGGGTGGAAGTTAGAATGTGCATTCATGTTCCTGGTTCTGTGTGAGAAATCCCGGTTTGTGTCACTTGCCTCATCTGTGTCAGTGTCTAGGTTCAGGAATAACGATTAGCCAAGCGGTGGGTCAAAACTACATCTTCAAATGATGTCCCTCTTTTAATGTACTGAGATTTCTGCTCTGTGATCTGCTGTTACACAAGTGCACTTCATACCCTTGTGCCCTCCTTGGCTCAGTGCTGTGTGCCTCGGTGGGGGTTTGCTTTTTAACCTTGCATAAAGACTAAAGCAACGTGCCTTGGCCTCTGACTGGGGTCCAAGGGTGGTGCTGCAATGGGGAAACATAAAATGATCATCATCTTTGCATTTACTGGAGGGACTGGATCTGAAATCCCCTTCAGTAGCAGCTCCTATAATCGTGTATCAGATCCAGAAATGAAAGAGGGTTGTGGTTCTCTTGAGAGCACAGATGTAAGAGGTGTTGGAAAGATGACAGAGAAAAACAATTGTTAGAAATTTCTTTTACCTAAGGGAGAAATTTCAGGTAATTTCAGTGAGTTTTAAACATCCCTGCCATTTTTGCTTGCTTTCAGGTGCTTTTGCCCCTTTCCCAGAGAACTGTTTTGTTGTTTTTAATGACTCCAGTCTTTTCGAAATCTGAAGATAAGAACAACATTTAGAGAAGACATTTAAAGCAAATCTTGGTATATCTGACTGTGTTCATGCTGGTACACTGGTAACAGTCTGAGTCAGATTCACACACGTTCACATAGCTGCTAAAGACCAGAGAATTGCTTAACGAAGGGAGCGTGGGGAAGGATGAATTAAGGTTCCTGTGAACTTCTTGTGGTTTTCCTGGCACAGTGAGGATGAAACTACTATTATGAACTAGAACTCCAATTTTATTAATGTTCTGAAGTATGGAAGGAAGCAACAAATCTGATTTAAGTGAAGACATTTGTCTTGGCAGTGTGATTTACTCCAGGGTTGTAAATTTGACATGATGGAGACTAAAATGTACTGAAACTTAAATTTCTCCCATATCTCACTCAAAGTCAAATGATTTAAATAGCAGGATATGAGAAATGACATGTATCCTTGGATGCAGATATATTTTTGATGCTGAAGATTTTAATTTCACGTCTGAGGAAATTTGTCAATTTGAGGATGAAACTTTTAGGAAAACAAAGGTCAGAATTTCCAGGCATGATGTGGAAATACAGCTGTGACTATTGCAGCCTGCAGTGAAGGCCTGCCTGGTAGCCTACTGTAACGGGTCCAGTAATGGTAAAACAGGTATTATCGAAGGTGAAATCGGCTTTGCTGACACAGATCCTGCTGATGCTTCTGTCCTGCTGTGCTCACCATGCTCCTCTCTGGCACTGTGCCTCCCCTGTTTCCTGTGCTGTACAAATCTGCTCAGGACCAAACATTAGAAGATTTTAAAGTGCAAAGTGTTAACCAGCTCAGACATAGCTGGGGCACGGGACTGAGTGAATGTTGCAGTCAAAAGGCCCCCAGCACGGTACAACACTGAGGATCCTGCCCCTCTTGATTTGGGGGAGAATTTGTTGCTAGGTTTTTGCCCTCTTAGAACCTGCTTGGGTAGGTGGACCAAACCAGGGTCCCTAACTCTGGGCACTTCACCCTGGTTTTCCATTGTTCAGTAACAACTTGCACTGCCCCAAGGGTCATCAAGCTCTTGGGATAATTTGCCCTCTGAAGGGGTCCTGTCCTTCCACTGAGGATTAAGGGAATTAATGGGAACACCACTCTTTGCTTTCATGCATGTCAAAGGTGCCTAAAGTTTATTTTCAGGCTTTGACCTTGTGGTAATCAGCAGGGAGACATTTATTCCCTGATGAACATAAATTTAACCCAATGACTGTATGGTCAATCTGGCATAGCTCTAATTCTCCTATTCATTTCCTGAGCAGTGTCTGTTAAAAAATCCCTGTATTCTGGAAGTAAAAATCAGAGCTTAAGGTTAATTTTTTTATTATTTTTTTTTAAGGATAAACCAGTAACTTTTACGGCCTTGCTCTGTGATTCTCTGAAATGGGATTAATTTCTTAGCAGCAATGGACCTGCACTGTCAGTTCAATAAAAGTAATGTGGACAATTTCAGTCTATTACTTTTAAATTAACTCAGCCCATATGACTCTTCCTAATACACTGCCACCTTGTGAAAAACAGGGTTGCATTTTATTGATTCATGTGATAGATGAGAATATTAAGTGTTCCCTGGCAAACAGCACCCCAAACAACACGAGGCTCTTAGGCATGCCAGGACCGGGGAACTAATTATGCTGAGACAGAAGAGGTGATTTTACTCATATGCTGTGAAATAGAAAAAATATTAAAGTAACTTTATAGCTTAAAAAAAATCCTGCACCACCTCTCGCCTATCCCTCCACAGCCTGGCTGATGCATTTTGTCTTGCTGTATTTTCTGTCACTTTCTGAAAATGCAGACTTGAAGAAGGTCATTGGACAGTGAATAAGAAAGAAACCAAAGCAAGGAAAAGTTCAAGCCAGTAAAAATACAAGGAAATGAAAAGAAGCCCTTGTACCGTAACACACCTGACACTGCAGTGCGTGTAGTAGCCGTGTTTCCCACAAAGTTAGAGGCATGAACAGCTATTGCCCTTTCAGAGATCCAAACTTTCCAGAAAGGTTGCTTGTTAAATTTTCACTTGGTGAAAAATGAAGTCTGAAAAAGCTGGTGTGATGATCCTTTGAGGACATTTTGGAATAATTGTAACAATAATGCATTAAAATGTCACTAGGGGAAGTGATTAATTGGAATCGCCTTCATTTTTCTCCTCCATTTGCTTGCATTCCTGTCCTTAGTTCCTCACATAAAAAATAAAAATAGTAACATCCAGCGCTAACACTATATATGAAGTCTTTTATTACTGCTAAGTGACATACATGAAGCCTTTCTCCTGACATTCATGGAGTTACATGCCTGCTACTGCAATTGCTTTATTAATGTTTTGGCTTTCAGCATAAAAACTAAAACACTGAAAACCACTGAAAACTACTGGCTATGCCAGTGACATTTATCATTCTGTAATGAAAAGCATAGTGGGTTGTTTGCTGGCTCTTGGTTTGCTCTTTCCAAAGCAGAGAACCTGGTTTTCAGCTGTTTTTTCTATCAACTCTTGTCCTCATTTAGCAAAGGGGCTATCTCCAGCCAGAATGCTGTGTGGAACAAAGATCAGTGGTAGAGGTGACTTTTGTTCTTGAGGCTCTAAAACACAAGCAAAGTGGGAGTAAATGACAGACAGATGTAGCAGGAGCAAGAGAAATTGGGAACGGGAAGTTTATTTTCATGGACTCTTGCCCGTGCTTGGTGGGTTACTCCTCCAGATGATGAGCTTTAAAATAGGCTGCTGGGCCAGCACCCGAAACCTGACCTTGTGTGGGTGCATCTTCCCTCTGTGCATTTTCCTGTATAAAATCTATGTGGCATTCAGGAATGAAAAGTCATCCCAGGATTTAAAAAAAGTATGTGGTTTTTATTTCATCAGAAGAACTCAAGGAGAGGAATAAAGCAACATTACAAATAAGTAAAATAAGTAATCTGCCTGTTGCTTTAGGCATGTTTCTGCTCATTTTAGTTTGTTGTCATTCAGTTTGATTCACTGAACTGATTCAATTTTAATGGTTCACTTATGCATGCAACTACCTGGAAAAAAGATAAAAAAATGCCCCTAAAGCAAATCTTCCTGAGATTTTGGTCAAAAAAGGATCATAAATAAGCAGAAGTAAGAGCAAAAGCTAAAACAATATGGCACACATCAAGTAAAAAGAAAGTACAATATGTGAAGAGCAGAAAATAAACATGAGCTACAAAATAGAAGTTAAAAAATACCTAAGGTAAAAAATCAAATTCAGTGTGTGTTACAATTACACAGGAGATTGAATTTTCTCAACCTTTAGATTCTTTCTTTATTCAGTTAATTTAAAGACAACAAGGCTGGAAGGGTATCTCTTCCAAGGCACCAGCAGTTCTTACAGCCCTTGCTGAACACTGGAAAATTTAGCAAGGGGGAAAATTGCATATACTAAGAATATAACATGATGAATATGTTGTGTCACATACATACCATCTGTGAGTTATTCTGATAGACAGAACAGCTTGTCTGCCAAATCCTGAAGCATGGCTTTGATTATTGCATACGTTGTAAAATAATAATCTTGGGGACTTTGGGTGAATTCAAGTATGACCTTGAGCTTGTTCTTTAAAGGTCATGCCATCGAGGTCTGGAAGGGTGATTCTCTACTGCTTTAATTAGCAATTTTGGTAATGAGTGCTGTAGAACAGAAGTTTTCACAAATGAGGCTGCCAGTAGTTACCAAGGAGAGGAGAAAAACATCAGAACCTAACTCCAAGAGAACAGGGATAGTGGGGTGTCTTTTCTGCGATGGTTGCAGAACAAAGTGTGTTGTATCCAGCTCTTGATACTGGGGAAGAGTAACGCAGAGGGGAGTTTGGAACTCGCCAGGGTGGCAGCCACTCAAGGAGAGGTGTCCTGTGCACAGTAATTTGTTAATCACCTGCACAGCTCTGTAAATCACCTGCTTTGCTGGTGGTCACAGTGTTCCCTACTGCTTGGCCCTGTTGCAAGTGCTCACACAGTGTGAGAGTGATCAGCATCTCACAGATTTGGTCCTTGCTATTCCGTTTTTTAGTACTGTTGAATGTTAATTTCATATGCTATCATTTATTTAAAGTTGTTAAACGTTAGCTTGAGTTTTAAAAAAAACCCTCATTTTTGTGCAATAACATGATTCAGCTGCGATGGCTGCTGCAGTAAATGTCTTATAAAAGAGGCCCCTTCCTGAGCTATTGTGCCCATAAATATTAGCTTTATTTTTATAAGTAGTTGCTTTTTCAGCAGCAGAGTAGCTGTAACCATAAAAATGCTTAATAAGAAATGCTTTCTCAGTTGCTGTTTATATCTTTAAACATTTTAAAAAATCATTTTGTATTTCCTGAATAGCCCTTAACATTAAATGTAAGTTCTAAGCAATTGTTTTTCTGTGGTTTGGGGATTTTCCACAAAATTACTCTGAGCATAAGGCTTTCTTTTTATTTTCTTTCTTTTTTTTTTTTCCTGCTTCTTTTGAAACTGTTGAGCTGTTCTGAGCGTTAAAGATTTAGATTTTGAGAATGAAGAAACTTAAAAGAGGCTTCATGCACATCCTCTCCCAGCAAGCTGTTTTAACACAGATGTCACCAAGCAGAATCGAGGTGGTTTCAAAACATTTACTTGCCGTTCCTAATTGGTACCTGTTCTGAGTCACCCTGACTTGCTGTTGTGGTTTGAAAATCACATTTTCCTGTCTTTCTCCTTTTCCCATGCTGCACGAAAATAACAGAGAAAACCAATTAATTCAAGCTGCTAACTGCATGGAGTGACATGTGGAAGGTTCAGGTGTTGTTGGTGCCTTTCCTCCAGCAAGAGAAAGCAACAAAAACCCTGGCATGTCAAATCCCTGTTTCCTTTCTTAGTGCTCCTATGGGTGGAAAATCTCAGCACCTTTCTGATGCTCTTTGGTAGGTATAAAAAGCTGCCAGCATTGCTTGTGCCTCTCTGGAAGCAGAGCAGAATCCTGTTAAATGATTTGTGACTCACCTAGTAGCACTTCTCCGTATTTAAGGTTTAAGAGCTACCTAAGCCAGGAGAAACCTTTTAAGTGTAGCAGGCTTCAGAGGGAGTAGAGGCAGCCTTAGTAAACTCTGCCATTTGAATCCAGTCCCAGGGTGTCTTGTGCTTTGCTTAAAAAAACCAAATGCTCTGACTGAATCTTCTGAAAAACTATATTCTACCCTGTTCTGTAAGTGTGATCCTTTGTAAGCCTTTGCAGAGGGAGAAGAAAATCTGTTTTTAAAACTTTCATTCTGTGGATTGGAATTGTTTGTTTTGGAGTCTGCAGTGAAAGGGAATAAAAATGGTCATCAGCTAGGAACTTATCGCTTGATAACCAGAAGGCATAGTGAAACTGCAAAACTCATTTCCATTGTCTGTTTGATTTGATCCTATAAAAATAGTGACAACGAACAGAAGTAAGCATAATATATTCTTTCATTATGCTCCCATATTTATTTTGTATAATAGGCAGAAAAATAAGTGTGTCACTGGCAGTTGCCCCTTTTGAGAATATTAGTGTTGATTGAAATATATATTTACTTTTAAAAGTTATGTATAGATAGTATATTTTCACTTCAGAGGGTTTTGTTTTACATATTCATGTTTTAAATTGACATTGTTTTCATCAAAGGTTGTGATCTTTTCGGAATAATGCTTTTAAAGAAAAACTTTACTGTTTAGAGTTTCCTTCAGGCACCCAGGGGAATTGGTAGCTGTGCTGAACAAGAGACGTGATCAGAACAAAATAATTTGTGATGTGCTGTTAGGTTGCATTTGCAGAACACCCAGAAGATGAGCACGTAGAAACTGTGGTTGCTTATGTTTTCCATGGCGGATTTTATAGGATCCCATCAAATAGCCCAAATGAGTTTTGTGGTTTCCCTGCTTCCCTGTTCTCCCCCAGGGTTTTGTGCAGGGTGCAGTAAATGCCACAAGTTCTGCAGAGAATTTGCAATCAGGTGTATTTTCTGTTCTAACAAGGGGTCCCACCTTGAGTGGATTTGCCAGCAAGAGATCTTGGCATCAAGTCCTTTGGTGGCGAGTTGCTCCTGAAGGTGTCCGTGGGCAGGAGAGCAGCTCTTAAAATGAGTAAGCACTAAGTGCCGATACAAGAACGTTAGGGTCATATACCATAGGCTAGTATGAAATATGCTACAGCTCTGTCTCCAAATGTCTTTTAGATGCTGCCTTGGGCACAGTATGGTGTAAATGAAAATACTGGAAAAGGTTTTACATATTGCAGCTGGGACATCATGGGAAATGTGAATTTCCACAGATCTAGTTAAAGTTATATCCAGTTACAGCGGACACCAGTTCTGTGGAAGACCATGTGTTAGGAGAAAGTATTCTAGTCTGGAATCAAAAGTCTATCTAAAACTCTGGCTTAAAATATGCACTCAGCTCTGGAATAGCAGATGCTCTCCACTCCAGATGCAGTGTATTGGAAGAAGCCTGCATTTTTTTAGTTGCTGCTAAAATAATGTGTATTGCATTTCAGATTGGAGACACTTTGCAGTTCAGGAAGAAGGTCCCCAGATGGGAGGATGTGAATTATTTATGCAATGTTTATCTCAGGGTTTACTTCCCATCACAACCAATTAAGGCTATTTCATTTCATTAAAACTAACGTTTTCACATTGGGGAAATCATTTTTCTAAGGAAAGTGTTATAGTATCCCTACCTAAAAGCTTGGAAGCTTCCATTAATCACATAGTCTCAAGTTCATTTAAAAATATGCAAGATGGGAAAGATATTTTCCTGTGTTAGGCCTTGCCCAATTGAATTATAATTAATTGAAATTTAAGAAATTAAGATATTCATGCTTTTCTTCCTATTTAGTAGGAAACAGCGGGATTCAGAAGTGGTTCCCTGTCACCTCAGTCTTGCAGTCCCTGGACAAGCATCAGCCCATTTTAATGTGTATACTCAGAGCAGAGAAGGAGCCTTTGCTCCCACACCATTGTCTCAAGACCTTTTTTGTGTGAGCAAAGACTGAGATCAAGCCTCACATAAACAGAATGTATTAGAAAATAAAATTGTCTGCTTGCTCTGTAACTCTGCATTTAAAGCAGAGGTATTTGTGTGGCAGTGAGGAATCTACCTAATTCTTGTCTTTGCTCCTCTCCTGCTGCCTGTGTCCGTTTGAGACTTGGGCAAAGTGCGCTATTAGGTATCTGTGATAGCCAAGGCATTAAACTGAAAGGTTGGCTTATTATTAATTTTGGAACTGTTTTCCAGTTGAGGTACTGCCAGGTCTCACCAAGGTTTCAGCAGATTAGATTAGATGGTCTTGTGTACAGACCTGCTCTAAATGAATAGCATCAGTCTTGAGGAAGGGAGAAAGAGAGACCATTACTGTCACTTGACAACTTCATTTCAGTCCTTGCCCCCAATAATTATAACTCCTAGAAAAGCCAAATTGTGGAATCTGAGGAGTTAAGGTCTGGTCAAACAAATCACTGCCTGTCACTGCTTTTTTTAAAGCCTACAATGACAAGGAGGCCAATCTGTGAAATATGCTAGGGAAATGCAGGCAAAAATTACCAAAATAACAAGTATAGAGTTTTATCTTGGTCTGTGATGGGTTTAAAATTACAGAAAAGGCTGTGTCTCACTTTCCTGGTGGCTCTTTGTGAAGTCTGAATCAACAGTATCGCAGTAAGAATGTTAAAATATCGATTTGTTCTTGTGGTGAGTGGGATTTCTGCATTATCTCCATCCTCTCTGGGGACAGGCATTAACAGAGGCCTTTGGAAGTCAGTCAAGATTAGTTTGCAAACAGATAAAATTTCTTAGAGTTTTGTAAGTAGACTGCAGTGCTCTGACAATCAGTTATTGCAATTTCACACATTTTAGGGGAAATAAACATTGTTTTTCACAGCATCCTGCTGAAAATGAATCTATTGTTTCCTAAAGCTTGTGTGGGTGTATGTGTGCATTTATTTATGTGGAAGCTCTGCATCTTTTAAAACCATATGCATGTAACTATTTCTTGGGGAGATAGGACATGCATGTGATAAAAAGGATCTGACAGTGGGTGAAATTTCTTTATATCACAGATTTAGTAAAATGCCTGACATTATTACTGTGGGGAGAAGTTCATCCTTATTTATGCCTTGCTGCTGTTAACATGGCAAAGAGCAAGACAATAGTGATTACAAACTCAGATTTGTATGTGATGTGGAAGGAAGGAGAAGGAAATCTCACTTAAGTCAGCTCCAGTAGTTTATATTGTGTTATGCATTAGATCTTTAAACCACCTTCCCCCAGAAATGTCTGCATGTCTAGATAGGCCAAGGAAAATCCAAGTATTTCTTGCCTCTTTTTTAAGGTTCTTTGAGCTGAAAATACTGTGCAGAAGTCCTGTGGTTTGCTGGCTTTTGTGATTGTAGCATCTTTTGAACCAGGCTTCGTGTTTGTTGGGTTGTACAAACACCAAGCAAGGAGGTGCTCCAGGTCTGAGTAGTTTACACATGGGTGGGTTCAAAGTGAACCTCCTGCAGAGAGCACTCACTCTCACTGACCTCTGATTTTATTCTCAGCATCCCACTTCTGAGATTTTTCCCTATCTAGCACAGGACTGTTTTAACTTGTTTTATCTGCGTGTGGGTAAAAAAGGAGTATCTCAGTTACACGATTAAGACAAGGTACATAAATTTATGGATTGGGCTTGTGTTACAATGTTTGTAACTTCTTGCATTCATCTGCCACTTGTCAGGTTGCACTGGTCAAATGCTTTACATTCTGAAAAAATAACTTAGTAGAGACAGAACTCTGTATATGTGTCCATGACTACTCTTGCATTTGTCCAGAAGATTAAATTTGGTATCACATAATATAGATAGCACGATTTTTGTGGTGCAGAGTCTGTTGAACATCTACCAGCTTTTTGAACATCTGCAGCTGGGAGTGTGGCTTCCTGAGGAATGACCTGTAGATGCAGAAATCCCAGGTCTGAAACTTCACGGGGAGCCCTGACATCACTGTATTTATTAAGGACATGGAGTTCCTTCATATCCTCTCTCACTGAACCGTCATTAACTGAATCGTAAGACAGCGTTCAACAGAGACTTTGTCTGCACAAACTCCCATCAGAGTACACCAGAGCTTCATTCCAGCAGGGCTCAGCACAGTGGCTCTAGATGCCTCGTTCATGTAAGGCTGTGAAAGTTATCTTATGCATTTATGAAATCTCTGTTCATTTCAGGATGAGAAAACACAGGAGGTTGCTGCTTCAGTTTCTCTTGGTGGCTTTACTGACCCCAGAAACTAAAGCGAGGTATAATACAGCTGTTGGGAGGGAGACCCCTCACAGGCCAAGGCGATGGCCACAGTCGGGTCCAGAACATGTGGTTATATCGTGTGGGGACAGTGTGCTCTGGGCTGGCCCCATCCCTCCAGTTCTCTTCCTGCAGTGGCCACAGAAGTGTTTGTGATTGAACCTCACACACAGGCTGTGTTCTCCTAGCTTTTCAGACCTTCCTTCTTTCCCCACAACAGGTTTTAGCAGAACAGCCACATGGCTTTATTTAGTATTCAGCTGGGCTTCAATTGTCAGTGAGATACTAATGGAAATTTATCACATGCTGAACCCAAAGTGACATATATATATATGTTAAAATGCTGTGGGTTATTGCACACCTAAAAATACTTCGCTGTCCTTAGTTTTTGAGCTTTTTTTATGTAAAGTCCTCAATCATTGCATAGAAGCTGGCACTTCCATATTAATCTTTCTCTCTTTTTAATGGTAACTTTTTCTAATGAGAAGGAAAGTACAATGGAAATTTTTGGTCACCAAGTTATCAAATCCTTCATCTTGTTTTCAGTCATCATTCAAAGTGGAATTAAGAACAGGAGCATTTTGTGACGCACTGTTAAATTATGATGAAACTACTTGATACTCAGAGTCAGATAGTCAGTGGCTACAAATTGGCTTTATTGCAGTGATTTTAACTTCTGCTTTCTGTGTATAAGGAAATGGCCTCTATTGTTGATGACTGCTTTTGAAATGAAGCCAAGATGTTGTGCACTAGCATGAAGGTAAACACAATCTGACATGGTTTACTTTGGAGAGCTCATCATCTCTAAAGGTTTCTGAACACCCCTGAGAGGTAAAAGGATGTCAGGATGAGAAGACAAGTATTTTTATGCCTTTTGTTTCCATCTTTTTACTGTTGACTATGAAAAGGCAACCTTTTCTATGGAGTGACATGGTGAATAGCTCTATTTACAGACCTCTGGTGACCAGAGAATGCAAATTTCTTTCCCCAGGCTCTTATATTAGCAGTAAGTAATATGCAAGCAGGCAGAGTTTTAGGAAAAACATCTTTAGGGAGCATGAATAAAGGCAAGTGTTTTATATGAACAAGAGGTCTGCATTTCCTGATATTCTAGAGTTTTGTGTGTTACATAAAAGCAGGTTCGTCAGAAAACTCTCTCCATAGTCATGCCTTGGTTCACTGAAGTCTGGATTGAATACTCTTTCTGTTCTCAGTATTTTTCTGCTGGGCAATTCTTCCCTGGAATGACGGAGGGATGTTCTGGGGGGACAGAACAATTATTCTTTGCCAGCTAATCTGTAAGGATTTTCGCATTCTTTGGAATTCCCATTCAGTTCCCATCCAGTTATTCTTCCTCTGATATGTTTTGCTAAGACAGCTTTCCCTGTGAGCCTGAGTGCTAATTTTGCTCCTAAGGAATCTTTGCTGATGTCTGGAAGAAGAAATTTGCATACCCTGCTTTAGTAGAGTGAGCAGGAGGGGCTATCTCCTAATTTTCTAAGGAGTTCTCTTTGAAGTCCAGCTAACAGGTGAGAAAAAATGTCCTATTCCTCATCCACATGAGGACTGAAATGGAGTGTATTTATCACCATCTTTGTTACATTTCTGAGAGATTTAATAGTCCCCAGAATTGTTCATTTCTTAAGAGCTATGTGCTATTAAACTGAGGCATTATTTAGCAATTGGTGCTGTCTCAAGAGGATAATTACTCAGAAGTATCTATTTGAAAATTCATCTACTGCTAGTTGTATAAATGTCTACAGTGCCTGAAGTATTTAAATACTGAGAGGCTTTATGATTAAAGTTACCATATTACAATATTTAACAGAATGGTGGATTTCCATTAACATTGTGTGAGCTTAGATTCAAATGCTGGTATTTTCTCAGTGACTCAGGGGACTCTGCACCTACTGAGGACAATCCCACTGAGCAAAAGAAAAGTAGGTACATTGTGTGTCCCGTTACATCCCAGGGTGCTGGAATGAAGTGCTCTCAAGTCAAAAAAGCCCCAGCTTACCAGTGTGCAGCGCTGCTGAGCTTGGAGGGTGCATGACAGCAGCTGAAGTGACTGCTGCCCATGGTAGGCATGATGATGAAGTGCTTTGTGAAGGAGGACGGGGGGAGTCTTCAATATTTGATCCATACTCGTGAAATTAATTGGGTCTCTCTGACTTTGCCTCTTAACTGTAAAATCACTTGCATGCGTGTCTTTGAGAACCCAAGTGTGCAGTCAGGTTTTGATCAAATTGGTCAATGCAGTCTAAAATTATTACAAGGGACTGACATGTCATATGCAGACACACACACAAAGCAGGATCATATAAATCTCTTCTTCTAGTTTAAGTAGGTTCAAAAGAAGACTCTGAGTTTGCACATAGAGTAATGAACGTGAAATTAGTTGTTGCCGCTCAAGGAAGTGTTCCTGGAGTCCTTATGGGGAGCTGTCTGAACATGTGAGCTCAGTGCTCAGCAGCAGCAAAATGGCAAATAGGAAGATTAGAAATGATTAGGAAATGAGTGCAGTCAACAGGAAAAATCTTTACTCCGTGGTACAGATGAGTTGAGCAGTTCTGATTGCCCATGCTCAAAAATGCTAGGTATGTCCAAAAAATAGAGGAACTTCAGTGACAAGGAAAAAAGGTAAATAGTTGTTGTGACATCTCAACTTGGAAAAGGTGATTCTGGGCACCTGGTTACACAGTGCCACGAGATCTCAAAGAAGTTAAATAAATGTTACTTGTTATGCTTCACAGTATAACAGGTTGTGAGCCTTGAAAGACCAGAAGGTGCTCATTCTACAGAAAAGAACACTTTTCCTGCAGCGTTTCAAAGTATGTGAATTGTGGAACGCCTTGTGAGATGATTTTCTAGAGATCAGCAGTAAATACAGGTTGGAAAGAGGATATAACAGAGTTCTGGACAGACCAGTGAAAGGATGGTGCTTGTGCAGCTTCCAGCTCAGAAAGGCCTTTGAGGCTTGCAGGAAGCTGCAGGAGTGTAGTGAAGGGGAGAGTTGCTGTTTGTCCTTGTAAACACACACTGTCTTGATTTCCTGTCCATTAGTGCCTGGTACTTGAGACAGGATACAGAGCCTGGTGCACCTGTGGGCTGAAACAAGTGTTTTTATGAGGGCTCTCCAGGGCTATATTAATGCAGCCTGGAGTATCAGACAACATCCACGGCCACACTGCTGTGGGCAAGGTCTGTGTCATTGCTAAGAAACTCTACAGAAAGGGGGAAGATTGAAATAATGCCAAACCATCAAGATACTTTCTGAGGTATGTGCTTAAGTGAGAAGGGAATGGAGTTGGAAATCAACAGACCAAAGTGGTGTTTTGTAAATGATTGGGTGTAATTGATGGATATGCTGGTGCCACCAGTAGCCCTTGGCTGGCAGGCTGTGCGAAGGAAGCTCTTGAGGCTGAAAGGACCAGATGATATATGGATGAAGGCAAGGAGACAAACTGCAATGCTTGCAATACCATGATCTCCTGGCATCTCAGGACCCTGTAATACCGACACACCAGCTGGGTGTTCTGGAAAGCCAGTCATGACCCTGAATGTGTTTTGGACTGATCAGAGTGGCAGTGTGGGAAGCTACAAGAGCTGTCCCTGAGTTCAGCTAGATCTTGAGCAGCCCTTCGGTGTGAGAGGTACAGATGCTGTGCCTTCTTTGTTCTTTTTTTCCCTCCCATCTTTGTTCTTTTCCTTCCTATCTCTTTCTTCCATCTGTTCAATGCAAGCCTGGCACAGTGATCCCTTTCACAGCACTGCTGTGATCCCGTGCCTGGCAAGGCAGGGAAAAGCTGTGTCCTGTGCCACCTGACAGGAGTTACCAGGTGTTGGAGTGGCTGATAACAGCCACTTTCACTGCCTGCTTTCCACAGCAATGACGTTGCAAGCATCACAGTGCAGAAGCTGAGTTATCTATCAGTGCACTTCTCTTTTTGCTGTTACATGTTTTTATTCTGCAGAAATTAGGACTGGACTCCAGAACTGGCTGCAGCCTGTCTCACCTGCTTTTCTGAAGGAGAGTGTTTTCACTACATTTAATACCATCCACAGATTGCTCTTGTAGGGAAAACCCATTTACTAACAGACATGGGGATAAGGCATGTGGTGAAGCTAGAAGACTTAATTCTTTATATTTGAAATTCTTTATTTTTCTTTACTGTTCTCAACTTCTATATATTTAATAATAAGTTATAAAGATGTTTAAATCATTAGTGTTGCTATGGAGCTCAACAGCCTGAGTCTGTGGTCTCAACTCAATCTGAGTTTCACTGTTCAGCCTTACAGAAAGGGTCATGTTAACACCTTAACCTATGGCTCTTCATGCTGTTTTACTAATGTGGGTGAGCCAAGATGTTGGATGCTTTTCCCCCTGGAGTCACCGGTCCTGCTCCTGGAGGGCAGGATGAGGCTCTGGGTCACTGGTGAATACTGTTATATGAACAGGGTGGTTCAACTCCCTCAAGATCAAGCAGATGACATTACAGCTGTTGGATTCAGGTGACATTCACCACCTTTTCGTGACAGCTAGGAGAGCGAGATGCATGCTTCTGTTAAGTGAAAGTGGAGATTATTGAGTAAACACAGAGTTTCTCATGTAGGGCTCTAATTACAAACCTGCAATATTTCTGTCACAGATTGACCTGGAAGGCTTCTCTCAGTGAAGCATTGGCATTAGCTGCTGACAGCCTTTGGAGTGCGTGTGTTTGACAGGGGATCCTGGAGAAGGAAACCAGAATGCTGGATTAAAGAGCCAAGCTAGTCAAGGTGGAGGAGGAGAGCTAAGAAAAAACTGAAATAGGACATGAACCCTCTGTCAGGGCCAACAGACCCTCACCCTCAGCAGTAAGCACTGCTGCTCCTGAGGGGTCGACACGGGAGGCAGGAGGTGGTGCCTGGAGCTAATTTCAAAGAAGAAATAGTGCAGTAGGTGTGTGACCTTTGAAATATGCTGGGGGCAGGATGTTTTGTGCATCTGGTGAGGAGGACCATGTGGTTCTTTTTGTGAAATGTGCCCAGTAACAAATGCAACATATTAGTGACATTTGCAGGTTGAGTGAGGAAATAGTTATTTTTCTTGAAACTGGACATGTGGGAATATCCTCTGGCTGTGCACTCTTAGGTGGCTGGTTATGATCAAGGCTTTATGTTTAGAACACATTTGCACCATGTCTTGTTACTATATACTGTTAACTTTAACATTCTCTTTGAGATTCCTTTCTAAGTGT
The DNA here is from genome assembly GCA_035583155.1 of Acropternis orthonyx. Taxonomy (NCBI): domain Eukaryota; kingdom Metazoa; phylum Chordata; class Aves; order Passeriformes; family Rhinocryptidae; genus Acropternis; species Acropternis orthonyx. The sequence goes on along the minus strand of JAWWEU010000023.1, from coordinate 7,774,005 downwards.
AATCTCCTTTCAATATCTGAGTGCAGATTATGCTCACCTTTTTCTAAACCTTTACTACAATAATCGAAAAGTTTAAAATTTAAATCAAGGGTTTAACTTTAATTCTGTTCCCTGAGCCATGGTATATTTTAAATAGGTGGTGGTATATTTGAACAATCTGTTTGGCAATACCTTGCTGACCAAGACTGAGATTTATGCAAGTAGTTTTATCTCAGATTTCTGATTCATAATATATCTTCTTATGAAAAGGTTAAATAAAAGAAATACAACTTTTACAGAACATAGACTATAAACAGATTCTTAAGTGAATCAGTGATTTGTAGGTTAATATTTGAATTTTTAACTTCAGTGCCACACTTTTAATATATTTCAGGTTCCTTGATCCAAAGCTTACTTTATATTCTGAAGGCGTGCGATTGTTTGCTGTAATCTCAAGAGAAGATAAGCATGACATCTGGTTCACACCTGTGGTTTTAGGGATAAGAGCGTAGCTGCTTTATGTATTATTCAGGGCACTCTGTTGAAATTGCAAGGAATTTGACTCTTTGAGGCCCTTTGTCCCAAGGTTTTTATACTTGTTTAAAGTAAACATGAAATATAGAAGTCTTCTCTCAGTAGGGATTGAATAGACTATTTATTCCAACCTATGCCTGCTGCCAGGAGGGAAATTAGTTATGCAGGTTAATTATCAGATTTATGATAAAGACTTTACTTGTGCACTTCCCATATTTCAGAAGTTTCATTGAGGCATTTCGTGCTGTGACAGAACAAAGCCGGGAGAGGTGAATGTACCATAACACCTAAACAGGGTAGTGTTGTGTGGCAGGTGGTACCTCCCCACCCAGCCCTGGCTCTCCATGCTGTGTGATGGGGAGAGGCTGCACCATTTTTAGCGTTTCCAGTTTCCATTCATGGTTGCTGGCACAATCCAAGTGCCTGGGACTGGTGGTGACAGCAGTGGCTTGAGCAAGAATTAAATTGGTTGGGCACCTCTGGAGCCAGAGACACCGAGAGCCCAGAGAAAAGCCAGCAGCTATCACACTGAAAACCAGAACTTCTCTGGTGAATTGTTCAAATGTGAGGTGCTGAGGCAAAAGAGGTGCGTTCAGAAATACACAGGTGTGAGCCAGAGTGGAAACGTGACTCTGGGGCTTCAGAGTAATTTCTATTATTAACGTGCATAGTGGAGGGAAGGGACAAAACTGGCACAGGAGGTGGCTGAGCAGAGACACAACTGGGCATGCCTCCTGCCAGGAGTTTGTATTGAAAGCTGTACTGAACCAAAGGCTGTGAAATCTGGATTCAGATGCCAATCTGGTGGCACTTTTGTGATAATCAGGACTCAGAGAAATTCAACATGCTTTTCTTTCAATGTCTCTGGGCTCATAAGAAATTGGAAGTGTTAAAGCTGAGAGGTTGTTTCAATCACATTATATAAGGTGATGCCATGAGTGAGCAGCAGGGTCAGATACACCAGGGGAGTCTCAATATGGCATCTGCAGGCAGGTACGAGTGTGGGAGGGGTGAGAATCAGAGTCGGGTTTCTGTCTCATAGGCATGGAAGAGTAACTTTGATGTTTAGCAAAGGACCATAAGAAAATGGGTTTGCAGATGCGACAGTGTACAAGGGTTTTTTTAAAAGACTACACAATTTCTATCACTTTTACATTTCTGTCAGCTTTTACCGCTTACCTCAGTACTTTGCTTCTTACTGTGCTGTAGTTCTTTTTTGATTTGTTAGTGTAAGTACAGAATCATGTCCTTAACCTACTGGTGCTGTTAAGGTGGTGTATTCAGCTACTCTGTGTGTGTGTGTGTGTGTGTGTGTGTGTGTGTGTTTGTGTTTGTATACAAAGTCACTAAGACAAGAAGTTAACCAATTTCTTAATACTGCACTTGAGATGTGTGCAGGTTTCACTTTCTGCTCAGTAAAACAGGCAAGAATAAGGGTAAAGAAATCTAAAAAGTTAGAGACAGAGTACAGAGATATTATGTGTAAGGTTTGCCAAGAGACTAGGGAATTTGGCCACATGTGGTGGGGAAGGATTTCAATTTGAGGTATTTTCAGGAGATCCTGAGATTTAGAAAGGATATCGTGTACTCAGTCCTTGCATATTAAACTCTTTAGAGAATCTTGAAATAAAACACCCACATTAAGCAACTGCGTTGGAAAAATCCTTCTTGTGTTCCAACGGGGTGGCTGTGGCAGAGCTAGTGCTGTCCCTGCAGCACAGGGCTGTCCCACCTTTCTCCAGTAACCTGCAAACAGCTACGCAGACCTGAGATGCTGAGCACTGAGCTTGCTCTCCCTTTGGCGTTACCATGCAGCCTGAGATAGATGTGTATTCTGCAAACTATGGGAAAGCCCATGTTATTTTTACCCTCCAAGTAAGCTCTTGTTGTGGACTGGTTCTGCTGTAACTGTCCATATACTTCACAGTTCATAAATAAAAATAACTGTGCAAGTGTACAGCCTGGAGGATTTCACATCCCCTCAGAGATAGGAATGGCCTTTCTTTCTCACAGCAAAATGCTGCTGAAAACGTGCCCCATCTGCTGCATAGCTTTGAATCCAGAGATGCAGTGAAACTATAAATACCTCAAAATTTGTTCTGAGGCATTTGGAAGTTCGTAGAAGACCTTGCCTTTTCCCATTAAAAAAAAAAAAAAAAAAAAGAATAAAGAAAAAATGCAACATCCACAACAGCAAAAACCACATATGGAACACTGTGAATTCCACAGTACAAAAAGAATAATTTGTGCTAAGATAGGAACTCTCAGAGGAATGAATACTTTTGTTAGTGCATCTTTAAAGTGAATGGCATATGAAATTGTATTAATCACACATGCTAGGAAAAGTGTGCTTTTGTTGGGTTTATTCTTCAAGTGCAGCTCCTTTCTTTTCCTTGAAGAGCACTGGAGTGTGTTTGGTAGGAAATCCCAGTTCTCACCGTTCTGGCAGCACTTCTTGATGTTTAAAAATGTAAATGAATGCTTGAAAGATGAGCTGAAGTACGGACAGTTTGGGTATTTTGAAGTTTAAAACTCTTAAATAGTGTAGTTTTCCTTGTAGAAAGGCCATGGGAAACAGATGAAGAAGACATCTGAAGCAGCCACTTTTGGGTGGAGTTCAGAGCTATTCTGTTCGTACAGTTAGCCCGTCCGGCTTGTTTTCAGTTGCTGTGTCATTTGGTGCTTAGCCACTTTCTAAATTGCCTGTTTCAGTTTTTCAACCATGCCAGCAGCCAAGTATTGCCTCTAATTTTTCCATTTGGACAGTTTTAGAAAGCCAAGTTTGTCTCAGCGTGGCGTGTTTCCACTGTCTTACTTGGAATAGGCCACTGTGGGGGAGACTCAGAACTACTTGATAAATAAACCAAGAAGTCTCTGGTAGAGGAGCTAAAGACCAGTGAAAGCCACCAGCTGACCTCCCAGAGCCTGGGAAGTTGCCCTCTATATGCAAAGCAGCACCTTGCAGTAATTGCACTGAACTCCTGCGAGAGCAGCCCTGTTGTAGAACAGTCTGGATTGCAAGGGACCTGAAAGATGATCTAGTACCAAACTCCCTGCCATGGGCAGGGACACCTTCCACTACATCAGGTTGCCCAGAGCCCCATCCAACCTTGTCTTGAACACTTCAGGGATGAAGTGCAAACAACTTCTTGTGACATCATCTTATGTCAGTGATGAGCTGGTTAGGAGTTGGTACAGGTATTAAGGAGGCAACACGCTGTCTCCATGAGGTACCTGTATGACTGTTCCTTATCGCAGTGTCAAGCAAATGAACCCAAAGTTGGGGTTTTTTTTCCCAGTGACACTCCAAATGGTATTTTATTTCTCATGGTTTTTGACTATGTGTCGTTCTTCCCATTTATTTCCATTTTTTTTTCATATTTTTATGCATAAAACGTCTAGTTAGGGAGGGATGGGCAATGACCATTTAGTTTATATGAGGAAACAAGGCCTGTCAATGCAAGACAGCAGAAACTCTTTAATAGTCTTTGCAGTCCAAGGACTAGTAGCGTTTCCACTTCTCAAATTACAAAAAGACTTGATTTCCTACCTCTACCCAAAAATTGGAATACTGAACTATTTCTCTCTCCTTTGGTTTTATGGGTTTCTTAATCTTTTCAGGAGGGAAAGAACTTTGCATTTTTAAGGTTTTTCTCACAGGCATGAAGGCAAGAGCCACAGTGATGTTTAAATTGCAGTTAAGGTTCTCCTGGAATCACGTTGTTCCAGTTCCTTGGACGTTAAGTGAAACACCATGTGTCAGAAACCCTCTTATAGAGGGATGCAAATGAGCAATACTGTGTGGTGCAGTCTTTTATCCCTTTTTTTTTTTTTTTAACCTCCTTCTCTCCTTGGATCTCTTCCATTCCTTGGACATGTGGTTCCCATCCCTTTTACAAGCTGACTGAGCACCCTATTGTACACTTACCACCCACGTTTCCAGAAAAAGAGCCTCCTAAATTTGTGTGTCTCACAAGATGCTGTGATGTATCTGGATACACAGGTATAATTACCACAGGATGAAGATATTTTAAACATTTTTAGAAGATGAGAAGAGAAGGAAGGGTTCAAAAAAGCCTCCTGCTCATTATGCTTCTGTACTTGTTTACATCTGAATATTAAAGTGTTAGTATTATAATTTCCTGTGTTTGGAAGGAGGTCAAATATGAAACAACACTTGTAACACGGAGGAGGATCAGAAAGGAGAGGCACTGCATTGGGAGGTAATAGCCACAGCTCTATAATTCAGGGGTCTTGCCTGTTGTGAAAGAGAAGACTTACAGCAGATTTTTTGTTGGTTTTGAATGATTTATAACATTTTACTTGTGGCAGAGTGTTGCAATCTATGTTGTCATGGAAATTCTATTGAATTTATAGTTCCATTTATCCAAAACGATTTTCCAGACTTCATTTCATGGTGAATCATATGGCTGTTACTTGGAGTACAAAGCAATTGCAAAAAAGTTTCATGTTAAGGAAAGCATAAACACTGACACCGTTATTTTCGTATTACAGAATTACAAATGAATGCAACATGCAGCTTTTTAACATCAAATCTGCCTTCGTTGTGTAATGACTCACTGGTACACATGAGATGAATTTGCTTGTTGGGGATGGGAGCAGGCCTCAGGGTTATTTGTTTCTGGGAAAAATCAGGGAAGTTTCTGGCTTGCCAATGTCCTTTGCTCTTAAAATTCAGGACTTAACACTTAAGATGCTGAGTGATATGGCCACGATCCAACAATGTGTTGAAGCCCAGGGCAGTCCTGTGAGCACCATGTCTCCTCAGCGTTCCTACTGAGCTGTCACTGGACCACTCGCAGGTTTAGATGCTGTTCAGACGCTTGGGGGCAGGACGTGCAACAACTGCCAACTTCCAGGTTGAAAATGACTATGAAATTGCTTAGTCTCAACTTATAGCACAGATACACCTACTGTGTTGTTTGTAGACAACAAAGCAAGAATTAACGCTTACTGTTAAAGAAGATGAAAGGCAATTTTACCATACTTCTAAGGGATTATCTAAATTGAGTTAAATTCTGGTATTTCACTTGCATGATCTTTGCTCTTCCTGTTGTTTCAGCTCCTTTCATTTTTTTCAGCCTAGCGTTGTATTCATTATCACGTTGCAATTACATTAGGGCAAAGTCCCTGTCTGACTCTTTGTTTTGCAATTTTACCCAGCACACTTTTAGGCACTGTAAAATACTAAGTTATGACATTCAAAATACATCTCAGTACCTGCCTAACTATAGTTAAAAATTCACTGATGAATAATAGACTAGGCAGGAAAAACATGCCATTATCTGCTCCCGTTCAACTTTATCTTTTCAAAAGAATGCAATATACTCTGTGTTATTACATCAGGCTCTAGTAGGAGAACTGGAAAACATCACGATTCACTCTTCCCCCCGCCTTTTCTAAGCAGATTTTGAATATGTTATAAATGATAAGTTTCATGGGTTTTTTAAAGAGAATATAATGAGAAGTCAAACATCAGACTTTATTGCCCCAGTGTACATCTCACACTCCAGTAAACACACAGACTGCAGGACAGCTATTCTGAATTTTTAGTGCTGCAGCGAAGATTACATTATGTCTGTAGAAAATTTTCATTCCAGCCAAATGGATCACATCATCCAGTTCACTGGAAATCTATGCACATATTTAAAGCAGAAGTAAGTTACATACGAGCTTTCAATTAAGAAAAACCATGTATGATTCATAATCTTAGCACAGAATTTATTTTTGTGTGAGAGGTTTTTAATCCAGTTGTAAAAGTGGCTGAGAATAATTTATTCTTACAATGTAAGCAGCAAAGGCACTAATTAAGAATTAGTATATTCAGTGCTTAACTCCGTCGTTTTAAAGCAAACATTTCAAGGTTTTTGTTTCACCACTCTGCAAAGATTTGCAGTCTACCTGCAATGCCTGGGTGTTCTGCTCTTCTGAGAATACTCTCAGTCTCTAAAGCAGTACATAATAAACCACATCGCTGTTGCCTGTGTGTCTTGCTGCCTGATTCATCACAAAATTGGCTGGCCTATAAAACCTTTTATTTTTTTATGCTTTTTTACCGTGCTTCAAATTGCATGGTAGTCCTTGGATTGCTGGAAGGAAATGAGCAGAAAGCTAATTCCGATGATCTTTTCCCTTGCACCAGAATTCCTGATACTGTTGAATATTCTGTACTCCACATCTGTGACAGCACAATGAGCCTTTGTTCATTTTTTAATCTAAAGAGAAATCTGCTGTAGGAGGTTGCACAGGGTGATAGCAGCCCAATTTAAAAGTCTCAATTATTTATTTTTAAAATACTTGGCATCTGCCTGTGGAAAATGTACTTGCTTGGTTTCCAGTCTCTTAGAACGGCTTTGAACTCGCTCACATCTTCTGGGATCTATCAAATGCTCATTGTGGCTTTTCTCTCATAAGTGCTGAATGAGTTTGGCCATGATAGTCTGTATTGGATGTAAACTTTGTGTCTTTGTAGTGGGGTAATGAGAGCAAAGAGATGTCATGCATGGGAATGGTGATTTCTGTCTGGATGTGTGTCGTGCCAAGTAGAGGAGGAGCATCTGAGCAGAGAGATGGAGCCTTTTATTTGTGGACGGGTGGCGGGGAGAAGCCATTCATTGGAAGCAGGCTCGGTTTTTGCAAGCCAGTGACATTTCATAATGAGGGTTTAGTCATTCAGAGGCAATTGTACTTAATAAAATCAGAACTGGTCTCTGGTGAGCAGTATTTCTCAATAATACACACTCACATTTTGGACAGCCTGTCCTTACTATATCTGCATGGTGGCAGCCCAGTTTGGTATTTAAATCTAAGCACAGAGCAAGGCCTGACATTTTGCCAGGTCTGGGGAACGCCAGATTTCTGTAGAGGTTGGGAGAACATGGTTGAAGAAAGGTGTTTCTGCAGAGAGTGGATTGTCCTGGGGAGGAGGGAGTTGCCTTCCTCCGGGTCCTAGTGGAGGGTAGGAGCTGGGAGGCAAAGATTCCCTAGGCTGGAGCATTACCCACATGTTTAGATGTATGTGGTGTATTCACTTGTGTGTTGGCAGCTGGAAATGAGCCTGGAGGGCTTGGAAACTGTAATGGTTGGGCACTGGATTTTCCTGGACAGCTAAAACTAGAAAACATGATGTGTTTTCTTAGGGTGACTGGCAATTATCTCCTGGGTTATGGCAGAGTGAGGGCTTTCTCTCTAATCCTCTGTTTTAAGGCACTTGTAACAGTCTGAAGATTTGGCCCTCAGTGAGGTTTTTTCAGGCTTAATCTGTGCTGTACAGCAAATCTCTCTCAAGTTTGAAAACAATTCTCTTATAGTGTGAAGAGTGTCAAAGCGTGAAGTTTTTCCATTAAAACTAAACTCTTGCTCTCTCCCTGCCTTGGTAAAGCTCTGTTAGCTCCAGTAGTTGTTGATAGCATTTTAGGATGGAGACGGTCTTCCTGCAAGGAAAGTGCTTTTGTGTCACTAGGGATGGTTTGTCTCAGCTTAGTTTTATCAAAATACTGAAAATTTCAAGTTGCTTGGACACTACATGGTTTTTATAATAGATCTTTACAAGGTACACGTAAGCACACTGTTGTGCTGCACATCCGAGATTAAGGAAGCCCATGTAAGCCTTTCCCAGCCTTGGTAGTTGTAATGTGAAAGTCTTATAAATCTCATATATTGTGCCACAGAGAACAGGACACTCCTGCCCTCTGGGACCTGTGCCACGGGGAAGGTTGTTTGGAGCACTGTCAGCAGGGATGTGTGGAACAGAGTATTCTGACTGCAGACAGGTAGTGCCTCACTATAGAAACTATGAAGGGTGTTTCAGGCTTTCTCATTGCTATGGGATGCACAGGCTTTAATTTTTATTTTTTTTTTAAAATAGAAACTATTGTGAAATCACATGCAAAAATGTACAAAAATGGTGATTTGTGGTGCTGAAATCAGGCAGGGCCTGATTCAGACTGGATGTGCAAGCTTCGATGATGTTCCATTCTGCATTTCACAAATAGAACGTTATAATAGGATCTAAATTTTCTTTAGCTTGAAAGCCTCTTTGTTGCATTCTGTGCTACTGCTTTGTATGTCCCAGGCAGAGACAGTAGAAGTCATTTATATGCAAAGTGCACCATATATTGTATATACTAATTATATAATAAGGAGTAATAATGAAAATTTTCTAGCATGTTTAGGCCACTTAAGTATGTGGTGAAATTAATTTTACAGTTAACTGTCTTATTCCCGCTTTGTACATAAAGAACGTTATCCCACCCCTAGAAAATATTAAATTAACTATCTGCTGATAAATGTATTCAATATTATGTATATTATGTGTAAAAGAACAAAAATAAGTTTGATACATTTGCATTTTGTTGTAAATTGGGGAAAACAGATGAGACTGTATTACGGAAGAGAACAATATGTGATCATATAATTAGAAAATTGTCATAATACTAATGCTCAGCAGTGTCCAGGTGTGGTTTTATGAGCAGCCTGAACCAGGAGGCTTTGAGGGTGCAACTTTACTGTCTTTTTAACATTTGGTTTGCAGTGTGTGCATGTGTAAATTATATAATAGCAACTCCTCAGAGATTCTGCTCCTAAAATGTTCCTTCTAGCTGTATGAACACATAAGGAAGCTACTGTATGACAGATGACGATAATTTTTCATACAAGACATTTCCCCTTGACGTGATGGATGCAGAGAGAGGAACCACGTTCCCTGGAAAAACACCAGGGAGCAGTGGTAAAATGTTCCAATGTGTATGGTAATCAAGGCAGAGTGTGGTTCTTGATTAGGCTGAGATTGCACTGCTGAGACGATGGATCTGAATAAAGCACTTTTTTACCAAAGCCCTTTGCTCTGCTATCCAAAAGTGTATTGTAAAAATTAATTTCCTTAAAATGCCGTGAGCGAAATTGATCCAAAATGATTTTGGCATATGCTGAACTCACTCAGTAATACTTTTCTTCATAAACTCCTATGAGGACTATATAGTGAAGTGTTTTATGTAAGGTATACATAATTTTAGACTTTATTTTAAAGAGGAGTAAAATGTAATTTGTGAGTGTTTTCTCAGCTTTGGTCTGTGCTGGCTAAACTGAAATTTAAGCAATTCTACCTGAAACAAATTGTTTCTAATTTCTACATCAATGAATGCCTGTACCGTGATCTGTGTTTGTTCAAAGCATGAGTTGTCAGAATCTGGTGACACCACCAACATTGTGAGATATCGCCAGCCACTTCTGTGCGTGCTGTGAGCATGCTGGGAATAGGAAGGCCAAAACAGGGGAAGAGAATTGCTTTCAAATTTTAAGAAGCTAGTATGAGTGCCAATTTTTTTTTTTTTTTTTTTTTTTTGGTTTTGTTTTTTTGGTGGGCCATTTGAAGTGTGGTCTTACTTCATCCTCCTGCTGAAAAAATACTTCTACTCTGAAGGCTCTGATCTTTGTCTTGGCCTTTTCCCTCTATGATGATGTTTTATTGTCTGTATAATACTGGCAAAAGCACCTATCCATTATAGCCAATATATCCTGCCAGAAGCCTGGGAATCAGTAAATGTGAGGAGGAGTGTATTTGAGCAAGATAAAAGGGTGTAGTCTCATCTGGCATATACAAAATATGGGAAAAATACTTGCATTTTTGGATCCAGTAGGATTTGTCATGCAACACTATCTTGAAAAAACTTTAACAAGTCTTTGGGTCCAGCAGAGTATTTTCCTGCAGACAGACTTGCTGGAGGGAGCGATGGTCAGACCGGCAGTGTGTCAGGAGGCGCACACAGTCTCAGCTAGACCCTCTTCTCCCTTAAACTAAGGGCTGTGTGGGTATCTATTATCACCTAGCAATGCTGTGAAAAGCCTGTGTAGGTCACGTAATGGGTGATGGGCAGCAGAGAAGCAGGAGTGAGTGCAGAGGGTTTGGGCAAGAGGCCAGTGGCAGAGAAGCCTGATGGGTCTATTCCTGTTTCATAGCCAGGAACAGACTTTTTTTGCTGGCATCAGTGCGTGAAAGGAAGCCTTCACATCAGCCAACCAACCAGCTAGCACTGGTTTGGAGTGCAAAATCCATCTGGGAGGTTCCCTGAATGGCCCCAGGAGCAACCGCTGCAAAGTCCAGTTCTTGTGCTTGGCTGTCGCCACCAGGCACGTGGTTTTCATTTGTGTTGTGTAGGGCACACACACAACAAGTGTTACCAATACTGAATTTATTCTGTGGCAATGTACACACCTGCATGGTATAATGTTGAGAAGGGAGCATTGCGTGTTTTGGATGTAAACCAAATCCTTTGGAGCAAATCATGGCTGATACAGATGGACTAACACTAGGGGTTTCTTTGGGAATGGATGGAGGGGTTGAACAACTACTAGAGAAGCAGCAGTGTGTTTGGATGGCTGGCAGAAGTGGAAGCTCAGCTACTTTGGGAAATGAACAATACCAAACAATAACTAAATAAGAACCATATGGGAAATTAAGAGCAGGAACACTGTAGGTTGCCCTTATTCATGGCGTGCGTGTGTGTAATGGAATGGGGTTGTTCACCAGCAGAGTGTATGGAGGAAGCTGTTTCTTGGTTCTCCTCCATTTGCGTAACTCCAACATTTTCTAGTTTGGGGTAATCATTGTTCTCACCTGCTTTTACTTGGAGTTTGTCTAATGATTAATACTTAATATTCATCTGAAAATTACATCATACTTTTTGCAGAGTACTAATGCTTTGGAAATAAAAGTCATGAAATTTAACTGAAGACAGGGAAAAGTCTGACCCTAACTGAGAGACCTGAATATCAGAGGCTCATAAAAATGCATTGCTACAGAGACAGACTTTTATCTTACAAATTGCTTTAGGAGTAAAGGAATAACTCTAAACGTTGAAATCCTTTTCAAAATTCTCTATGGTCTCTGAGATAAATATGTTTAGCACATTTAACAGAGCAGGAGATGAGCCTGCAATGTGCAAAGAAATGAAGAGATGCTGGCAGAAAGCACAAAGTTTACATCTAAACAGACTGACCGTACTGTTTATCGTTGGGTTTGGTATTAAAATGCCTTGCCTTGACTCTATTCCCTGCTTACTGTCCCAGTAGGGCAGTCATGCTATTAATCAAGATGCTAGTTAAACAGTAGTGTTCAGCAGAATTCCTTTATCTCAGGTTCATAACACTGGTTTTACATACAATGTGTATGCATTGCCTCATTTGAAAACTGTATGAATCAACAGTAATGTGATTTTGTTGTTGGTTTTAATTTTTACAGATGCAGATTTACTTCTACAATCCTGATGACTTTGACAGTTTTGGAACAGCAGTTCTAGAAAACAGGGTAGTAGGAGCCATGGCTGTGTTTTTTCAAGTAAGTTTAAACAAAGGCTATATCCATAAACCAAACTGTTCACCAAGTACTATTTAATTCATTGAATTGTTTCAAGCTTAATGGATGCATCTGTTTTCTTGTTCCCACCTGTCTAAGTGAAAGATATTTCATATTGTCTATGTGTGATTTAAAATGTAAATAAGTATATTTAAAAACATAATGAAAAATTTTGCATGAATTGTTCTGATTTTATAGCTGCTCTACAGATGCAGATTGGAGAACACATTTATCATGGAACTTCCTTCACTGCTGAAGCACATTGCTGCGGTCCCTGGAATACTAACAAACCAACTCCAACCGGTTCTGTTTAGGGAAAACTTAAAATTCAAACATAGCTGGGGAGAAAATTAATCAATAAGTTTCATCAATCTTATCTGTAGCACCTTCTTCTAAATTGTCATAGTAACAAGTTCTCGAACAGACCAGGTTTCCAAATGAGTGAATTTATGCATCCTCTTTTTTAAAATGCATCCTGAGCGTGGGGCTGCTGGGGGAGCTCATTTGTGGCTCCATACGCTCCAGGGCTCTGGTGTGGGGCAGGGACTGCTGCCTGTGATGCTTGGCGTGTCAGCCACGTGACAGTGGCGTTCAGCAGGGTGAGCTTTTGGTCACGTTGCATCAGAAACAGGGTTTTACTTTCCTGGCTGAACGGAGGGAGTTGGAGCCACTGCACACCACCAGGCTGTCACAGGCAGGGAAGTGGCTAATGAAGATTGGAAATATCTTAAGGTCTTGCTTTTCAAAAGAGAAGAAAGGAGGGAGGGAAGAGCAAGTGAAAATGCTGATCCTCTGTGAGGTTTCACACTGGTTTTTACTGAGGAAGAAAGTGATCTTTCTGTTATCTTTGTGAAGCCTGATAAAAAGGAATATGCAAGTACCCATATGTAAATCCTCCCTTTTTCTTATGATGTTAGAGTGACAAGCCTGACTCTGCTGCTCAAATTAAGTAAGGTTGTCTTTTTCCATGTCACTGATTTTGATCAAATGCTTTGATAAGGAGAAAAGGACAGATCCTTGTATTGCATAAATTGCTGTAACTCTGCTGACATCAGGCTAGTGGAAGGAGGCATGTTAATTTCATCACTTTTGGGTTCTGAGCACTTCTGTGGCATTTCATGTTAGGGTGAAGTTGGTGGAGCTGCGATAATTCACAGTGACATAGCATGATGATTCCCCGGACTTCTTCATCTTGATGTGATACGGGAAGCTTTGGACAAATTGAATGTGGCCATAGGAGACATAAGTTTGGGAACAGAACGACCAAAGGCTGGTTTATACCACAGCACAGAGCTGTGCCAGGAGCGTGTGTTGGGCCATGGTGTGCAACATGTGTTGTGGCATCTTCTGTCTGCAATTTAATTGCTGAGTTACCCTGATGTGCTTCACGCCAGCCATGTGAAGCACTGCCCAGTGTCGCACCGTTTCCTAGTCTGTATGTGACATTTTTTCCCTAAATCCTGTTTTCAGAGGATCTTGAAATTGTAGCGGGACTGTGTTTTGTATTCCTACCTGCAAAGCCAGGTGCTGCACTTACTGCAAGTCCCACTTTGCACAATTCCAAGGGAGCCATTAAACTCACTAAAAATAACTTAAAATAATCTGTAATGCTGTTAAAAAAGCCATCTTTGATTGTAAGAGACCTCAGGCTCTTTAAGACCACAATTGAGTGTTGCAGTCCCTTCAGGGAAGCAGAAATCTATACTTTTCATCATTTCCAGCCCTGCAGGCTGCAGGACATGAGGCTGTAAAGTCTGGATGATGGTGCAGCTGGGCTCCTCTGCTCCGGGAGCCGTGAAAACTGAAGCCATTAGTGATAAACAGTCTCTGATCTCTTCCAGAGAGCGGGACTAAGGTAATTCTTTGGCAAAGTGACTCAGGGACAACCTGTTTTGTGGCTGAAAGGAAATGGTTTTCTTATTTTGGTATTCTTTTCTTTGCCTTGGGGTTGAAATGAGAAATCAATGCTGTGCTGTTAAACTCGTGAGTGTATCAGGTTTTCCTTCTGGGTAGCTTTGCTCTAAGACAGAACAGTCGAGGGAGATTTGTAGAACCCAAAGTCCCCAGTCCGGAAGGGCATGTGCTGAATTCTGGCCCATGTAAGTCTAAGCCCATGTAAACTCTAAGGACAACAGCATAACAACTGCTATTTTGGCCATCTTTAGGGTTTTCCAGAGCTTGTTCTGTAGAGCCTGAGAGTACATAGGGTTATTAATTGGGATGATGATGCTTTGCAGGTCTGTACCTTGTTTGGCCAAGGTGCTGCTTTAGCTCCCTCAGCTGTGTATTCTGGGCTGGAGCAGGTGATCCACAACTTGGAAAAACCTTTTTATTGAAAAATACTTGCTGTTCCCTGAGCCTTGTTCCCCAGGGCTCCATGTGGATAAGCTTACCATGGCTGGTATTTCATGCAGCTAATTTAAAGCTGTCTTTTAAAACTGATTCTTAGTGACTTCTGAATGAAATGTCCCTAAGATGTCCATGGTCACATTTTGATGGGCAGTTTAGATTACTCAAGTACTAATTTTATAGCTTTCAGTTTTCCAGAGCTGTAGTCCCATCTCAAACTTAAGCCTGTAACTTAGCTTTAAAAAATTGTAGCAAGAAAGGTCATACTGTTTTTTATAAATGCATTAGAAAACTGAATCGTGCATGCTTTTCTATGTAAATATTTTAACATAAATTATTGGATAGATTTGCCATTAAGTCAATGCATGGATTTTTGCTAATGCAGTAATGCTGTGTTGGAATGAATGTGTTCTGCACCAACTGAGTTTATAGTCTGGCAGGTGTTTTTTTTTTGACTGATGTTCATAAATGTTCCTTTGAAAATCAGGTTCTCTGGTGAGCGAACATTATACTGAACTATATAATTATTGGTGAAACATTAAATAATTAAGAACCCTCTTTCTTCCTTTTAAAGTAATTTAACTTGGACTATGTAAGAATTTTCCTTCTTGAATTCATCATTTCAGGGACAATTTCCAGGAAAAGTACATTGGTTCTGAACCTGTATAATTGAAGCACTTGGAACTTTGTTGTAAATACAAGTTAAATCTGTGCTTTTCTCATTGCTTTCATTGTAAGTTCTGTTGATAAATTCTATTTCGGTTTGTGTGCTGCAGGTTAGTTGACCTGGCAAAACAAAATTAGGAGTTGAACTCGGGAAACAATTCTTGCAAACGCAAACTGCTATAACTGCTCATCTCTGTATCTCATTGTGGATAGACATGGAGGGAGTCTCACACAAAACAGCACTGTGGGGACTCTAGCAGGTATCCTCAATTTGCAAATGTGATGAGCTGGCCTGAAATCTCAAACTGGGCTCTGAAAGCTGGGGTTTTTTTCGTTGTTAAAGAGAACTCACTTGATATTTTAGCAAAAATCAAAGTCCTCTGGAGGCAAATGAGAGAATGCCAATGATTTCTCTTTGCCTTCTGACAAGTTTTTCAGGAGAACACATTATGGCTGTTTCTTTCAGTATGGGGGTTATGTGGTGTGTCTCAAAGTGGAGGCTGGTGCTAGTGGGAGATGTTTAACTTGCCATGCCCACACCTCCTGCTGGACAGCATCCTCTTGATTTGCAGTGAAGGCTTCTGGATGTGCAGAAATGGTCCTGCCACAGGGAAGGACCCGGCTGAGGGGCTCATTGTTGTGGGGGCATCTTAAATTTGCCTGTGGCTGCACACTGGGACCCACCATCTGCTGGAACACATGTAGCAGGTCCCAACCCAGCCCGGCACCTCAGGCTTGATTTAAATGATCCTGACTTGAATAGTTAGTGCACATGCTCCATTTCAGCCCACGTAACATTCAGCTTGTGGTTAATGATGTTCTGGCTCCGGGCCTTGGTTAATTATCAGGCTGAGCTGGTTTTGAAGCAAGCCGGGAGTGGAAGGCCTCTCATGGTTCCTGAGTCATCCATTCGTCTATATACATGTAATACATATTTATAAGTCACATTTAAAATGAGTCGTTACTTGGATTAAATGCATTCAGACATATTGCATGACTCTGTTTTAACCATCTAACAATATAATTCATTGCACACTTCACTACTTGCTTTATTAAAGCCAAACTTAAATGTGTTCAAAACAAACATATTGCTTTTGCATTTGAAATATTCATCTTTTAGTCCTGCAGTAGATTCATTATGACAGAGAATACTTCATTCCTTGATTACTGCTGTGAGAAGACACAATACTGATTCCCTAAGCACTCATCAAATATTCGATAGCTCAGAAATTCAGGAGGTGGTGATGGAATTCTTGTTCCTACAGGGAGGGCATATAAATCTATTTTATATTTGCAAAGAAAACCATCAGTGATTAGTTACTGTGTCTCAGGTACTCAAACAAATCATCTCTAAAGAAGTTAAAGTAAAAATGAATTTTAAAATAACTTTTAGCAATGCTTTCATCATTAAAATTAGCTCCATAATGATGAGTGATGTTGATACCTCGATCACTCAAGAGCTTTAGTAGTGCAGAGCTAGATTTTTAAAGGTAATTAGGTACTTGGCAGCAAATGTGCAACTAGCAGTATTTTCAAAAGTACGTGGGGTAAAAATCAAGGGGTATACAGGTCTTTTGCTGTGTTGCCATTCTTAATTTTCTTTTCCAATGATGACGCTTTTTAAAAGTTATTGAAAAAATACTGTGTAGCCATTCTAACTTTTAGATCTATGTGTGTGTTATCTGTATGTAAATATCTTCATATTTGCTGCTAACTTGTGCTTGCAGAGATTTGTTCTTCAGTAAAACAAGTAATTGTGGCCTTGCTTTCTCTGAGATTTTTTTTTTAATAGTAGTTCTTGGTGTGCTTCTTCCAGGAGATCAATAGCTCCCTTTTCACAGGAACCTCAATGAGCTGATCGCAGAATAAATTGGTGAAACGCCATCAAAGGCGTTGAATATTTGGCACAAATATGCTTTTTTTTAATGTGTATTTCTCAAACAACGGAATTCAGCTTTTAACTTCACTTAGAAGCCTTTTTCTTCCCTCTTCTTCCCTTTCATAAACTGTTTCATGTGTTTCCCATCATAACCAAACAAATTCAGTGAATAAGTGCTTTAAATACGGTAGGTGTTGAGAAAACCATATCAAGTGGGAGACGAGGGTCTCATATCCCCACCTCAGTTCCTGACAATTCCCTAATTCCACCTCTCCCTTACTATAATGCTTTTTGAAAGTCTTGGCAAAACTAGCTTGATTTTGAAAATGAGAATGGAGAGAGAGGTGTGCATTTCTCTTTGGAACATTATACCCACCTACATGGAGCATAATCAGTGCTCCAGTGTTTAGGCAATGTCTTAAAGGTGATTTGCTGTAGTGAAAATAACACATGGCATCATTAACATGCAGGGCATCATCCAGAGTCATTGAGAGACTTTTCATTTATTTTAATAGACTTCAGATAGATGTACAGACCTTAAAATTAAATTACAGTATTAATTCTTTTAATGGTTACATTAGAACCCATGGTGTTTTATTAATAGTATCTTATGAATAATAAAACTGTTATTATTGATTAGCGGTGTTATTTAGTATTAGTACAGGTATATTTTTATTATCTTCATAACATGAAAATGCGTACAGGCTAAAGCTGCTTATTCAATGCCCATATACTATTAACTCTCCATGTAAGCGAAGACAAGTAAAACAATTTGAAATGTGTTCTTCCTCACTAAGTCCAGTTTCTCAGCATTTTGAAATGCTGCGGTTGTTTAAAAACATTAGTTGTTACTAATAAAAGCAGTACTAGAGCCTTTAAGTGGTTGAAGGATAGCAGAGAGGTCCAAAGTAGCTACCCCGGCATACAAAGGCGCAGTCAGAGTAGGTCGGTATGGCCAGTACAGCACTGGGAGCACACTGTTCTGAGGCTGCCCTTGTGCAAGGCGTGTAATTAATGGTGTACAGTAAGGCATGTAATTAATGGTGTACAGTAACATCTGAAGCATCTCTGGGGCAGAAAAAGATTCTCCTACATTTCCAGTAAACAAGTGGAGATAAAATGATCAAAAGTGATTTTACATGGTGGAGAATTTAAATAGAAAATTTTAAGAGTTTCTTAAAGTCCGTTAGATTTTAGTTGAGTTCAGTACATGAACAGTAACAGAACAGCCTCCAAAGGTGGTTTGTTTAGCCAAAACATGCAAGTTTAGGTGCCTAAGTATTCATGCACTGCAACCATTTTGATTGGAGGTGGGTTTGGGTAGAAGATAAAAATTCATGGAAGCTGTTTCTAAAAAATGTATTCTGCCCTTTCAATTAAAGAAAACAAAAATATTTTTTTAACTAGGCCCAAAATTCTGATTTTTAGTTCAACTTATGTTGAAAGTTTCTTTGGGAAATATGAATATTTTTGAATATTTTACGTAAAATAAGAAAGAAAGGGGAGAACAGATGGGAAATAGCTCTGTGAGTAAAATATATATATATATATATATATCTCCAGTTTCAGTTTTGGTGCTTGTTGAGTTTCAAGTGCTTAACAATAAGACTTTATTCTCGTTACATACCTTAGCCCAGATGAGTCATGTTTCAGATGTTATTTAATAGTAAAACTGCTGTCTACTATAGTGAGTCTTTAAAAAATTTAAGGTTTCTTGTAATACAGTTCTTTATCTTTTATTTTAGTACATAAATGAGTGGGCTGATTCTCAGGAGCACTTCAAACACAATCCCTGATGAAGCCTTGAGTTTACTAGAGAAGCTTCAAAAGGTTTATATACCTGTGGAGGGTGATTCGGTTGTGAGATACTCAGAGCCCCATCCCTTTCTTGAAGATCATCACCTGGGACCTCTCTGAGCAAAAGCCACGAGCAGTTTGGGGAGGACAAGGAGCTGGGAAGGGTCAGGGCTGTGAGCTGTGATGTTCATTGCTCAGTGCTGGTGAGTTGAACTGCACTGGAGAAACACAGGCCCTTTCACCTGTGGTTTTTCTTTTACCAGATAATCTTCAGTTCTCCAAACTTTCTGTCCATTGGCAGCAGACCTTTGCTGCTGGGGTCACTGTGGAGCCTGGGCTCCCAGTAATTGATCCCTCATGTCAAATCCCACGGAAGCAGCTTCTGTGGCTGTGCAGGGTGCTGTGGGCTCGGGCTCTCACTCACGTGGCTGCACATTTGTCATGACTTACCGTGAGAAGGAGCACATGTGGCTCCGTGTGTGAGTGCTGAGAGCAGAGGTGTTCACACAGCAGCCTGAACATCCTGAGCAAGCGTGCTTGGAGGAACGAGGTACAAATGTGTGAGCGAAAGGTGGGCTGGATTTTGGAGGCACAGACTGACAGGGCGGCTGAAACAGATCGTTCTTGGAAGCAAACACATCATTTCGCTTCTGCTTGCCTGTGTTCTGCCAAGAGGCATTTGCAGTCTCTAGATCATGATGGCTGCAACCTGCTGTGTTGAAACTTTTCTATCCACAGGCTGACTGTGCAGTGTAGAAGGATAATCTACCTTATGTGCACTTATCTTCTTCAGTGCCCAAGCAATCGTCTTCCCTCCTTCTTTTCAGCTCTTTGAACTCGTTCATGGTATTTTCCAATAAGGCAGGAAGCCTGATGTTGTCAGATGACCTCTAAAATGCAGTACTTTCAATTAAAGCCTTTTTGTTAGATTGAGTTTTAAAGGATATGGGCTGTACAGAAAGTGGCTCCATGCAGTTCTCTTTTCAGTGCAGAGCAAGATGCCAGAATGCACAGAGAGTCTTTTGCCTATTTTTTGTTTTTAATCTCGGACATATCTACAGAAATGAACTTTCAAAGTGTCTGAAAAAAAATCTAAGTGAAGGTAAAACTTAGAATTAGGTTTATTTTTTTTCCTCCCCATCTGCACTGCAAATGCTTTCTTAACTGCATATTCTGAGACTGTAACTCGCAACTTGTGCTGTCACTTCTCTGGTTTGGATGCAGCAGCAGGGAGGGTGGCTAACAGTGGGGATGGGTTATCGAGTGACTTCTGCTTTTTGTGATAAATCACAGTCCTTTGCTCAGAATTATTTAGTGGAAACATCACAATTATTGATGCTGAGAAGGAATTGCAAACTTTCTTGCTGTTGAAAGGACTTGGACTCCAAAGTTGTGCAATGCTACAGATTTGAAAAACACTCTCTGTGTATTTTATGGGGTCTCTCCCCAATGTCTTGAGCTCTCTGTCATAACCATTAATGAGAGCTGGTTGTGTGCATTGCATGGGAAATAGAGCTCTGTGCTCTTCCAGTTTAATGTTCATTTGAATGTCAGGATCACTGTCTTTCAGTTTACAGCATCCTAAATGTTTTTGACGTGCAGGTTTTTTGCTTTCTCCATGAGTCTTAATTGATTAATGTATTGCAATTAATCCCAAGTGGGATGCCATTATTAATTTACTTCATTAAATTACATATAAATTTGTTTGCATTAATTCTTGTAATTGTCCCCTAACATTTTAGTATTTTTATTTTAATAACTTGCCCTAAAAGCTTGATCAGCACACATTCGTGTATTCTTTTGCCTCCTTTTCCTTTCTCTCACCCTTGATGTTCAAAAGTAGAATCAGTTTAGGAATATTTATAGTGTCTTATGTCAGCATCTTAAACACAGTAATTTACTTCTATGATTTAAAAATACCCTGCTTTAAAAGAAGCCCCACTTTTGTAGCCATGCCATGAATTTTTTTTTAAATTTATAGAAAAATGTCCTGTGGAGTTTTCATTACCAGACTCCTGAAAATGACACTTGGATGTCTAGTATGTAAAAATTACAGTTGTCAGTCTATAATCTCACCCCTTCTGTGGTTCAGGAAGGTTGATACTCAGGAAGTCTACTGATTATAACCATTAGACTAAGAAACAAACTAGTTCCCTAACTGCAGTAGTACTTTTTTCATTTTGCTCTCTGTTGTGCATTGTTGCTGTATGACTCAGTGGCTGTGTCTAACATCACAAAGCAGACCTAGAGCTGAGTGCTGTGACAGCTGGGCCAAAGTGGAGGGGGGACCCCCAGCCCTCGTTCAGGCTCCATTACTCACCTGTTGTCTGCTCTAGGGAAGGGACAACAGCCCCTTCTGGAGTCTCTCTTGTGTGTCTGAGCATTGAGAAGGCATAAAATGTGGCTTGTTTGCTGCTAGTAACTCTTCTGTGTGATAGCAAAGATTGCTCTGTCCCTGTCTTTCTTACGTGCCCCAAATATGGTGCATTTTGACTTGACCTTTTTTCTTTAAGAAAGAGAGAGGAGGAGAGAAGCTGTAAATAAAACATCTTTTTTGCTATCGAAGTCTTCAGAGAATTTTGCTAGAATCGGTCTTAGTTACAGAATCAAAGGAGATGTAAAGCCGTATGTTCACCTCTTTCCTCTCTCTGAAACACAGCAGCTACCTCTGGTGAGTCCCTGTCTTCTCCCGGTTGTTAAACATCCAGCCTGGATTCCAGGAAGATAGTTTTTTATGTCTGTCTGCCCACTTCCTTTTCAAATTTAATTTGATTTCTCTTTTAAAAACAAAGAAACAAACAAACAAAAACCAAAAAACACAGGCTCTGTAGTCATCCAGTGCTCATACCCATTTGTCTCTCAGGATTAATCGAGTGTACTATATGTGGTTTACATTCATAGGACAGATGGAAAAGTCTAGCATTTCAGTCAGGAAACTCCAGTTTGCATGTTGCCCCGTTCTGCAGGATTTTGCACAGGATCTGTCTACCCCTTAGAAAAATTACATGTGTTTTCACCCTCTGTATCTTCCATGAAGCTGCACGGTCTTCGTGTGTCTCTGGTTACCAGTTAGTGTTATGGCACGTTTCGAGCAAAGGTGAGCACAGGATCTCTTCATAAATTATTGCCTAGTTTCACTTTGTGCCATAAAAGAGAGATTGGTTGTAAAATCTGAATATATAAAATAGATGGGTAAAATTGGGGCTTCCTTTCCTTTTAGATCTTCTGGCTCAGATGAAAAAGTTATTAAATATAACCTGTTCTGCCTGAAGAATTATTGCTGTGGTTCTCAGATATAACAGTGCCAAGTTTCTCCTAGTATTGGCAATAATAAACAATACAAGCTTCAGACAGAATTTCCTGGGTAGCATACCAAATGTTCTAGAAAACCTTCTCGGACAGTAGCTAATACATTTTTAATACAAGTAAAACATAATTCTTTAGTCTTGTTTCAGTTTGATCCCTAAGGTAGAAAAAGTATACTGACTGTGCATAATTGATGTGTTTGTTTGAAGTGTTTACCCGGATACTCCATTCACAAAGTCTCTTTCTGTTAATAGGCTGCTGCGAGATACCAGAATCACTTAGGGCTCAAATTGTACAAATAAATGGAACGTGTCATTTTTGTACAATCAGTGAGGTGGTTGTGTAGTCATCCTAATTGTGTCTTCGTCTGCACTGCCCACACCATCCATCCTTAGTCAAGTCACAGCACAGATCTGACTGAAATGTCAGTGTTTTTCCCAGATGGGATGTGATGGGAAAGCATGAAAGGGAGAGAAGGGGAGTGGCTGGGAGCAGAGGGTGCTGCCCACCCCTTCCAGGGGCGTCATCAGCATTGGATTGGTGTCAGGTTGACCTGTCCATGTAAGAGCCATCCCAGTTATTACCACTGATACAATTCCTAAGCATTACACGTAATGCAGAGGAAGTGTACAGGAAAATATCCCTCAGTAATTTAATTATAATCTATCCTAAATTGCTGTAAATCCGGTGTTACAGGTTACTGCTGGAGGGTTGAGATGTTGCTGGTTTTTGTCGTCTGTAGTTTCTGTGCTGCAGGACAACTGCGGTAGAGATGATTATTGAGGGTTTTCTGAGCCTGTGGTTTTCTTTCCAGAGGTCAAAGAATGGCAATGAAAGTAAATCAGAGTCTAGTCTGGTCTCTTCTTGACGTCTTTGTACAGAGGCAGACATTTGTATGTGTGGCTGATGGTTTAGCTGATAATGCTGATGGCATATTGCGCCCCAAAATAATTCTGCAGCCGAGATGGCAGCTTGCCCAGAGCAATCCTTATATCTGATGTTTTACCTCCTGTGAATCTAAATCAGAAATCTCCAAGTTTATGGTGTGGAAATGAGGGTACGTAAACCTGGGAACACTTTTACAGCATAACTTTATAGTACCTTTCAGGTGTATCTTTTACATCTGGGATTCACTGAAGAGCACGCTGATTTGACTGAGCGCATGAGTCCAAAATGAGCTCAATGGTCCGTCCTGATTTGAGTAATATTAAACCTCCCTTTGTTTTAAGTTCAGGTGTGCTTTTATCAGAGTTCCCAGAACAAAACCAGCACAGAAGCTGGAATGTGCTCTTAATGCTCTCCTGGAGATAGATGAGAGTAAAGAATGCCAATCACCATCTTATTCTATGCTGAAAATCAGAATATGTGTTAAATAAAGATTGCTTAAATCTGTTCACCACCTCTGAACAGTGAGTTTTGGTGGAGCTGGATTTTTGCTGTGAGCTTATGGTGTTTGCAACTGTTTCACAGCTCTGCGAAGCCAAGGATAAGCTGCCTGGCTGACACCATCAGAGCAGTGCTTAGCTGCTGATTGTAACAGTGCCATTTCTGTGCATCAAAAATGCATTGTAATGTGGTCATTATCAAGAGCAAAGAGACTTTCTGAAAGAGGGTATTGGTTTTGCAACATCTCTACTGTATCAAATGAAGCCTAACTGGAGATTTGGCAAACTGTTCTTTATAAGTAAAGTAAAATGATGTACCACATTAGAAAGTAGCTCAGTTATTAGAAAGCTCAGTCTTGCTCCTGATAAAATGGATTTTTTCACCATAAAATTCATCTTTACTTTCTGCAAGAATATTGCAAAAAGAGATTAACTTTGGATCTCAGTGTATTTTATAGTGTGTCTCATGTTATTTTAAGGCTGTAAATATATTAGCTGATCTATAAGCTTCACTTAAGTTACTGCTTTCTGGGTTTTTGAAGAAGAGGATCGTGTAATTCAGGAATCAGGATGATTGAATTAAATCACCCCTTTTGATACTTATTTTCCCTTGGGATCATGCTTACCAGATCAATATTTAAAAACATGGGTAAGCGTTGATTAGAAAGCAAAGCTCCATAACCCTAACAGCTAAGCTGGCAATTTTTTTGGTGCATTTTATCTGTGGTTTGTATGGCATTATCCACATGCCTGTGTATTAGAAGCAGCCAACATAAAATTATTCTCTTACTCCTTCCTCCCCTCTGCCTACCTTGCCACCTGGCAAACCTTTTTTATTGTATCCAGATCCTATAAAAATATCTAATATAATTTGAAATGCTCGTGTGTGAAACATGATTAGACTGCACCTACCACTTTTCAAAGATTCTCCCCACCCCACACCGCCTTTCATTTTGTATTCTAGACTGCTAAAATCACTCTTTTATATCTGCTGCATTTCATGGAAGGCACAAGCAGAAGATAGTTCCCCATCTTGGGTGAACCAGTCTTAAGTACTCTCCCAAAGTGCATACCAGTCAAATTAAGCTTTAAGTTAACGTTTTGGAATGCTCTCCTCTTGCCAATTCATTACCAGTGATATGGCTAAGCAAACTGTTGCCTTCTGCTATTCCAGATATCTACAGAGATTTATTACTTCTCAGCTAATAAGCTTACCTTCCCTAATAGCATGCAGCCCACCCCACCTTATGGCTTGACTTGTCTCTGCTCATAACTTGGGCAGAGAATTAAAGGCCAAAGGTAAAGCTGGCTTTTAAACCTGTCTGGGTAGGGCTGTTTGGGGGTCCCTGTGTTGTGGGTGGGAGCATCCCTCATTTTGAAGCGTGAACTCACTCATGATCTAGAGCAGGGCTGCACTACCCCTGAAATTGATAGCGATACCTCTCTGCGGACAGAGTGGTGGGAGAGGAGGGTGCTGCCTGGGCAGGTGGCACCACCTCGGTGTGCTGCGGGGCCATATGGGCACTAGAGAAACTTGGTCTGTGCATGCAGTACAGCTGGCTGCTACCCCACCTGTCTAATAGAGTTGTTGAAAGACTGTACAAATTCATGCTGAGCTGTGGAGATTATCTCTGTCAGCTGTTCTTGTGTCAGAAGCAATTTTTTTTTAATGCTGCATTTGTGTCCTAAGTGCCCAGCCTATGCCTGCCTTTTAGGAAGTGCCCGCTTTCTTCCTTCATTACTGTTTGCATTGCATCTGAGCCATATAACTAATGTCTTGCCCCTAAAGGGAGAAGGCTTTTTTTATTCCTTCCTTGGGCAGTGGTACTTGCTGCCATTAGGTCTGGAAAACCTCCTATCCTCAGAGCAACCAGGAGCGCTCCTCATATCCATGTAACACTGGGCTGGAATTCAGACTGTGTTGGGTCTCGGGCATTTAGGGCAGGAGTGCCTGTGCAGCCTGGCAGTGAACATGTCCCTCTGTGCCAGCCCTCTGTGGATTGCCCTCACAGAGGCTTTTTAGCTCACTCCATACCAGCTCGAGCTGGCAGGGAAAAACCAAGTGCAGGTTGTGATGTCAGT
The DNA here is from genome assembly GCA_035583155.1 of Acropternis orthonyx. NCBI lineage: Eukaryota > Metazoa > Chordata > Aves > Passeriformes > Rhinocryptidae > Acropternis > Acropternis orthonyx. The sequence continues at coordinate 7,748,654 of JAWWEU010000023.1, read as the reverse complement.
TGCAGGTGGGTATATGATGGTGTGACCACGTAGCCTGCCAGACTTTAAGAAGAGAGATAAGAAACTTTTCTAGAGGTGGATACCAAAACTGGAGTCATGGCAGAGCATGTGCCAGGAGCCTGGATTGTCCAGCTGACTGCCACAGAGTTGGTGATCAGATCGTAACAACCGTGCATGATCTGTGGACACCCAGGAGTTAAAAGTTCTGGGGTGTAAGAAGGAAGAAAAAAGAATAAGGAAACACCTCAAATTAATAGCCAGGTTCTCTGGTGAGCAGATTCAGAGAGGAGGAGATGGAAGACTCTTCCTGAGAGTATTCGTATGTACACCCACCTGCAGGAAGCATCTTCACTGCTCTGGGTCAGACTAGACTTGTTCAAAGAGCACCTTTTGTTCTAACCATGTTTTAAGTTTTGTTTTAAATCTTGTTCTATTGTATTTTATTTCTTCTCTCATACCTTTCCCTGAGATTTTGAGATTCTAACAATTTTGAAGTTATTTCCTGAGTAGGAGGAGGGCTTTCTGACCAGAGATAGAGCTTGAAAACCCCCTCCATAGAGGGGTCATGCTCTGTGGGAGCACCGGAAGCTGTAAAAAGTGCATGGAGCGGAGGCATGAAGGCTAGAGCATCCCAAGGAGTTCCGTGGCTTTAAGATTATCACCTACTCTCAGTGACTGAATAGCATTCACTTTGCCACTGCTGAAATGTAGAACATCTTGAAACAAGTATACATGTCATGTTAGTTTTTGTGTTTGTATTTCGAGAGGCAGAAACTGCTGCCACAAACTGAATGTTTCCCAGGCTTTTAATGCACTTGTGTTCTAAGTGCTGTTTTGCCACACAAAATTTCCCCATTTCCTCTAAACACAAGCCGTGATACTTGTTGAAGTGTTTCTGTAATGAACTGAGTGAGTTGGGTCATGCTAACTTGGTGAAAAATAAACATCTTGACATGATTGTCACTGCTATGTGTGGTGTTACACCAGGTGAAAAGGGGGAGGTTGAGCTGTGCTTTTTTTGCTGCAGGAACTTGAGCAGTTTAGAAGCAGCTGAGAAAAAAATTGCAGGCCACTTCCTGCCACTCTTAATTCAGTGGCTTGAAGGAGGCTGAGATGCACTGCCTCATCGCACCTGCTTCTTGGCACTCTACTGCTGCAAACTGCCCTGCTGCTGGTTCCCGCCCTGGCTCAGGGATGAGGCTCCTGGTGCACCCACACTTGATGCCCACTGGCTCTGGAATCCTTGGCACCTTGTCTCTTGGCGTCCACGTTTCCCCTGGACAAACTCACTCACCATCCTCAATAGCCAAGGTTACTTCTTTCTCCTGTCTCCATGAAGAACATCCCAAGGGGGATGGAAGGACACAGGGACTTCCTTGGGGAAGCAGGAGGTGGAGAGGAGGAGGTGGGAGATTTGTGCAAGGGTGCTCAAGAGGGTAAGCGAAACAGTTTGGGAAGGGAGGATGCTCTAATGTTGAAGGAGACAGAAACAGCTCACTGGGTGGGAAGAGAGCGAGGAGAATGTGGCAGGTGGGTGGTGGAAGAGGGAGGCAACTCAGACATGAGAGCGGAGGCAGAAGTGAGGAGAGTCTGAGGATTAGCTGGTGCTTTCTGCCTTAGGTACTGTGAGCACTGAATTGTGCAAGTTCACAGCATTTTACAAAGCTGCACACATCTGCAAGAAATTAAAGGACACTGAAAATTTACAAAAAGGTAAAAATGGAAGAACTTGCTTGAAAGGAAATTACAAATGCAAAAATGTATCACAGTTGTCCTTTTGTGCTGTAAAGCTATTAACGAACACCACTGGTTTAATATTGTGTTCCTGTACCACAAGGAAGCCTGAGAGCCCTCCCAGCCTATGGCTGCTGCATTAGACATGGGGAATTTAGTGTAGTAAAAATTCCTGCTGCAGTTTTGGGAGATCACCTCAGACCAACCTCCTTAAAAATGAGGTAAAAGAAATTGCAAACAAACTGTGTTGGAATTCGATTTTTCAAAGCATGAGATTTAAAAAAAAAAAATCTGCCCTACAACAATTTTTTTTCACTGGATTTCTAATTTAATTGTGAACTGAGGTGTGGTTGTCATTAGGGAAGTGACTGTGTAACTTAATTGACATTTCTGCATCCTTTGTGTTTGTGACTCATAGCTGCTGGCTTGAGTCATCTATTCTGCTGGGCTGGAGGGAGCCCAGGGCAGTGCTGGGAGAGAAAAAAGATGAGGACTTTTCATGTAGAATGAATGAAAGATGTTGGGAAGCTGAGACCATTCCTTTTGTACATTTTAAGGGAGTGACTGATGTGACCTCTCTCACCAAAATCCTTTGCATTGGCTGGAAGAGAGGGAAAGGCTGGAAACCTCTGCTGCATCCTAAGCAAGCTTAACTGGAGCAATTGAATTAAACCCCTGCAAAAGGCTGGAGTTCCAGATGTCCATCTGAACTGTTCCCTCCCACCCTCTGCATTTTGCCCAGCACATTTTCTTGTTTAGCCCCCAGATTTCATTTTTTCTCAGTTCCACACTTCTGTACCAAATTCAAGCCAGGAGCAGAAGAAAATGAGAGCTAACTTCCATTTGTGGTTTCACAGTTTTCTGTTTAGCCTCTCCAAATGTGTGAAGCTGTACATCAAGGAGTGGGTGTTGTAGGATGATCTGGCTGTAGTGCTTGTTACATTTTTTTCATTACACCATTTCATTTTCCTCCCAACTTAGGTCAAAATGGTTATTTTTACCCAAAAAAAATCCTGTAAATTGAGCAAATCTTAAAAACTCTAAAAGAGGCCCAACTCCTTCCCCCCCACGCCCCCTTTTTATTTTTTTTTAACTCAGATGGTGGAACAGTTTATAACTGATGGCAGTTTTTATGAAATAGCCTCCATCCTGATAAAATGTTACCCCCTGGTGTGTCATTTTTCCAGCTGAACTGCTGGTAGGATTGAGAGATCTCGCACACTGCTGCTTAAATAAGTAGACTACATGCTCTATGAAGAAATCATATTATTTTCTCAAAGGAGAACAAGTAGGCTCAGTGCACCGAAATTGCTTTAAATAAACTTGCAGCTCCTCTAGCCCTTTTTTTGCGCAGCTGCCAATGATAAAGTCTATCAATCAAGCTTTCCCAGCTTTGAGAAGCTGCCACTGAAGCTGCCTCTCCTCTGTGTTGCAATTACATTTTTGTCATTTATAGAGCTTTGTATCTGAGATACTCTGTTGCTCCTAATCAGATTGTGCTTTTGGGCTGCACATGTCTTTTGTTTTTCCTCAGATATATGCCTATTAAGACCTTTCAATAATTTGTTAATTGAATGTGTTATTCACTTGCAGTAAATTAGCTGCATTCGTGCAAGAATGCTTTGGGGAAATTAATTCTTAACTTATCAATGGGGAGAGTCAAAGTTTGGGCAAATGAGTGCCTCACAAAAAGAAAGGGAAATACATTGCTGGCTGTTGCTTACCATGCTGCTGGTTGCAAATCTTGTGACAGTGAAAGGAGGCAATGCTGTGCAGGGGAAGCTGCAGAGCCTTCCTCAGCCCGGTGATCCGATCAGTCGCTGCCAGCAGGTGTACAATGCACGATCAATGTTTCTGCCTGCTAACAAAGGAACTCAGTGTGCATGGACACAGAGTACTCTGAGCAGAGTTATTAAGCAGACTTAACTCTACCCCTGAGTTTCTCAGTCTTGCTTTTTTTGAGGCAGTCTCCTGTATCGCCACATTGCACCAACATGCCGGCATGAGTTCTGTTGTATGTTCTGCAGTAGCCAGTGCTGTCCCTTGCTCTTCTTATGACACTGATACTTCAGCCAACCTTTCACATGAAAGTGACTACTTATGCTGCTTGTGTTTTCAAGCATCATTACTGAACATAATGGAAGGAGAAGTTACTGATCTCTAACTTAGTTTGTTGCCTCCTTGTCCCAGGATGTCTGTAACTAACTCGGGTCCAGAGGCAGCAGGTACAAAACAACAGAGGGGGTGAGTTAAAGGCTGAGAGGGGCAGTGGTTGCAAGCAGCTGCATTGCTCTCAGCCCAAGATGAGGGACAGCCAGAACACCTGACCTCAAAGTCAGTTCAATAGCTTTTAAAACCATTTTGGACTTTAAAAAAGTAAAGGAAAAAGTGCAGCTTCCTCTTTGGCGCTGTTAGTTAATATCTCAGTTTAGATACCCTCCAAAGCTCTAGTGAAATATGAAGTTAATACATCACTAGCAAGCTTTCAGTCAGAATGATGTATTATTCAAAGTGGAATTAGCTGGAAGGATCAATGCACACCCATTACTCTATTTAAAATAATCATTGGAAGACTCATTAACTTTTTTTTCCACCCTCTCTTCAAACAACATAGTGAATGAGACATTTAGAAAGAGCCCCTCCTCCAGCGTATGCACCTCTGTGACTTCAGTATATTTTCATTCATAGCAGGATTATTAACACCTGAAGGCCAAAACCCACATTTAACTCAACAGAGTTTGCCTTCAAATCACTGAACCTGAAACCAGTTGCCATAGGCAAAGGCAAAATCAGCTCTAATGTACATTTTTTAAAAATCAAAGGTCATGGTAGTATCTGTGTGAAATAGTGCATGTGCCAGCATAAGGCTCAGTGTCACATCTCGCCTGGGTACCTGTTATTCTCTCTGATTTTACACATGAGCAGCAACTTGAAGCATTAAGAGGGCTGTTTCCATTTCTTGTTGCCCCTTACAAATATATTCCGCAGGATACTTACTTTGGGCAGTCCATTCATTACACAGCAAATGCCTTCTGCCTCCCAGCTCTTCTCTGTCAGGCTGCAGGCTCTTGGCCAGCTTTGTCCTTTTGCATCGACTCATACGGGAGATGTGCAATTATAGCTTGTATGGGGGAGATGGAAGAAAATATCATCTGTGGAGGAGCAGGAATATATCATTCTTGGATCATTTAGTGCTTGTGAAGGTGAAAAACTTAGAGCACCAAACCTAGCTTATCATTATGTCGGGAGCTCTGTAGGCATTTTCTTGGCTCCACAGATATCTCAGTGTGCTGTAGTGTTGACCAGTATCCCTTTCTCACCCGTCAGTTCTCTTGAAAAGGTCCAGATAAGTATTTCCTACTTTATTTCAAAGCAAAGCACATGTAAACTTTTCATATCTGTTCATCCACATTCCAGATCTGGCTGAAATATTTCACTTCCTTTTATTCAGAAATGTTTAAAAAATGAGATATTTATCCACAAGCAGATTTACAATGTGGACTTCAAAAGGGAGAGAAGTGAGAGGTGAGACAATGGACTTAGTGCAGAGTAGAAGGGTGGGGACCACAAAGCCAGGATGTGTGTCCTTTCTCAGTGCTGCAGCAGGTTAAAGGATCATTGTTCAGAGGGGTTAGGAGTAAGGATAGCTAGCCCTGAAATTATTTGGCCCCAAAGACATGAATCTGAAGAGTTTCATGATCAATATCCTCAGTACTTTCCCTTTACTGAGAAAAAAAATGTTTCTTTTGACAGCAGTTATCTTGGGTTCTTTGAAATCCTGTTGCTGTGGTATTAAAATATATATTGTGTGACAGAGTGTTTGCATTAATGGGATTCTTCTAATTTCTCTTCTAAACCAGTGAAAATCAGGTCCTTTCCTGTAGAGATTGAGGACTGGCATCTGTCCAACACCACTGAGCTGATAAAAGAATAAATTGTTTAACCATATTGATTGTCCTGAAACACTACAGGGCTATTTAATCTCTGCAACCTAGTTAATTTATAATAGCTTTCTTTTTCTTCTTAGTTGTTTGTACAGAGTGTTTGGAGACCTGGGTATTTGGCTGATGAGTTGTCTAACTTAACCACAAGCTGTATGGGAGCTGAAGGTGCATGGTGAGGAGAATATTACCCCTGACTTTCACCATTGTAATTGAAAGTAGAGTTTGACACATTGGCATCTCTGTGTGTCAGCCATTGTCACTGGCTTCAGCTGCCACGGTTAAGTATGCAGTCATTCATCCCTGGCAGACACCGTCCTTTACAGCACAAGAGGATGGTCTCTGGATGTTAATGCCACAGCACTCCGGGAGCAGCTGGCTATATCGAATTCAAGGCATGCAGATTGTCTTGGCCATTTTACTTAGCAGATGGGTAAGGCTTGATAGATTGAAGATTTAGTTTCCAAGTCAAGGGCCAAATGTTGCAGTGGGAGAGAAAAGTAAATTATATCCCTATTCGGAGGGGAAAGGCTCAGGTACTGTATCACAAAATTGTTGCCATTCATTTTCCTCTGCCTTGAACAAAATGCATGTCATTTCACCTTTCAGTATAGCCGACTGTGGCATTCTCCTTCACTCTGAGATGCTTTGCAATACTGTCTGTGAGCCCATTTAATGAGCTTGAAAGCAGTTGCTGTAAATTTATGACAGTTTAATGTCTAAATGCCAGATTTTTTTAAGGTGGAAATGAAAGAGAAATTTGTGTTTCGTATCAACACAAATAGATGGGTTTCTTCAGTTCTTTTTTTCCCCCCACACCAACAGATCTATTTAAACATATTTTTTAAAGGGGAGTGTATTCCCTACTCCTGAGCTGTTGAAGCAGTTAATATTCACCCACTTCTCACAAGGTGGCTGGTACCAGTGATCATTAGAGAGCATTGTGGTGTTTCCCTGAGCCCTTTTTGTGTTGGCTGGGGGGGAGGATAACCTGGTTTTTGGAGAGGCTGCTCAGAGCAAAGGGGATTGGGGGGCAGGGAGGAAGTCTCACCCTTTGGGCAGGGGTCTTGGAAGTAAGATCTGGTATTGCTGTGTGGCCTCTCTTAGCTGCCCCAGTGTGTATTTGGGGATTCCCCTGGTTTTATTTGTTACTGTTTCTAAAATAAGCATTACAAGCTCAGTATTTTTGCCAGAGACCTTTTTTTCCTGGTTTATAGAACTGTTTCCAGCAGAAAGACTGGTCATGGATTACTTACATGACTTTAGCGTATGGCTTAGATTATATAGCATGTGATATAAAGTTTAACGCTTTACAGCTCTGCTGAGTTTTGAGAAATCAGGGTCTTCAGAAGGTTTTGAGTTTGTCCTATAAAATAATCAGATGAACAGAGAGCTTTGGCTGCTTAATATACAATAAGTGATAGAGAATGAGGACTGGTTAGAATATTTTAACTCTGTAGGGGCTTTCCATGGAGTACTACCTTGCACAGTAGAGTCTGTTTTGTATGCTGTGGCTTGGTGCCCGTGCTGACCTGGACAGCCTGGCTGAGGTGCTGTCTGTCTTCTTGTTGCACTCCTGCTCTCCTCCTTCACTGGAACTGTCCTCTTTGGAGCGTTAATAACCTTATCCTGAGAAGGTGCTGAACTTCCTGGCTTGCCTTCGGGGGTAGAGCTGTAAAACCAGCACTTTCAAGTAAGGGGATAACAGGTTATGCTGCTGAGAGGTGTTAACACTGTTGTCAATAGAGTTCATTACTTGATCAACCCTGTTCACTGAGGAAGGAATCATTTTTCAGTCCCTGCATCAGATGTGGGAGCTGTAAGTAAATTTAACCTGTCCAGAGTAATGATTTCCACCATGGCTTCATGTGAAGAACATCTCTGGTTTATGACTGCAGAATGGGGTCACTTGTGCCTTGCCTTTTCCTATACTGCAAATGTTTGTTTTGTTCATTGCATTACCATCAAGCCATTTGTTCTATTCGGAATGCCATGTACACCAGGTATTGAAGTCACCCAAAGGGTACAATAAACAAAGAGATTTTGCTTCTTCATGTCATGTTCATCCCATATTTACCCTATGGTTAGAGCTCTGTTAGCACAGGAAACTGCTTAAAGATACTCTGTGTTTGTTTTTCCATTGTGCTTAGCATCACAGTTACCTACTTATTTCTGCTGAAGAGGATTACAGGCATTTTTCAATTATAAATGATGCACATAAGCATTATTTAATCTGTTTACTGCAGACCTATAGAATGTTAGTCAGTCTTGAGCAAAAACATCTTGTTCAGGGAGCAACATTTGCAGTAGTGGTACTGTGGGTATTCCAGTGCAGTTTCAGGATGCTTTTCCATCTGTGCAGCACACTCATGGCCAGCAGCATCACAGGTTTGTGTTTGTGCTTGAGAAGTTTTCATTTGTGGTGTTTCTTCTGTGTTGGGATCTTGAAGGAGGAGAGGGAAACTCATGACTCTTCTCTCACAGGAAAAGAGAAGTTTTGCCCAGCTTTGGCAGGTCTTTGTTGGGTGAAGCCAAAGTGCCAAAACCCAGTTACAGATGTAGGGTCTTTCCATAACTCTGTAGCCAGGGCATCAACAGAAACGTGGCATGTAAAGTCAATCTGAAGAATTCATTGCTGTTTTGCTTCAGGATATATTCATAAGATAATAAAAATACACTGCTGTAACACATATTATATAACAAAGAAAGATAAAAGCAGTTTGGAGAAGGATATAAGCTCAAGCTTCGTGACATGGAATCACAAAGCAGGTCAGAAGGACACTTCTTATTCTGGAGATTTTTGTCCTTTTTTATTTTGGTTTTTTTTTTGTCCTTCCTTTCTTTTAAGTATCAGCTGTTGTCAGAGACAGGATTCTTGTATGGATGAATCTCTGATCTCAACCAGTGTAGTAGCTGCCGGCCAGTTAAACCAGAGATGTACAGCAATGGGGAGAGAACTTGACATTTTGGGTTTCAGAAACCTCCTTTTCTCTGTGAACACAGGCAGAAAAAGGATACAGAGAAGTGCAAAAAAAAAAAAAAAAAGGAGAGAGGAAATTCAAGGTGGGCTTTTTGGTTTGGTTTTTTTTAAGAATTTGAAGGATAAAAAGATGTAAGAAAACTTTTGTTCTGAAGTCTGAACCCTTCCACAAAATGAGAAAACTTTTGGGCACTTTTCTAATGGTCTTGCTAAGATCCTGTAACAGTTCTAGTGAAGTGTGAGAGAACTGTGTGTGAGTATAAGGAAAAAAGAGGGAAAGCATCTGGAAGGAAAATAAAGCAATATCCCATACAGGTCTGAACTGACATCTCTGCAAGTGGTACTTGTTTGAATGTGATTTTCAAGGAAACATGAGATCCCACTCCTCATACCCTCAGAGAAAACATGAATACAGGTGCATGGAGCATTTGCCTTCCAGCCCCCAAAGAAAAAACGTGCCTGTTGACTTCATGCTATTGAAGAACAGAGCACATTTGCAGAATGCGCTATCAAAAAGACTGTGTGCATCTCTACAGTCATACCACCTCAGCAGATTAAAGGGGCGCTGCCAGAGCTGAGGTTAAGGATTGATCTGCTTTGACACAAAATCCCAAAAGGAAGAGTTCTAACCTTTAGGATTCTTTCTATCTATTTGCTTTCTTCAAACTGATTGCAGCTGTCACCAGAAATAAAACCAACGTAAACAAAATAAAACTCTTTACCCCTTATGGTTGAGCAGCAATAAATAAAACATTAAGTCCAGTGTAAGGACTTAGATTCTTGTACTTTAATTACTGGTACCATTTTAATAATTTTTTTATTTTTATTTTAGTGTTAGGCATGGTTGGAGAAACCTGGATAAATGGAAAAGGTGCGAGAATGTGCCTCACAACAGGCTCTGTGTTTTTAGTGTTTTTGACTTGTCAGATGCCTGGCAGAACCTGCAAAGTGGGTCGTTGGGTCCACTGTACTGTGATTATTATTTATACAGGATCCAAAGTGTAGAGAACACCCCTTTGGGAATATAAAAGTTCACGCTTCAAAGAGCTTACAGCCTTCAGGGCTAATAGTATTATGTCCAGCAACATCTAAGCTGTATATATTTCAAAGCGGCTTTTGCTACTTCCATAATTTTATTGCGTTTCTTGCCCTAGCTGATCGTTGCAAGTTCTGGAGTATTGTGATGAGGAAGGAATTTTCAATTTCCATTTACAACATCAAACCAAACTTTTTTGTCTCTAGAGAAGTGCACGAAAATGTCTCGGGAACACAGCAGAGTAGTTCAAAGGCCAAATAAACAGAGAAAAGAAAGGTGTTTTGTGGTGGTTTGTCTCAATGCAGTTGACTAAAAAGATAATGAGGTTTCTAAGTTTCCTAATTAGTCACGGGGAGAAAGGACGAGAAGACACATGCTTGTGATTGTGAAACTTGGGCAGTGAATTCCAGTTTTCTTGTCTGGTCATTAAATTTGTGATGTTTTTACAATAACACATTTTTTTGGATGTCCTGTTGTCAATTATGTCCTCTTCCTAAGAGTGAGCTCCAAGCTGGTTCTGCCCTTGACGCAGTAGTGTGGTCCCAGCTGGGCAAAAGGTCCCTTCTCAGGGTTTTCTTCTTTTGTCTCCACTCCTTTCTGAATATATTGATACACAGCCATAATGTGATTAAACTCTGCTTCTCCTCATGACATTGAGGTCATCAGCAGACAGTAGAGTACGGAGGAGCTCTTTTGCATTTGATGTGTTGCCCACTGGGAGCAGTCCATCCAGAAATGATCAACACTGCTCAGGTTCTGAAGCTGACTGGCAGGGGGGGAAGAAGAAAAATGTACCCCATGAATGAGATACATGCCAGTATTTATTTCCCAGAAGTAAATTGGCAAGTAACTTAAATAATGGAACATGTTCACAGAAATTGTGAGTTATTCCTTCAATACCTCTGAAGAGGCAAAAGGTTAAAAAAAAATTGCATTATTGGTTGTAAATTCCTTGGCTGTGTGCAAGTAGGTGACTGAAGTGATGGGTTTAATTTGGAAGTTGCGGAGCTCAACAGGGTTAATCCTTCCTGCTGCCTTCCCCTCCTCTCTCTGGTGCTGGATCTCACCCTTGCAGAGGACATGGGCCATTGCTGGGTGATAGAAGGAATGCTGCAGGTTTTGGTCTGGCACTGCAGGCAACTACGCTGTCAAAAACTGCAGATTTTTTTTCTAGATCCTCTCACAAAGCTTTTCTCCCTTTCCTTTGTCCAAGTGACACCTAATTAAGTAAACTTAAAAATACGAATAGCAATAAGATGCCAAGGCCCAACTCCATTAGGGCTGAAAGGGGTCCAGTGTTACTGACTGCAGTGGCAGCAGCAGATTTATGGCTGTATCGGTAAGGAATGAACTGGTCCAAGATAACTTCTGTTTATCCCAGTACTTTTCCTCTATGAAAGCAGAAGCAGATGGAGAAAAATCAGCTCAGTGTTTTTAGGCTTTGAAGGGGCTGATAATGTGGCTAATGTTTTAAAGAATTCAGAGGATGGTTTCTTTTGATTTAACCTTCCTCACTTTATTTTATTATACCATGTATCTTTGGCATTTGGTGCAGATCCATTGTAAATGTGAGAACTAAGCAGCTTCTTAGATAACATCTTTTCTTTTCCTCTTTAGAAGATTAAACTGAGACTGTTCTGCCTGATGCCAGAGTAGATGTAACCAATCCTGTATCCTTTGCATGTAGGTCACTCAGAGGGACAATTCAGCACTGGATCCCATTATCCATGGGTTGAAGGGCGTCGTACATCACGGTAAGTAGCTGTTTAAACTTTCTTCTTGCTGGGAAGGGGAGAAGGGCAGGAATATTGTCCTTAAGGGATCAGGTCACCCCTGGAAGGACACAGTGAACCTACACATTCCTCATTCACTGATGTTTAAGGGCATCACGGCCATTATTTGATTGGTAAAGATCAGAGTCATTTGTTACCTGAAAATGGTTTGGGGTTAACAGTAAACAATTTGTTTCTTTTCAGTCACTGCTCTAGAATGCGTAAGTTATCAATCAAAACCTGCTGCAATACATCATTCATATTAGTACTTCGAAGGCAGCGTGGATGCTTCACTCTGTTATTTATCTTCTCTTTGCTCTAAAAATACTTCTCTCTGAAATTTCTATTTGTTTATAAATTATTTGTCTTTCAAATTTAGGGAGCTGATAATGAAACAGAAAATTAACTATCTATGAAAATTAATTAAGCTTTGCAGCAGATGAACATCTTTTCTAATGCTGACATAAATATGATCATTCAGCTGTTCTGATGCATATACCTATTACCCTTGAACTTATAGCAGGTACTGAAATAAATATTAATATATTTTATACTTTTATAACCAATTTTTTACTTAGGAATTTTCCTGAAGCCGTACCATAGGTAATGCATCATCAGCAATGACATCAAGATGCTCTGGTTCCCAAAGTACTCTTGTCAGGTTTTAATATAATGATTTGTAAAGTTTTAATAATCTCATTGTAATTCAAAAGGCATCTGCTGGAATGGTGCTCGGTACAATAATAAATCTCCGTCCCATCTATAGTGCTGTGATAAAACATCTTTGCACCTTTTTGGAGATTGTCTTTAGACATTAGCTAGTGCTGTAGAGCTTAAAAAACATTTTTTTTCTCTTGACTGCAAACCTAAAACTAGTTGACAGTGTGGGATTAAAACAAATAGGATTTTGGATTAATTGTTCTGCTTTCAGAATCATTTAACATTGCAGCTGGGAAGGCCAATAAATCCAAACACAGTGAAAAACGAGTTAAATGATAACATACCATAAAGTCCTTCATTCAGAGAATTTTCCTTAGGTTTTGTGTTTATAAATTGCAGTGTTCTGCTGTGAAATAAAACCAACACACCGAGCTGAAAAACTGGTGTTGTTTTCCACAGAAATAGGTGTTATTATCTCGCTCACACTGGGTAACAAAACAGGCTGGCAAAAGCAAAGCGAGTTGGGCTGCAAGGATTCTTCAGTGGCTATGTGTTTTTTTGGGATTTATCAAACCCATCACACTATGGAATTCGACTCTGCGGCCAAGCTGCCCTTTATCCGGACTAGGATCTCCTTTTAGTTTTGTTTTTCACCTGCTTTCTATTTCAAGGCCCTCCTGCCCCCTGCAAGTGCAACAGTGTTTTAGCCACCTACCCTCGGGTTTTTCTGCTCCCTCTCTTGCTTCTCACTCTGCAGCCAGAATAGCCACCCGTGGATAATCACACCAGTGTCTCCTAAGAGGATTATACCCTTCCCAAAAATAATTGTTTGGGTAGGATGTGACTCGGTCCCGAGGCTGCGATTCCCTGACCACATAATGATCACTCCATCTCGGTGCTGTCCTACCCACAGCAAAATCTGGGTGGATAAAAGGCATTTATTTTTGTTTTGCGCACAATGCACAGAAGTCTGCTAGTGTTTCAAGTAAAGGAAATCACTTGATATATTTCAATAGCTTGTTTCCTTTTCAAAACATTAAGGAAGAAAAATAGTAAAATCATGCTTACCTTCCTGTATCAAAGGCCCTGATTAAAGGCCTTTTCTAAGACTCTTTTGGTGGCTAGAGTAAAGGAATTTCCTCCTGCAAAGCAGTTGTTCAAAGAGATCGCTCTCTTTAACTTAAATATTGATGGAATGCTTCAGTGAAGAATTCTCATATATCTCTCTTTTAATGTTATTATATAGAATAATAGTGAAGATGTGAGTTTTTATTCCAGACGCTTGCATTTCTTTTCTTGATGTGATTTACTTACATCTTACATGAGCACATTTTTATGAATTTATCTGAAAAGCTTCTTCCTGCCTTCCATTTGGCTGCATTCAACTGGGACCCGAAGGCAACATGGACTCTTTGGCTGAAATACAGTGGAAAACTCTTGTGGTTTTTTTTTGATAGAGTGCTTGGATCAAGCAGGAATCCAACAAAAGGAAGCAAAATTAAAACCTTAAGTTTCTTTGCATTTTATAACGTTTCCATACCCGTGTTAGTTTTAGGTGGTTGTCACAATATAGAGACACATGCCTAGAATTTAAAAATCAAGAATACGTATGAATGTTGAGGTAACTACTTTGCTTTCAAATTAGACCATGTTCACGTATCCTGTGACGGCTGGAAAGATCACCAGCCTTCCAGCTTTAGTTCTCCCATGTGCCTCGTCTCAACAAGATTTTCTTGGTTTTCCTTATCCCTTTCCCTCTAACTAGCAGAGCATCCTTCATGAGTTGTTCTGAACAGTCACCCCTTCCTTGCAGTGATTCAGTTTTCAAAGAGGAAATTGCCCACTCACACAAACACTCATCATCATCCTCATTTCTTCATTTACTAGAAGGCCTGGTCCTACACGGGCACTCAAACTTGTATAGGGCTCTATGCTGTCCCCATAGTGGTGATAGATCTGGTGACCCTCGGGTAGATGTAGGGGTGGTACTGGTGACTGATGAGCTGGTTTTTAATTTTTCTTGCATAACTTTTCATTTTTTTTTTCTGTGAAATTCTTGTATTCTTGCAGTGCCCTTCCCGGGGTAAGTGAACAATTCCAGAGTCAGAAGGACTTTCTGTAGAAGTGAAAGCAATTTTAGCTTGAGATTTCGTCAGGGATTTGAATTACTCACTAATTTGATGGAACATAAATAATTGTGCCCTTCACAGTGTCACCAGCTCAGTAGCAATGATAGAGACACACACACATAAAAATCAATATAGGCTTAGTCACTACTTAGTTCACTTTGTTTCCTGATCTCCAGGCATAATTTTGTAGAATCTTAATGCCACATTAGGCTTAATTTTACATGAGCAACCATATAAAGTTTCTTAGCTGGAAGGAAAACCGTGGTGTACCAAACTGCCTAACAGTGTCTGGATCAGTGATAATGCTTTGGGCTTTGCCCTTTGTCTTCCTGCTGAACAGTCCATTCCCACACCGTCAACGCTCCCCCAAATCCACCCTCGGAGAGCATTGCAACGGCACAGGAACGCCGAGGAGGCTCTTGTAAGAGCTGTCGAATGCTTGTTGCTGATTTTAAAACTGTTCAGTCTTGTGCTCTGCCAAGGATTTGTCACACCTCCCTCCAGCCAGGTGCCTGCTATTCTCACTCCTGCTTCCCCTGCCGCGGAGCACGCGGCGAGTGCGTCTGCCATGGAGCCCGCCCAGGACTGACAGCTGGGAGCAGGCAGCCCTCTCTGGAGAAGGGATGGGGTATGGGCAGGTGGGATATGAATTTTCTGATGCTGACTTGCCAGTGTCTTTCACCTCTGATCACTGGGAGTCTTTTTTAACTCCTTTTCAAATGCTTTTCTCATCATGAAAGCTGGTGGGAAGGGTGTCCAGCGATGCTGGTGCTGGTGAAATGATGCACTGTCCTTAGTGGACATTGGATCATTAGGTAATAAAGTCACTAGTGCCTGGCTGTGCTTGCACTGCACGTGGGGCAGTCTTTGGGCTGCAGATCAGACTGCTCTGCCTCTGTTTTGCTGCCGATGTGCTTGGCTGGGTGCCCTGCCCTGAGCCCCTCGCTGTTCCATGTCCTTCCTTGTGATGCTGAGGAGCACAGGGCAGAAAGGAGCTGCTCTTGTGCATGGGCCGAGGAGGCTCACAAGGCCTTAGAGAGAATGATTGTGCCGTTGTGGGAATAGGGGACTGTGAAATACCAGGTTATGTGTTATATGGTTGATTTGCATTAAAATGGCTACTAAAGCTTTTGTCTGCCACATCCTTCAGCAAGGTCTCAGAGGAGCACCTGGCAGGATGGAGCTATTGCACAGAAACGTTGCTTTTCCCACCTTTGCTGTCTTTGATTTTCCCTTTTTGGTACCATTTTGTACATAAGCCTCTTAGAGAAGACTTTTCCTTGTTCTTACCAGCTGCCTGCAAGGCATTGAAATGAATCTTCTTCTCAATGTCAGTCCTGGGGACAGCCCCCAGTGCTGGAGGCTGTGTGCATTTGCCCTCTCCCAGCCTGGGCACAGGTGCTCTGCACAGGACCACAGTCCTGTTTTACCATGCAGGCAAAGGTTGTCAAAAGGAACAGCAGCCCATGCTACCCCAGGCCCCTGGAAAATCTTTCAGGGTGATGGAAACCATGTTTTGTCACTCTCTCCTCTTCTCTGTGGTTGTCATCAAGAATCTACATGGATCAGCAGAAAATTATTAGCAGAGCACAAATAAATTACCACAGCAGAAAAAGCTCTATTAATGTCACAAAAAATGGGGCTCTTTTTCCCTTCCTTGTCAAAAGTGAGCACTGAAAATCAAAGTGCTACCAGATCAAAAGCCTAGGTACAAAGTGAATCAATGGCATCTGTTGCTTGTTTGTGAATGTGAGGTGGGGTGAGGGGAGAAGAGGAACCTTTGTTTATTTAAAAGAGAATGTGGAAAAAAGTGTTGCTTTTCCTTCTGCTTTTATATTATTAAAAAGCCATAACTGAAACTCAGCATGGAGCAGAGTGTAGCCTTGGATCTCCCTTGAGATGGGCAAGAAGTGTTCAGGCAAGTGACCACAAAAGTTTCAGGGCCCTACTGGGGACACCCTACCAAAATACAGTGGAAGCAGAATTGCTTTAATAATGAAAAAGGATAGAGAATAAATACGTTGCACATCTCTCCAGTTGTCCTAGGTGAAAAATCAGTGAATAACTGTTAAAATAAATCAGCACTAAAAAAGAAGCAATCTAGACGGTGTTAGTTACCCTGTGGATCTATCGCACCAGAAGGCATAATAACAAGAAAACACCATTAGCACCATGGCAGGTTTTTTCTTTTGTTTTTACCTTTAACCATAACACCACCCGACAAGCTGTTTGCTTTCTGCACCAGAGATCCAGGGGCTGTAGAGAAGAAAGGTGGGGAAGAGGGGTGAGGTTGAAATGTGATACCGTGGGACCTCATCTTTGAAAGTAAAACTTTGAAGAAAGCAGAAGCCCAATTTGGAACAAGGAAGGGCCATCAAAGGGAGAGCAGCGTGGTGTGTTAAACTGAGAAGGAAACGTGGAGGAGCATTTCTTTTTCCTCAGGGATGATCTGGATATATTCTTTTGTTTTCTGATCTGTTCTTGTGTTCACAGTCAGAGTAACCATGTGAAAGGGGCCAGGACAGGATTGCTGTGGAGCAAAGGGGAGGAGGAGGGAAGTGGGAAATGAAGATGAGAGCAGAGGTGATAAGTTCACACCTTTATATAGGGCAGCTCTGTGCATAGCTGCAGGGGTCTGTATCATTTAAAGGAATACATGATGGAAGTGTTGGAAATCTCTGGTCCTGCACCTGTCTGCTCAGGGGAAAGCGGTGCTGGTCACGGCTGAGTAAAGACCAGCGAGCTGACAGAGAATTAATACGTTGTGCAGAAAAAGTAATTCAAACTAACAAAAAGAAGATTGCAGTTGCTAAAAGTTGAGAATTAAGGTTGATGCTGAAGGTGAACAAAGCATCAGCAGGGAGTAGTAGCTGTGTGCTTTGCTGGTGGGTTTTGAGAACATTTGCTGCGAAAAGAGAGGTGGGGGAGTCTGAGGATGTGTGGTTTTGCTCTGGTTCTGCTGGAGCAGATGTGAACAGCCCACGCTCCTCTGGGCACTTTTGCTTCACTTCAAGCTCTTCCAGGGTCCAGTTTTTTCCAGGGATCCTCTTCTCTAAACTTGTCATAGTTTCTTTTTCTTCCTATCGCTGGTGCCAGTTCTGTATTCCTTAGTTTCTGTGCCTCTCAAGCCTCATGTGCTTCCACATGTACCTCTGCCTCAGGTTAGGTTTTGTGAAACCTGGAGAAGTCTCATCCAAGTCTCAAATGGCAGCAGCTGCTCTGCATCAGCACTACTTGAGCGTTAAAGGTTCAGAATTATGTTTTACTTCTTTAAAGAGTTAAGACCTCTCCTCCCTAGCTAAACCTTTGCCTCCTAAGGTGTTTTAAGGCAGGGAGTGAAAAAAATTAAGCCTGAAACCAACACCTGGCATAGAAGTGGTTTTTTGTGAATAAGAGACTTGCTTTTTTCATTCTTTCCTCCTGTTTTTTTTGTACCACTCACTGGTTGTCTCAGATCAAATTAGTCTGCAGGACTGCATTATTATCTCATTCCCCTCCTCCCCACCATGCTGTTCTTTCTGTGTCCTTACAGTTCCTCACATTGCTCAGCAGAGGCTCTGTTTTTTAAAAAACTAAAGAAAAGTGAGAAAAATAATTGCACAATAAATGACACGAATTACCCTGAGTACAGAGGACTGTCAGAAACTGCTCTTCCTGTGGGATTTACACAGCAAGTACTCATCTGCTGATCTTTTCAGTTAAAGTAATATGTAATATTTGTAATCTCATCTTTGAAATCACCCCCGTGAGTCTGGTCCTTGGCTGCGCTGTGCAGCCTGCTTTATCTGGGGAGTTCTGGCTCAGTGGGTGTGTGACATGGTGTCCTTTTGATTATTTTTGTGTGTTTGCTTTTTAAATGTTTGAATGCAGAAGCTTCAGAATGTCTTGGCTCATTGTGAAAATGAAATTGGCAGTAACGTTGTTTAACAAATTTGGGAGACTTTCAAAGCTCTTCATATTGGTATTGCAGATTTCTGTTATTCAAAGTGTAGCTCGGTAACGTTTCCACCTATCAGGCACTGCACATACGTTAATTTTGGAAATAAGCTCATTTTAAGATATTGTTTTCAATGCAGCCAAGTTCCTGTTTTCTTACAGAAAAGCACGATGAAAGTCCCAAAGCATTCCATGAGATATAAATGGACTTGGCATATACTTATTTTCTTGTGATGTCCAATCCAAGTTCCTGTTAGATTTAAAGGGTTCTGATCACAGATAGTTGTGTGTTGTTTACCTGCATATCTCGAGAAGCCTCTTATTCTACAGTGATTTGGTTAAGATTCAGGTCTATCTTTATCCAGCAATTTACAGAATATATTTTTAGCAAGTCAGTCCTTGAAGGCAAAATGTTCAACTGATAGCTCTTGCAATATAATATTTGTTGGCATCACCTTGTGAAAACTGCAGTACTCGGTGAAGATCTGCTACTGGTATCTGGTTTAAGATCTGAATTTTTTTCCCCTCTGCTAGAAAACTGTTGTGCACAATTTATTAGTTCAGATCTAATGGTGATGACTTGAGAAAGAGTTTAAATAGGTCAACTTTTTAAAGCATGCCTGCAATTGCTCTGCCTTTGGGTTCGGTTGTACGGAAAATGGCCCTTTGTCCCATGCAAAGCGTGAGGGAGATTTCTCAGCCCAATCAAAGAATGTACTGGGTGTGACTTTTCACGTTGCTGCTGTGGGAGAAGGACCAAGAGGTAGACGTGAGTGTTGTATCAGAAGGTCAAATATGTTACCAGCTGGCTCTGTTAATTGTTTTTGGTGGATGTAAGAGTTGAAATACAATACTGTCCTTTCATGCTATGGAACAGTCAGAAGTTTAAATGTCAAATTCATTGTCTTAATGGTCAGCAGCAAATCTGTGGTGCTTGCTGTTTTTACCTTTGGGAATATTAGAGTGAACATGTTTTTCCAAGCACTGACGCTGTAAAGAAAGCATTCCTGTTTGTTACCTGGGGATAAAATTGTCTGCATTAGTGGGGAATCTCGGTGGGTGTTTTGGATGATGCTCTTTGCTGCATCACGTGGGAGTGCTGGCGGCAGCAGCAGGTTTATGTTCTTTCCCAGAGGAATGCTCTCTAGTTGGAGGGCCTGGTCTTCAGGGTCACTGTCTCTGGGGCTCTGCTTTCCTGCTTGGTTATGTCTGCTTGGGTGCTCAGGTGCTGAGGTGGGAGTAGGACAAGGAGCAGCCAAAGAGAGCTCTTTGCTGCGTGGCTCTGGTTTATGCATGAGAACGAGTAAGTAGTTCATGGGCTGGTTTTGCAGCGCTGATTGCCTTGGTTCACAGGCGTTTGCAGGTGAACACGTTTACTTTGGTGTCTTTTATTGCTTTTGTCTGCCAGTTATTTCCTAGTACCTGTCAGCAAATGCTGTCTCGTCATCATGGTTTCCAGACTTCCCCACTTTCTCCCTCCTAGAAACTCCTTTCTCCACACAGTCTGTTCCCAGCCTTCTGGGCACAGTTTGTGCCCACCCCAAGCACTGTAAATGGAAATAAGAGCTGTTCACAAAAGACAGTGACTAAATCTTTATTATTAATTTCCTAACCTTATTATTTCTCATTTAGTAGGAATTATATATATGTATGTATGTATGCACACATACATATGTGTGTATGTATATGTATATAAAATATTTCTGTGATGTTCAGTGAATGCTGTTGCTTAGCCTGGAAATTATTCTCCTTGCAGTTTTACCAACAACAATAAATGATTTAAGGTTGAAATTCTTAAAGTGACATGACTTCAGAATCTCATTTTGGAAACTGTCTCAAGCTCTTAGGAATGTCATGGCATTTACTGTTTCTATATGCTCTTGAAAGGTATGGCAGGTAAACTGAATTTCTAAGTCCCTTTTTCTTTAAGCTTTACATGAAGATCTCTTTGCGACTCTGATTTCTAAAACTGTGCACCGTGCATTTAGATGGAAGCAATATAAATGAATGATCTGTTTTCAAAGGTGTTAGGTTATTAAAGCATAATCAATTGATTATCATCTATTTTAGAAGTAATTTAATCCAATTATATTTTTTTTTATTTTAATCTTTGGAATTCATTAATGAAAACTTAGTGTTGCTTGTAGCCATGAAAAATTAGATCGAGTACACCCTGCCCTACTTAAACTGTGTATTAGCAAAGCTACTTTTTCCTCAAGAACTACTCTTTTTTCACAGTTGACTATGACTTTTTAAATGCTTAGGAAAAAAACCTCCCTAATTGATAACCAAAAATTAATTGTAGTCGGATACTTCCAGTTTGCATTCAAATAAGGTATTTCTCTGTCTAAATAAGCTTCCCTTAGTTGATTATTCATATTGTAGTTCAAAATGTTTAAAAATGAAAGACAGAGTTGGATGAAATGTAGACTACTTAATACAGTGTGTATTTAATATAAAAGTCATGCATTATTCATTTGTGCAATTTGAATAACTTTGAATTTAGCATCCCTGTTCTTCATCTTTTCCTTTGATGAACAATTAATTATTAAAATATAATATTGTCAGCATATGGCACCAAAATTCTTGAAAATGTAAAATGAGCTTCCTTTTCCTGCCAGCCTTTGACAAAGGGATATTCCATATTCCTGGTTTTTCAGTGTTTATCCACACCTTAAGTGATCCCATCAGTCTAAATAAAAGATTGCAAAAGTTTAAAATAGTTAAATTGTTAATTCGAACTGAAGTATTTTTTTTCTTAAGTTCAAGAGGAAAGCACTTTTCGAAGTGTGCCTCTGCCTCCCATCTCTTTCATGTGCAGTCATTGACTGTTACTGCAGAGAGGATGTTGTGTGTTCAAATGCTCTTTTGGGCTCACGGTGGCCCGCAGTGAGCTCAGCTCCCACAGAGAGGCAGGCAGCTTCTGGAAGAGGAATCTGGTGTGCTGCATTTGGAAAGCAAGTCCTGTGACTGAGTTTGTAGTTTTTCTAACCAAGTTTTTCTGCATAAAAATGAGCCAATCAAATTAAATATGACCTTTTGCTGTGATTATGAGTTCTTGATTAGGATCTCTTTGAACTTTGGCCAATCGTATATATTTTAGTATTTATCACTTAAGCACAGTTTTTTTCCCCAGAGGTATGCTACGATGAGGAAAAGATCTGGTTGGTTGTTTCCTTTTTGGAGATGCAGAAGTGGTTGAAGTCTTCTTGGATTAGGAGAAAAGGAATTGTTAATGAAAAGATTGCAGTATTGCCTTGACTTTAATAGAATTGCTCATATTTTGAAATGCCAAAGGCTATGAAAACATTGCACACCTGTTGATACTGTGCAGAAAATAGAAGATAGCTGAAGTGCATGTATCATTGGCACCTTGCAGCAGCAGTGAAGGGGAAAATATCCCTGATTATCAGGCTGCTGCTCAGAGGTATAGGCAACTGCTGATTTGATCAAGACTTCTAGAAAACTGTGGGATGCTGTGGAAGCGAGTTCTGCAGACTTCATCCTTTTGGGAAGATGTGTGTGTCAATCACCAGCCTACCTGCTTCTCCACTCTGCTGGGGAGGGAAGGGGGGGCAGCGGGTTTGCTTAGCAGCTCTGGTGAGGCAGAGAGAAAAGAGTTCCCTGTACCCAAATGTGGAGTCCTGTTGGAGGCATGCAGAGTACTGCAAGCGAGGAATAAAGATATAGAGCCTCGTGTGTCAGCATGCCCGGAGGCAGTGAGCACCTTTGCACAGGCTGAGAGGGCGCTTCAGCCTGTGAGTCAACATAAATTGCAGAGGATAAATGCTCAGGGATGGCAGGGAAATTGTCTTGCCTGCAGCTGTTCCCTCCTTTCGTTTATTTATTTTTCTTCCCAGTGTTAAATATTACCAGCTTGTCACTGTTACTTGAAGGTAAATGCTTCCAGTGCTTAAGTCTGCATTTCAGGCTGTCCAGGGAGCTCCTCAGAGGGAAGGGTTTGTCCCTGGACTGTTGGATGCTAGGAAGGAGTTTCTTGGATTTTGGAGAAGAGGCAGCAGTTTCACCTCTGAAGCAGATTCCTGGTGCTGTGCTGTGTCTGGCAGGACCCTGGCTATGCCTGGGTGGCTGGTGCAGGCAGTGCTGTGTGAGCACTGAGTGGACGTTCCTTTGAGCACCACGATGAGCTTCCTGTGTATCCCTGCCCCTCAGCTCGTCTGCCTGGCAGCTCCCAGAGAAGTTTGGCTGAGCAGCGTGGCTCTGCCTCTTCCAGCTCAGCATTCCACTGAGGGTTTGACTCCTCTCCTGCATCCTGTTCTCAGACTGGTGGAGATAGGATGGAAATGCTGCCTGATACTCTTTGGTCAGGCAGCAGCAAGCAGGACCACTGGGGCCTGGAGAACCCTTGTACTGAGTGCTGAAACCGTTGAGTACAGTGTTATGTCTAGGCTAACAAACACCAGTGGGATAGCAAGTGCATTTCACACCTGCACACATTTGAAATAGGAGGAGGTGTGATCGGTATGCGACTGACTAGCATTTTGGCTGCTCTTTTAATAATCCTTGCATCAGCTCTTTCAGAGCCTTTCTGTTAGGGTGTTCCCATCTTTCATTACGTATATGATAAAATATGTTGTTGCCATTACACCTTGTTAGACTGCCTAGCAATGTGATGTCTGTTTTAAAGACACATAAAAAAAAGTGTAATTCTGCTTGTCAATCTTCCCTGCAGAGAAGGAGACCTTTCTGGATCCCTTTGTGCTGAGAGAACTTCTGCCAACTTCGCTGGGGAGCTACTACCGCTACACAGGTTCCCTGACTACTCCTCCCTGTAGTGAGATCGTGGAGTGGATCGTTTTTCGGAAGCCTGTTCCCATTTCTTATCATCAGGTGTGTTTATTTTGTTAGGGAAGCCCATCTCTTGATTTGTCCTCCTTAAGACGGTGTTTTCAAAACCTGCCAGTTTAATGTTGAGAACACAAATATTTCTGTTGACAAAAAAGGAAGTGTCGGTAATTTTTTTTTTTTTTTTTGTATTCTCTTAAGTAATATTGTTTCTGAACATGAGCCATCAGTCTTGAGAAGACAGTACAACATGAAACCCAGTTTCCTTTCAGTGATTTATTTGGTATTGTTTTTGTTAAGATTAAATTAAGCTATGGTATAAATATTTACATGGAGTTCCTTTTTATTCTTTTTAATTGAAACTTTCTTTTCAAAGTAAAGTGAGCGATTTCAGTTCTGCTCAGATTTAGCAATTTGAACTAATTACATTAGAAAAGACATCTTTCCATTAATTTTCCATGCTTAACTGTTTTTACAGCACAGTAAAGCTGCCATTATGTGCTCTGAGAGCTGGTGCACAAATCTTTAAAATTAGCACATAGCAACTTTTAATGCAAGTAGGCACAGTGTCTGGGGTTTGAAGAATGCTCCTGATAAAGCAATGGCTAGATGGAGTCAAATGTTTGCCACTTCAGTGTATTTTGACATTGGAAGACTGTTGTCTTTAGAAAGTCAACCTGCTGGAGTTAGTCTTGCCTTTTATTCATCTGGCATAAGCCACTGAAAACAAACTTGTTATGTACACTAATGCTGTAGAGCACAAATGAACAGTTCACTGGGTCATCCTGACTGACAAATACTGTACTCAGAGGCTTCGTAAGTATGGAAGGCAATCGCCATGCCCCTGCTCCAGGGTTTTTTTCACATGTTTTCTAGATCCCTTTGCTTCTCCTGTAGACTCTTTCATCTTTTTTTTTTGACAAATTGTGTCTCAGTGCTTCAGCTGGGACCCTCCAGAGGCTGAGGGGCATGGCAGCATTAATGTCTCCAGCCACCCGTCCTGGTGTTATTTTGCCT
Source organism: Acropternis orthonyx (assembly GCA_035583155.1). NCBI lineage: Eukaryota > Metazoa > Chordata > Aves > Passeriformes > Rhinocryptidae > Acropternis > Acropternis orthonyx. The sequence goes on along the minus strand of JAWWEU010000023.1, from coordinate 7,724,643 downwards.
GTTTCACAAAAGCATGATGCTGCTGCCCGTGTTCGGCTCCTGGTCAGCAGGAACCCTTTTGCTGGAGGCTTTCCCTGGAGCTCTCTGGCAGTGCTGAGCACATCGTGCCCCCAGGCAGCCCCCGGTTCTGGCTGGAGCCTGGGACTCTGCACATGGTCCCGTTTGAATCAGACCCTTTGTTTTTTTCAGGCTATTTCTCTGATTGTCGAGATCATTTTGAATTCTGTCCTTGCCTGCAGGGTACTTGCAATCCCTTGTAGCTTTTCACTACATCAATAAGTTTACTGTTTATTATTTGGTGGCTGCGAGGCCTGGCCCACACTCAGTTTTATACCCCGTGTGTGCATCAGGTGGGTCATGACTTCTTTTTTTCTTTTTTAACAAATGCAAATAAACTGGTAAATACCAATTACGGCTGTCGGTATAAAGGTACTTTCTCCTGGCATAGCTCCTTTCCCGTGCTGTACAGTAGTAACTGTGCCAAGTTAAGCCTTTAAAATTTGACGTCGTGCTGCTCTGTGCATGTGTGTGTGGTTGAAGGGCTGGGAATTCTGTGTGTAGACAGACTTTCATTGATACTACAACACATGTGGAATAAATAATAGTGTTCTCCCCCCGCCCAGCAGCTCTAGATGTGTATATTTTAAGAGCCTGCCACCCTGCCACTGCTATGATTATTATTTTTTCCTCTAACAGAAACAGTGTGACATAATCCATTGCCATAGTTTAACCTTCTTTATCACAAACCCTGTGAAGCAGCCTGTAATCCCAGGGGAGGAAAGTGATATTGTTTAAGCTTTGTTGCTGTTCCAATTAAATCCTTGCTTTTGTGCAAAATGCCTTGCTGTAAAAAGGACAGTACTGAAGTGGTCCATTTGTGGAGGCTTCTCTGTTTTATTCTCAGCCCTCCATCATCATCATCATCTTTCCTGATAATTAGACAACAAAACAGGACAAGCTGTGTCACCCTGCAGATGCATTGTAAAGCTAAGTGCATTCAATGACCCAAAGCATGGCATTATCTCTCGTAATGCATACCTCAGAGTATCTCATTGTGCTTATAACAGTTTCAGTATTTTTAATTGCCATTTGTATATCTAGCCCTTAAAAAGCTACACATCAGGCTTTAATGGTTTGTAATTGCATAACGCGGAGTTTTAGGTCAGGTTTCCCTGTATCTGCAATAGTCTTACAAGAGCTTTTAATTTCTTCTGAACATGAACGCTTGTACTCCTTGACGAGCATGAATGTAACTCCTTGACTGCAGATCTTATAATTTTTTTTTTTCCCTGGCAGCTATAGATAAATTAATTTCTCATTTGTCATAGATAATATTTTTATAGTGAAAGTGAGGTTGAAATGACTTATATATACTTCAACACATAAAAGGGGGAAGGTTAAAAATCATGTTTGAATTGGCAGTTGTTAAAATGCAATTATACCTCCCCAAGGTAGCATGGCAGAAGAAAATATTTTAAAAGTTCTCTCTGAAAGTTTAAAAATTCAATTAATGTCATAGATGTCTAAGCCTAGAGACTTGACTTCAGAGAAGCAGTTGCTACCCAAGTTCTTGAGCTTTTATAAAGTCACCTTAAGCCCTCTTAGCTGGCTTCATCAAAACTGCTTCTAGTGCATGAAGTGCAAAAGGTATGTAAATAAGCATGAGTTTTGAGCTGTGCTTTTGTAGAAGAGCATATCAGGATCATCTGTTGGGGTTCTTTTTCTTAATGCAAAAGTTTAAACTAATAGTCCCTTTATCCGTTTTTTAACCTATCCTTCAATGTTTTTGAGGGCCTCCTGCTAATAGTTAGGAAACAGTTTTCAAGGGTTTTCAAGATGTTTCTCTGAAGAATCAGGGAGAGAACTGCAGTTGAGAACCTGGGAGTGAACGTCCATCGAAGACGCAGAAAGAGTGCAGTGCAAATCCCATCAGTACCCGCAAGCCTGGAAGTGGCACTTGAGCTCCCTGCCTGCAATGGGAATTGGTCACTCACTGGTGGTCACCCATCCCTGCTCATTCCCCCACTGTCCCTCTGCTGAAGGGGACTCAGATTACTGGTTTGAAAGGAAATTAAATAGTGGTAGCGAGTGCCTCTTGATTCAGCAGAGGATGCTCAACTGCTCTGCTACACCTTCCTCTGATTATTTTTTTCAGTACTATCAAACTGAGGCTACTAGGATAATTCTTCCCACTTGTTTCAGGGCTCACATGCTTCTCTGTGGCTTTTACAGCAGATGCACTTAATGAAAAGAGTGTAGCTTTCAGAGTGACCTGTCAATAAGCTGTAAATGTAACTCAGCTCCCTTTTTGAAGTCCTGGGCCAGATTCTGTGCTCCCAAAAATACTATCCATACTATAAATAGGTGTAACTGATGTGATGCAAACATCATACCAGAACCGATTCCTTCTCTGCTCTATCTTGCTCAGTCTTTCCAGCAGCAACATAACTAATCCTAGTTCTTGACCTGAATGATAACAAGGTAATAGTAAATGCTATACTGGTTTTGATAGCTGCGAGAAAAACATTAGCTGAAAATATTTTCACCTTACTTTGCTAGAATTTTTTTTCTAAGAAATACTAAGATACGAAGTAACAGAAAAGTTTTCCAATTACAGTTCTTTCTTACAGGTTAATACGTTTTCTTATAAATAGCTCAAATCTGAATCCAACAGAAGAAACTTATTCCCAGGGGAGTATAATCTAGCTGTGCCTAAAAGTGCTGCACGAGCTGTCTGTGAAGCTTAGCCTGGCAGCTAAACTTTGTAAGGTATTTGGAGATAAGGCAGCATTGCCTTGTCCAGGAGAAAGCTCTTGGGATGGAATGACCTGGAAGCACTTTTTGACACGATACTGTGAAACAAAACAGTGCCAGCAGTGAGGAGGGTTTGGAAGGGCTGTGTCACACCCAAAAACCTTCCAGACAAGGGGTCTAAGAGCAAATGTTTCCTTGTCCATGACAGACATCCACAGGTTGCTAGAAGGCCTTCTCCCATGTTGGGCAGGATAAGCCCTGTGCCGAGATAAGGCGGTTGGCAGAGATTTCAGTGGGCAGTCTGACTTCCCATGTGGTTTATCAGTATTGGCATCAACATTTTACTTCCTCCCATTTTACTGTCTTATCAGCCACCCGGATTTCACCACATTGTTTTTCTAATCAACGTCCTTTCTCTCCCTTGCCATGATGGCTACAATCAGCTGGAGGCATTCTACTCCATCTTCACCACTGAACAGCAGGACCATGTCAAGTCTGTGGAGTACCTGAGGAATAACTTCCGACCACAGCAAAACCTGAACAACAGGAAGGTATCCAAGTCTGCTGTGAAGGATGCTTGGAACCAAGATATGACAGACATCTTGGAAAACCCACTCGGCACAGAAGCTTCCAAAGGTATACTTAAGAATTTTACACTTGGCTAATAGGAGAAATATTTTTTTGTCTATTTTGTCATCAAATGGTGTTGAGGACAGCTGTGAGCTACTGAAGAAATAGTGTAGGTTATGCTGGCATTCCTTATTGGCATGTGCCAGTAAATTAACTAATACTGCTTATGCTGCAATTAGCTGTGAAACTCACTGTCACCAGGTGCTATGGCAATAAAGCCCTAGAATATGTGAGTCTCAAAGCCACAGGATATGTAAGTCTCAAACTGATGGTGTCCCTGTTTGTGCCAACTGGCTGTAGGGCCCTAAAGACGCCTGACAAAAGGGAAACACAAAGGGACAAGGTCAGAGGTGAAAATCCAGCCCCATTAGCACTGAGGCATTGGATGTTTGAATGGAAACAGAGTATCCAGATGTGGTTATGGGATTCATTTCTACACTAACAAGACTTTTGAAGAACTGTCAACCTTTTAATTTAATGTTTGTATCAGTCTGTTGGTAATAGTGACAGGAGACAAAAAACCCTCTTCTTTATAGGCAGGTGATTTTCTAATGTCTTGCTGAAGCATTTCATGTGCCTTTTTGTAGAGCAGCTGGCGCTTGCTTCTGTCAGACACCGGATAATGAGCTGGATGGAGGGGGGTGGGAGGGAGGTTGCAGTCACATTGGCACAGACAGCCCTGGCTGGAGGAGCACATCAGAAATTCTGAGAGAAATGTGTACTGGATAAAATAAGACTAGAAATAAATATCATTTACTACCTTTATTTGCCTTTATTTTATTGACTGGTGTTATTTATAGGTAGGAGGAATGATGTGTACTTCCCAGTCTTCAGTCCTGCAAACTGCTTGGTGATTAACCAGTTCTGGGTAGAGGTAAAGAAGAGAGAGGGGCAGTTTGCCAGAAGGAAACAGCTAAGCAGATTTACAAGCTTCCCTTTCATACCTGGCATTTTCACCTGGCCAGGCACAGAAAGTGTAGATTTTAGAGGATGTGAATCATGAAAACAGCTGCGTTCAGCAACCTCACCCTCCCAAGAGAGTGCTGGAGAGTGTATTTCTCAGGGCTCATTATTCTGTGAGCGTGCTTATTTATTTATATATATATTATATATATATATATAAAATATACACATACACAAACCTCATGTACGTTAAAGGCAGCCTTGGGACAGAGAATTTGCATCAGAAGTGAGAAGGAGATCTTGGGAATGAAGAAATCCTGCTACGCTTGGATGCTCTGACCTGCAGTTTCCAATCAGTGTTGTAACAGCAACATGTGTCTGTAATTTCTTCGGTTGTATCCTGTGTGCATATTATTTACCCAGAACAGTGATGAAAGTTAATGGGTTACATTATGTTAAAAGTGACAAAACTGACTAGTTTTTATTTTGATTGCAGCCAAGGTACCTCTGGTACATGTGCTGTAATATTCAAGAGGATTTTACTGCTTTGGCTACATGCCTGCATATTCCTCACCTCACTGGATCATTTTCAAGATTATAAAGATGCTTTAGGTGATATTCAGCACCATAGTAAATAACTGAAACTCACAATTTTTGTGAGAGCATTACAAACACTAAGGTCGGTAGTTAATGGGCTGATGTTGAATTTGGAAGTGTCGAGACCAAAAGAGCACTTGAATAACTGGCAAGATGCACCTTGACTTTGATCTCTAAAGACTAAGCACATGTGGCTTAGTTCACATGATGTGAGCCAGTCTAGAGGAGCAAGGGAGCTGCACAACCACTAGTCCATGTTTAGATAGCTTGGTGCTCAGGTACTTGACACTTACTGTGCTTGGGGACTGGTTTCCTGAGCAGGTTCTCTCTGAGAACCTCTCATGGTCCAGGTACCATAATGTGCTGTACTTGTGCCTGCCTGGGTTTTTGAGCTTATGATGTGCTCAAGAGAGACCCTCAGATGGGGGACATGCATTTCCCGTGGTCTGACAACGTTCAGCATGCCATCTAACAGCAGGGATGGTGCTAGAGTTGGTGATTTCTTTTTCCCTTGAGCTTTTGCTATAGGAGGCTAATGGCTGGGCAGCCAGTCATTTTGTACCAGCTCTGTCAGCTTGTCACTTTCTGGGTTGTGTGCACACCAGGGGACACTGAAAATAGGTGCATTTTTTTCATGAACTTAAAAATAAATAGGTTGCTGCAGTGTTGCTAACACAAAATGGATTGTAGTATATCCTCTAAAGGTTACAGGGATGAGGTATAGCTGTTCCAGAGATATAACAACGTGGATGTTTCTGGTCCCTTCTTTGACAAAGGTGAACAGTGATGATGTGCCTGGTCCACTGCACATTCTGAACTACTGACATATAAATGAAATGAGTTGAAGTCATAATACTTGAGTGAAAGCAAAACCTATTGTTTATTCAGCTAGTAAATACAGTACCTCTTTATATAGTGTCATTCATGCAAAAGTACTGAGAAGCCGAGTGCGTGGAGCACTTTCCAGCCAGACAGTCTCGCATGCAAGCATAAGACTGTAAGTTTAGCATAACAAATTTATTTTATGCAGATTCTTCTGCATACCTCATGGTTGCACCTCAATGCTTTCCACATTGCATTAAGCAATGTGACCAATGGCTGTCACATGCTGGCTCTTGTCTGCCCTCCCTGTTCTTGATTTGTGTGTTGTAGAAAAAGGCAAGGTCACGAAAATGTGTCTTTTACTTGCTGCAAGGTAATATGGTTTGTGATGGTCTTCAGCTCTGGAGGGGAAGTTCGGGTTTGTTTGTCGGTGTGAATTTTTGCAATTTGTTTCCTCTGTCACACTCTATTAAGTCAGTGGGCAGTGTTGCTAATCTGGAAAACAGTGTAGCGTTCATTATGTAAGCCTTTCTTATTTTGGAGGAAAATGTGCCCAGAACAATTTGCATAATGTTCAGAATAATTTTCAGAATTCCCCAGTGAATAGGGAATTTCAGATCAGCACAAAGTGTGATGCAGCTCTGCAATTGTCCGTTGGCAAATGTGCTATCCTGAACAGTTTGGCACCAAACAGCAATGTCTTTTCTCTCAGCTATCAAAGCTACCTCAGGTCACAGAACCGTGACCAGCAGCATAACCTGAAGATACACTGGAGGAAAGCAATTTCTCACTTTATGCCAGTCCTCTGAGTATTTCCTTACCAAAGCCCTGAAAGCAGTGGCATTTGGTGAACCAAATGTCTTCTGGGAAAGGCTATTTGAGGTCAACCAAAACTTCAGTGCATTTGGATCCAGTTTGTTAACCAGTATGAATGTTACCAGGTTTGGGGTTTTTTTGGGTTTTGTTTGTTTGTTTTTTTTTTGTTTTGTTTTGGTTTGGTTTGGTTTTTTTTGCAGCTACTCTCCTCTCCCTCCTCTTTTTTCAATCTTAAATAGGCAGTAGGGAGAGGGGCAGTGTTTTCAATCATCAGAATAAAAGATGGTGAAAAATACTTTAGCTAATCTGAAGTAGGGCTAATTTTTCACTTAGAAGTGAAAATTCCAGATTTTTTTTTGTGTCTGAGTTTAGCAAGAGGAGTTTTCCTTGGTTCCATACCTTCCTCCTGGTGGCAAAAGCTGATTTAAAACACTTCTCTTGAGGACTGCTTGTATTCCTGGAATAAAAGCATATGCATAAGACCTTTGCTGAATCAGAGCCCATGAGCTGAGCTTAATTCCTAAGTTGACCCTGGGGCTATTTCAAGAAACCACACAGATGATCTTTAAAGATCTTATTTCAGAAATATACCATTCAGGCTAAATGCTGTTCAGCTGTGTAATTGTAGCAACTGGTGGATTGATAATAAACCATTGTACAATGATATTTTTTAAGATGATGAACCTTCCAGAGCTCCAAGGTATACAGTGGATCATGATGTTAAATCAGGCAGATCATCAGGCCTGTAAAATTTAACAAGAGGGCTCACCCGTCTTACAGTGCTGATTTATGTAAAGTTTTGGAAAGTTAGAGGTTCTCTGTACAGACATACTAAACTAGGAATGCATCTGTAAAATATTAATCAGATATTGTAAGTATCAGTAACAGTGGTAGTGTTTGACTTCTTGCACATGATCATCTCTGTTAAAAGTGCCTCCTTTCTTCTCTGGCCTGTGCTCTGTGGCTCAGGACTGTGTTGCTCTGTTACATCATATATTGTGCTCCTGCAGCTCCCAGGTTGCTTTCAAGAAGCTCTGCTAGAAGGATTGCTAATTATTTATTGGTTTAATAGTGTATGTTACTCTTCAGAGGCAAATAGAGTTCTTATATAAAAGTTCAAGTTCAGTGGTCTGAGTCTGAGTGATTCTTCCTACTTTCACATGTTGTCTCATCAAGCAGAGATGTATTTACAAAACATTACCTGCTTCAGTCAAGGTGTAGGCATGGAAACTCAGGAGGAAGAGGTGTTTCATTTCCTTGTTTCAGGAAGTACCCCATGTGCAACAATACTTGCCCATTTTATTTTGCTGCTGATTACATCAAATGTTACTTCTTTTTCTTTGTGTTTTTTTTTTACACTCAAAAAAAACCCCAAACCTTTAACCTTTCTGTCTCATTAAACGTGCTGCAAGCCTTACGACACTTAAACAAGCATCCCATGCGAGAGGCTCTTGACATCAGAGTTTTCTTTCACAGATGCCTGATTACTTCCCCAAAGGTGTCTGATTACTCTTTGCTGGAGTCTCAAATGATGCTGTTTCCCATCAGTGGGATTTCGCCTTAGAGTACCATCTGTAATTATGATCCTAGACTAAGTTAAATAATGAGCAGTCATAAATTCGCTCCAGTAAAACTTAGCTTTGGACTCTAAATGAACAGCTGGGACATTTTTCTAGTAGTGTACAGGTGGTCATTTTCAGTCCTGTTCTTTTGTTATGTGGTAGTTATGCACAGCTTTGAAGTCCTTTTAACTTAATGCTACTAAGACATAGATAGAAGATATTTGGATTTTCCCTCCTGCATGCTTGGTGCTGGAGGCATGGCTCAGGCCATCCACCTGCAGCCAAAGGCACTGCACTGCTCAAGCAAAGCAGTTTCATTCTTACTCACTATTTCATGCCTCCTGATGTCAGAAATGAAACTACAACCACCTACAAGGGTATCACCTTTCCTGCACACCACTGGGGTGCACCTCCCATGCAGCAGCAGCATCCAGCGTTCTGGAGATTCAGTGCACTGACATCATCACTCTGAGGCAGATAATTTAGAGCACTGGCAGCAGTGTTTCTGAATGAGGACAAGTTATTTGTCTCATTTATAGCCTATGTTATTACTCCCAGTAATTTGTTTTTGCTTTCTAAATGCCCATGTTTTATAAGAACTCTCTCAAAACAACTTTGCAGTCTCTTCATGCCCTCGGGTTCTCTCTGGGAGTCCAAAAAGAGTGTTAGGCAGAAAAGTTACACTCTTGCAGAATGTCGTTTATATATTTTAGTCAAACCTAAATTACTACAAAATACACTATAGTAATAATTGTAATATATCCAGAACAACAACATAGTGACTGTAAATTTAAAATTATACATTATTGAAAATTTAACTCAGGATGGCTAAGGCAAGATGTAGCTATTTATTTTCTTTAAATATCTTAGGGAAAATGAAAATAAGCAAGCACCTTTTTGAGTTCATTTATGGTACGTTTACCATTCGAGTTGATTCTTCTTGTTCTTTGGAAGAATCTTGGAGGATTTCTTCATGGATTAACAAACTCCTTCCCGCTTCCCTTGGGTAACTGGGCTTTTTCTATTTGCTTTTTGATTTAATTTTTTTATGAAGATTATCCTTTTCCAATTCCATTCCCCTTTAATCAGGGCAGCGCTCTACTGCGGGGTGCTGGTGCAGATGAATCGATGTCTCATTATTAGGATTTCTGCTGGTGTAGCAGCCTGGCTTGGGGTGCAAGGTCGTGTTTGAGGGTGGTAACACTGTCCTGCTAATTGCTTGCCCTGCATCTTTGCACTGCAGACCTGCCCAGCTGCCACTGTGCTCTTTGCTCCATGTAAAAGTACTCGCCTGTTGCTGCAGGAGTTGCCTCACAAGTGCCTGCTGAAATAGTGCACTCCTTCTTCATTTTTCATCCCTTCCACCTCATCCATGTCTTGCTCTGCAACGCTGGGTCCTGCTGTATGCAGTTGTCTTGGAGAATGTCATGCGAAAGCAAGAAAGGACAGGCTGCTGCCTTCCAGAGAGTTTCAGGGCAGTCAGGTGGAACAAAAAGCTTTTCAGTAAAAAAACTGACCCATTTTGAGGTGGAATTGATTGCAAAAAGATGTGATACATATACCTGACATAGATTTCATGCTTCCCCTCCCAGTGGCTCTGTTCTGCAGTGCTCTCTTTGCATCTCTAGTATCTTCTGTGTGGTTATAATGTGAGCAGAGTGTTTGCCTGTGCCTGAATGTAGCAGACAACTTACCAATAGATTTATTAATAAGCAATAAGTAACTGCTTACACTTCTTTACAGATTATAAAAGGACCAAACTAACAGAGCAAGAGAAATTCAGTGTGAAAGTGTAAGTGTGACTTGAGTTCACAGCTGCCACTAAAGCTGGAAGAGCTGAGTACTTGTGAGAGAGCTTGATGATTTATTCTGTTTACACCTGAAGGGAATTCTTTTCTGCACTGCCCACCTGCTGGCTCAGCTGTTTGGCCCACAGAAGTGCTCTCTTTAATTTGGACCTTGTGTGCCTGCAGCTCATGCTTTGTGTTGGAAAAAGCCTCCAGAAACCATGAAAGGAAAGCTGGTTTCCTGGTCTGATTTTGGGCATCCCACAGGCATGTACTGGGGTGCTCTACCAGCCCTATTGGCTTGTCCTTCCTGTGCTCCCCAGTCCAAACAACCCTCACCAGAATATTGGAAAGGTCAGCTTGACTAAGAGGACAAATCTGTCCTTCTGGCAGGAAATCCTCCTTTCTCCGTGTTGATGCTGCTTGTGCCACTGAATGTGGTCACATGTATTGCACAGGCACACTGTATAAATAAGGACACAGGTGTACATTTTAAACACAAGTCGCCTTCTGCGTCCATGTGTGCAATGTAAACACAAAACTTGCAGGGCAGATCCTTGTTGGACACCAGCATAGCCCAGCGTGGCATCTGATGGTGCAAGGCTGACCTGCACCCACTGAGGACTCAGGCCACTGCTGTAGAAACAGTATTTGTGAAATATATGAAATATTTGGGCTCAAACACAACATAGTAAAACAGGCGCTGTTGCTGTGATGCCATGGAAACTCAGGTGCTACAAAAAAAAGCCATATAGGTATGAATCCAAATGCTGGTTCTGTGTCCACCTGGAGAAATGGGCCAGCAACAGAGGTGGCAAAACCCAGCGTGCCCACAGCCCCTCTCTCAGAAGGGCCCCATGTGCTCCTTTGGCCATAAGGTTATTTCACAAGGCTCATAAAACAAGTGCATGGTCTGTAGGTGTCCCTCACACCTCAAGAAACAACCCTGTCTGTTTGAAGCATAGTGAAAGGTAAGACCAGGAAAGATAAATAGTCTGTCTCCTAGCTACATTCTGCCTGTGGATTGAAGTAGATCAACACAAATATTTGTGTGTACAGCATGCTCGGAAGCCTGCCAATGCCTGCTGGCAAAGTGCAGGCAAAGGTAAAGGAAAAATGTATGCTCCTCTTTAAAGCAATTATCTTTATATATTAATAATGTCATTTATAAGCACTCTGAGAAGTCAACAATGTACACTGAAGCAAAACAAAAAAACTGCAAACATTTAGTAAAAGGAGAAGGGGGAAAATGTTGTAAGTATGCCTCTTAGCACTTTCCAATATATTAAAGCCTGTGTTGTCTCTGCATATGATCCTCGTAGTCTATTTGTTATCCTTTGGGAGCACAGACCTCACTGAACTCCAGGATTGAATCCGACAGCCCAAAGCGTGCTGTTGTTTGTTATGGATCAGCCTCTTCCCAAGCACCTCCACTGAGTCACACCAGTCCAAGGTAGCTGAATCTGGTTCTGTATCACCCCCCTCACCACGGCACTGAAAGCGAGCGTGCGTTTTCTCATTGCAGCATAATCCATATTTTTGCACTGCAGGATTTATTTGAAGTTTTGAGGATCTAATAATGAGAAAGAAAAAAATATATATATGTGTGTATATATGTATTTGAGAGTATTTTTCTTCTCTTCTCTGTTGGTGGCATTGCTTTTTTCTTGTCTGCAGTCAGGTTCCTGAGGGTGACAGGGCTGAGTGAACTTGGTGCAGTGTTTTGGCAATAGCACAGGCATCAATCACAGTTTCCAGACCTCTCTGAAATCAGCTGGGATACCTGTGGCTGACTTGCTGCTCATTGCAGCAGCAAGTGGTCCATCTGTCCTGCAGGACTGGGCTTTCCAACTTCCTCCCAGGGCTGGGGCAGAGGGAAGGGAAAGACTCTTCCTGAAGAGCTTGCCCACCAACTTGTTTGCTCTTATAGGGAAGAAACCCCCATACTGACCTCTTTCTCTCTTCCTGAGTGTGTGGGAAGAAATGCCCCATCTACCTTCTTTTGTGCTCCTCCTCTGTAAGGGAGAAACACTGTTCCCTGCCACTCACCCCACACACACCCAGATCAGGGGGGAAAGAAGAGCTGCCTCCCAGAGCCAGACAAGACCCTCATCTCTGCCTTTTACCTATCACGGAGTCAGTAACATGCTCTGGGCACATCCTGTTGCCGATCTTTCTTCCCTCTTTGTATGAATTGCATTAGAAGATCCCTGTCCATCTCACAATGAGCAATTCAGGATTTCACTGGCACGTTGCTTTTCAGTGCTAGAATTGTCAGGGCTTCATCACACAACGTGTATCCCACGGCACCAAGGAGGGGCACGGCAGTTTTGCATTGCTGAGACATTCAGCGGGAGGGAGAGTGGGATTTTCCAAAGGAGGGCATAGCACAGCTAGAAATAACTGCCTTTAAAGTGGTGACATTTTTATGCATGGAAGAGCTAACTTAGAATATTTTTAGAGGATTTTATAAATCCCGCTGAGCCCAGTGCAACTGGATTCATCATATGAGGTACCTGTTTTACAGGGAGAAGGTATACAAGCAATAACCGAATATACAGTTTTTGCACTCTCACAAAGTTTCCCTAAATAGCTCTTCTCATAACCACAGGTAGCATATGCAAAAAGCATGATGAAACCCAGAAAGTTTGGCTGGTTTTGCATTTCTGCCTTTGAAAGAGAAATGTAGGCTGCTTTTAAAGAATAATAAAAACACCAAAAAAAGCTATAATAGCCTCCTACATGTCCTTCCTGCATTCAAGGGTGTGTCTTAATATCAGCAATTAATTTTTGCAAAACAATAAGCCCCCTTTTTGTCTTTCAACTCTCTGAAATGGAGCTGCCAGGAGCTTTTGGATTAAGCTTTATCAGGCTTCAGTTGGGAAAGCCTCGTGGAGGTTACGTAGCCAAGTACAACACACAAATCAAATTATGGGAGAGATGAATGCAGAGTTGTTAAATTAATTTTGTTTGTTCCAGCCCATTGGAATGTTTTTAACATGAAGAAAATAATTCTCTGCTGTATGGCTGGCCTGCCCAGTGCTTAGGGCTGTGTTAGCATGCTGCATTTGTCTGCCAGTGGCAAACAGGTTTTCTCCAGGCTTGAGTGAGCCCTGGAAGATGAGGCTGGCCGAGATGCTGGCTTGCCTTCTGCCTTCCCCAGTGGGCTGATCTGCAGAGAAAAGCCTCTGTCGAGCTCCTGGACAGCCCCACGCGTGGCCAGCAGCGGGAAGAGCCGCTGAGGCTGCCCCGTGCCGAGTCAGAGGGCTTCCTCCAGATGCACCCGCACAGCCCTCCCTCCTCTGCAGGGCTTTTCCTTAAGGCAGGAGCCAGCTTGTTTGCCAGGTTCTCCCAGGTCAGCTCATCCCCAGCAGGAAGATGAGAGTTGGGTGTTTTTTCACGGCAAGAGGTCCAGGGCATGTCTCAGTGCCTGCAGTGAGGCATTCCCATGGTACTGCAAGCGCCCTTCCCTGTTTAATGGCTCCAAGATTTGATCCAGGGTTTTCTACTTGCAGGGGTCTTGGCTTGGGGGTCTGCTAGCCCACGACATAGTGGCTGTGGTGTCCTGCTATAGATCTGTGCAGAGCCAGTTCAGCTATCTGCTCAGGATTGCACTACACCACAGAAAGACATCCTGAAATCCCCCGCAATATTTTCTTATCCCTTAGGATATGAATTTAAAAGAGAGCATTAGTAATATTTTTTCTAAAATTGGCTGAGATGCTATTTCAGTGTGAAATGATGCCGGTTGTTGGTTTTCGTTCTCTTTTTTTCCCTCAAGCAATCATGAATTCACAGACTTTTTTTGCTTATTAAGCCTGGTTTTGTTACCAAAAAAAAAAAAAAAAAAAGGCAAAAGAAAAGGAAAGCTTGTGTTTCTCTTTAGTGTGTCCTGATTAAACATCCTCCTCCCTGTCCCAACCTCTTCCTCTATTTCTTTCTGTCCTTCAGCGTACATTTTACAAAATCAGTAGAGGTCCTTTAGTATCAAAAAAAAAAAAAAAAAAAAGGAAAGCAAGGAGCCTGTGATTCTTTTAATCTTCTTTCAAAAATCCAAGGCACAGAGAGTATTGAAAGGAAAATTAGATCTCTGGGAAATGCCAGTTGTTTTTATAGATGGTCAAATCACTACACTTTTTCCTTGCCTTTCAGACATTCACTGTGTTACTATGTATCACTTTAATTAAATCATCAAATTGAATTACTGGATCAAATGTTTTTTATTCCATTGTGTCCTAAGCAGGTTTGGTTAAATTAATAAAACCATATGTTTAATTTTCTGGAAAAAAAAAATTCTTTTTTGCTCATTCATAAGCTGTTAAAAAAAAATTGTGGCTGAACAGAAAAGGTCAGTTATTGCTTAATTACATCAAGTGCCTTGGAGTAATTTGAACAAAGTCATACTAAGTCATGAAAATTTTGTAATATTTACTGTGAAATAGCAGTATTGTAAATTCAACATCATTTTAGCTGGCTGTAATTGAGGCCTGACGTCAGTGAAGTCGTTGGAGTCACTCAGGTGCTTAGAAGTGCTCACGACCTTCTGGGATCAGGGTCAGCTCCAAGCCTGTGAGTCTCCTATTTACCCCTGGAAAATAGCCACTTCTGCCCTCTGACTGGCATGAGCTATTCCAAATGGCATCAAAGCTGGCTGCAGAGAGTGGCATGGAACGGGGAATGTGGCAGCCCCCTCTCCCTCAAGTGTTTGTTGGGGTCCTTGTCTGCAAATCAGCTGGCCAGCCATCCTTCAGAGGGCTGTCGCAATTAAGGTAGATCTCTCTGTCTCTTGGGAAGGTTACCTGCTGGAATTATTTCTAAAACAATTTGATGCATGATTACTTTAAATATATAAATCTCTGCATGTCCTCCTGGAGGACAAGGACTGGATAAGGGGTTTAGGTCTGGGTAGTCCTTCACCCCAGGCTCCTGTCTCTGATGGGATTTGATTAGGTGGAGCAATAAAGGCTGGCCTGGCATTTTGGAGTGTAATTCTGTGATGACAAAGGGCGTCAAAGGGGGGGCAGTTATGATTTATTGGTGCAGTTATCAATAACCAGTGATGTCAGTGAGAATTGATCTGACTATCTCAGCGGAAAGAGGTGAGCATGGAGTGGCATACCAAGGATCCTGAAGCTCTGTAAAGAGTGAGAATAGCAACTGCTTCAGCTGTGCCCTCTTGTCCGGGTCCTGCCCACCTTCACGCTGTGCTCTGCAGCACCCTGGCTCTGTGGGCTCCCTGCAGAGACCAGGAGGGAGCCAGAGGGAAGGTGTCTGCAGGTATCAGACCGTGGTCTGGCTTCTGGCTTTATGGCATTGACAGCAAGATGCTGTCTTGATCCCTTCAACTCTGTGTAAATAGAAATTCACATAGGTTTTCCCAACACTTTGAGGTACTGTAGGGCTTGTTTGCTTTGCTGGGTCATCCTTCTGGGTTGAGCAGAAGGATCTGCTGCAAAACTGCAGGATTGTCACCCTTCATGGCAAGAGCAAACATCAAAGATCTTTACTTTGCAAGAGTATTTCTGCAATTTTTGTTGTCTTGTTCAGGCTAGCTACAAAATGTGAGTTATAACCGCACACATGCATTTTGCAGGTATTTTTCTATTGCACTAGTAATGTTGGTGTTTAAAGCATTTAATCATTTTTATTTAAGAACTGTAGCTATTTCAGTAATGTAACAGTAGAGCTGCACGACCAACCTGCAAGTCCAGACACAGGAATAGACATTTCTTTCCTTCAGTGCTGTCAGGACTCTTTAGAAGTGAAATAATGGCCAAATATACACACAGTCACATACCTGCAGAGCGCAAACAAGCTCAATGTGTTGGCTTTAAATGGAAAAGTCGTATTGGGAAAAATAATTCTGCAAACAGTGTCAGCCTGATGGGCTGGGTGGGTGACACTTTGCCTTTCCCTGGCAGAAAAGGCCAGCCCCTTTGCCACGGCACATGTGTTTAGGTATCATTGCAAGTGATTTTTCTTGGTGCAGAGTTTATATTGGGAAAGAGAATGTGAGAATCTGCCCTGAATTGTGCATTTTAAACATGATTTTTAAAGCTTAGAAAAAAATCTCAACTCTCTATAGCTGGGAAGGGGATGGTGTATTTTTCCCATAGCATGTGAGTGCCATCTAGTGTTGTGCATCCCCACCCAGACCCTTCCGTGGCAACACCTGGAAAAGGGTTTTTGTTTCAGCGGCTGTGAGTGGGCTGTGCACCCACTCCCCGAGTGGATGGGCTGGGTTTGCACCTGGGCTTGGTCTCCCCTGCAGGAGTTTGGGCTTTGGTGCTGCTGCAAGCAGGTTAAGCTGTTCGTATGTTGATGTCCCCACTGACTTAAGTGTGGGTGAGAAGTGACTTGTGCCCCCACGCTGCAGACAGGGTTAGGAAGGCAGGAATTTCAGAAGCTCACTGATGTTCCTCTCCTTGCTAGGAGGAGACGGCCAAGGCCATCAAGAACCACTCTTTCCTGTGCTGGCAATACATTACTGGCAAACTGTTGAGCATCTCTAAAGGAAAATACATAGTAAGAGGAGTATAAAGTAACTTCTGTCATGTGTGAAAACATACTAGGTTAAGAGTAAAATACTTACTGACCCAATAGCATTACATTTGCAGAGGTTTTAACTCCTTCCAGGGCCAGCAGAGTAGAATGGGCTATTTACTCCTTGCAGCAGGAGGGCATGGATGAGGGAAGCTGCAGATCAGGTCAACTGCATTTCTTAATGTTCTAGTGTAGAGCTCTTAAGACACCGAGTTAAAGTGTATGTATGAATGTCAGGACTGAAAATAAGTCGAGAACTAAGCAACCTGCCTGCAGAGAATGGATTTGCTCCCTCACTTTACTCAGGAGAGCAGAAAGCAGCTGCAGGTGGTATTAAATCCCATTGGTCTCAGTGGATTGCAGTCTAAGCTGTTACTGTAGGCAAGGGCATTAAAGAAAAAAACTGACTCTTAGGGAGAGGCACAGTTCTTCCTGTTTGTTTTCTCTCGGTTATTTAGGAGAGTTTAATCTTTTTCCCTTCTGTTTTTTAGCTTGCAGCACTCCTCCAGTCAACATGAAAGTGCAGCCTGTGAACAGGACAGCATTACTGGTAACCTGGAACCAGCCAGAAACCATTTACCACCCTCCAATCATGAACTACATGATCTCATATAGCTGGGCTAAAAATGAAGATGAAAAGGAGAAGACTTTCACCAAGGACAGTGACAAGGACCTGGTAAAAGCACAGCATCAACCCCAGACACATGTATCAAGCTATCCTTATATTGTTCATTTCTTGGTACAAGGAGGCAGAGGAGGAAATCAGTTGTCGCCTTATAGACAGGCTGGTGTTTGACTTGCAATGAATTGCTATTTAAATGTTCAGCATTAGTTGAACATTGCCTAACAGGCTACCCCAAACACTGGAGTGTGAATTTATAGTTTATATGAGTGCACAAAGGACTAAATCAGACACTTTTTCGTATACTGTTGCTGAGAAGCAGCTGGCTCGGGAAATGTTTAGGCTCTGAATATTACAGATTTTCACATGAAAAGTCCAATCCCCCAAAATCTGTTCCTAGAGGGAGGCTTTTCACGATGCACAGCCCCTTGCAGTCTTTGGAGCAGTTTCTGGCAGCAATGGCTGCCAAAGGCAGGAGTTGCATAGTCAGGGCTAGAAGATTATTGTGTAGTTGCCCTGTACAAGCACTGCCTGCATCTGACAGTGTGAGAAAAACAGGGAAGAGCGAGATAGTTCCAGCACAGATGGAAACACTGCTCTATCTCCTCCATTTAGGATTTCATCTGCTTGTCATTCTTGCCTAAGTGGAAGCAAGTATTGTACTGGTCCTTAACATTCTCTGCATATAAAATCAAAATGACATATTCAGGTTTGAAAGGTCTCCATTTATTGTTAATCAAAGAAAGCCTCTAGAATAATGAAATCAGTAATTGTATATGCACATAAAAAATGCAGCAGCCCAGTGTTATTCCTAATGACTGTTACCTTTTTTTTTTTTTTTTTTTTTTCAAATACACAGTCCTCTGGGCCCATTCAGTGAGTTATACAATAATACTTCTCTTATTCCCTTAGATGAAGATTCTTGTACTTCATTTCCATTTATATTTTCAATTTCCCCACTAGACATTGTTATCTGGGTCACATTAGGGAATGATCTGCCTCACAAAATCAGAAAGGAATCTATTGAAAGGCACCCAAGGTTATGATGTATTGTAACCTCTCTCTTGCCATAATTTCACACTCTTAAGGGAGATTTCTTTTAATCAGGTATAAGGAGGATAGCCTTAATCAGCAAAAATGAGGTTTGCACCATGAAAGCATTCTGTTTTATGTAAAAGAAATAATTAAAAGTGCAGGGGATGTGATAGAGTGATAGCTTGGAAATAAATTGCAGTGAGACCCTGTGCTGTTCAGCAGAGCTTAGAGGTTAAGAAAGCAATGACAGCTTAGTCTATTTTAGGGGCAAGAGAAAAAGGAAACCCTTTTTCAGAGGAAAGTGCAATTTGTTTTCAGTGCTCTGGCAGATACAGTTGGGCTGTCCCATCTTGAATCAGAGCTAAAGAGATCACGGGTATTTCAAGTGACCCGCACAGCTATTGCTGTGAACTGATGTGATTGTGGACTAAGGCAACACAGAAGAGTTTCTGGAAAGCATAAGAGCAGTCTCTCAGGACTGGGAGTAAGCAGGGATATCCCAGCCCAGGGTACTGAGCCATCATGTTGTACCATACACCAGCATCAAATTGCCATAACCAGTTTATTGCAAAATAAATAGTCGGTATGAACATGCAGTGACGTTTCTGGGCTTATCCCATGTTTGGGACATGGATCTCCACCTATAAAAAGTCTTATTTTAATTCCTGTAAGGTTGAACGACTCGAGCTTCAAGTTTTTCTGAGGAAAGCAGAGACGTACGGGCATGAAGACTGTCCTGAGAATAGACATGGGACATGTTCATGTCTTTCTCTTGGGCAGAGTCTGGGGTATCTCTTTCAGCCTCGGGCCTTGCCTTCTCCCAGGGGACCAGTGAATATTTCTGTTTAGAAATATAGTTTGTCTTACATGGCATAAATGTCCTGTGTTAGCACAATGCTTTATGTATTTCAAACTGATCATGGACAGTACTGTGGGGGTAAAAAACTGAATAATATCTATTTTTTTTAAACAGAAGGCCATCATTAGCCATGTCTCACCTGACATCCTTTATCTGTTCAGAGTTCAAGCAGTTTGCCGAAATGAAATGCGTAGTGACTTTAGCCAGACTATGCTCTTTCAAGGTAAAACACCACATACATATTTTTATATTAAACAATTGTTTGTTTAATATTTTCTTTGCACGGTTCAATATGGTGTAAAATGATTTCAGAAGATGTTTGAATGCATGTAGACAATATTAATTTCATATTGTGGCCAGTGACTTGATCTGAATCCCATATCTAGTGATGAGGGTTTGCCTACCCCTCTCTGCTGGCAGGGTTTGTCAGGGTTTAGGAGAATTTAGAGCTTTTCTTGGTACCAGTTTTCTCAAAATAACTTCATCAGAGACTGCTTGTACATCAGAGACACAACTATAGCAGAATGTGAGTCTGATCGGTGTCTGTTTCTTGTAAAGAGGAAAGGAGATCAGTCCTACCTTGACTACCACATGTGGAGACATTCAGGTTTTACCATGCACACAACTTCAGTGATTTCCAAAACATACATATTTAAAGGAAATCAAAAGAACTAGATGCTAAGCTGTCCTTTGTCATGAATTTGCTTTTAAGTTTATTGGAGAAATCTGGTAGAGCTGAGATTTGGTAGAAGAACTTGAAGTTTTTAGAGCTTTCTTAAGTTCTGAAGTTTTGCTCCTTTCTGGAAATTTATTACTACATTTTTTATTAAGTAGGGCAAAATTTACCCCTGCTGAGAGCTTTCCCTCCCACTCCAGCTTATGGATACATAAATCCTGTAATGGCCAATGGAAGAATAAAACAAGCAGAGAGTTAAAAATTTAAACCTTTAAGATGAAGCAAAGAGTTGTCACTTGGATCTGATGCGTTATAGGGAACAAAATAACAGAGACATTTTTCTGTGTCATTTTTGGAAAATGTGGGGGGTTTAATCCTACTCTGTTAGCACTTAGTATCTGAAGGATATCAAGCTGTGGACACAGTTTAGTTCTGTTGTGGTGTCCAGTGTTAGCAGCACTGGAGGGAGAGCAGGGGTCAGACAAGAAGTGTCCTATCCAAGCCACATCTCATATGTAGCTCTCTATTCCTAGTACCTCAGCAGAGTGTTTTGGACTTGACTTTGAGTGCCAGGCAGAAGTCAGAAACTGGTATATTGCTGATTATGACCTCTTTCAGCAGATGACAGAATGGAAAAATTCTTTGACTCACAGTTAGGAGTAAGTCATTACTGACAGCTTTGTTTGGTACTCTTTGGGTACTTCTAGCCCAGTATTCAAAGCAGTGAAAGTTATACAGTTATCTGCAATGGGAGTAGATGATGTAATTCCTTCCACATGTCCCCAAAAATGAGCTGCTGTTCTTATCTCTGGCTGTACCCAAGATCTAACCTAGAAAATTCATCCACTTGAGCTTTCAAAACGTTATTTAGAGGTTGATTATGGTTATAGTTGAGAGAGATAGCAATAAATAAAGATAGTATGATCATAAGGACTGAAAAAACTGTTATCATCAGCTGCTCTCGCTTCGTGTGTAAGTTAGGGTGTTTCATCCAGTTTGGGATTGCAAGAGAGAGTTGTGTTGTCTGAAAGACAGGCGAGTCTGTCCTTAGACACAGGTACAAAGTAAGGGGAGTAATGCCAAACGAGCTGCTTTTGCTCCAAACGGAGACCTGAATCCGTATTTTGTAGTAGCATGTTCAGCACTTGTGCCGCTGCCTCCCTTCCCAGCCCTCTGACACACTGCTCTTCTTCCTCCCTCAGCTAACACCACTCGAATTTTCGAGGGGACCAGAATTGTGAAGACAGGAGTGGTAAGTCCTGGGTTTGGGGAGCGGGGATTTGGGGACATTCCCACCAGGTGGCAGCACCGTGTTGGAAATCTTCGGCAGGACACAGCTCTCCTGGGGAGGGGGGTGTTCGGACCCACCACAGAAGGGTTTATAACACACAGAGTATTTCCAACATGAAATATTGGAAGGGTTTTGGTTTTCTAGCTTCAAGCTCTGAGAGGCTTTGACTACTGAAGAACTGAGTGTTAAAAAAATCTCCCCAAATCTATGCCCATTTACAGGGGATTTGTAATCTTAATGATGACTGTGAAAATAAATTTAATTTCTTTTATTAACTGTATGACAAGAAGCATATGTACCAGGAATAAGGCCTCACACACAAGATGTTTACTCTTCCAGTGCTCTAAGGATACCTCTTACTGTGTGAATAAAGCCTTGACAATTTCTTTGTTTTTATTATAATTCAGGTGAGACTGTACCATGGCACTGGAGCCAACTTTTGTGTTCCGGAATCAGAAATGTTGGTACATTTATAGTAAAACTGTTTCAGTTTTGGAAGTGTCTTATTAGTTTATTTAACATAAACTATCCATAACACAAATTTCTTAGCATTCAGTTTACTGAATTGTTCAGTCACATTGATGGACTGGATTCATACTGTTGAATTTACTCTAAATACATTGCTTCTGGTTGTATCCTGTTACAGTTTGATATACACCCTAGTAAGCAAATAACACATACAAAGCTTGCATTTGAATGATTAATGTTTGTTTAATGATGTATAGAGGTATTCTAGATATATAAAATCTGCTGTCAAATTTTAATACTCAGTCCAGCTTTGAGACTGTTCATGCCAGTGAAAAGCAAATCTCACAGTGCCATAGGGATTCACATTGCTAAGTATCTGAAAGCTTAGATGCTTATTTAAAGTTTTGGCTTGAAATCTCTATAGCACGGATTTTCATCTGAGATCTCAGGTTCTCTGTGATTGCAGCTGGTCAAAAATAACACGAGAAAGCAGCCTTTCTTAGTTTGCTGCAGCATTTCAATTACATGGCCTGACTGAACCTGGGAATTGCAGAGAGGTGCAGAAATACCTGTTAAGTTATAAATTTCACTTTCAAAAATACTTTTTTTTTTTCAACATTCAGTAGCACCTGTTTAACCCTTGTTTGTACTCATCTGGTGCGTACCTTTCCAGCTAATGATCCTCCTGGTGGTGAATTCAGTAACGTGAGATATTTTTCAGTAAATCAGGGAGGGTGGTCAGGTTGTCCAGGCACAACTGCTCACTCAGCTCTTCCACAGAGTTATTCCTTTTCTTTAGCCAGTTCACTTCAGTGTCTTTTTCCCCAGGTCTTTCAGGAAGGGGAATGACTAGTTCTTTATGTATAGACCAAGTTTTAGTGCTTTATGGATATACCAAGGGTTTTTATTTCCAGTAGAGCACACATGTATGCAAGCATGTGTGCAGTGGGTTGACGTTAGTGGCAGGGTGCAGAGGATGCAAAGTCCATAGATCATTCCCTGCTTCCTCTCAGCTCCCTGAGAGAAGTGGGCAGTGTCAGCACTGGCTTTGGGTCACTGGTGGTGGCCAGGGAGCACCCTCTGGGTGTGTAAAACCGAGTCTATACGTGAATGTCACCACCCAGTGGTCCTGGCAGAGGTGGTGGTGGCTTGCTGAAGGTCTCCTGATGCTCTCCAAGTCCTTCAGGAGTGCCCAGCTGGCCATGCTGCAGGTCTTTTCTAATGAGAGTGATGCCTCACTGCAGCACCAGTCCTTAGGAGAATGATGCTGATGGGTAAATTGAGGAAATAAAAATAGTACCGTTTGAGGGCCTCACAATGTGTGTGGGAAGAGCCAGAGTTCCTTGTCAGAACAGACCCACCAGCCATGGATGCTCACGTTGGCAGCACAGCCATTATTTTGGGAGAGTCCTTATGTAACACTGTATTTTTAAACTTCTGAATTTTGAGGATTAAAGCACTGTGAGTAATGCAGCTAAACTCATTAAACTCCTTTACATTCTCCTCACCCCTGAGAGGAAACGTTACTCACAAGTCAGCAGTGACGTGGGTGGAGAAGGTCCCGATGTAAAATAAAGATAAGGATAAAGAGGCTTTTGATGATGATGTGGTGAATGCAGGGAGGTTTCTTCCCATTTTGGTTTGCTGGTAGCTCTGTGGCATGTCCTGTCCTGGCTCAGCCCTGCTTCCAGCTGGTGTGAGTGGCTTTTTAAGAACAGCAACCAGAATGGCACGTATGTGGAAAGGGAGGGGAGAGCACAAGAAAAATGACCCCAGGTTGCATGGTGGGCCCCTGCTGATGCTCTCTGCTGTGTTTTCTCCCCCTCTGCTGCCGATGACCTCCTCAAGCCCACGGCATCTCCTGCCTCCTCAGCCGACATGGCTCCCATCAGCTCCGGCTCCTCCACCTGGACCTCCTCGGGGCTCCCCTTCTCCTTCGTGTCCATGGCCACGGGGATGGGGCCCTCCTCCAGCGGCAGCCAGGCCACCGTGGCCTCTGTGGTGACCAGCACCTTGCTGGCAGGGCTGGGCTTCAGCGGGGGCGGCATCTCCTCCTTCCCCAGCAGTGTCTGGCCCACCCGGCTGCCCGCAGCGGCCGCCCCCAGCAAACAGGCGGGACGGCCAGTGGTGGCCACCACCGAGGCTGCCGCCGCCTCCCCGGGGCCGGAGCGGGACTCGGCGCTGCCCAAGGATGGCGAGGGAGCTGAGGAGGGCGAGAAGGATGAAAAGAGCGAAAGCGAGGATGGGGAGCGGGAGCACGAGGAAGAGGAGGAAAAGGATGCTGAGAAGAAGGAGAAAGACAGGGCGACGGCAGCTGCGGAGGAGCGCGGCAGCACGGAGCCCAGCGTGGCCGCGGCTTCCCCCAACCGGACTGCTGAGGAAGAAGGAAATAAAACCATATCGGGTGAAGAGCCAAACCAAAACGTTGCCCCCACGGCTGGAGGTCCCGAGGAGGAGGGCTCTGATGAAGCCGACACTCAGCCCCAGCCACTCCCTTCCACCCAAGTGCCGCCAGCGTTCACTGACGAACTGTACCTGGACAAGATCCCAAGAAGACCAGAGACTACAAGAAAACCTCCTCTGAAGGAGGACAGGTTTCCAGAGGAATACCCCTCAGATAACAAATTCATCACCATTAACCCAGGTGAGTGACCTCGGGCAAAACTGGGTTTGCCAACATAAAAGCGCTGGGATATGACACAATCCCAGATTCCTTACTGATTTCCAGTAGATACAACATTTTTGTGGTGTCTGACTTCACTGATGGGGCAGGTCGTCACAGGGCTCAACCCACAAATTGTTACAAGGGGGAAACAGAGGGGGAAGGAACATCCTTTTCTTTTACTGGGACAGATTTGTGGTTCTTGTAGCTTACTAGAAGAGAAAATTTGGAAAAATGTTAACCCCCAACACGCTGCATCAAGAACTTTTTTTAAAAGAAAAAGAGAGAGGAATGCAGTGAAGTATAACTGTGAAATTAATTTGGAAGAGCGGCTGCTGTGCCGAACTGGTGTTTCATGGGAAGTTTGCTATACATGCTGCAAGCTAATTTATTTTATCGGCGGGATTCTCCCTGATTGGACTTTGAGATATTCTCCCAAACACAGGATCATTGCTGGTTTATTTCTCACCACAAAACCTACACACTCTGATCTTCCAAAACAAGGCACCTTCTGCACTGGATTTACCTTCTTTTTTTTTGGTTTTTTTTTTTCCTGGGGGAACTAAAAATCTTAGCCAGGCAGAGTTCACATATTTTCTGTTTGTCCTGATGAGAATTAGCAGTGCTCCTGTACGCACCAGCTCTGGGTGTGTGTACCAGCTCCCCAGTATGTACACAGCAAATACAACCTTCTGGAAGCGTGCCCAGGTGATCTGCACGTGCACCAAGCCCAGCCTGGTCAGGGTTTGCCGCACAGGCCGATGTAAACAGGTACCTCATGGTGCTATCAATGCACTGTGTGGAATGTCCACACATGTTTCTGCTTGGGGAGCTCCAGGCACTGGTGGGGAAAACCGCAAGGAGCCAATGGAGTACATGTGTATGGACTTATTTGCAGAGTAAGGACTGGGATTTAGAACAGAGACGGGTTTATATGAGTGATTATGTGTATTACCACAGCATTTATAAGATAGTGCACTTTTTTTGTTCAGGCTGAGTTTTTTTACTGTTATTGTTTATTTTGCTAATCTTAGAGTGTTTTGTAATTTTCTTTTTCCATCAAAGCTGCTCTAGAGTACTGTGAAAAAACCTTACATATTTATTTTTCCCTACACTGATAAACACAAAAATGCAGACATTGTGCACTCAGTTACAGCTTGGAACCAAATTAGAAAACAAAGCTAAATCCAATCTTTAATAAAATTTGTTACAGAAATGCTGACCTGACTGTAATGCTGTGAATCATAACTGTTCTGTAAGAGATCAGATTATCAATGCAGAAGACAAGAATGTACACCCAGATTGTGCTGGGTTTTTTTTAAATACAATGCTGTTTTTCCTACTCCTCGACTGGAAATCTTCAAAGTCCAGTGCTCCCACTGAATATGGTCTGAGATGCCTGTCAGGAAGTTTTCAGCATGCCACTTGCCCTAATCACCTTTCTGTCAGGAAGGAGGGAACTTGGCAACGTTAGGAGTGAGCATTCAGCACCAGTTAGGTTCAAAGCCCAGCAATTCAATCTGCCATGGTAAACCTGCCTCTGAAATAGTTGCCTTTGGTTCCTCCTGCCTTTGGCTTCCCTGTTTCTCATGTTCCAGTTTATTGTATGGCCCAAGTACAATGTGCCTTATATAAAACCTAGAAAGGGCCTCATGGCTTAGCTGAAAAATTGGAAGAAAGGTGAGTAGTTGGCCTTAATTCTTAGCTTGTGACAAAGAGGTTGTTATTAATTCCATAGTGAAGTTAAGATGAAAAATATTAAAATCAATGAGATGGGGAAATATTTTTAGTATTCGTAAGAAATACTAGTTATTGTGAGTTGTATCCCCTTTGTCTCCTTTTAGCATGCAGAGAACTATCACTGAAAGTGGTTCAGTACAGCTTTGCCTCCTACTGGAGAGCCTCTTTTAGAGCTCTGCTCACTTCCAGGTTTCAAGTCACTGTGCTTGAAGACTGTGCAACAAAGACGATCGGTATTGAAAGTACTCTGCAAATTAGGTTTCCCATACTCACATGTGGAGGGAGGATAACTTACTGTGATCACTGGGTCTTAAAAAAGTGGCTTCCATATGTAGGAAACTATGTCTAGAATAACCAGCACATGTTAGATGGGGGGAAAGATAAGTGAGAGTTGCCCGTTTTCCTGAAATTAACCTTAGTTAAATCACCTCTGGTGATGTGCCTGAGATAAGAAGGAGCTGCACCATTTCTTCACTTTCCCAGACAAGCCTCTCCCAGATCCCTCCATGTCCTGAAGAGGACACTCAATAGCAAAAGGGCTGGGAATGGCTCTTCAGAAGGACCCATTTGTGACATTTTCTTGCAGTAGGGGTTCAGTCTCTGTCCATGACCTCCAGGTGGAAGAAGTTAAGCAGGTTACAAACCTGGTGAGTTCCTGTCTAGCCATTGGGAAAGGCTAGTTTTTAGTGAGAACATTTTGAGATGTTTCTTACCAGTTTTTGGGATGGAGTCTTTCAATCTGAATCTTTGTACCAGGTGTGAGGACCTTGTCCTTCAAAGTCTCTTCTGGCAAGTTCTTCTTTTCTTTTTATCTTGAGCCATGAGGCTTTGATAGCTGAGGTCTAACTAGCCTGGATTTTGCCCAAATATTTAACTAAATGTGTCCAGGTAGAGCCTGGGTGGCCTGTTGGGAGTGCTGCCCCTGTGAGAAGACTCTCAGAAAGGCAGGAGAAGGAGCTTTCTTCCAGGCTCGATATAGATCACCAAAGACACAGACAGGTAAATTAGACTAGCACAAAGCCTAAGACTAGTTGATTCAGCTTAATTGTTTTCCACAGTAGTAGGGAAATTTGCAATTCATACAGACAGACCTGACCTAGCTCATGCCAGAAATCGAGTTCAGTGAAACTCCGGCCACAGTAAGACCTTGTCCTGCAAGAAAGGGCCTTAAAGGTTTCCCATTGCAAGGTAACCTTGGAATTAAAACAAGTGAAGCCAAGAGGGCATTGCCAGAAGTGTCTGAAAGGATTCCTGAGCATCAGGACAGTTAAGAGTGTGAAGGACACTTCCCAAGTGAGCAGAAAGCACCCTTGCAGTTTACTGTGTCCCATTGTGAGGGCAGAAACGTTTTCGGATGCATCTCTTCTCCCGGAAAGCAGGTTTTGAAAAGCTGTCAAGGTTTCCAAACTGGTTTTGTGAGTAGAAAGTTTAATCATTTTAAAGAGTAGAAAATTGTTTCATAACAATGTACACTTGTAAAATTAATTATATAGCATCAAATTAGCAGTTGTAAGGAGATAACTGAATGGGGAAGTACTCATGAGTGTGGATGATTAGAGGAGAACAGGGAACTCATGAGAAATTACAGGGAAAGTGCGAGGCCAATTAGTACAGCAAGGCTCATTTTCTTTTAGTGCTTATTTCACACGCACATACACACACACCTCTCCTGAGGCCATGTCATTATTTTCCAAATGCCATTGGCCTCTTCGTGTCTGGTGGTATCGGCCAACGCTAATGATTTGCTTCTGTCACAGAACGCTTGCTTGCATTCTCCTCTTTCATTTTCCTGCTCATCCTTTTCTCTGTTTTGGTGCCCACGTTAGACTAATTGTGCCTTTGATCTGCAACTGTTACACACACAGCTGCTCGGCATTGTCCCTGACTCTGAAACCTGAAAATTAGAAAAACAGCAATTAGGATGATACTCTACCCAGAAAGGGGGGTGAGGAGGAAAGAGAGGAAATAATTGAGGGGAAAAAGTGAAACCCAGGATGATTCAGTTTCATTGGGAGAGAACAGATACGATCCCATGGAATTTTGGTTGGTTGTGCCGGGCAGTTAAACAGACCTTTTGTTTTTGACAGGAGATAATGGCTGGGCTGTTGTGGGCAAAGTAATAGTTGTCCAGCTGGGGCTTTTGCCTGAGTGGTGAGCTGGGACTGAGAACAGAATCATGGTTTGGCTCTTCATCCAAATTTCAGCAAGGTCCTCCCATCCCTCAGTCCTCACCCAATTCTGAGTTCCTCCCACAAGGGGGCTTTGTAAAGATAGAGATGATGTGCAGGGTAAAATTTCAAGCCTGGTATGCGCCTTTAACAGAGACTAAATTTTGGGTTTTAGAGCAGTCTTTGCCAGGTCTGAGGTTACAAAAGCCTTTTGGGAATAACCTCATTAAGATAATTAAACATCTGTGTAATTCTTTCTTCTCCATACACGGCAAGGATTATTAAGCTGTATTTTCATGTAGCACTTGAGCCGTTTTCAGACAGGATCACAGAATGGATAAGGTTACGAGGAACCACTGAAGCCAGCTAGTCCAGCCTCACTGCCCGAGAAGGGAGCACATTACTCAGGATTGTATCCAGCCAGCTTTTAAATATCTTCAGAGATTTACATGGCAACTTACAGGAGGAAACAGCAGAATGGCTTGAAAATAAAAGAATTGAATTATTTTGATGCCTGTAAACTATGAATTTCAGATACAGGATTAAATACGATTGGCATCTGTTTACAAAGCAGTGAAAGGCCATGCTTAGCTGTGCACAGCCTATAAGTGTGACTACAGCAGGAATGCATTTAAAGAAATAGGGGAAAAAAAAGCTGCACAATGACATGAGCTCGTATCAAAGGTAATAGATTTTTTAAAAACATGGTTTTGCCTTTTCATCATTTAGTAATATGGCCAATACTATTTTCCATATACTATAAGTCTGTAATTTCATTTGCTCAAAGGAAAGATGAGCAAGTTGACTGGCTTTTAAGAGGCCAGGTGGTCTGAGGCCGTTCAGCAGCAGGGTTTTTCTTTGGTTAATGGTATCTGTAATGGTACAACAAACAGAACTTTGTCCTGGCAGTTTGTGCAATGATGAGGCATGATAAAGGCAGATAGGTTATACAGTACAGCTACGGTTGCTGGTTATAGCAAGCAGTGTTACTTAAGGGAAATAAACATGTTTCTTTTCTCAGGAGCCAATTACCAAGAATATGCAGGAAAAGAAGTACATTTCACAAGTTGTAGAATGCCTCTTTCTTACCTTGACCTTTGTGCAAGAGTTGCACTGCCAGAGCCTCCCTTGCTGCCTGACGCCATGCAATACTCCCTGTGCCAGGGCTCATCCATCCAGAGCCTGGGTGGAACTGCTGAATGGGTGGTTCACAGAAGTTACGGATTTTTCCAGACGCAGGGGTAGATTTAGCAGTGCCAGGGCTTGTATCACGTGGGACCTCCTGAAACAGATACGCGGTAATAATTTCTATTCCTTCCTACTGGGATGAATTCCAAGCCAGTAAAAGGCAAACTGAATTAATTCAACGAAGGCATATGCCACTGGAAACTGTTTACATTTCTTAGCAAAAATGGAGTTTCCTAGTCCGTTTTTTAAGCTTACCAGCACTACCACCAAGTACAGCTTACAGTGGACACTGTTACAAGGACATGCCGTTGACACTAGCAAGGCTCGACATTCTTGCTTTGGAAAAGAGTGAAATGGTGACTTTTTTTTTTTTTACTTTATAATTTTTTTGTTATGTAGGAGAACAGGAAACTGTAAAGGCTCAGATCTGTCTTCTTCTTCTGTGTTTTCTTTAACTCTTTCTCCAACTTATCCAGCGTGCTGGCTTTTCTTAGACCATTCTGCCATGGCACTGGAGACAGGCAACAGCTCTCCAGCTGCATTGCTGTACCTGTGACTCCAGCTGCCATTCTTGCACAATTTTTATTAGCATTGGTTTGTTGAAGCTCTCTCAACACATTATTTAAGCATTGGAAAACACCTAAGACTTTTTCTTCAAGGCCAGCACAGGAACTGTGTCTGTTTTTCTGAAGCACATCACTGCTTGGGCATTCCCAACCAGAATTTCGGGGCCAGCCATCAGCATGTGGGCATGGAATTTGCTATTCTGGCACTGAGCACACTGAGCACTTCCTTATCCTCACATCTGTGGTACTGGGAGTTGGCAGGGGCAGGTAAGTGTGTCCTCCGCAGTAGACTGAGTGAGAGGAGCATCGTGAGCACTGCAGAATTTAATAATGTGCTTTGGGACTCCAGCCCATGCTGTGCTTACAATGGGATTTAATTTTCTTCCCATGCAAACAGAAACATATGTTTTTGTGTTGAAAGATGTGGAGGTGAAACTACACAGAATAGTGTCCTTGGAGAGAAGTGAAGCAGCACCCTAGTGGATGTAAGGCTGTGGGACTATTTGGCTCTCCTACAAAGTTTTATTGCATCACTTTTTTTTTTTTTTTTGTCCCTTTTACCATTGTGATTAATAAGACTTACCTCACCCCTTTACTTTTTTCATGCTGACGAATGATTTGAAGTGCACTGGTAAAAACTGATGCCTCAAGACTTACGGTTTTGTAAGTTTGGCAAATACAGGGAATAAGCCTTTGCTCTGATTTTGGTGTTGTTCTTTTCCTTACTCCTTCTAGTCAAGGAAATCAGAGATGTTCAATCAAAGTGCACCTTCAGTTCCCCCAAACACCTCTCTGATTAGCACCTCATTTAGGCTGCTTGCTAAAGGGCATTACCTCCATCAGCCTAGTTCTTAAAACTAGAAAGATTTCTTGCTGGGCTTGCAGCAGCCTGCAGCCTTGCTCTGTTTTCAGCAGTCAGGCAAAAGCATTTACAATTAACCTTTACTTCCACATTAGTTGAATTTTACTCCTGCCTACCGAGGAGTATAATCTAAATGCTATTAAAATAGAGTATGACTTCATATTATGTGACATCTGGTGACTTCCAATTATCTGTGTTTTCCCTGCCTATGGTGAAAAGGCAATTACGTTCTTCTGGTAGGATTTGCAGCAGTTTCAGAAGATATGATAATACAGTACTGAACAAGGGCAAGGAATCATGTTGGTAGGGAAAGACTCACATAGGCTAAAAAGTAGAAGTCAAGTGTGCATGTTTCAGTCCTCAAAATCTGAAGCTGTTTATCCTAATCCTTTCCCATTATGTCCTGTTGACAGGTATTGATCTTGTTTGTTAGGAAACATGAATAAGATATGGAATCCGCTTCTGTATTTTTCTTTTACATTCTGTCTAAACCAGTTTATTCATCAAGTCTACATGAATTTGCACAAATTAGGTGTCTTTTGAAATATATTGGTACAGTGACTGTGCTCATTGGCTCCAGTACTTGCAGAACCTCTAGATATTCATCTTCTATGTGATGCAATCATTTTAATGAGATGTCATGCAAAAAGTGAAGTGGAGTTACTCGGCCAGATCTCAGGATATTGATGAACTTTAATTTCGTTCAAAAGCTGTGGCATAATGATTTCTTCTGTCGGTTACAACACATCCTATTCATTCATTCATCCACCCATCTTGACAATCCATATGCTAAAATGTGCTTTCATATGCAGTAACCCACCAGATTGTGACAATTCTGCAAATGATGTGACATGACACCCAACATGTTGAGGATTTTTTATTTTAAGATAGTTACCAAGAAATTTATTTCTGAAGCAAAGTATTACACTGAGCTTTGCAAACAGGGCTGTCCTGTAGTGTTGAGAAACAGAGTGCATTTATCTGCAAACACTGATGACGGAGCCTGGCGTTTACTTAGTTACCGTGGTGAAATCGCTCCGTGGGGTACTCCACATCTGACAATGGGTGCTTGCACAAAAGAGTCCTAAAAGTGTCTATGAGACCGTACTTACAGGCAGTAGTAAAATCCAAGCCATATGTGGCAATAAACACCATACTTCTGTGCTCTCATATCTCAGACTGAAGACAAATGGAGTCCCACCCTGCAGTTAGAGGATCTCTGCTCTGTTTACTCATACCATGTAAAATGGATAAGCTATTTGTTTTGTTTACACATTTTTCCATACAGTAATTCTTTTTTCCATTCAGTGATTGGGTTTGTTATCTGTTTAACACACAGCTGACAAGAACAGCTCCAGCATGGCCACGAGACCTTCTCCTGGTAAAATGGAATGGATCATCCCGCTCATTGTGGTCTCAGCACTGACCTTCGTGTGCCTCATTCTCCTCATCGCTGTGCTTGTCTACTGGAGGTGAGCCTGTTTCCTTATCACTGGAAACTGATTATGATTTAAAACACATGTCAAGTAGTGTTTTTAATGTGGCCCTGTGGTTTTCTATTTTATTAGAAGTTACAGTGATAGATGCATTAGATAACTCTGTGGATGCTAGAATGGCTTTGTTGCTTAACTGTTCAGCTAGTTTAAATACTGATTTTTGTGTCATGAAAATGAGCTCTGTAGAGCCAGCTGTAATGGTGACAGATATTTTCACAATTACTCCCTCCAAAACAGCTATAAGAAGTTATCTTTGGGTTGGCCTTCAGGAAAGGTTATTGTGGGAGAAAAGCCTAGTGAGACTGCCCTTGGTTCCATGGGTGTCTTTACCACAAACCTCCTGTGTAATCTTAAGCAATTCTTTCCTTTCTTTGACTTTACTTCAGGTAAGGTGGAGTAAGCTTGTTTCACGTTCCATAGGGATGCTCTGAGTCAGAGTTCTTTAGCATTGGTGAGGTGTTCAGATGGGCTGCCTACAAGGTCTCAAAAATAAAGATTGCCTCTTACAAAGGGACACTGTCATTCACATCAGTGGATGTTGCTGCAGTGGTGGGGACTGGGATTAGTATCAACAAATCCATCTCCATTTTATTTAGACTAAATTAAAACCTGCAGCACCTGCTTATGTCAGAACCAGAACCCAAAGACACCTCATTTGTCTGGAAGTTAGAATTAAACAGGGATTAGTCACATACAAAGTATTTAGGATTTATTTCAAAGTCTGATTAGATGGGACACAGGAAGGTAGCTATGATGAGAAATACCAGCCCATTGATCATTATATTTGCAGAATCAATTTAAAAAGTACCAGGCCATTTTTCAGTACACCCATTTCACTGACAATTAATTGGCCAAATTATTGAGGCTGAGAATATTTGAAGTAATTAATAAATAGATGGCAATAGTCTTGTGAAAATCAGTTCTATTAACATTTGCAAATAATTAACATCATTGCAGGAAGACAGTGAATAAAATTGCAGATATGTGCACACAAGCTGAAATCGGAAAGGTTCTGAAGATCTCATTTTAGTGTCCTGTGTTTCAATAAGTATTTTCTTCATTTGAAGGACTAAACTTGGTCACATTCACACCAGGCAAGCCCTGGAAGGATATGATGTATCCTGAAACGCTGTAACGAGGGGTTAGTAGTGTTTAGCTCACGTTGATACAGAATGCTCTTCTACAGAGAAAAGGTTTTGAAATACAATGCTAACAGCTATTATCTAGAAGAATGTTGGTACCTCTCACTGTTTGCAAAACATTTCCATTTCTTTGCCATTTCAAATAATTGCAAAATTGGTGTTGAATGTGCTCAAAGAGTAACAGTACCATCCCTGAGAAGATATTAAAGTTGGAATGTACTGGCTTAGTGACCAACAGTTAGAGACTAATTTTTGATAAATATTAGTTTCTATTGTAGATCATAATATTACTCTAGTAAAATTAAGGTATGCTAATTAAATGTTTTTTATCTTCAAAATTCCTGACTGTCCACCTCATAAAATTTTTATTTGCTTTGTAATAGCAAACATGCATGTAAATCAAGGAAGATACATGAGCAAAGACTTTAGCTGAAACCAAATTACTTTTCCAGTAATGTTTGTTATTTTGCATATGGACAGTAATTGTTTCTTATCTGCTCTCCATAATATGCATCAATAGTTAACATTCATCAGTGGCCTTGGTAAAATTATGAGTTTCTAATTAATAGCCTTGAGAGCAGTAGATAAGGGGTTTTTGCCAAAGATTGATACTAAAAAAGGTGGAGATTAAAAATTCATATAGACATGGAAATTATGTCACGTAGCAGTCAAAATTTTTTGATAAATACGAAGCAACAAATTGAGGAACAATAAACCAACTTGAGAGCACATGTGTACTGGTTTCAAAATAATGTGTCTACTTCATAGTTCTGAGGATTTTTAACAGAGATTGTTTTAAAAAAGTAAAGTGTGTTTTAGGATAACTAACAACTAGAACACAAATTGTCCACAGTAACATTTTGCATTGCGCAGACCATGTCAGTGGAGCAGCAACACAGCATTTCGTGCGCCCTTTGCAGTGTGATTGCCTTTCCTTAGGGAAAAAAGAAAATGTTTATCTCTGTGAGTGTTTTAAAGTAAGGAAAAAAGATATTCTCAAACACTGCAGAGTCTAATTTAGAAGTTTGAAAGGAACAGTGATTTGGATTTTCAGAAAGAAATACTTAGCTTAAAATGTAATGGGCAACATATGGAATAATTTGCTAAATAACACCATCAAAGCAAATGGCATGAAAAAGAGTTTGAGACAGATATTTTTAGTAAGGGAAACATGGTATTGAAGTGCACAGCAGAGAAACACTTGATGAAAGGATAACCCTCAAGGGGACAGGCGTGCTGGACCACAGGGTCTTTTCTTGCACAGCAGTTCTTTGTTTGGTGTGAGAAAAAGCATTACAAAACAAAACCCAGAGAACTAGAAAAAGCAGAAGAGACATAGTTACCCTTTGGCAATACATTTTGAGGGTAAAACAAATGATATTTTCACTTTCGCATTTTTGAGCATTTGTGGGATTAGATTATTTGAGACCAGAGGTGACATAAGCAGAACAATGAAGCAGAGAGAAGCCTTCTGCTTGTTTCCCTCACATCAGTGCCCTATTATCCAGAGACCGAAATAAGAAGTTAGGGAAGTTTCTAGTGAAGGTTTGGCAAAGCATTTATCTCTGTTTGGACTCTTTGTAGCTTATTCCATGATACAGCAAAGGAATAAGTTTTGTGAAGATGAGTTGCTGTAAGGAAGCTTCATTTTCTGTTCCTTTTATTTGAAAAGAAGAGTGATAGGAAACAGCCATTGTTTGATGAAGCTTTTCCCTTTTTTATCTGTTGAGTTTCCATGCTGTGTTCATTAGAGACTCCTTGTAATTGAATGTATTTGGTAATGATCTGTGCTGTTTCTGAAAGAGACTCCCTTATTTGCAGAGGTAATTTGCTGTTCTCAGTTCCTTTTCCATGTGGATCTTGGACAAATGGTGAAAGAATATGACTGATGTTGAAGAGAAAGGGTCAGTTCCATCTTTTTCACATGGTGGCCATCTCAATAATGAAAAGGGATGGGAACTTGCAGGCAAGCAGCAGCTCTGAATTACCTTTCTACTAAAGTTTCCTGAATTCTGTACTTTTAATGGCACTGCTGCGCAAAGAGGGCTGTGTGATTTTAGGTTGGCAGAGTGCAAAATAAACTAGGTCAGCATAATGAAGCTGCAAAAATTGCACTGCCTTTTATCCCAGAAAAATGTGGAGAGCACGATCACAGGGTGACCAGGAGCCACGACATCCGCTGGGGCCGGTTGGCACTGGGGCTCCCTGGGCAGGAGGGGCAGTGACAGCCGTAGTTGCAGTTTGCTGCTGTGCATCTTCGATTGCTCTCGGCGAAAAGCTGGCCTGGCTGATCCTTGAGCCTGTCATGGGCTTGATGAAGGGGACTGCTGCTCCCAGGACCTCTAGTGCTTGAAACTGATTTCTTGTAGCATCAACTTGAGAATTTGAGTCTTAGCAGACAGAAGAGATGAGGGGAACAGATACTTGTTTTACTCACCATATGGATTCACCATTCGCTTCTGCAGTGGCACAATGGTACTTTTTTCCTGCTTTCTTTCCTTACATACTGTTTCCTGAAACTGTGTGCTGTAGGGATAACCAGAGTATTTTTGAGAACTGTTCACTGAGATTTTAGGATCTTCACTGGAGCACTGCTAGGTCGTCTAGAGCCCGTTAAAACGTGGGCATTGTGAGGTACAGTTTCCCAAGTACATTATTTTTGCATTTCTGGGCATTTGTTTGGCATCTGTGATTTTATACCCAGACTCACTATCATGAGATCCTTCTGCAGATCTTCAAGGTCAGTTTAAAATTTGGCTTGGGTTGTCTTAAGTCTTTGCCACTGTTACTCTCACAGCCTTTGCTGCAAGCTCCGAGAACTGCGGAGTGTGTTTGGTAGTGACCTCCAAACTATTTAGGGATTGAGTGTGACTTCAGTTTTTTTTGCAACAAGGCGAATTCCTATAGTATGCTGAGCTGTAATATGGCTTGAAACATGTCTTTTCGAGAACTTCCACTGCATTCTGTGGCAAATTGAACAAGTCCTGGGTATTGACACTCAAGGGTAAACCCAGGGTCAGTGTCGCTTTCTCTTTCACAGAGGTGCAGTAGGGTGACTAGAGTTGGGAAATCAACTGAAATACTTTGAAACACAAAAAGTTCTGTCATTTGGTGGAAAAAAACATATTTTAGGAGGGAGTGATGACCTTCCACTGTTTGTTTTCCGTTCCGATTTTTAATCTAAACGCTACAGTCCTATAGAATATGGTTTCAAAGGCAAAAAATAAGCGGAGAATATTAAGAAGCAATTAAGATTTTAGAGTTTAGCCAACAGCAACTTTTAAATGGGAACTAAATTATAGCCATTTCTCATTTTCAGCTAAGAGGAAGAAATTAATTCATGACTTTAGCTGGAGAGTTTTCTTTTTCTTGCTTTTAAACAGATACCATAATTCACCTTGAATTATTGCCACCATCAACATTGTGATCCTAAAGACAAAGCGGGAATATTGTATTGCCTTTCTTATTAAATCAAGCTGTTTATACAGTGCTAATATGTTTACATTCAGGAGGGATTTCTGGAACAACACAGCTGCTGCCTTTCAAAGAGCAAGCAAGCTTGCATTGCTTGTTTTATAGTCATGCGTGTATATGAGACAGCTTGGGAAAAAGATGTCTTTAATTTTCCTTAGGCAAAACCCTATGGAATTTAGTAGACAGTAAGAGTTTTCTTAGGTTTTTGTTAAGCACCCTGTCAAATTGAACAGAATCCTTGGGATGCATCCTGTGACAGAGCCTTTTACTTCCCTGGCAGTGCCTTTCTGTGCAGAAGAAATTACACTGAGCACCAGGAGATGCAGGTTCTTTTTCTGACTCAGTCATCGATTTTCTGTGTGACCTGGGGCCAAGTCACTTACGGGTGGAGAGCATTGTTGTTGAACTTGGTGGCAAAGACCTCACTGGGAGCAAGCTCAGGTGCTCAATATTTCAGAGTCTGAGTTCTGACGCTGGTAAAACAGCACTGAAGAAGGTTGGTCAGCCATATTTCTAAATCAAGCTGTATACAGAAAGGAAAGCTGCCACATAAGCCCAAGAACCCTTGTATTTACCACGTCTAATAAGCACACCGCAGAAAACTACCTTTTGGTGTGAAATTCTGGGGAGCTTGCACAGCTCCTTAGCTAAGACAGTGTTAAAACTTAATTGGGGGGGAGAAAAATAACTTATGCCTGTAGCAGGTTGTAAAAAGTGCTGAAATTGTAGTTCAAACCTATCTCTAGGTTTTATTTTATGAGTACACAATATGTTGTTCATCTACTGTACTGATTGGAAAAGGAACACTGCAAATTTACAGACCATTGTAAAATTGTTTGCTTACAATGATAAAAGCCTCTTTCAGCTTACTCTGAAATATCTGTGATTCTGCTCATTTTCTCACTCATGGAGGATGTTAGGTGGTAACACTTTCTGAGACCCCGGCTGTTAATTTTAAGAATGCCTTGGGTGCAGTTGCATGAGTATTTATTTCAGCAGCAGCAGTTCATGTGGCGTCCTCTGTTCCTGCCCTTGCTCTGCCCTCTGTGACCCCAATGCAAATGTTTGTACAACCATGTGAGGAGCCGGATTGCAAAATAATCCATGGTAGGAAAAAAAAAACCAAAACCAGAAGAGAGGGGCTTTCGTGTCCTGATTTAAACCAGATTAGCTGCCGGTCTGGTTCATGTAGTAACCACACAGGGCTGTACCAGCATAACTGAGGGGCCAGCACGAGGCAGGAATGAGGAGGATGGATGGGGTTGCTCACTCAGACACCGACCTCAGCGATGCCTGAGGATCACATCCAGGCGCTTGGGCTCAGCTTAGGGATGGCAGTGCCCCAGAGCACAACTCGTGTCAGCCGACAAGGGCAAGAGGCTTCCTAAACTGGAGACAGGCAACAGACAGGGACACAAGGGGAAACGTGCAGGTGAGTGGCATACCTGAAACTTCTTCCAGCTTCCATCTCTTTTGTAGTGCCTAGATGTGCCCTGCTCTTATTGAACAGGGCATGCTGTTGTTTTCCTTTGTTTGGCCATGTCTAGTCTCACATCATGACAAACAGCCTCAGAGGGATGGAGACAGGGCAGATCACTGCCTGACAAGTGGGATGCAGCCCAGCTTGATTCAGTGTCCTCTGATCTCCCCGTTTCAACCCCAGCAATGCAGGAAAAGCATTTCAGCTCTTATTGCAGAAGATCTAGGTTGTATGTGATTTTGACAGTGCCGGCGGTAAAAGTACTGAATTTTGGGCCCTTTTGTGTTCTGTATCTCAAAGTGCTGCTCGTTTTCATTAAAAGAGAGCAGGCCTGTGATCAGCTCCCTCTTATCCCACCCAGGGAACCGAGCTCAGCCTTTGTGCTGACTCAGGCAGCTCGCTTTCAAGCCTGAAGCTTAGGGCAGCTGCCAGTTGCTTGTTCTATATGTTGGTATCGTACTTTGAGCGCTCATCATTCTTCAATTACAAGGAAAATCAATATGAAAACTTCTCTGATGGCATCTCTGCTCTTTCATCCACCAACACACAGCCTCGGGCAAGGGGGAGAGCTCACAGGTAGATCAGCTAAGACCAAACCGTAGTGAGCCACTGTTGTCAATTTGTGGGGTTTTATCGTCTCATCTTGCAGGGAGCAGAGCGTGGCTGTTCCCAAAGGTGGTGGGACACAGGGCTGGCTCCATGCTGGAAGGGCTGAGGCAGGACCTGCACCTGCAGCTATCCCTTCCCGACTTCTTGCTCAATAACCATTTCCCAAATGGCTACTTCAGGGCCTTTCAGAAATCACAGGAGTTGTCAGTTGTTATAGTAACGGACCCCCTGCTGCTGAATTGGCCCCGAGATGCCCATTTGGGCTTTTGAGCAGACTAACTCATGCTCATTAGACAAAAAAAGAGAGAGAGACAGATTTGCAGATGGAGAGTTGCTTTTTAAGCATGCTGGATGATCTGTTCAGAGCTTGACTGCAGAAAGGGGCATGTTCTCTCATTATATGCCTGTTACTTTTACTCTTTTTTAATTAACACTGGTTTTACTTTTATCACAAACCAGAATTCTGCAAGATTCCCGTTTCCTCTCTGGTGAGGCCG
This sequence comes from Acropternis orthonyx, assembly GCA_035583155.1. Classification (NCBI taxonomy): domain Eukaryota; kingdom Metazoa; phylum Chordata; class Aves; order Passeriformes; family Rhinocryptidae; genus Acropternis; species Acropternis orthonyx. Next base: position 7,685,394 of record JAWWEU010000023.1, on the reverse strand, counting down.
GTAGTGAGCTGCCGCTTCACAAACCAACATACTTTGTCTTGAGAAAGGAAAGAACTTGGAGAAGCATAAATGCAGATCAGTGGTGATTTCCAGTACTATCAGGATATTGACAAAGCTCAGAAAATAGTACTGTTAATTGTAATTATAGAGCCTCAGGTGGGCAGGCAGGGCTGTTAGCAGAGAGGGGAAGCAAGTGCTCTAGTATGTGCAAGGGGTCTGCAAGGAATACATGAGCTTATGCACGCATTGTGCTGGGGGTGAGGAGCCTGTGGCTTAAATTGCAGCAGGAGGGAAATTTTGGTTGGACATTAGAAACAGTTTCATGATAGGAAAGACAATAAAGTAGTGGCCTATAGAATTTCCATCATTTCTACATTCCAAAACAAGGTTAAGCAGCTCCAGTCAGGAGCACCACAGGAATCTGATCCTGCACAGGAGCTTCCAGGCCCATTCTCCACAGCTCTGTGAGCTTTAAAGCACACATGCAAGTGTGGGAAAAGAGGAGAGATGGTGCAGTGTGATAAATTGTCCTGTAAAGGATTTGAAAGCCTGAGAAAGCATTTGAAAGACACAGTTTAAATGCATCATGTTTAAAGTGGATAATGTGAAGCGGATAAAAGAGCACATCTAAGATTTGCGGGGAGGAGCAAGGGAGAGTGAAAGGAAGATAAAAATGGGCAGGAAAGAAACTGCAAAGGCAGCTTGCAGGGGATGACTGTGTCAGGAGGCCCACAGGTTGGTGGAAAAAAATCTGTTTGGAGTTTTGTTCCATCTGTTCCCCTCCAGCAGGGAGCCTAAAAGTAGGGGAGAGTTAAGAGTACAACAATGATTTGCGGTTTAAAAACAAAACAGAGGAGAAGGGGCTGGTGTAGCTGCAGTTTGTTGCCCCCGTTGTGTGTTAGCTAAGGCACCATCCAGGTTGCTCGTGTCAGTGCTGCCTCACTGGCCAGCATTGTGGCCACCCCTGGTGCCAAGGGCAAAGACCCGGTGAGCAAACACCCAGGGTGGCTGAATCGAGACAGCCCTGGAGAGACTGTTGTATGGGAGTGTTTTCATGCACAGAAGATAGGGAATGATGATTGATTGATGATTGATTGAAGAACCAAAATTTCACAGCTGTGAAACCACCCATCCCAGCACTGACAATCCTGGTACATGCTACATGCTGGATTGTGATTTTACCGGTGCCTTTAAATGAGAACTCTTACTCTGAAAGTGTTTGTATAACATGTGGGTCAGCTGTGTGAACATCTTTCTGCAGGCACTGTTATGGATGTGGCCATTGAACTCAGTGGGAGCCCAGATCAGCATCACCTTTATTTTAAAACATAACGCCAAGCAGGCAACCATGAGTCAAACAACAGATTATGCACTTCGGGTGTAGACGACCAGAATTCAAAATACCGTCCTAGTGACCTTGAAGACTCCCAAACCCAAAAAGCACACTTTTTATTTTTCATTTTTTTATATGACATGTCCCATAAGAGCTGAGACACTGATGCTGTGCTTTGCTCACAGGCCCACCCCCAAGGGGCTGGAGTTTATGCAAAAGTCTTGGCAGCAGGTTGGAAAACTGCTGTTGACACCTTCCCTCAGTTCTTTGTTTAGAGGTGTAGCAAAATTTCCCCAACATTTCCAGAGATACTTTCCTCTGCAGAGAGAGTAACGGAGAACACGCGAGGTCAGGCAAGGAGGGATCTGCAGCACAGCTGCAATCGATCTTTGTGTTTTGTTTCCGTGGAACTAATTAAATGGACTAATTGCAGATATATTTTTTGCTGGAAATGCCTTCCCCCGTGCTGGTGTAGTGGTGAGATCTGGAAAAAAAAAAGAGCATGATTTTACCAGTGTAGTTACTGGATTAAAGGCAGTAGTTTATAATGCCTGAGTTTGAACCAATATTTTTTAAATATCAAAATTTTTTAATTAAGCTCCATTAAGAACAGAAGGTGCTGAGAAATAGTATGCCATGAGGAGTGTGGCTTTTCTCATAACTGCAGTGGTAGAGGATGCCAGGTACCATTGACGACTTCTAGTCAGCTGTTAGGTCTTGTGTAAGCTACTGTACAGGAAACTTTCATACAACTTTAGAATTTTTGAGCTCTGACCTTTAAAGCTCTGAGAGGTATTTTAAAAGAGAAATTTCACAAATGCTTTTTGTGAAATTAAATCACTTTACAAAAAGAAAAATAAGACTTTCTTAATAAAAGGATTTCATTCTTTTTCTGTTTTCCTTCTCAGCTGAAAGAAACTTACTTGTTGTCATTTGATCTGTTGCTAGTTTGTGTTTTCTATTGATCTGTTGCTAGTTTATTCTTAGTATTCTAATATTCTTAGTATGTAAGAGTATGTGTTAAAGTGTATACAGGTATCTCTGGAGTAGATTTGCTCTCATAAATTGGCAGGTTCAGAGCTAGAGGAATGTCTCGGACAAACTGTGAACGAAATATCCCATAATACAACTAGATGTACCCTGAGGGAACAGTATACCTCTGCTAGGAAACTGTGAATTAACCACAGCTACCAGATAAATTATATTTTTTCTCTCTCCTTGTAACTGTAAAATATAGCTATTGAAGGGCCCTGTGCTGTCCTAAGTCCCACAGCAGCATTTGGGCTAACATTAGCACCAGCTATTTCACAGCAGGATGTGGTGTGAGTGTAAAATTATTGGGTAGGAATATTAAATCAGTTCAGCAGTCTTAACTGCTTGGATAAATACTGGGAATCAGCAGACTAGTAAAACAATAACAAACAGGGGTGGACTTCATTCTACTGTTCTTAAAACCTGTGCAGTTTGGGGAAAAGCAACGCATAGGAGCGCACAGCTCATGTTGTGCTGCCATTGCAAATGTTGAAAGTACAGTAATTGATTCAGTTTATTGTAGAACACTGAGCTTGTTGGCTTAAAAGAAAACAGTTCCTCTATTGCTATGAATAGCATATATTAGGTAGGTGGCATGCCTGGGTCTTGATTGGTGGGTTGTTTCATGTTTTGGAAATTCTGTCTTTTCCAAAACAGAGCAAAATGTTTTGAGATGTCCTACAAATTGACATTTATAAAGTAATAGAAATAAGCCCAATTTGAATTTTTAAAAATAGCGTTAATGTTGGGGGGGAAAAAAAAAAAGAGATGATAAATCAAAATATTTCTTACTAATGGCAAATGTTCTATTACCTGGAGGCTCAAATTTGTTTTATGTTTTCCTTCTAATCAAATTATAAGTTAAATGGATAGGTTTCCTCATGGTGATTAACTCTCCAAAACCATTTTTTAGCCATTGTTAGAAAGTTTCCAGTGAGTGCTGGCAAAATTCCTCACATTTTGTAGTAGCATGAGTTTATCCCTTTTGCTTGCATGTTAAATATGTTTTCAGCCATTCTGGATGGAGGCATGTTCTGTCATGCCACAGCTTGGCCTCAGGCCTGGGAAGCTGGATCCCCGTGGATGGGGATTTCTCCAAGTCATGGCTGTCTTTCCTTTTGCACAGCCATGAGGCTGATGATCCAGGGGCTCCTCAGCCATGGCAAATCCCTCACTAGTAGTGACTGGGGATAGGGGATGGAGTTTTCCCCTGCTGGGGGCTATTTGGCATAGTTGTGGGGTTTGTATGGGAGTGAGAGCACAGGGAGAGGGATGGCATGTCCTGAACCCCTTGCTGGAAATTCCCAGTGAAAGTCCTCATACTTGCCATGTTATTTTAATTTTTTTTTTTTTGCTTTTTAATAAAAGCTTGGGACATAAATGTACCCAAATGGTTAGTCTCTTCCTGTTCATAAAGCTCCTTATTTTTGAAGCATTCAGCATGTTATTCCAATCAGGGAGTAAATGGGTTGGCTTTGCAGTCTTGGAAAAGCAAACTGCAAATGCCGGTTTTGTGGGTTAAGGCTAAATCTGGGCTTCTTATCCACAGAACCAACATTTACACAGCAGCAGAAAAAGATTCTCCTGGCCCTGATATCATTACAGGCTTCATGCTCATTTGAATGAACTGATTTTTTGCCACTTTCCTCGCTGTTTATTCTTCAGCAAGCCTTTCCGTAGGCTTTGCGTGACAGAGGTTGAAGTCATGTTTTCTGCTAATACCTGGTATCCCTATAACTACACAACTGTCCTGTTCCCTTGTTCTGTCTAATTTTGGGGACCTGAAAGGGGAAGGGAGAGAATCATTAGCAGCCAATCAAGCATCAAGGGCATTTACTTGGTTTACATCTGTCAGAGTTACTCTGAGCGTGTTTGTGATATTGAGGGGTGTATAAACTTTATATTTATCAACAATAATTCCTTATGAGAAAAAAACTAATAATAAATAATAATTACACCATTTGCATGCACAAGTCACCATAGTTTGACTTGGGTGCTATTTAATACTGAATCTATCTAGGCAAAGCAATTGTATCTCTGTGAAGATCAATCCTAAAGAATAAAAAAAGATGAAAATACTTTTAAAACAGTTTGAGCAAAGATATTCTTTTTTTTTTTTCCCCCTGAGATTATGGAATTAAAGTTTCTGCTTTCTAAAGGAAAATACAGTCATTAGGAAATTTGCAAATGAAAATTAGTCTGTGTTGGTCTTTGTCTTTATTTATGTCATTAAATGCAGTCTTTAATTAGCATATATATTATTCATGTTTCAGTATAATCCATTTTATAAGTCCAAGTTCAAATATAAAAATCAAAATGGGCTTGATGCACCCTATTGTTCACATGCAAAGCAGTTAACATAGATGTAAAGATACGAGGTGAATTGAAACATTCATATTTCATAAGGATGCAGTCTACGTTTTCTGAAATTATGACTTGAACTCTTTATTTTTAACTTTTTCTCATTTGCATACATATTAGCCTCTGTTTAAATGATGTGTTAATTCTATTCATTAGACTTCACTGAATGCTTCTAACTCTCCTGATAATCAAGCACAGGTCCCTGGAAAGCAAATTACGGACTTTCGTGTTGCAAAACCCATTGTAAACGTGGCATTTATCACTGCAAAACCAACTGCTGTGGAGCACTTGGCTGCAGTCAGGAGGGCAGAAGCCTTTTTCTTCTGCTTATGGTGATGTTTGTCACCTAAGGATAAGGAGCTGGCACCAGGCCCCCATGGCTCTTCAGAAATGCTTGGGCACTTCACAGCTGCTCCACAGTCTTGATGGTAAAAATGCCAGTTCAGCTCTTTGGGGGACGAAGGAGTAACTTGACTCGGGTCCTCACACAAACAGCTTTAAGAAAATGAACGATCAAGACTTTCTGTTCCGTATAACCCAGTGATTGGAGACAAGGATGGGGGACCTACCTGAGCTCTGCAGCTTTCTGGAGTGTATTTGTCTGTCACACCAGGAGCCTGTAGGCTTGGCTTTGCTGCCTTCCAAAATATGCTTGTTTCAAAATCTGCAAGAAGAGTAGCCCTGAGAGCAAAAGCACAAAGGGTGCAGCAGTGCAACAGGAGGCCGTTCTCCTTTCTCCAGTTTTCTGAGCCAGACCCTCTAACCAATGAGGGAAGAAGAAGAGCAGCAAATAGTATTGGAGTTAGGTGTCTGCCGTCACTTATTGATTTGCCAGCCTGTGACAATCCGTCTCTTTAATTTTAGGTATAAAAGCATTGTTGTCCCAGTGGTAAACCCGAGGTGATAACTTTGGAAGGTTTTATGTTGATGGGGTGAGCACTGAGTGGTGCCACACAGGGAGATGCAATGTGTGCTCTGATTATTAAAAAAATTGATGGGAAGAAGAAAGATTTGTATGGCATCTCTATGAGGAAATGCTTGACATCTTTAAAGGCCCATAAGTTTAGTTTCCTTTTTTTTTGCAGAGCCTGAACCTTTTCAAAAACAGCACTAATGTGCTGTAGGGAATTAGTTTAGCTCCTTGTGGTAGCAGAAGGTTAGAGTTCAACATTCCCTGTTTTTGTTAGCCACAGAGCTGTGTGGAACAAGTACCCTGTTGTATAGTTTAAAGGCATAGGTGGAGACTACTGTTGTCCCTGCAGCATAGTTTTATTTGAGCTGCACAGAATAAGAGAGCAGAAGAGAAGAAATCACTGCATTTGATAGACATTCTCAGTAGCTGCTTCATCTCACCATGTCTGAATGTGCAATCTCGCTCTCAGGAGCATTCTGCATGAGAAGCAGCTGGGCACTGCCGAGCAGAGAAGAAATACTCCTATTTCACCAGCTTTTGAGATAGCCCAAGCTGCAGCTGGGCCTGTGGGGAAATGAAAAGTCTGTGTTTTAGTCAGACTGGGATTTTCAAGAGTGGCAGTGGTGTCTATAGGATCTAAGCATGCACTTGAATGTCCTCTTTTTCCTTGTACTGAAGGTGTGCATGAGAATCCCTGAACCTTACACCAGCTTTTTTGAAACACAAACTGTCTTCAGCCCCCTCATCCTTTACTCTGTGGACAGTGAGTGTGGAATCCAGTGGAGCTTCTGCATTCTCAAGCTGTGCTAATTCCCTGCGTGATGAGCACAGAGAGAAGCATGCTGGGGAAAAGGGACTTTAAAGTAACCTTAGCTGAGGGTTTAAGGTTATCCACAGTTCTCTGGGTTTGGTTTTGTTTGTTTTTTATAAGCCTGGAAAATAGGCAACTTGGCTCATGGAGAGAGAAGGCAGGGGATGAGCATTACCCTTCCATGCCTTCTTCTAGTATTTTTTGCCTTGATGTGCCAGATACAGCAACTCCCCATCCCAGAGAGGGGTGTATTGGCAACCTCGCTCCTCGTTTTGTTCTGGTGACTGGATTAACTTTTACATTGTGGTTTTTCACTGCCAACCTTTTTATATTTACTGAGCTCTCTGCAAAGGAGTTAAATTAGTATGAGTTGGGTGTTTTCTGTTGCAGCTCATGTTCTGTTTTGACCTTCTTGGCTTTACATATTTTCCCCTTTTAAAGTTACTAGCTGTATCTGAGATCTTAACATCAGGGGGCTATTTTGTGGAAATGAATATTAATGAGATGGTGCTGATAGCATTGTATGGGTAGAAACAAATGCTTTTATAATAAATGGAATTTAATATTAATTGAGTGGTTTGGAGTTAAAGCAGAATGTTAAGTGACAAGCTCATGGCACAGCAAACTGCCCTTTGCAGGAATCCAATTAGAAGAGTGAGCAGCAAATTTTAAGCAAACTTGCTATCATCACACAGGGGCAATACAAGAGTGGAGTACAATTTGGAGCCTGGGACCTGTCCCCCTGAATGTCTCATAATTTCCATGAATCAACATTTAGTTACTCTGTGGTGCCAAGTTTGCATTATCCAGCTTTTTCCTGGCAATGCTGCATCCCATTGCTCCAGTGAAACCGGAGGGAGACAGTATGTTTTGCAATAAAAGGGCACATCAGTTAAATGCACTGTCTTCTGCTACACGTCTGTTGGGGGAAAGTGACTCATTTGTTAGCCTGCTGAAATTACATTGCATTGAAAAACTTGTGCTGATGTTACAGGGCTTTGCCTGATCACTTGTAGCTGTTACCTTTGCCATTTCCTCAATGAGAATATCAAGATTTGTTCCCTTTCCAAATTGCAGTGTTTGTTCGTGACTTGGAAAAAATAGATGATTTGCTGAATTGTGTTGTAGATAAATAGTTAAATCCTGCCTCAAGTAACCAAGTGCAGTTGTCACAGATACATCTCATGTTATGAAGAGTGATGTAAAGTATTCGTTTGATTTGAATTGTTCAAAAATAATTTCTCTAAATATTATGTATTGTTTTCATCTGGCAGATGGAGTTGCAGAAGCTGCTATAACAAGAATTTGTTTGTTGCATTTCAGACAACCTGGATATTGTGTGAAATTAGTTTAGCAAGCCTTTAAGAGGAGGGTGCAGGATGCAAAGCAAGGGTGTAGGAGTGATAGCTGGGGCAGTGCTTCCAGGCTGATGGAGGAGCATGTGGAAAAAAAAACCAACAAGGAGCAAGTCAATTTATCCATTCTGTCAAAATGGCTATGATCAGCCAGGAGGCAAATGAATAAACGGATCAACAAGTATTTCACACTTGTGTGTTCTCGACAGGAAATCACAGATCTGAAACCAAATGTCTGGGACAAAACTACCAGAAATAGTGGCAAAATACTCTGCTGTTTAGTCTGCATTTTAAACATTTTTAGCTCCCAAAACTCCTTGAATTAAAGCGCTAGAATAAAACAGGAACTTGTTACTACTGCTCCCAGTTACGAACAGAGATGGGAATACTTGGGGTGGGTCTAAGAGCAGGACCTCAGGCCCCGCTGGACTGTCCCTTTGCCTGCACACCTGGCCATGGTGATGGCTCTGTCTGTCGTGCTGCCCCGCTGGCAGGCAAAGCACCCCCACGGACGGCATCGGAACGTGGAAATGAGATGCGGGAGTACAGCAGGAGGAAAATGGATCTGACTTGCTGGAGGTGTCAGGGCTCAATAGTTCACCCAGGAGAGGACATCTACCTTCCTCAAGGACAGCATGTGTGCCTGTGCAGCCATGTCCCTTCATGAGCTTCAAGAAAAGGAAATGCAGAGCCAAGAGCTTGTGTTTAATTACGTGTCTGCTTCTGAGCAAGTGCCTGGTGGATCCAGGCACGTTTCTTCATGCATTAAGAAGCGTTCATAGGTTCTTCCTAGGATGTGAACTGCAGTTCTTGTGGGCTTTTTTCTCTTTTTTCCCCAGTTCCACGTTTATCATTTATAATCTACAGTGAAAGATTATAAAGAACTTAATAAAAGGTAGAGTGAAGCTTTAGAAATAGTGCAAATAAAGAGAACAGTCCATAAATGGAAAATATATTAAACTGTATCTGTTGTAAAGGGCTCTACTAATTAACGTAGGTTGACTGAATTTCTCATTTTTTGCTTATCTGCAATGAACTTTTAAATCAAAATGTTCTGCTCCTGTGATTAGTAGCTGTTTCTACGTACTGATTAAAACAACAGGAAAGCAATGGGATTTTTTGCCCAAGTGCATACTTACTGAAAAAGAGTTTGAAAGCAGAGGATGAAAGCAGGTTCTAGTTTTCTGTTTTTAATTTTCAAAATAATTCCAACTGATTTTTAAAAGCAAAATCTCTTCTACATCTGTTACTTTATGATTTTTCAGTTCTTGACTCTTTTATATAATTGGGAGCCTGCTAATAGACATTGTGGTAATTTTTCTGATATGCCTCATGTTTTGAATCCTTTTTGTGTATTTCCTTGGCACTAAAATTCAAGAAGCCTTCAATGAGTTATAGGCCTGAAACTTCGAAGAGGTCCTTTTCTTAATAAATATTTTGAAAAGGGAACTCTCACTTCATTTCACACACTGTCAGGATCATCCCTCTAGTCCCCTCTGCCTCACGGTGCAGTGGACTCTACCTCCATTACTTGCTTTTAGTATTTCCAGATTTTTTTCTTATGGCTTATTTAGTCTGTGGAGATGGTAGTTTAGAATATACACTGTTTTATTTTCTGCTCTTCTTTACTATGCCTATGTATGCTTAATGCTGCTATCTGCTTTTTTGGTATTAATAAGATTTTTCTTTGTAGTTTAATTATCTTGGGATTTGCTTATACTGTTGTTGTTGATGGTATTTATTTTTTAGAAACATTCTCACAGGAAATACAGCAGTTTAATGCAGATGCTACTGGAAGGGTCCCACTGGTGTGGGGGCTTTTTATTGTGATACATTAATTGCCGTGGGTCTGTGGGCTCTGGCGAAGAGAGCCCGGTGGATTTGTTCACACCACACTGACTGCCTGATTTAACCAGAGCATCACTTCAGCAAATACAACTCATTTCTCTGCAGGACAGCTCTGTTAGTGCAGAGCAATGCAGAGCTGTGCCCCAGGTAGTTATCCCAGCGGGTAAGTAGTGCCTGCACATCTCCTGGCATCTGACTCGGGTGTTGTTCCAGAGCTAGTTAGAGTTGTATTCCACATACCACAGCAGAATACACAACATGGTATTTCTCTGTGGTTTGGTTTCAGTGGATGGCAGTTCATTGTCCCGATATTTGTGTTTCCTTGTCACATTTGTTAACCTTTGAATGCAACAAACTCATTAAAGCAATTCCTCAGACATGCATACTCCAGGCTTCCCCAGAGCTCTCGAGTCAGTCCCAGATTAGCATCAGCGACAGCAAGAAGCAAATCTCCAAATGGGTTGATTGATAGCGAGATTAATGATCCTCAAGACTTCTGTCCAGGTTTATTATTTGGCTGCTTACAACTCCTTGCTTTCAGGGAAATGGGTGGGGAGGAAGGACCAGCTGGCTGCCACCCGGTCTGTCTATATTAGCGTGATGAGGTGATGTACATAGCCCTGTCAGAGCACTAGCATTAAGTAGCGTATTTTCAGTGTTCTCATTATCTACCAGGTACTAAATGATTTGCTTCTCTGCTCCTGGTGCCAGCTGCTCTTTTCTTTTCGTTTGTGCTGTGCTTCTAAAGGTGTAATGCCATTTCTAATTGTGTTTTAAACAGAGTTAGCGGAGAGACCATAAAAATTTGTAAGTAGCTGTTTGTTGTTGAGGTGGCCAGTGAAAAAAGCCCACTCTCCAAATACACAGTGATTAAAGAGAAAAAGGAAATAATCACACTTTTAATATTTTATCTTGGCCCCAAATAAGCTAAACATGAATTATGTCCAGCAGTATTGGGAAATCTTGCTAGTTCTCCCATGCAGCTTCAGTCCAGGTGCACGTGGACGTGTGTGTTGAGAAAGATGGAGCTTCCCATTGAGTATTTCATTACATTTAACAAACTGGCATTTCTGCCTGAAGATGGGCAGGGCCATCAAAAATGGAAAAAGCTGTGCCTAAATTTTTAGCAGGTGTTCATCTTAGATTCTGGGCTGCAGCTTGTGATACCTAAAACATCTGTCAATGTCCCAGTGATTTTGGAAGAAGGAAAGAGTATTTTTGCAAAGGAAAGAGTAGAGCTCTTCCATTTTGAGACTAATTAGGTGGGAGTAATTAGGGACATTCAGGTGAATAGTCCAAAGAGAGATTGCTGTCTCCCTGTTTCTGCTGTCCCCTCCTAGGCTGGATTATCTCTGTTTTGGTTTTCCTGTAATGTTATTTCCAATCCAGATGGATTACATTTTGTGTTTAAAATTACCTGTATTTTAACCTCCCAGTGTGCCACCCTGTTTTTATTCTTTCCTTTCCTACGATACATCATCCCAAAGGGAATTCCTGTCCTGAAATGATAATATCAAGTTTGCCAAATTTTGAGTTCTTGGAGGTGCTACTAAAAGCTCCTCTCTAGTAAGAGGCAATCTTCATTGATTGCTGTAGCTCTTGTGATTACAGAACAGCTCTTCACTTGCTTAAATCCAGCTTCCTTCTGTGAGAAAGTTTTAAGGTTCTTTTGTAATATTACATGATGTTTAGGGCATCGGAAATACACATTTTTTAGGAACGGCCTAAGGTATTATTTGATTGGAAAAGGCATATCTTTGTTTTCCTCTGTGATTTTCTAGCCTTTGTTATGAATGTTGCATTACATACATAGTTGGCTCAGGCAGAAGAAAATGAACACGTCAGTCTTCCCTTTGGTTTTCAAAACTGTGCCTAATTTTAAAACCATTTTAAGTTACCACCTATAGGTTTGTCTACCCCATTTTTGCCTGGAGACATTGACGTTTAGAGTAGTAATGCCTATAACCAGGGAGCTTGTTCTCTTGCAGGAGAGAAAATACTGATGAGTAAACCCGTTCAGTCATGTGTAAAATTGCTGAGTGTATCCAAGACAGCTGTTGAGAGTATTGATTAAAGCAGGAGGGGAAAGTCTGGTGCCTCTAGCCCTGTCAGAGGTCACCAGGAGAGTAATTAGCTACCAAGTGTCACAGGGCCAAGTGTCATTACAGATAAGGTCTCACCATCACCTTCACTGTCCTCCAGGGACACCAGGAAGATGGAACAAGGAAGCGTGGAAAGTGTTTGTGCTGAGTTAAACTCAGACTTAGCCACTTATGATTTGCAATTAAAGAGCTTTCTAAGTGTATTTCTGCACTGGCCATCTGGGTGCTCTCTGGTCTCACTGCTGATGAAGGGGAAGGACTTGAAGGCAGCTCATCTGGGGTGTGTTTTAATTTCTTAACTGTTTAATTATTTGAATACCCTTCTAAAAATTATTATGTCGTGTATAATGCCTGAGTCCAATACCGTATGGATGTAAATGGGTGTCTGGGCTGTGGTGCAGGATAGGATCTCAACGGATTGGGAGAAGAGGATTTTTAATTTTGTGGAGAGCTGTGTAGTCAGCTGGCAAATTTAGACCATAAATATTAAATTAGCTGTCGTTATATGTCAGAAATCCCTAGTCTTGTTTGCAGATTAGTTTTTCAGATGGACAGTTTTACTAGTGGCACATTCTTCCGCACAAATACTCTCTCGAAGTTTTGTTCACCTTCTTTATTTTTTTCCCCATCTGCCTTTTCCCAGCCTTTTTCCTGTCCTTATTTCCCTATGATACTGCAGAATGTGTGGCTGGACTGGTGATTCACATTTGGAACTTTCTGTCACTCCAAACCACAATTCACTGATGTGAAAAAACACTTCTCCTTACCCAGAGGAAGTCCCTTGAAACAGACAGTCTACTTTTCACCATTCTGTCCAGAAAAAGATGCCGAGGACTTGGCATGCCATGCACTTCTGAAACCTACCCATGTAGCATGTAGACCTCTCCAGTTAGCATATCTGTGCGATGCTTTACACTGCTCAAGAAGATTAAAGGCAGAAATTGCTTTGTGGGGAGAAAGCGAATCACCTTCAGGAGGGATCTGCAGCAAAATCAGCTTTATTGTAGGGAAATTTTCCTCCTTTTTCAGCTTTCCTTTATTCTTCTGGGTTTTATGCATTCCTGCTTTGTATATCCCCCAGTAGCTCCAGTTCGATCAGCATTCACTGCCTTCCCACTCCAGCATGGCAGAGGTTCTTTTATAACTTGGCCTTTCAATTCTGTCCATTAAATGTTAAGACCTGGGAAGGGAAATAATTGTAGAAAATTGGGGCAGTATAAGCCATTTTCTGGCCAAAAAAAGAGTAAATGCAGATGCCCCTCTGATACAATGAATGTAATATCACTGCTCCATGCTGGTCACTTATTCATATTCATAAGATCAGCTCTTTTGGTGTGGTTTTCTTTCCTATTTTTTTTCTTAACGCTTGAGTCAGTTTTATTGCTCATAAAAGTCAGTGACTGATGACCCCAGCTAGAGCAGTGCAGACTGCAGACAGCTGTTGTCCAGGCTCCCATCCACTGCTCTGCTGGTGACATGGTCATGATTTGCAGCACTTCTGTTGTTCTGTAGTCTGTGCTCTTTTCTGAGGAGTCATTGCCAATTCTGACAGTGACAAATGCTTGCCAAGGAATAGTGAAGCTAGTTTAAAGTGCAGAGCCATGTGTTACTAGTACACTTGACTGCATACATACTTTGTTTTTGGTGCCAGCAGAAACCAATCTTAATTGTGTCTCCTGGAAAACATGCAAAACAGTTCAACGAGAATCTGAAGCAGCTTTTCTTCTATTGAAAGTGAGAATGAATGTACAGAGGTAGTGAAAGGGGATCGTTTCCTGTCTTTGCATCTTTGTTTGGGAGTTACTTGCAGACACCCCTGTGATGGAGGAGCATGGTGAATGAATGCCTGTATCCAGGTTGCATTCGATAAAGACTAAGCCATGTCCTGTCCAGCCTGGTTTAGAGGTCCTTTATAGATGCGATTTTGCCCGTTCTCCCCACCAGCTAAGGACTGTGTGTGAAAGTAGGGTGGGTACAGGGACTGCTGGTCTCTTCATTAATGAATGTACATTCTGCAGAGTTCTGCCTGTGGGAGGCTGTTTCTGGAGGAAGGGTACCTGAAGGGCAAGGTTTGCCCTGCTCTGACAGTAGTGAATAGGCCTCCAGGACCTTTTCGAACCATCTGCCCCCGAATTGGTCATGCTTTAGGAGGTAATGACCCAAGAAGAGAGTAGTTGCAAGAAACCAGAAGCCTAGAGCTCCTAGATGCTATTACAGAAATAAAGGAGTATAAATCTGGCTGGCCTTGAAGAGGGAATACACACTGCTCTAGCCAGCATAAACACGTGGAAGAAGGAGAAGATCCCTGGTGAACAAGGAGCAATGAATGTGCCGGTCACTTCAGCGCATGAGGCAGGCTCTTGGGTGTCCCCAGAATGTGAAGCATTCCCCTTTGATTTTTCCTGTGTTCAGCCACTGTCCTAGTGGTTCCAGCCGGCCACTGCAGAGGCAGTCGCTTGCCCTTCTGCAATAATCCCTTGCTCCTCCTCTCCCTGCCTCAGCTGCTCCGGAGCGTGCAGATCCTCCGCCTGTCATCGCAGATCAGGGGATGTTGCCTGCACCAGACTCAGGATGGAGGAGTGAAGGCCAGACACTGCCCTCGGAGCAATTCCCAGCACTCCCATCAGCTGCAGCATGCACTCTGTGTTTGCATTGGAGGCAGTATTAACTAAGCATCATCTTCTATGCAAAAATAAAGTGCAGCCATGCTTTCAGGCCATTATGTGATCTAGTTCTCCCTCTTGCTTTTAGATGACTATAAAGGAGAAACTGCTTGAGCTCTAGTAACTAATAACCAAGGAAACCTGTTTTGAGTGCTGAAATCTCACAAGGCATCTCTTCTTCTACAGAAGCTAATCTGGTATTTTGCTCAGTGGAGATGGAACAAGCTAATCAGGACCATCTTTGGGCATATCTTTCTGCTTTCAGCTTGGTAACAAGGTGCTGCTGCTCTGGGCTTGGTGTCCTGTTAGTTTGCATTAGTAACTCACAGCCAGTATCTCTGCAAAAAGATTCTGGGCAGGAGATGCTCTCCCTTACACTGTCTTTGTGTTGCAGACCCTGCCTCAGCTCCTTCTCTGGGGAGGTGCTAATCTCGCAGTGTTTTACTTTCTGCATTTGGGTCCATATGTGACAACTGTGTGTCTGATCACCACAATCTCGCACAGTTATTGTACCCCAGGGAAAGGGAGCCAAAAAAACATATGGGGCTAGAGAAAACGGTGTGCTTCACTGCTCACAGGCATATTTCAGGGACAACAGACTCTTTAGTATTTCACAGAAAAGATGTGCACTCCCCAAAATCTTTTGAAAGTGAAATGAAGGTTGTGATTTCCTCAGCCACTGCTGCAGAAAAACAAGAAGTATTCTAAAATGAATGTTTCAGTTGTTAAGATTTTAATAACCATTTATGCCCTGGCAAATCCCAGTTGCTCATTGGCTAAGGACTGCTTCTATTAGGGAAAAAAAATTGGTATATTTTTCTGATGACTGAGCAAGTGGGCAAACACCCGCCCATGTGTACATACTGGGGTTAGAAGTTACAACCTGAAGTGCTCATGTGAAAATAGGTGTACATTTGGACCCTGCCTAGCCCTGCATCTGTTCCCCCTTCTCTCCACGGCTATGTCTCCAGTGGTTTGAAACAAGCAATTTCCTGCTCTCGTCCTTTTCATTTATCCAGCCCTCCCCATATACACACACAGATTTACTGCAGCCTCTTGTAGCCTTAGCAACTGCTGCCACTTAAGGTTTGTATCTGGAGGGAAAGGTAATGGGTAGAGGAAATGCCAAGGGATAGAAAGGAACACCCTAAACTGGGGGAGGAGGCAGATACTGAACTGTCTGAAATGCCTCTCAGTAGCCTTGATGCCAGATACCAGTATTTATTACTACAAACTAGACACGAGTTTGCAAAAGGCACTTCTTCTTGGGCCCAGATGTTTCCTCACTCTAGAAAAATGGACCTTAACCAAACTGGAGTCATCTGCCTGGCACCCCGAGGTGTGTGCTCCCTCCTGGTGCTGCACAGAGGAGAGATGCAAGAGTAGGAAAATTCATCCAGTGAGTTTATTAAATATATAAAAGGTCTTTTAAGGCTCCATCTACTTCATCCTGTGCTCAAGTTGGAGCCTGCATAGTCCCTGAGAGATGGAAGAAGTCACCAGGACAGGATGCAATGGCCTGTGCATAGTGAGCTCAGCTGGAGAGGCTAAACTTGGAATATTTACAGCAATTACAAGCAAGTGGGGAAAAAATCATTTGAGATGCATGTCTTCACCCTGTGTGCCAGTATCCAGTACTGTGAAGTAATGAGCATGGTGCATTATGTAGATATTTACATAAGATATTTTGCTATGATGTTTGTGACTTGAGAAAACCTTTAGTCAAATTCCATGATGACTGCCTTTGCCAAACAGCTATAGAAAGTCTTCCAGGACTAAAACACAGAATTTTTAATGACATTAATGATTGTAGCAAACTTTACTGTGTGAAATATTCATTTAATACATTGTTATTCCAGCATTGTGCTCAGCAGTTGCACTGTGCTGGGAATTCAGCTATCACCATTGTGGGCCTTTAAAATACCGCACAATGTGATTATCTGCCACAATTACATGTTTTGAGGCTACCAAGAAAAAGACATCTTAGGGCTGTGTATATAAAACTGTAATTCCAGCCTATCAGAGCCTCTCAGAGTTAAAAAAATAACAAATTAACAAAAAATAATTGCTTTGCTCTGGTATCACTAGCTTAAAAAAACTCCTGTAAATCCCTGTATAAAGGTCTGGGGTTTTTTATCAAACACCTTTTTAAGGTCTTCATTACCAGGAGAAGCCATTCAAGGATTTCTGTAGTATTGACTCAAGGGAAAGAGCCCCAAATACATCAAAATCAGGAACATTTTGCCTGTTTCATATTCATAGTTTCTTCTTTATGTGTGACTGATTTATTCTGCTGCATGCCCCCAGGGTGTGCATTGTCCAAAATAAAGGCTGCCAAAAAAAAAAATGAGAATGGAGCAAGTGGCAGGGTGGGGGGAGTTCAACTGATGTTTTTAAATGCTGTGAGACTATTGAACATCTTGCATCCTCATGTGTGAATTCACCTTATGGTGTCTCCTAAAAAAAGTATACTCACTAAATAAATAACTTCAGCACAATGCAAGACATCATGCCTGAAAATAGAAAGTTGCTCCCAGACAATGACTCCATGCTGTGAAATCCACTCTCTCCTGCTTCTGTATTGTCTTAAGTTGTACTTGTGCTGCCATAGCTTGTGCTTGCGTTATAAAGCACGGTGCCTGTGCAGTAGGAAGTACAGATGCATGGAAAACAAGGACCTGTGATTATTTTAGGTTCTGGTTTCACCTAAGAGAGCGGTTTGGTTTTCAGTGACTTTTTTCTCCCTGGCGTGTCTGGCTGTTGGAAACAAAGGGAGCACAAATTACTTTGACAAAGTCGGCAGAGCCAGCTCTGCCGATGGGCTCTCTATGGAGAGCACAATGCCCGAGTTACAGAGCACCAGACTGCAAGGCAGGAACTCAGAAGCCACTGCGTGCAAGTATGTTTGAGCAAGGGAACCAGCATCTTGACAGAAGCACAGCTCACCAGGCTGACCACAAACTTTGCCCAGGTGTTGAGGAGCAGTTGAAGGGTGGCAGTGAGGGGGATCTTTCTGAAATGGGAAGCTATTGTTTAGCACCCGACAGATGAGAGCAGACCCTTCTCCTGCCACAATAGCTGCTCACACCAAGCAAGACTCATTAAATATTCAGTTCCAGCCTCAAGCAGCTCATTAAGTCAGCAATGAGCAGTGACGCTGGTGTTGGAAAACCCTGCCTCAGTTAACATCACCATGCAGAGTCTCCCCGGATCTCTTGATGTTATTCCGCTCAGTACCTTTTCTGTGATGACCAGCTTGTGCTCTCTGCTTTGCATTAAATACAGGTAAAAACGAGTCAGGTGGATTTAAGTTCTGCTCTTCTTTATAGGCCTTTTCAGCGCTGAGTCCTCAGGCCCAACCTGAGCATCTATTACATTTTTCTGTAGAAGCATATGTAATACAACTTTGCAAGAGGAGGGCTTTATGGCTTTAGTGTTACAAATGAAAAAAACTTAATGTTTGAAGAATGCCTATCGTAGCAGAACGTCATGATACGCAGCTGCTACAGATGTTGTATTACTATCTGCTGGCTGTTACACAGCAGAAACTTCTACAGTAAGTGTATTTTCCCTGGAAATGGGAGTGTCTTAGGTGGATTTGGGCTTGAACTGTTCGCTGAATATGTTTCTTGTGTGCAGGGTTTCTTTCTGAATGATGTATTTGAAACCTGTTTTACAGCCGCTAACTTTTATGAGTATAATTTCATATTCAATAGTACTTAGCAACAATATATGGAGGCATTTATGACGGGTGAATGTCAGATGTCAATGAATTAGAGCACACTAGAATCTGGAATTAGGATTGTAATTGTAGAAAATGCACATATGTTTTCATGCATTGATGTTTTAAAACTCTAACATCTGAAAGTATGGAGCAGAAATGGAACAGATATGGAGAAGCAGAACATGTAAAAAAGTTTTTGTCGTTTTTTTTCAGAGGCAGTTTTTCACACCCTGAATCTCTGTTTTGTTTTTTCTTTTTCCTTTAATAGAAAGTGTTTTCAGACTGCTCATTTCTATGTGGAGGACAGCAGTTCCCCCCGTGTGGTCCCCAATGAAAGTATTCCCATTATACCTATTCCAGGTAAGACGGGCTTAATCTCCTGTGTTTGTACTACTTGGAGTCTGTTTTAATTACATATAGAAGAGAAGGTTATGCTTGTGATAAATCATGGGGTTTTGGTAGAAATTTATTGTATTGGTGCTGCTTCATTTAATTTAATGTGCTTTGCAATGGGGCTCTGAGTGCCAATGCTGTATTTTTCCACAGGCACCTCTCCCACGTTGTTTTAATAGAAATTTCAGAATAACCTTTGTAAAATGTCAAAAACATGAGTAACACTTCTTAAAAACACCAAGGCATTGCATCCAGGGTGAAACCAGCTGCTCTGTCAGGGCAGGTTGTGGAGGAGGGATATGCATCTCCACTGCTCTCTCAAGACTGTGGCCCTTGCCCCCACTTTCATTGTATGCAGAGGTGATGTCTGGGGGTCTCAAGGAGGACAGTGAGACACAGGGCTGAGCAAACAATCTCAAGAAAAGTCCAAAGCCATCTGTTAATTTGGTATTAATCAAATTACCAAAGGTCAAATTCTCCTCTCAGCTATACTGAGAATGAAGCTGGAAGCAGAGTTTAGTGCTATTCTCTCTTCATGAGGCATTTCCCCGTGGAATTATTAAGTGCAGGATGCAGCTGCCTTGAAACCGTGATGACAGAGAGCAGCTTGGTGTTACTGTGGCTTCTGCAGCCGCTGCCTTGTTTGATGATGGTCAGTCTCACAGGCAAAATTAAGATACCCAAAGTGTTGTATTGGCCTCAGTCTGTCAAAGGCTCGTACTTGTTGCTTGAAGGTGTTTTAAGTTTCCTTGTCATATTCTGTAATTTGTGTCATTGGTCTGGGATTCAATCTGCAGTTAAATAGGTTCATTTTACCGAAAAACATTCAGAGACTTTTCTGAGACACTGAAGAAATGTGCTTCCTATAAAAGTGAAAGAATATGGTTATATTTTCCTTGATTTTATTCAGTAGACATGTGTGACTTATTTCTAGAAAGAGTCTTTCAAAGTACCCATGGGAACTAGCATGAAAGGTCAGCTATCGCATTGCTACAGAAAGCAATAGGCAGTTTCCCTTGCAGTCTGACGGTGTGCCACTGAAAAGAAAAGAAAACAAGCTCTCCTCTCCTCTCCTTTCTGTGGCAGACTAAAACATATGTCCTGGCTACCTCATGTCCTTAGCAAGTAGTCACCCTTCTCCTTTAGCGTAACATATAATGGTCATATAGACACTTCCATACGGACATCCAAATAGAGGGGCCTTAATCTGAAGCTGAGTCATGCCCAGAAAATCTTGAAGGAGAATGAACTGATGAATTTGAAGATCTTGCCACTGCCAGTAAAGCTGTGCAGGTGACCAAAAGCCAAATCACCCTCTGGAAGGGCCTCAGTCTGTGTGTATTAACTACTGCCTCTACAGAGAGACCATAATGAGGTTCAAAGTTAGTAGAGATAAATTGCAATCATGCCATTTTTTTCCAAAGATGTGAGATAATGCCTAGAAAGATCTTGAAGCTCTCCTAGGTGTTTTCCATGTTTGGAGATGTAGAAGAGGGCTGTTTTCTCCCATATACCTGTTCCTAAATGACAGTCTTCCTTGACGTCAGCCACTGCTCCCACATAGACAGCCCACTGAAATCCTTAAAAACACGAAATGACAAAATTCTCCTTTGAACTGATGGCAACTGATGAAATGATAAGCCTCTGAACTTTTCCTCTGGAAGCTGCCAGAGGGTGTGAGAAAGTCTTACTTGCCATGTTGATTCTAGAAGCAAAATTGAAGAGGCATTTTCACAGAAACGAGTGTTTTGAAGTAGCCTTGTTAGCTTGTGAAACCCCATCCTTACCAGAGAAACTTGACTGGATCCCTGTGGGAACGTGCCTCTTCCTCCTACAATCCAGGTGGACCAACTTCCACTCTCAGTTATGAGCAAGCAGCCTCACTGATGGCAGTTCAGAGCAGTGTGGCTGAAGATGTTCAGATTTGCCAAGGCCAGTCTACAGCACACAGGGTGCTGCTGAGTGGAGGAAACTGAGCAGGTTTGGGTTGGCTGGTCCCGGCCCAGGTGTGGGGTGGCTCTGCCAGGTGTCTGGGAGCCAGGCACAGCGACGGCCTGATGCAGATCGAGAGGTTTCAGAAGCAGCACTGGTGTCTCTGTGTGCCACCACTCTGCTCCGTGACGTGTTGGCACGATCAGAGGTAGCGTTTGTGTTTATTTCTGCACCCCATCCTGCTCTTGTTTATGCAAACCCTCTGTTTTCTCAGGTCTATGAACTCTAAATCAATCTGCCAGCTACCTGACTTAGGCACACAGTGCAACTTTTCAGGTGTGAAATCTAAAAAAAAAAACACATAAAGGAATGATTTTACCCATTTTCTATTTCACTTCCCTTGGCATATGTGCTTAATTATTGTGCATGAAGCCACATCACCCATAGGTGTGTGCCTATCTGTGCAAATTCTCTCTGAGATCCAAATCATTATCATTATTCATAATTATCTGCACTGCTTGATTTAGAGAAGCACAGGACAAAGGAGTTATCATTAACTGAGTCACCCACTGGATATTACATCTGAGGTATAAATCTCAGCTCGCATAAGCCTTGCACCTGACAGTAATGCATCTGTAATCAATGGCAGATTTCTGAAAACTCCCCTGCCATTAAGCCCAACAAAATTATTTCTCCGTAACTTCTCTCTTTGCCTCCACGCTCACTTAATTTTGGCCATATCTATATCATCTTTGTCTGGATCTCTTCACTAAAACATCTGGTCTTGGAAAGATCTCACTCAGCAAACCTGCTCGTGCTTCTGTTTGTTGGTCTTTTCCGTTGCTGGGTCAGTATCTGACTGACTTTGTGCATCTTTCTGGACTTGACCCTTTGCAGCAGAGTTAGCAAATAACAACAGCAGCAGCAGCAGCAGCATAGCTGCAGACCTGTGTGTTTTGCAACACTGAAAACCAAAATGCATTCCTTAGCAGTTTTCCTTTCTTCTCATCACAAAACCTGCTCCACTACAGCAGTGCAGACGTGCAGCTCTGTGCAACTTAGGTGATATCAAACAGTGGAACAAGCACAAATTCCACTTCTATCTTTCTCCTCTCCATTACCTCAGAGCTTTCCTGCTCTTGGGAGGAGCATTATTCTGCACCTTGCTGTGGCTTTACTGGTTCATTGCCCAGCCCATGGGCATTGAGGTCAGCAGAACTTGTGAGATCACTACAGAGATATCGGGTCTTGACCCAATGGCAGAGCTCAAAACTCTGTGTAGTTTTGGCCACAGTCCAGAGAAACACGGACTATAATGAACACAATGATTGGGCTGATTCATTTAGCATATTTTTCCAAAGTCTTTCACATCTTGTATTTTTAGTGCAAGTAAAATTTCTCAGAAGTGATTCCAATCATTTCAGCTGTGCCTGGACTACAAGACTAAGGAACATTTTCCAGTTCTTGGATCACAGTGCATTCAGTCTTAGGTTTAAATGGCAGGAAATTGATCTTTTAACTAGTCCTGGAGTTTATTAATACTGTATTTAAAATAACTAGCGGCAGAATCTGATGGAGAAACATTCTCACGCTTCTTCAGTTGGGGTTGCATGAGCCCAGGAAATAACACAGTAGCCAATTTCACTGCACTGAAAAGGTGTTTTGACCACATCGTACAGTCAAGTGAGGGTGTGAAGGCCAGTGCAGCCATGACCCTCCTTCGTTTCCCTCTGTCTTCCCATGGTTACCTGAAAGAGTCCCATCAGAAGTCCATCTTACTAATTCTTAGCTCTTCAATAACCATGGTTGCCTTGAACCTTTCCTGACAAATGTCAGTGGTGAAACTTAATCTGTTTTTTAGAGTCTCAGCTTCTGCACTTCTGAGATGTTCTGGTAGCATCCACCTTGCGACAAACTGCTTCTATTAAGATATTGTAGTGAGATACCTCATTTGACAAGGAAGCTGCAGGTTCCCAACACAGGTTTGGTATCTTACTGTTTTCTGCTAAGGTGTGGCTTTCTTAAGTTGCGTCCCCAGAGCTAAAGAGCAGAGAGCAGGACACGTCTCTGGCTGTGACAGTGCACTGAGCACAGAGAGCCTTGCTGGAGGCTGGTGAGGTGCAGGGAACAGCACTAACTGCAGCTGAGGACTTATTTCTCAAGGGCATGAAGCTCTTCACTGAGCACAGAGGTAGTGCTCTTCAGCTGTTTAAGACTTTATTTCTGCTTTCTGCTCCCTGCGGATTTATGTTCCAGCACCATATTGTGAATTGTACCTGTCTTCAGCTTCAATTAAATTCGCAAATGCAATATTGCGAACACAGCCGTCCTCTAAGCCAAGAAAATATCAAGGTATTTTAGGGAACATCCACCTTCTTTTTGCTCTGCTACCAACCCTGCTCCTGCAGTACACTGAAGAATTTATAGTACGATATCTAATCATGGTACTTTTAATGGAGGCATCAGGAGTTGGCTACATCACAAAAGAACATATTTTTATGGTGGCCAAGTGAAATGTGGAGAGATCCTTTTCTGAGAGCTGTTACACTGAGGGGCAGAGCCCTGAAGTTGGACATCTCTGTGCTCAAATGTAAGGCATAACTGGGACCTGAGGATGGAAATGTGTGAGATTAAAACTGAGTTCCTTAGCAGGCAATACCAAATAAGATCATGTTTAATGTCTGTGCTAAGGGAAAATTCACATTATTTCATTCTCTAGGACTGAAATTGGCTTTTTGCTTAAAGGGAAGAAGTGTATTGCTATTACATTTATAATTAATGATAACCTAATCAAAGATTTGTGCAAGCAGATTTAAACGAACTCTTATTTTGACACATATAAAATTTTATCATTAACATCTTTATATTCCTGACTGACACATGGCTAATAGCATTGTAGTAGATTAAGTCTTGAAGCAAGAGAGATGAATGTAGCTACAGAATTACACAGGTGATTTTTCATATTCTGCTTTTTCATGTGTTGCCCCTTTATCAGAAACTTGTCCTTGTGTTCATTTGACTTGATTATAACAAATAGATAGCAATTATCTTGCTGAAAGTACTCCTGTTTTTCTTTTAGCATGCCCATCATTCCAGAACTTTCAAATGTATTCAAGGTGTTTTTCCATACCTTTTCACTTTGAAAAGTGTTTTTTACTAAAAACAGTCCTTCATAAACACATGATTACATTAATGAGGAATAGTGCCCCCAGTAATCAACTCTTAATGATTTCTTATTCATCTTAATTTATTTTAATTTATAATTTGTCTTAATTATTGCGGTCAGTGACTTCAGGAGGATGCCAGCCTTGGAGATCTTCAGCAGGTAATTTGGTCTCCTAGAATGAAACCTACTGCATTGCCTTTTTAGTATACATGCAGATATGATCTCCACAGAAAGCAGACACCTTCTCAGTTTAAAGGTTTTTAATGACTTTGTAATAAATTAATTGATACTCGTGTTATACAAATAAAACTGTTCTATATTTCTGGCCATTTTTTATACAGCAAACAATGTGATCAGTCAGAAAGATTAATTATTCCAAATTAAATACAATGGCTTCTGTTGCATTCTAATTTGAAATAGTTATGCAAGGAAAGCCAGCAGGATTTGAGACTCTGACAATATAAATGTTTGTAATTCAAAACCATTCAATCTAAAATGGTTTGAAGAAAGCTGGACACCACCATGTTTTACATGTGGAGTTACTTGTGAAGTCCAGTATTTGTGTGAGTTAGGGCAGGATCTGCCTATGAAGTTGCCTGCTTAGACATTTCAAATTCAATCAGTGCCAAAACTGGAGCAGTGTGTGAAGTTTCTGGTCCTCCTAAGTAGGTGCACTTTGGAGTGTACACTAAATCTGTAGGTTTGCCTCAATCTGTAGGTCTGTGTGGTTTTGTCTAAACGTCTCTCTAGAGGTGCACACCTGACCTTGGTGGAATTGATAGGCATTTTTCAATAACCTCTACTGGGGCAGAATTTTGCCCAAGGATGTGCTATTAATCCTTGCAGTGTTCTTTATGATCAGCCACTGTGATAGAGACAGACCAAATACAGGGGAATTTGGGCTTTCATCCCCATTTAATACCTTGTGTGGTGTGCACTCTCATATTATGTGGTGCAGCTGCACGGATCCTGTTCAGATCTGACCTACGAGTGCCCCATTGCTCATTGTGGAAGTGAATCTGTTGGAATCACATCCCACATGGTTACTTCTGCCATAGCTCTGCAGCCTTCACTCTGGTATGTATTGTAGCTTATGGAATGGCTGTTAAACTCAATTTTAAATAATATGCATCCTAAATATTGATGTCAGATATTCCAAGTGCTTGCAGAATTTCTCCATCACTCTTTGTAAAAAGTAAAAACCCATAAACCTCACTGAATGTGTTTAACAATAAGTAAATATCTTTTTTAAAAATGCTGTGATTGCATTCAATGTTCTCTCCAGCAGTGGAGGGTAAGAGGGTGAAAGATGAATTGACATCCCAGGGTTGAGTGCTGCTGGGAACAGAAAGGTGCTGCTTTGCTATGGATATGGGAAAGCATTTTTCAGATATGTTTTTTTTCAGTGAGTTAAAAGGTCAAATGCAGTCCTGTTAAGATCCTATCGGTAGATATTTTGGGAACACTTTTTTGCAGAAAATGAGAACTGGGAATGATGCTGAAAGTGGGTTCTCCAGGGTTAATATCACAAACAATATCACTGGTTTTGTGATCATCACAAGACAAGTTAGGTTTGTGCTGCCTCCTGAAAGGGCAGCTTCCCTATCACTTCACTATTCTTCATCAGAATCAGTAGGATCAACCCATCTACCCCACTGACAACTAATCCTTCATCCCCTTCCCCACAAATGAGTTAATCCTTTCTTACAGTCATCAGCCAGATCAGCAGGCCGATTCAGTTCACTGCTCAGCCCCGCAGGCAGAGAGGGGGGAGTGGGAGAATCCCCTTGTCCTCTGGCTGAAGCCAGTTGTGAAGAGCACGCTGAGAATTGATGGAGGTGCTCCTGAGATGGAGGGATGGCACAGAGCTGCTGAGCAGTGCAGTAAGTGGCTGCTGTTGGAGCAGATGGGCCAAGGCACGTGGCAGCTATGGCACATGAATCCAGGTGGCTTTGGAAATGAGAGACTAAAGTGCAGCCACTAACAAAGGAAATCAGATTTCACATTAAGAATAAGGCATAAGGTACAAGGAGGATATTGGATTTAGGAGGCTGGGAAAGACAATAGAAAAAAAACAGAAAGCATTTACAAGCAGAATGAAAGACATGGAGAATTTTCTTACCAAGACTTTGTCATGGGTGTCAAACATCTGGTCTTCAGAAGCACCAAAACTCCAAACTAAATAAAGGTAATATGAGGAAGCACTTTGGGTTTGACCTTCTGTATTAATTCCTGACCCAAACCCATCTATTCCAATACAATGCCACTAAACTATCCGGTGAGCTCTCAGGCTATAAATTAATCAAAATGAATCGGAGACCCTATTATGTGGAAATGTCATTTCTGATAGGACATCCTATTTTTCTTTTGAAATTGGCCCCTATTGCTTTAACATTACAAAGGCAGCTTATTAAGTGGGAGCTATGGGAAAATCCTTCCTGGTAGGATTACTAATTATCCGAACTTAAAATGTAACCCTGTTCGAACTTTATTGCTTCTGTACACTTCAGGCTTCTTTTGAAGGTGGCTGTCTTTCGAGGGAATGTACTAATACTCTGCATTGGCAATTGCCATTTCTTTAAAAAAGAGGTGCTACTGAAGGTTTTCCTCTACAATAATTTTTTTTTTTTAAAGAACATGTCTTTCTTCTTGGTATTGTGTCTTTATAGCAATAAATGAGCTGCATTGTGCTACCCCTTGGGTTTATTTGATACTCCTCTTAGGTACTTGTCTTGGGCCAGCAAGTGAAGATGGAAACTCCACCAACATGTTAAATATCTAGCACAGTAAACAAACATACCCCCACCTGTCAGCTCCAGTAGTATCTGATTATAAAAAAATATTACTATAATTCATATTGTTTATAATAATAAGTAGATATACAGTTCTGGAGCTCTTTGTCCCTGTCCATCTAAGAATACTTCTTTCTCCATGTAACACAAAGGGTTAGTACATTATTACAGTGCCAGATTCAGCTCATATTTCATAGTGAAGTAAATCCAGAATCACTTTATTGACACTGATAAAACAGATGGCTAAATCCAAGCTAGACAGAACTGTAATTATATCTGCAGTGTTAGAGGTGAAGGTATGTTATTAAAACATCTCCCTCTTCTCTTTGAATAATGTGTAGGTCTTGCAAAATGTAAGGATCACACTGACAATATCAAATGTCACTCCAGCTTCTTTCTGGGAGAAAGTATATGATGCAAAAGGGAATATGTGCAGAACTGCGGCGAGCTGCTAATTAGCCATTATAGGATTCTATTAATCTCTTCAATCGACTAAAAGAATTATAGTCATTGAAGTCTATTTACTTTAAGATGGAAAGAAGGCTTAACCAAAGCCTTTGGGCTGACGATAGTGCAAGGAAATCAGATTCTCTGTGTCTAGCTACATCTGTTGGTTTTCTTGGAGAAGGTCACAGCCATCTTCAGATAAAGTCAGAGCAGGTTCCATTCCAGAGTGCTGAGGATGTTGGTACATATTTTACCAGAGGTCTGGCAAGATGCCCATGGCTAAACATGCACAGACCGAGCTAAGGTAATTTGTGTTCCTGGGTGGGAGTTTGGAGTTGGAGGTTGTGAATAGAAAAATACAGGCCCAAATTACTTTAACCTGCTCCCGTTCCATTGGTTAATGGAATAGGCTGTACCTCACGTACAACTGCTTTCTTGTCCTACCACACTGCAGGCTGCCCATCCCCGCAGGGCTGTGCCTGCCCCATCACAGTCTGTAGGACCATGTTATCCCACCAGTTTGAAAACTGGAAAACATACACAGTTTTTTTTGAGTTTCTAATGTTCGTGGTTCTGATTTTAATCTTCCTGATATGTAATAATTACATTTGTTGCAGTATGGATTTCCCAGGTTTCTGGGCAACTTCATTTCCCTTTTATCCAGTGAGCTCATATGTCAACAGTATTTCCTATTTAATTTATTTAATGTATAATTGTTGCCCATGTTATCAAAGAGGGTAAGAAACTGTTTCAGTTTAAGGCTCCTGGATGGAATAGAAATGAAAATGCAGAAGAGAAAAAGGGAGGAGAAACACTAAAGGACAGCGAACAACAGAGAAGTAGCAGTGGCTGTAAGGGTGGAGACACACTGCCACCGTGAGTGACAATGACAAAGAGAACTAACCATACTTTGCTATGGATCTCTGGTGCAGACCCATCCTTGAAATTGGTAGGAATTCAATGGACTGGAGAGCACGTTATCTCTAATGTATTTTTTTGGCTCAGAGATCACAATTAAAATTAAATTCTGCCTTCTGCAAAACTAAATTG
Organism: Acropternis orthonyx; assembly: GCA_035583155.1. Classification (NCBI taxonomy): domain Eukaryota; kingdom Metazoa; phylum Chordata; class Aves; order Passeriformes; family Rhinocryptidae; genus Acropternis; species Acropternis orthonyx. The sequence continues at coordinate 7,657,472 of JAWWEU010000023.1, read as the reverse complement.
GACACACTGGTCTGCTGCAGTGAATCCTTGTTCTCGGTTGGTCTCAGTTGGGCTAGACTATGCAAGGAATAAAACAAATGATAATTATGGAACTTTTCCTGTGAGGCTATATGGAATTGCTAGCATAGCACAAGCTATTTTCAGGGAAATCTAGGATGTATTGGTTACTTTTCAGGGGAGGAAATACTGTTTTACAGGTTCTTGCTATTGAATTCTATTCCTATAGATCATTCCATTCAAGTGTCTTGGCTGCAAAAAAATTAATACAAATGTTGTTACAAGATGATGATATTCTCAATATTACGTAGAATAAATGTTATCACTTAAATATTTTTAAATGCCAGCATTTCTGCAGACTGTAGCTTTTTGCTAAGAGGAGCATGCTTGTCAAATCTTTTGAATTCTGTATTATTCAGTAAATGAGCATGTGGTTAATTAAAGTAGCATTACTATACTGTGAGGTGACCAGATTGCAAACATATCTTGAACAATTGGCCCTTGTAAATAAAATAGAAGACAGCTGATTGAAATCTGAAAATGTCAATAGGTGCAAAAAGCCACCTTAGAGCGTTACCTGATAAAATAAAAGGAAAGAAGTAATGACATGGTCAATATTAACTGCCATCAGCTGAAAAGAAATCAGATTGTCAGGAATCTATAAAATTCTTGCCAAACTAGAACCTCATTTACACATACAGATCTTCATACCCTTTGCTAAGAAAAGCGTATGTGACAGCTTAGAGGTTTTAGCTGCCAAAGATCTTTCACTCTGAATACAGTAAATGTCACATCTATTTATTTATCGTTAAATTTTGCTAAGTATCTGTAGAAATATTTGGATTTTTTCTATCATAATGTAGATGTTTAAAAGGAAAAGAATCCAGATTATAATGCAGCTGTAGCACCAAACCATATGGCTGCTAAATGGGAGCAAAAATACACCACTGAATTACTTGAAGTAAACATAAACTGGATGCAATCTTCAGAAGAATATTAAATGGAATATATAAATACCAGAGTATTGCCATAAAATCATGCAATCAGACAATAGTAGCCATCAGGCAATAGATTATTCCACATGCTGAAAGTAATCACAGTTGTATAGCAATTTGCATATTCTAAATGCCAGACTGAAAATATTAACTGGTGAATCTTGGCAAGCACAGTGTTTCTACCAACTGCAGTGGTGGTTGTAACAATATCTAGGCCCTTTTTTTTTTTGAGAGAGAGAGAGAGAGAGACAAATAAGGCAGCCATCCTACACCTCAGCTTTATTAGAATCTGCCCAGAGTCCCAGGTGCTTCAAACAGTCTTGTTTGTCTTTAATTCAATTCAAGCCTTCGGCTTCTTTCCTTTAAGAAAGTGTCTATGGGTGATTTATTGGTATATTGGGTGGAATTTGCACTGTGCTGAGCAAGAACAAATGGTCCAGTGGAATACATATTCAATGTTATGAATAGTGTCTGGCACGAGAGAGAACTCCAAGTAGTGTGGCTGTTGTGTTTGCCCATTCTTTTGCTCAGAAGCATTTTCATGCTAAGTCCAATTGGATTCTAGATCATTGTGTAAAAGGGAAAAAGTTAATAACTTCGGTGAGAAAGGCCTGTGTGTCTGCTCAGTCTGGTAAAAACTTACTGAGAGTAATTGTCAATTGTACTTTCATATTTTGGGTCTCTTCTGTTTTTTTTATACAATGTGAAAGGAGAGGAGGGCTCTGCATCCCATCCACAGCCATCTTCAAACCACGAGCAAGAGCTAAATGATCCTTGAACTTCAATTGGACTTTGTAAATTAACATCCCAGGGAACAGGCTCTCAGTATTTGTAATTGTAGTGCTTAGAATTGGAAATACAATATGAAATGTTTACCTCAAAACTGGCCAGATTTATCAAGATTTCTATTAGTACATATTGAACTAGCTCTGCCCCTGGGAACTCAGGTGTAAGCAATATCGAGTGAAGACTTCCTCCCCTGAAGTTTTATGTGTGAGACAAAGAGCAACTCTGAATATCTCTTTTTTTTCCCCCCCTACAGATGATATGGAAGCAATTCCAGTCAAGCAGTTTGTTAAACACATCAGTGAGCTGTATTCTAATAACCAGCATGGGTTCTCCGAAGACTTTGAGGTATGATTTAATGATCCACCAGTAAAATGTTGTTTTCCTAAAGTTAATTGTGTATTAATAATTAGGGACCATGCGACATCTGTGTGAGGCTGTCATGTCAGGTAAATGCAGTGCTCAAATGTATCAGAAGAAACAGGATAATACCAATTTGCTACAGGGTATGAACACTGTGAGACTGGACATTTACAGATGCTTTCTAACCGTTGCAGATTTGGTGCCTTTAAGGGGGAACCCTCCTAAGTTTTTATTAAATAGGAAAAGCTGCCTGCAAGCACCCAGAAACAACATGAAGATACAAACAGTTGTTTTTAAATCCAGGCTTTTTTTTTTTTTATAATGTGCAGATTATTTTACTCTTCTTGGTCCAGAATTTTCTCCTCTAAGTCACACTGAAAAGTCATATAGCCCCTGAGTAATCCAAAAGCAGTAAAATAATGCTTAAAATGAGTAAAAATTGTATAACTTCATCTTGTATGAAAATCCAAACTGTGGGTCAGTTCCTTGAGTCCTTGTTCATGCTCTATTCAGGAAAGAGTTCTCTTGAAGTTGTTGGTTATTTTGTTCCAGTAAAAGCAAGGAGAAGGACTTGAGATGTAGTTGGCGGTATTAACCTATTGTGAGTGTTTTAAAATTTGCATCTTTTTTACCTGAGTAGGACAGATTCTGACCTGTGAATCTGCTGTCATTTGGAGGTAATTCCAGTGAAGTGAAAGTAGTTTTCTACCTCCGGGTTACAAAACCCATGTTATGCAAGCATGATAAACATCAAGCAGCAAGAGGACAAGGCTGTAGAGTCAGGCTGTTCTTCATTCAGTCTAATCACAGTCACTGCTGAGCTTTTGGAAGTATTGAGAAGCAGGAGGAGCCCCAGGAAATTACATGGAGCTGCACTACTGGCTTCCCCAGCAGCAAGAGGAGGTGTGTTTGTGTGCTGCATGTGAACCAGAGAGGCAGCTCTGCTTACAAACAAGGCAGTGAACCAAAATAGGTGGCCTTATATCTACGGTTTCTTTGCTTACTGCGGTGTAAAGACAAGGCTGTATGTAGGAATTGTTTTTAATGGGATCATTTAAAACGTTTATCGTTGCAGTTTGGTTACTGTCTATAAAGAGTGGCTGCTTTGTCTGATGCCCAAAACACGTTGTGTAAGTTAGAAACATTTTGTATTCATGAGGAAGGCAAATGTGTAAGGTGTTAAAGTGATTTAGTTCAATTGACTGCTGGCTGGATGGCTGAGCAGGAATATTGAGGCATTTAACAATGTTGATGGTATTCAGGACAAACATTTATTCTCCAGAGAGTAGAATTTGATCAGGATGATCAAATGCGACTCACTCTTCTCAATTATTTATGAATTGTGACCCCAGTGCTATTCATCACAGCTGGGCTTTACACCATTTAATTATTCAAAATAATCAGCAACACATCTGTAAACTTGGTCTGGCTTTAAGCAGGCTTTGCTTCAGCTGTCGCAAAATCACTGCTATTAACAAATGTTGGACACCTTCTGCCCATGTTTTAGCAAAGAAAAAACACTGCTCTAATAGCCTTATTTTTTCCCTTCCTCCTGGAGTTCCCTGCTGTGAGTGCTGTGCTGTGGCAGCCAGTGGAGGAGAGCTTTGGCCAATTACTCCCGTTCTGGGGAGCACAGGGTCCTCTCCAAAGGGAAGTTAAACTCCTCCGACTGCACTGTGTGCGCCAAATTCTATTCTCCGTGCTGGCTTAAAACTTGGAGCATCTGCTTTGAAGTCAGTATAGCTACTCCAGATGTATTTCTCCATAGCTGAGGTCTTGACTTCTCCTAAAGAGTAAATGAAATCTCCTCCTAGAGTAAGGAGGAACAGGAACAAAGCAACCTCTGTCTGGGGTAAACCATCCAGCTCCCCTTCCCTGCTGATGCCTTGTGGGCCTGATTTGAAACCCAGAATTTTTCACAGAGCCTGTAGGTAAAATGTTTCTCGAGTGCCCAAACTGACTCAGAGATCAGAATCCCAGTTTTGAGAGTGGCTGAGGGATAGTGGAGCCCGAGGTCAGGTTTACACAGTGGCTGTTGCAGTGGCCAGGGGTGTAACTTCTCACGGATGGTCAGATCCAGCCTTGGTCCGTGTGCTGGAGTTGTATCTGCCAGCTACGGCAAGGACTTAGCTAATGTTTTATGGAGAAACAATAAGATTCCAGATCAAACAGGAAATCCAGTGTTACAGGGCTGCTAGCCTTGGATGGAAAGTACCACAGCCATATCATGCTTTCATGCCTGGGGGACTTCTGAAAAGAGGTAATGGATTCTGCAGTCATACAGGCTTTCTACAAAAAAATCTGCTTTTTACATCTAAAAGGAAGAGAGACGAGGATGGCAAGGAGATGCTGAAAAAATGTGAGCAATACTAGAGAATAAAAAAATCTTCCCAAAGGTAGGCAGTGCATGAGATTTAGTTAGAGGGGAAAAGGATCAAAAATCTCTTCAGAAATTTCTGTGGCAGGAGGTTTGAGGTAGAACCTGCAAAAGGAAAGACTAAGTTAGGCACACACATACTCTGCCTGATGTGGATGTGGAACATCCTCCATTTGTTTGTTGCTATATTTCGGTGTAAGTCTCTTCCTGTGTTTTTGGCAGAGTGTTGTGGGCTATATTGAGTTGGGTTTTACATGAAGAAGATTCCTTTGAAAGTAAATTGTGTGAATACTCCCTCCTCCTCTTAAATTGAGCTGTAATTGCAGCTAAATATTTTGTGAATGTGCTTAGGAAGCGTTTTATGTGCAGAGGAAAAAAGGACTTTGAACTCACAAATCTTTCCTTGGAAAGTACATCTAAAATGAATCTTTATTCCCTTTGGGTAATCATAGTGCAAGTAGCCAGCTTTATTGTCTGGTGATAGCTGGGATTTCTTGTATATACAGAATTGTTAAGATTTCCTTTGAGTCCCATGAATTTTCAATTTTTGATATAAATTAGAAATATAGGACCCAATTTAATACTGAACAACAAATAGCTTTTTTAAATAAAGTCCGTGATCCTGCACCACCAGTGCTGGTCTCTGACACAGCTCTTTGTATTCAACCTTGGAATTTGTTCACTACTAGAGAGAGAAAAGGTCAGGGAAGGGTTTTGGCTTGCTCTCAGGTAGCTCCAGCACTGTCTTGCTGTGGCATGCAGGATGAGGTACCACATTTTTACAGGGCACCACAGGGGCAGGGTTTGAGGGCAAGACTGAACAGAGATTGAGAGGCCTCCTGAGCCAGAGATATCTACTCCTTGTCTAGCCAGAGATTTTCTTGGCATCATTACATTTAACAGTCTTTGACAGACCTTTCTTCCATAAATTTCTAATTGCCGCTTGAACCCTTTTAGGCTTCTGATGTCCAAAGCATCCCATGGCAATGAATTCTACAATTTGTTCCACAAGAGCAGACTTTCTTTTGCTTTTAACTCATGCCTAATAATTTCTCCTGGTGCCTTCTAGTTTTTGCATTACAG